>OZ004727.1:78909924-79648674 GCA_963924685.1 Dexiosoma caninum | reverse complement strand
TATTTTTAATTAGTAAGTTGTGAATCGAGTACAGTTTATAAAAAATAACTATGGCAGAAGCAACAGTAGGGAGTATAAACGTGGAAAAAAGAAAAAGTGATCCTATACAGAGAACGAATAATAGACACGCCAATCGTCATAAAAAGTAGTTTTGATGTCTTGGTATTTTGTCTTATCTAAAAACATTTATATTTTTCATAGATATGCTGATAAGGATCCCTTGGCTCTGTCCTTTCACAAACCGTGCAGACACAAAGAACAAAGCGGTTACAGATGTGAGCAATTCAACACTCAATTGATTACTCTCAATCGTGAATTGTTGTATAAAAATAAATTAAAAATTTACCAGGATCAATTCTTGGCACGGCTAATAGTTCCATATATACCCAAGCGCCACAAGTATATACCAGAAAACAAAAAGAAGAATTTCTCATGCAACTATTTTGTGAAACACAAAAAGAAATCAAAAAGGGTGTGTCAAGCCTTCTTTTTGAAAGCATTGTCCGTTACAGGTCGTAGAGTGAATACTATTGCAAAAACTATATTTCACGGCAATATTCCTAAAGAGAATAGAGGTGGAGATAGGCTTACCGCTAAGTTTAAACAAAAAAAAGAAAGTATATTAAAATTCCTAAAAAAATTACCAGCGAAAGAGAGCCATTACAATAGAAATAAATCTCAAAGATGATATGTTTCACCTCAACTCAATATAAAGATATTATGGCGGATTTATAATGATTCAGTAGATAATCCTATGAAAGTTAAAAAAACATATTTTTGGAATATTTTCAACACTCTCAATATAGGATTCTCTTCCCCTGCGACAGATATGTGTGCTCAATGCGTTTTAAATAAACATAAAATAAAGATGGAAAAAAAATGAAAATGAAAAAAAAAGATGTGAATAAAAATCTATTCAGAACAAAAAGCAATAATTCCAAATCTAGTTCATATCAAAACGCAACATCTCCGTAGGGTTTATAGCAAAACGAAACACATACTATGTGACGGACCAAAACGCAACATTTCCAAATTTGTTATCTTAATAACTTAAAAATTAACTAACATAAAATTAATTAATTTATAATTTTTACTGTTCTTAAGAAATTGTTATAATTCAACAGATATTTAACTAAATAACTGTATCCTAATAACCTTAATTACTTGTTATTGCTTTACTCAAAATATTGTTCAAGTGGAATTATTGCGTTTTGTTATGGACCTCCTCATATAGTCTCTTTAAATGAGCTTGAGATCTTATATTGTTGTGTGTTTTAAATTAAAATTTTTCCAATATGTAAAATGTAAAACTTCTTCAGGGAAAATATTATTGAAAATTATTATTTCTCTCGAAAAGGTTCATCATACTTCAATGGCCCATCTGTGATAACATGTTCCAGATAAGAAATGTTTAATTGTTAATAAGTAGCTAAGACCCGGCATGCTTCGCTACACCTATTTAATAGTTGTCCATAAGGCGCACAAACATATAAATACTTGTCGAACTCCGCACACTTTTTAACTTGTCCAATTACAATGTCATTTCTATCAAATTTAAAAGATTTTGTTTTCACAGTTTTCAAGATATGCAGAAATCTGTATTTACACTTGTACAATTACGCCCACTTTTTTACTCATATTTTGTTCTGATCATTAGGTCACTCAAACCAAATACAGAAACTTTGACTTTAACTGTTCTCAAGATATAATGAAATAAATATTTAGTTTGTATGGGAGGTATCATGCCCACTCATCCAAACTCCTCCAGTTTCTGATCGAAGATGTGTTTTACTTACCAAGTCCTTTGGACCATATTTCTTTCAGTTCTAAAATATACAAAAATAAATATTTACTTTTTATGGGCATGGCAACGCCGAGTTGGAATTTTTGAAATTTATATATCGTATAGTTCCTTCCGGATAAGCACAGAGATACTGTGAAAATTTCAAGAAAATCAGTTCAGCCGTTTCGCTGTCCTTAAGGCACAAACACACATACAGACATACAAACATGTAATTTCTATATATTTTATATCGGATAAAAGCCAAGATTTATATTTGTAGATCTAGAGTTTATAAGTCCATGAACTGAGTCAAATGGACCCAATACAGATAGCAAAATGGTATTCGGAGTTGACCATCGCATGAGCTTAGTTCCCAAAAATGGTGGCGATGGTCGAAGTAGTCTGCACGTTGACTACAAAACGAAAAATTTTCCTGGGTTCAACTCCAGTTACAGACTCATAAAAACATCTCGCATTTTTTTTGATGTGCATTTGTGTGTGACTTTGTGTCAGTTGTTGTCACAAGGTTTCAGTGGCGACGGCATAGTCACTGGTCACTGAACAGTAATGGCTTCAGCTGTATCCAATCAACAGGCACGTCAGAACGCCCTCCTTCGTCGGTATTGTGTAGCACCGGCGAAGTAAAATAATTACTGACAATTACTACTCGAAATGAAACTTAAAAAATTTAATACGTCTCTCGGCATCAGAGACGCAAAACACTGCTTAAAAAACAAATAACGTGCAAAAGCAGTATTGTACGATAGTGAAGCTTCAACTGCTATCATTTCTCTAACTATCCCCTTCCTCTAGTTCCAGCACAATATACCGTATATGTAGGGGTCATCTCCTGAGTGCTGGTCCAGGATAAAAAAAAATTACGAGCAACCGTGAGTCTTGAACACACATTCTCCCTTTAATTGAGAAGATCAAAAAGTAGGAAAGGTCCTTGCACAACAGAATTAGTATAGTCTATGCTAATATCAGCTTACTTATTAAAAAAAATAAAGTCTTAAACGGCCTAGACACGAGCAAGAAGCTTGACTTGCAATTCGCGTACGTGTGCAAATATCACAATTTTCTTATTGCCCATCCAGCGTAGTTACAAATTTTTTCTAATACAACCACGATTTTTCACTAATATAACCAGAATATTTGAACATTATTTTCATTGCGTGTAAGCTTTTTTAAATATCATAAAGTAATCATTTAAACTCATATTAAACCCAAAAAAATTTTCCTTTTAAATCACTCACTCTGAATTAGAGAATTTTATTTGCACTTGCCTAAAGGCAGCTGTTTGAATTTCTGCAAACACATCAACAACACATTTTTTCTTTTTTTCTTTTTTTCTTTCCTTTTCCAGCAAAATCATGATCAACATAAAATTTTATCTAAAAACTAAAACTTTTGTGCACCTTCGCTCTGGCGTTCTCTAAGCTCATATTAGTTTTCTACCATGTAGAGTAAATCATAGAACTGACATAAAATTATTGCCATCTAATGCACAATAAACATTAAGGCATTTAAAATATTAAATTCTAACAACCAGCAACAGTTTGAAAACAAAAGGTGCACAATTTGTAGGGATTTATGAATAAATAGAAATTTTCCTTTTGCATGCACTCTTTGAAAGTGCAAATTTATTAGAACATGAAATACATAAATTATTAGGCTACAAACGAACGCCTCTTAGGTGAAGAAGAAACCAACATACATTCGTTTGTACATAATATTTCTATAGGACTTGTTACTCTTATACTGGAAAATAATGCAGGAAATATTATTTTCAATCTAAATAATGGTTGAAACGTATTAGGAGGAATCTCCTAATACGGGAGGTGTAATATGAGGGACTTTGCACAATAGATCTTCTTGGTCGCGGTGCTCCATGGCCCAATAATAAAAATCCAGCGCTACCCTCATTGTACTCTTTCTGTTCCGCAGTTAACGCATTGACTTTGCAGCCCAAAGATCGTGGGTTCAATCCTTGGCAGCAATAAAAGCCATAAAACGTTGGCGTAATAAAATATGGAATGAAGCGGCTGTCTTTGCGGCTTAAAAATTAATGCTCTACATTAATGCACTTAATGCAACTCTACTTTATCAGTTCCCAAAGAAAAGCTCAGCTGCAGCATTGGGGGTGCTGATGACTAGTAGTCAGCTTGTTAGCTCTGCAGCCAGAAATTCCCGTGTTCGATTCCTAGCCCGGTCGAGTAAAAAAATATATATATTTTATTTAAATAATGCGTCAAACATCAGAGATGACGCAATTGTACTTTATAATTCACACGTAACTGCAGAGGTGTGCCATTTTCCTAACACTATAACCGCTACACTATCCCTCTCTCTATCTAGTTCCAGTGCAATGCATGGCATATGTTGGGGATTGCTCTAGTCCATGCTAAAAAACACACACAATTTAGCTTTCACTGCCTGCCTCTTCTCCGCGATATTCCTTTCCAACTACTTCGGGTGCAGTGCATAGCATATGCAGCGGAAATCTGCAAAGCACTGGTAAAAAAAAGAATAAAGTTTCAGACTGATTAACTTGTTGATGTGATTAAATGAAGAAAAAGCCCCTTGCATACATCCACACAAGTATAGTATACTTGCTATAATTGTCTAGGCTCTCTGATCGACTGTAAAAGTCTGTTTTCCTTTCCCCATTAAATAAAAAATAACGCAAAATGGAGATATATTTGAGGATTAAAAAAAACGAATACAGGCTTTGTGCACAAAACAAAATGTTGACTATGGCGCAGTGCTATCAAGAGTGACTTCCACTGTGGTTTTTTTTTTGAAGTTTAAAATATTTTACTGACCTCTGTGGCATCTTTGTTTTTACGTTACTTTGTTTGTTTGTTTGTTTGTTTGCTACTTGTTCTTTTTTAACTCGATTTTACAGTTTTTCTCTCATCTTTTTTCACATCCTTTCGAATGTGACACTCGTTTGGTTTAATAAAGTTTAAAATTAAAAATATCGTGCATGTGCGTGTGTGTGTGTGTGTATAATTTTTATTTTATATTTCCTCTTCAATTCGACTTTTGTAAAGAAACAGCATTTTAAAAACAAGAGCATGATTTAATAATCAACCAAAAACTAAATTTTGTTTCATGTTGTGGGTGTAATTCATCGACAGAAAGTGGGACAATCTTTACAATCGAAGCACACACGTCCCTGAGTTAATCTGATAATCAAAAGCAAATGTAATTTCAACAAGCAAATGTAGTTTGCCAAACTAAGCTGTTGGCAAGTGAATTATTTAAAAATATAGAGGATTTTTTTTTTCTTCTTTCAAAAACAAGTCACTCAGCATTACAAATGAAAATCACTTTATTAAAAACTATACCACCTCTGCTCCTTGTGAATATGGGTGTCCTTAAGTTGTTTTCTTGTTTTTGCTCGATGTAATAAAATAACTTCAACATTAATAATTTACTCTGGTGTGCAGAAAGTTGACATACGATGAAGAATATGAAATATGACCAATTCATTTTATTCCACACCTGCTGGTAAATATATTATGCTTTTTCTGCCGGAGATATGACCTTTAAAAGCTCATGTTTCAGTCTGGAATATAAAAAATACATTCGTTTAGCGTGTCTAACTAAACATGCACACACACGCACACGCACACACATACAAATACGAACTCTTACGCGAAACTGAATTACTGCGAGGCGGCACAGGAACTACTGGGACAGGCCGTGCCATAAACTGGCAATAGATCTGGCACAAGGCTTGAACTATGTAATGCTTGATATGCTAAGGTGGCTTAACATAAGCTTAACAAAGACTGGAACTAAATACGCAACTGAATGCACCGGAATACTTATGTAAACAGATGAATTATATAAATGAAATGCAGCCATATGGATTACGAAATTCTGCTGAAATTAGTTAAAAAACAAAACATATTCAGAGATGACTATTTTATAGGGGATTACAATTGTATAATACAGGGTGTCTGGTAGCAGATTTATATTTTCAAACTGAAATAAAAAATGTAATAATTGACACAAAGTTTTTTTTAAGAACATTGAACGATAGAATGGAAAGTGCGGATTTTATTTTTTAAAGGGTATGTCATCCATATCCTGAAGATTCTTTTTCTTGGAAGTCGCAATGACGCTGCTCTTTTTCGTATTGAAAGTCACGGATTTTCTCGTCAACTGCTTTCAACCAGTTCAATGTTTTCGGATCAACTGCGCCCTGGCCGTAGGGCATTCATAGCCGAAGCAGTTGCGCGGAATCTCTGCACCCACGAACGAATAAATTTACACTCGCTCCATCACCTATTCGCCGAATACCGAGAACTTTGAACAAAATTGTCGACGAGCAATTACTTACTTTCTTCAAAAATGCCTCCACAGCGAACGCGCGATCCTCAGTCGACCACTGCGACATCGTGGCTGACAAATCCGCACAATCGATAATTCCAACGGCGCCACCCTCCCTCCGCACCGTTTATTACTTTTTAATATAAATACGCCACCAGACACCCTGTAGAATAGCACACAATTTGAAAATCGAAAATAACTTTAACATTAAAAAAAAAAAATCGTGTAAATTTCTTTAGAAATAATAATATTATGTGAAAACTTTGTCAACAATGAGTTGAGTATAATTTTTAAGAATTTTTAAATAATTGAACATACAAAGTAGTGTAAATACTACTGAATAAATAAATAAAAAACGAAAAAAACTAGCTGGTGGTACGCAGATCAATGGTTTTGGAGATGCGATGCCCTGTTAATAAGAGACAAATACCTCGACAAACTGGAAAGAACATGCAACGCTGCCACGAGCATAGGTCTCCAACTTGCTCAGCATAAGACTGATGTTCTATTTGTAAGCAGTAGAAAGAAAACGGAGTTCTTTCCTGTAACCGTAGGTCCGTAGTCTAGTGCATGAGCATTAGTCTTATCAATATGAATATGAATATGGAGGTGGGGGTTCGATTCCCGCTTAGACCCTGTGTTTTTCTACAGACAAGCTATAACATCTTCGTAGAGTTTGTATTGTCTTACAAAAAAAAAAGACCTGGGAATAACCTCTAAGCGGGCAATATATTACCTGGGGATTATGATCGACTCCACCCACACGTTTCAGGAACATCTGCGGTGTGTGAAAAATGCAGAAAATACTTCCGCGCTTGGGCGAATAATGCCTAACCTTAACGGTCAGAAGCAGGAAAGTAGAGGCAAGTGCTCTATATTGTGGCCCCGTATGGGAGAATGCCCTGAATAAGGAAAGGTATAGAAGGGGAATAGCTAAAGCCTAAAGAAGATGCGGTGTTAGGATCGTTTCTGATTTCGCACGGTATCTACCGGCGCAGCTCTGGCAAGTGCAGGGAATGATGAAAGGAGAAAGATGTTGCAAATGGAACGGGACTAGTGCACCCCAGGCAATTGTTTGTTGGCGCAATGGAAAGATGGCTGTAATATTAGGCCACTTTCAAAAAGCGAAGATGCATCCACAGAATCATACGGAGAATAGCGGGCTGGACAGATAGCAACCACGATCAGGTGAACTTCTACCTGACCCAGTTGCTGAGCATACATGGATGCTTCATAAAGGGTCTCCCAACAAGAACGCAAGATTTAAATTTGGCGCCATTCGGAGTGTCATTGTTTGACATGTGAACAATTGTTATTGTTTGCTAGTAGAAGGTACGAGGTTAGTAAAAATGGAGCGCAGGGAGTTCGTTAATTGGGTATTGGAGAGACAACATGAAAATGCTGATTTTGCCGATAAAATCATCTTCAGTGACGAGGCCCATTTCCATCTTGATGGCTTCGTCAATAGGCAGAATTGTCGCATTTGGGGTGAGTAAAATTCTCGAGTGATTCACGAGAAGCAAATGCAATGTGGTGTGGATTTTGGGCTGGAGGAATCATTGGACCTTTTTTTTATGAAAATGAGGCAGGTCAAGTCAATGGTTTTCGGTATCGTGAAATGATAACCAGTTTTTTCGTGCCTAGAATTGAAGAAATGAATGTGGAGGGCATGTGGTTTCAACAAAATGGCGCCACATGTCATACAGCCAGAGAAACAATTCAATTGCTGCATTAAAAAATTTAAATCCTGGGGTCTTGTTGGGACACCCTTTAGATGGATGCTGCATAGCTCTTCAGTTATGGTCACGACATTGATGATGTATGACCGAAATCCACCACAAATATAAGGGAAACAATGGATCTTGTTTTCTTTTTTTGCCCGCGAACTGGAAATCGGCGGGGTTCCTTGGAGAAAGCAATCCGAACCCAGATTACGGCCGACAACATTGCTGACCTGATGAGAACATCAATTGAAAAGAATAGCGGAGAGAGCAAGATATGCAGAGTGGGAAAGTACCAAGAAGTAATACTTGACTGTAGGTTCGAGGTTTAACTGGATGGGGGAATGACGAACAAGGTGTGGTTTAGTACGTAGACGCCTTGCAAACCGTAGTATAAGTCTTGCAACAAATCGTTCTCATTTTCTAGCTCGGGCTACCAAAATCTTTTGAAGAAATCTTTTCCCCGTCGTTAGTTCGTTTTGCTACAAAAAAATTCTACTTATTGAGATTATCTACATATCGTCACCTGAAATGCAAAACGGCGTCACAAGAAAAAACTCAAAATTTAGTTTTTAATTGATATTGGTACAGCGCATCAAGGCACACGTCTTCACAAATTTTCAGCTTTCTATTTTTTGAAAATAACAACTTTATTACAGACAATTAAAAAGGCAGTTTATAAAAAATCAATGTATTCAATCAATGTTTTCAAAATCAATGTATTTCTTGTATTGTTGAGAAATAATGGAAAAAACAATGGAAAAATGTTACCAGCTTATTCTTTTTGAGACATAATTGTTAACGTTGTAAATAAACTCATCATTTTATTTGGATGATAGTTTCTGAAAAATAATATTTGTAACCACTTTTAATTTATTTAGTTTTTTCTCTCTCCTGTAAAATTTAATTTTTTTTTTTAAAGTGATGATGGGACCTTTTGCATTTTAGGTGACGCTATGTGAATCTGATAACACCTATGTATGGACTGACTGCTTTGAGGGTATGAACCGCGAACAAGAAGATATGGTGGCTTGAATTGTTACCAGGCGGTTTCTGATCGGTCTTGGATGCTTTTGGTTCTAATTACGTCGCTTCGGACACGTCTATAATCCGGTTTTTTTCATATACCAATGCTCAGGGGATATCCCCTGCCTATGAAATGCATTGCACTGTAGAGAGTAGTCAGATGATGAAAGATAGAGCTTAATTCTTGCACAACTCTGCAGTTGCTTTTATCTAACTATCAGGTCTAGTTTCGGCGTCTTTAATATTAATTTTGACGCATTATTTTTAAGCCCAGGACAGCCATTTTATTTCCAGTTATGAGTAAAATTTCTTGAAAATAAACAGACTCTTGAAAACCATCGCACTTGATAAGTTACTTGACATTTTGTGCAAATTGTAACAATTTTTCGCACAAAGAAACAATATTTTTCTTTTGAGAGAAAAATTCAACGAGACAAATTAAAAAATGAAACACATTTCAAATATAGAAATTATTTCCACGAAAATCCCGTTTTCCTTCACCCTCCACTAGGCGCTCTTTAAATATCTTAACGCGTATAAACTCTTCATATTATTGCTGGTATTTATGTGAGAAGGCAAAAGAAAAAGGAAAAAAGAAAATAAAAAAATGACCTGCTAAAGAAATGCCGCCTGTGAGGTACGTACGAACAATAATGACATTAAATAAAAGTTAAATCTCATTTTTCATGGCACACTGTGCATGCGGCACCAATTATGTCGACATTTATGAGTCGTGTTGGATCAAGTGCTCGTTTATCACTGTCATTGTTCGTGTAAAAGCCAAGCAATAACAACAAACGAAATGAAATGATACAACAGAAAATAAAAGAAAAGAAACAAAAAAAATAACCGAGCAAAAACACAAATAAATGTTTTGATTGCTGCGTGTAGCTGGGAAAGTGAAGTGTCTCATAAACTTCAACGAAGGACCGAACAGCAGCAGCAACAATTATACAACAAACAAAAATGCCAACAATAAAACTATTTGCCTTGTGAATGCCGGGTGTTAACATGTGCAAATAAAAAAGCAAATAAACATCATCACCCGGCCAACTACCGCACATTTGTGTAGCAGTTTGTGAGTGTGTGTGTGTGTGTGCGTGTGAGCGCGTGTTTGTTTTCCAGTAGCTGGACAATATTCATGTCTTCACATTTACGTATAATGACTTGTTACGTTAACGCATCAGACTGTTGTTGCCTGTTTTTGCCAACAATACAAACACACATTCCACTGCCAAGAAGAGGCTGCAGCATTTTGCTAAATTATGAAAATAATTGTTTGCAACTCAGTTTCAGTTTTCCCTGTGGAACAATTTGTTTTGATTGTGTTAAAGTTTATTTTTGTTTTTTTGTTCTTTCTTGCATAAGTTTCTGTGTGCATGTGTATGCCACACTGGGATTTTGTGTTTAACAACATTCCCAGCCAGCATATTGTAGAATATGACTAATTTGTAAATATTGTTAATAACTTATGGCCACATACTCTCGTACATACACACGAATGCATGCAAACACGGTTATTAGCCACTTGACCAGTTGCTCGATATGTGGAACAACTATAATGACAATAAATGCCATATTAATGCCATAAAATTGCCAAAGTTATTGTCAGTTAAAACGAAGTGTATTGTTTAACAATAATTTTTGAAATGCTTGTATTACTTATTATTATTATTATTAAATGTATGATTACTGGCTTTCGTTTCAGAAAAGTGGTGTCTGCCCGTATACCATTTTTTTGTATTTTTTTTACCGTGGTTCAGCATTCAAGGGATGACCGCTACATATGCAATACATTGTGCAGGGAACTAGAGGAAAGCGATAGCGAGACAGATGACAGGTGGTGGAGGGCTACCCACAGGAAAGCTTCACCGGCATTCAACTCTGCTTTTGGACGTTTTTTTTTATTTTGTAGCAGTGTTGTAGCGCCTCTGATGTCAAAGAGACGTAGTGAATTTTGAAGTTGTGTTTAAGTAGCCATTTTTAGTAATTATTTTACTTCGCTGGTATTACACAAAACCGACGAAACTTCCAAGGCATTTGACAGAGCTTGGAGTGTAGCACTTCGGTCTGGCGATGGCTGAGGTAATTAATACGTTGTATACAAAGCAAAACAACGTCCTGGGTTGAAGCCCAATATTCCACTAAGCCCAATAGAAATAAGTTGCATTTTTCCGATGTGCCTTTGTGCCAGTTGTTGTCGAAAAGTTAAAGTGGCGAAAGCTGGCTGTCACTGGACACTAAACCAGTACCTGATAGAAATCCACAAAAAAAACCTGAGCGCCTTCCTTCGTTGGTATTGCGTAGAATCATCGGTAAAGTAAAGTTATTAATTTAGGGTGCCTCCGTAGTCTAGTGTATGAGCATTATGGTGATTTCCTTTCTGAACAAAAATGTTGCCCTTTCGCTGGATAACATTTTCTACAGTTTGCCCATACCTTTAAAAAGTGATACATTTTTTACTGCCACAATGGTACAAAATATTTGAGATTTAACATTAATGTATACTTAGCGTTTCATTGTTTCTACGGTTTTTAGCACCATTTTATCACTAAAAAATCGTCAGCAACATTGTTTTCTAATCTCCTGCTATTACATAGAACAAACTGTAAAATCTTTAAACCAAAAATGTATCAAAAAAGTTTACATTAAAATAAATAATAAATTAAGCAGGATCTTAGGACCAGTAGGTCATGGGTTCAAACCCTACACCACCTATTATCTGATGCACTTTAGTGTCTTTTTTTGTCGCTGAAGTAAAACAAAAAAAAAAAAAAATTAAGTTTGTTCACTTTTAAAAATTTTTTTAAAAGTTAAAAAAAAATTCGAAGAGTTAAATTTAAAAATTAAACTCAACACAAAAAATATTCTGAACCTCAGCTTTACAAATGTACAAAACACGCAACAGCGGAGTTTTATATAAGAATTAACTTCTACTCCAGCATTTCACTATCATTATAACTTTTACTAATGGTGTTTCTCACAAAGGTATTTTTTAACGATAATTTAAACAAAAAATTATACTTCTCTCAAGATTGTTTTTCTCACCACATTCACACACATTAAATAATGGCTTCCACGAAAGCACTTTTAACATGACAAATTGCGTTAATAAGACAGTGTAAGAATGTTTTTTTCTCAAATGCCTCGATTGTATTAAAAAAAAAAAAAAAAAAAACAGAAAATCATAATACGCATTTCTGTAAGACTTCTTCGGTTAATTAGCAGCAAACTTGCTGAAACTAATCTCGAAATTATGAATTCTTGCACTCGAGTATCCAGCTTATTACTCAGTATTACATCACATTACGCACTCCTTCATTATCCTTCGAACCCTTCCCTAACTCTTGTAAATAAATACAATATAATTTTCAAAGTTGGCTAATTACAGGGTCATTCTCTCAAGTCGTTGTTTTTGTTATTGCTGCTTTTTGCCATCTAACGAAACCATGGCTATAATGCAGCAGCAGCAGCAGCAGCAGCAGTAGTAGAGTATTAACTGGCGAACAATAGGTAATGACGATAACTTTCATAATTGTATCTCTGGAATACTTCCATTGCATCATACTTGCGATTGTATGTATTTGTTTTGTCTTACTTTTCTTTTTTATTTACTTGCTCACTTGTTTGGTAATTTTTCTGCTGCAATGTTTTCAAATTAAGAAAAAAAATTTGCAGCTTTCTTATTGTACTTTTTGCAAGTTAATGAAGTGATAGTGAAATTTCCTGATAAGTGGACTTTAAAAGAAGGGACATAAAACAAACTAGATAAATATGAAAAAGACCAGTGTGCAATACAATAGATAATGAGATTTAAGTAAAACTTAAGTAGAAGAGAAAGAAAAAGAAAGAGAAATTGTGCAAACTGCAATGCAAAATAAAAATTTAATGACGTTGAATACCAAATTAAAAAAAAATACGTTAACTATACCGTTCAAACAAAACTCTGATGTACATTTTGTCTATTGTATATTAACAACAGGCCCGGTATTTGAGCAATGGGGGAACTGCTGGCTGAGTAGTTGGCGTGTTGACTCTGATACATGTTTCAGACCACATATTTTTCAGATGCGCCGTGGTATTTAAAAAATTCTAACATAATCAAGGATTTAAATATTCCGACAGTCAAACAAGAGATAACAACATACGCAACGTCATACCTAACCAAACTCCAAGATCATCCAAATATACTAGCCCGAAATATTTTAAGCGAAAGAGGGTTCATTCGACTGAAAAGAAGGGATACTCTTTCCCTAGCCCGAACGTAGTAGACGCGGAAATAAAACTATACGAGCAATAAATAATTTTGTACAGCTAGGCTGTACTTAATAATAATTAGCAATTAGTTCTTAAGATTTGAATACTTATTGTTAGTTCAATTGATTTTGAAGATTCAATAAATAATATATATTGTGTAAAAAAAAAAAAAAAAAAAAAAAAAATATTTTTCTATTGTGTCTGTGCTACACAGAATAAATAAAGCAAAATTTTAATTGAATCTTTTGCAATATCAATTAAAAAAATTAATTAAATTTGAAGCTATAAAGAAATTAATAGCATCAATTAAAGTTTTTATTATTGTTGGCTTAATTGAAATAATTTTTAATTAATTTTTTTTTTTTGATATATATTTATTAAGCCTGAGGTCTTTTTTTTTATCTTATTTTGTTTTTTTATTATTCAATATTTCGTTAGCAGCTTTTAATTTAATTTTTTTTAATTTAATTTTTTTAATTTAATTTTTAATTTTTAGTTTTTAGTTTTTTTTTTAATTTTTTTAAATTTTTTTAATTTTTTAATTTTTAGTTCAATTTTCAATCAAATTTTATAACAAAAATTTTGTGACATGTTTCAAAAATATTTTTATATTTTTTTAAAATTATTTTTTTTTAAAATTTAAAAATTTTTTTTTTTTTTTTTAATTTAATTCAATTTAATTAAATTTAAAAATTTTTTAAAATTTAAAATTTAAAAATAAAAAAAAAAAATTTAAAATTTTTTTAAAATTTTTTTAAATTTTTAATTTTTAGTTTAATTTTCAATCAAACTTTATAACAAAAATTTTGTGACATGTTTCAAAAATATTTTTATATTTCAAAGAATTATAATTTTCTATTATTCCTGATGATGTTAACAAGCTGTTAACGAAATATCGAATAATAAAAAAACAAAATAAGATAAAAAAAAAGACCTCAGGCTTAATAAATATATATCAAAAAATATAATAAAAAAGGTCAATTAATAATATAATTAAAATTTTTAATTAAACTTGTAACAAAAATAATTAAAAATTTTATTAAGTCTTTCGAAATTTTCAACAAAAACTAGATAAGAAAAAATTAATTCGATTTTCTTCTGTTAAAGAAATTAATAGTATCAATAAAACTTATTAATGTTGACTCAATTAAATTAATTTTCAATTAAATTTGTAATAATAATAATTAATAATAATAATTAAAAATTTAATTATATATTTTGAAAATTTCAAAAGAAATTTTAATACCAAAAAACTCATATTTGAATATAATTTGAATGCTCATTGGGCACTAATTTCTATTTGTATAAAGAGTGTAGCAGATATGAAATATAACAATCAGATAATCATTTAGCTAAAATAAAATACTGATCTCAGACATTAATTAAATGTTTAATTGATTGGATTAAACTTTTAATTTAAAATTATATTGTTCTGCATAAAAGTGTTAATTAAAATTAAAAAAAATTATATTTTTCCCGTGTAACAGCACCCCACATCGTCGATTTTTGAGTAATAGAAGTTTTGCCGCAGTAAAATATTATACAAAATGGCCCGCCTTTAGCTTAAAAAAAAATTAATGCTTCAATATTTATTTAACTTTTTGTCTTAAACCAGCAATCAGGGGATGAAGCCTACACATGCGACACCTTGTGCTCGAACTGTGAACCTTCACTATCTTACAACTTTGTTTTTGTAGGTTTTTTGATTTTTTTTATAGCAGTGATGTCTGATGTCAAGCAGACATATTCAATTTTGAAGCTTTGTTTTAGAACTCATTTCTAGTAATTATGTTACTCCCTGGTGCTACACAATACCGGCGATGGAGAGCGTTCTGATGTGGCCGTGGATTGGTATCAGCTGACGACGTTACTGTTCAGTAATCAGTGACTATGCCTTCGGCCACAGAAAACCCCCCAGGAATAATAACTGACACAAATGCACGTAAGAGAAAATGCAAAATGTATTTACGACTTAGTCCGAAACGAGACTGGAAAGCATGACTTTTTGGTTTTGTAGTCAACGTGCTAAATACTTCAGCCATCGCCTCCGTCAAATATGACATGAAAAAAAGCAACTCTCTTTCACAAATATTAACACGCAAATTCAGAGTTGTGCAAAAGTGTATCTTATCATTTCCCTATTACTTCTCTTCAATATACCTTCCGAACTACAGGCACAAATTTTTTATGTTTTTTTTTAAGAACAATACAAACTCTACGAAGCTCTGACTGCTTGTCTGTAGAAACACCCAGAGTCTAAGCGGGAATCGAACCCGCACCACCATATTGATAAGGCTAATGCTCACTACGAAGGCACCCAAAGGAAAAGTTTCGATATCATTAACGAGACGAGCAGATTTTATTAAAAGAAAAGTGTTACGCAAGTATACCGCCTTTCATTTCTAGGCACAACCAAGTTTCTATATTTTATTGTTTTGGTAAGAAATTAGGACTAGAGCCGGTCCAAAAAAGAAAATATTAAATTAACGTCAGCGGACTATCACCTGGTGTGCTAGAAACACAGGACAAGCAACACCTTAAAAATCTTTTTAAATCCTTATTATTTCTATTAGATATTGTTTATAATTACCGTTATTTTGGAAGTTTTTTTTATTTGCATATGTTTATGTGCACTCCTTGGGCCATTTCGCTATCCCTAAACAACATCATACATTGTCCTCTTATGCTAATCAAGACTTACAAGTTGATAATTAAATCGTATTATTTTACATATTAAGACCACGTATGTATATCGTGTTGTTGTTGTTGTTGTTGTTGCTGCAACAAAATACCACCGAAGAATCTTTGCATGTGTGTTCATTTACCTACACTTGGAAGCTTTCGAGAAGAAATGTATGCGATACCCACAGATTTTTATTTAATCTCCCTAAAGTATGCACCGAAACATACGGAACGTACGACTTATGGTTGCTGTGCTAAACGGCAAAACTTTTGCTAATCACCAACAATGCTGAAATATATTTAAAGTGTGTAATTTTATATACATACTTGCATATACATTACAAGTATACATTTACTTGCTCAAGGATGTGAGTGGGTATTAGCAGGTGAAATAAAAATTTGTTGAAGTAAAAAGTTTTCATTTTTATTTGCAAACGGTTTGTATTCGTATGCAGATTTTTTTCAAAACTTGTTGAGGAAGACTGTAAAGTTAATATTAATTAAAGGAGCAAAACATGTGAAGTATTGAAAATATATTTAATTTTCAGGGGAGTTAATTTGCATATCCAGCTGTAGTTGTTTTTGCGTTCATATTATTTTAGTAAAAAACGGAATTGCCTCTTTCACGCAATATCTCAAAATGCTGTTAGATGAGGGTGGCGCTGGGACGATGGATGGTAGTCTACACGTTGACTACAAAACCAAAAACAGACCTGGGTTCAACTCCAGTTTCAGACTTAAATTATATAAAAACCAAAAACAAAAAAAAACTCACATTTTTCTGATGTGCATTAGTGTGGAAGGTTTCAGTGGCGAAGGCATAGTCACTGGTCACTGAAAAATACCGGCTTCAGCTGATAGCAATCCATAATCACATCAGAACGCCCTCCTTCGTCGGTACTGTGTAGCACCGGCGAAGTAAAATAATAATAAACTGAA
The DNA here is from genome assembly GCA_963924685.1 of Dexiosoma caninum. Lineage (NCBI taxonomy): Eukaryota > Metazoa > Arthropoda > Insecta > Diptera > Tachinidae > Dexiosoma > Dexiosoma caninum. Next base: position 79,631,922 of record OZ004727.1, on the reverse strand, counting down.
GCTTCAGCACTGCTACGAGTATAAACAAAGAAAAGAACGTGCAAAAGCAGAGCTGTAAAATAATTAATTAAGCTTCACCTCCTGTCGTTTCTCCTACTATTCCTTTCCTATAGTTCCCAGCACAATGCTTCGCATGTGTAGGAGTCATCTCTTGAGTGCTGGTCCCAGATAAAAAAAAAAAAGATATGGTCGAAAAACCGGCATAGCTATAGATCAGTAACTGGTCCAACCTTCCTATAACTCGGCTGCTGAAATTCAACACAGCGCATGGTCAAGCACGTTTTATTTCAACGAAATACAAAAATTCAAAATGAAAGGCACGTCTCCTAATAAAAACCAATAATTCACTTGGAATGTGCGCATTCGTCGTATCTTTCTTCCTAAACAATAGTCATAAAGGTGAACGAGCCTGATCAAAATTTCAAAGTACATGGTGGGCCAAAAGGGGCAAAGGTGTTTGAATTCTTGAAAACTTTTTTATTACAATTTTGTTTTTGTTTTCAGTATTTTGTAATGGAGAACAGTGCACAATTGAACAAAGTTCCAAAATCGTTGAGCTATATTTCGGAAGAAAATCATGATTTTATAATAATTGAATTACGAGCAGCGAAGCCCATTTCCAATTGAATGGGTTCGTTAATAGGAAAAAAGGGCTACGCAAAATCGAAGAGTAGTTCAACAGCGAGAATTACACCCACTTAAGTGTACCGTTTGATGCGGTGTTTCTTCGCAACGGATAATTCGCCCATATTTTTTGAAAATGTAAAGTGTGTCGGCGTTTTCATCAGTGGTGTTCGATATCGGACAATGACGGAACATTTTTTACGACAGCCGTGAAAAACCATTCGCAAGTCCGGTTCCAATAGAAAGCAGCGAGGGGCACAATAGGTCTTTGTACTCAAACTTCTTCGGCCATTTTGGGCCACCTTGTCGTAACTAGACGTTAGTTTTTCCTACAAAACCCCAAGATGCAGAAAAGCACTGAGCCTACGCTTACAGAGGAATCATTGCCGGCTCTAAATATTTGTAATTAATTTCTATTGTGTATAATAAATAATTTAGCACTTCAGGTCTTATTTCTATAAACTTTTTAATTTATTTATTAATAAGTTTTTGTGATATTTATCATCATCAGGAAAAATTAATTTTGAAATTCAAAAAAAAAAAAATAATTTTTCTTGATGATGCGAAATATCGAAAAAAACTTATTAATAAATAAATTGCAAATTTAATAAAAATAAGTCCTGCAGTGTTAAATAATTTATTGCATACAATACAAATAGAAGGTCGAACAAAAAGAAAAATTAATATAATTAATTCTACAGGGTGGCACAAAAGGAGCTACATATATGGTTCAAATAGTTTATAAATTTTTTATTTGTGCGATTATTATAATGTTTTTTCTTTAAATACAGTATATTATTTTTTGCAATTAGCTCTGAAAAATGATATTCTGTAAGTGAAGTTAAATTTCTACTTCGCACATACGTGCTCTTTTTAGCATATTTTTCATAACTTTTCGCAAAATTTCGGGTGTAATGGCCATGATTACATTTCGAATGTTTCATAATTAATTCGCCAAGTCTTTTTCACAAAATGCTGAAAAAAACAAAGAAAAAATAATAATTAAAAAAGTCATAAAGAATTCAAACCATATAGCTTCTTTTGTGCCACCCTGTATTAAGCAATTTTCTTTAATATAACAACTGAACTAAAATTTTAACCAACCCTCGTAGTATAATAAATTATTACGGCTGATAAAAAGCTTACAATGACATGACATGATATGCTTTTCTTATGATTTACTTTATTGAATTATAACTTGGCATTTTATAATGCCATTCCGGTAGCTTAAAATAGCCACACAATAAAATGAATAACGTGCTGTTATGAGGCTGTCATTGTCATTGTACGTCACAGTTGCCTGTGGGTGTTGTAGGCACTTTTTACCATCTATGTTGTTTCTTAAGAGTGTAGGTGTGATTTTAGAGGAATGTTTAAAAGAGTGCAAACGTTAAAAAATATTAATAAATCCTTATCATTTATATATTTAATTAAATGAAAATGTTATAGCGTTTACAAGAATAAACGAAATAAATATGAATAATCCATAAAGTATGCAAAGATTTTTAAACCACTACGTACGTATGAGTGATATTTGAACATAAGAGATAATTGAATATTACTCATACGACAGTTACTGATGGATTAAGCGGCTAATGTTTGCTTCACACAATAGTACACCTAAAAAACTGATGCTGATTAGCACACGTAGTCCAGTTTCGAGTTCAGCGTCCTAAATAACTGAAAAACAATCTCAAGTTCCATGCAACATGAAACAAATTAAATTTGTTTTTGATGTGTAAACATCTATGCGGTAGGGGGTAAAAATCTTTTTCACAATTCAATCACAAATTTTGAGTAAGATTGTAATAACGCGGTGTGAGCTGTGTATGAGTGTATTAGTGTAATCATACGGACAACAAGAAGTACAGAGAAACTTAACAGCTGCATAGAAATACACTAACACCATCTAGTGCGCAATAGTAATAGTAGTAGCTACTAATTTTCACTAATTCTCGTACATTATGTTATCGTAGGCAAATAAAAACAAATAAATAAAATGAATACAAAAACATTTAATTTTAATAACTTTTAAAAAGATTTCATTACTAGATGTTTACACATCTCCCCTGTGATCGGACTCACATTTTTTTTTTGGTGTAATTAATGATTCGTAATTTCTTCTTAATATAATTAATTGCTTTACAGGCTGCCACTTATAATCTTAACGACTTTAAAAGTAAGTTTTCCTCTCTCGTAGAGCCGTCTTTTTCACTGCCTCCAACATTAACATTCTTGTCAGCAACAGTGCGGATGTGCCGTTTTCAACGTTCAGCAATCATTTTTCAATAAACAAACAATACAGTTGAAAGCTGCAGTTGCCTCAAAGTATAAATAACTTTTTTATACACAAAAAAAAATGTTAAAGTGAAAAAAAGTTTAATTTCCTAAAAGGAACAGCTGCAAAAAGGCCAGCTTTGCATAAAAGTTTTGAAGTTTATGCCTTGTTGAGCTTTCAATTCAAGAAAGCGATGATATCTGCTTAGACAACAAATTGCTGCTATAAGTATATGGGGATGTGTAGCTCTGTGTGTATGAGAGAGAGATAAAGAGAGAGAGAGAAAGCGAAAAAGTGTGTGTGCCATTAGGCATTGTTAGAAATATGCCTTGCAAATTAGCTGCTAAATGAACCTGTGAAATACGATGTTTTTTATTGTCTTGGGGCAGCACACATGCAATGCCTTCTGCTAGAACTAAAGGAAAGCCAAAGTGAAAGAAATGACATGTGGTGAAGGTATAGACAGAGGAAATCTTTACTCTCATACAGCTTCGTTTTTGCACGTTCTTTGTTCATAGCAGTGTTGAAGCGTCTCTGATGTCCAGGAGACATATTCTATTTTGAGGTTGTGTTCAGTAGCCATTTTTAGTAATTATTTTACTTCGCTAGTGCTCACAATACAGACGAAGGAGGGCGCTCCGATGTGCCTGTGAATTAGTGGTCACTGTTCAGGGACCAGTGACTATGCCTTCGCCACCAACAACAACTGACACAAAGACACAATAATGCACATGAGAAAAAATGCAAAATGTTTTCATGAGTCTGAAACCTGTGTTGAACCCATGATTTTGTTTTTGTTTTTTTAAAGTCAATGCTTTTTGGGTTTTTTGTGGCACTTTTAGGGCTCTTTGTTGCGCATATTATTGACTTCATACAACATTTCTTTGATAAGTTATCCTTAATAAATACAGTAGAAATTTCCATAAGAGATGTAACATGCGAAAAATTTAAAAATAAGCTGATGAATTTTGAAGTAAAAATCTACAACACTATGCAACAAATTAGAAAAAAAAAATAGTTTTCTTTGAGAACAACTATTTTGTTTTAATCCGCTGTGGTCACCTAACTACAAAAATCAACATTATTTCAAATTCTATTGTAAGGTTTTTGTAAAAAAAATTTTTTTTTTATAATTTGGGGTTTTTTGATGAGGCTGTTCCCTACATCTGGTCGTAACTTTGGAAAATTTATGCAATATGTAAACATATTTTAAATTACGCCAGCTTTAAGTTTTATTACTATCATTTTTATATTTAGCCATTAGGTTTGAAGTTATTGATGAAAAATTAAAACAAAATTTCTTTTTTGTGGAAAAATTACCAAATTTTTTAAATAAAAAAATTCATAAAAAAATAGAAAGCACAAAATAGTTACCAGTTCTACTACTTAATATTAAAGGTGAATGCAATAGAAATTTAATAGAATTTTATGGAGTGGGTTTCAGGAAGTGTCCAAAGTAATGAAATGGGTTCTTTGAAAATATTGTTTAACATTTCTATGTTAACGCGTTAACAGAGCTCTGTTAAATTCGCTGCTTTTTATTTTTAGGGCTGTATATTTTAAAATTTATCATCATATCCATAAAAGAAATTAGCTCGTCTACGATTAAAAGCAGTCTTCATGAGATTCCTAGAAGATGCTTCCAGATGATTGAAAATGCTTGCTGAGGTAAATTACATACGTTCTTAACGCTTCGGTATATCATTTTTAACTTCATTAAATATTTGAATTCAGCTTTTTTTTTCTAATTTTCTGTGAGTGTGGACTTTAAGCTTTCAAATAATTCTACCAGGTTGGAAATATTATTTCTTTTTAGAGTTCGGCAAATGTTGCATTTTATTCCATAAAACTTTTTTTTTTCACTTTTTAAAAACTTTACAGTTCCATTATTTTATTCAAATGACCAGATATTTACTTTTCATAGTTTCAATTTTCTATTCCTTTCAGTTTTTTTTGCTTGCAGGCTGCGAAATAAGAACATTTTGTGGGAGAAATATTTTTAATATTTTATCTTTGTTTTACATTTTTTTTATGTTAAACAAATTTTTTTTTAATGAGATTTCCACAGAGAATCTATCAATAGCTTTTAGGAGAAGAGTTTCTATACAGTCAACTTAATTATGCAAAAAAAAAAAACACAAACCAATGGATACTTATAATCAAAAAAAAACGCCAGGCATATTTAAATTTGTTCATAAAACCAAAATTTGTGTATATCGTATGCAACTACACATTTATTTTTCATTTTAACTCATATACTTACCATGTACAGTGGTCGGAGCTGTATGGAGTCGGCGCCCAAATATACTTCTAGTCTAGGTATCATCATGAAACTACGCTCAAGGCTTTTTAAGAATGTCAGAACTATTTACTGATAACATGGGCGTCGTTGGTCCAGGATTGCCACGAAATTGTGTGATGCTTTTTTTTTGTAAATGACAAAATCGTTTGCAGTTATACAGCAGAAACTACTGAAACGATTTTGTTGAATTTCTTTTTTATTTTTAGATTATTAAATAATGCTGTACTTATCGTGGCCATATTATTTTGAAAAATATTAATTTTTGTTAAAGTCAAGTTAATGTCAATTGGAAAAAATGGACGAAAATTTACTGTTCTTTACACATTAAAAACAATTTTTAAATCGGAAATCTCAAATCGCACAACGTAAATTATCAGCGGCGGAGACCTCAGTTTTTGTCATCGTTTTGTCCTGCTTGAACACTCTCCGAAACATAATCTAGGACATCCTAGATCTTAAGTCAGATGTTTATGAGTTTAATGATAGCAACACCATCTGGGTAAGCCAATCAGAATATGTATTTGGAACTCTTGTTTTTATACGACTGCATTTTTTTTCAAAAATTCAGAAATTTTTTGCTATTATAATTTAAGCGTGTTTCTAATTGAGTTTCTTTAAATTTGTAGCGCTCATTTTCAATACACCTCTTCACGATATCTTTAAATTTTCCAGCTTATTCAACATTTGCACCTCTTTCTAAGCCCCAAATATGAAAAATGCGTGAGCCAGAAATTTTGCAATTATAATATGTGCTTATTGCATAAGCAATTTATAACAAGTATAAAATTAAGAAAAAATAAAATTAAAAGTCCGTAGAAAAGAAAAAAACAAACACATTTCTTTCCATATACAACAACAGTAACAGAGCAACGCGAAAATAAATTAACAAAACACCACACAAAAACTTTAAGTTGGATAACGAGGCCGCTTTGATCTGTGCGAGATAACTAATAATAAACCCATAAAAGTCCCATTGGAAAACAACTAAAACTCTAGTTGAAATTTAAATATATGGACGAACGAAGACTAACAATGACACTGGAAACATATTAAATTTATAACGAAACGACAACAAACTAAACACATTTTAATTATTCTAAAATTTAGTTAATACCTTTAAATTTAATATTCATTTTAATTTATTTCTACACAAATTTTTCTTCTTCTATTTTAATTAATTTTCCACTTTCTCGCACTGCAAAAACCAATCAATAACTCGCTCTCTTTTTTGAAGCAGTTCTCAAAAGAGTACAGTTCGAATAAAACAAAAACAACTATCAATTTTCAAACCGTGTTGTTATAAGAAATAGTGATGCCACATTTGGTGACACAATTTTGAGTTTGATTTCTTCATTTTTCAGCAATGTGATCGACTACAGTGCCATGATTAGAATTTCCTATTATTTCGTAATTCTCAACATGTTTGCAATTCATACTTAATGCTGTTTATTGTTGTCACACAAACACTATAATACTGTATGACTGGTGTAAAAGAGAATGATGCAGCAATTTTTGTTGCCAACAAAAGGCTTAATAAAGCATTTATAATTTAACGTCAACATTTTACAAGTCGAACGGAATAACAAGTATTCCCTGATATATTTTATGGCATTGTTGAAGGAAAATGATATAATTAGAGAAGAAAAATGAAAATAAAATAAAACGACGATAATTTTTACTCAAATGAAAGAGATAAGGATATGAAATGGAATACGTGACTGGGTATATTATTTGCCACAGATGCTGTTGACTTTAAATAACAGTTGGTTTATGATTTAGAAAAGTAAAAGTTAAAAAAGTTAAAAGTTATTGCAAAATTAATACACTTCAACGTTTTCAATATTTTTATAGAAAAGAATATTTATGAAATCAAAGTAAAGCGTATCAGCTTGTTCAGCAGAGCATGCGGAAGTTCGTTGTAATTTTCATTGGAAGCAGGTCTTGTTTTCTCCATAAAGAGAAGTAACAGTCAGATGTTATCTTCTGTAGGAAGGGAATAGAGATATAGGCGACAGGTGACATAGACAGGAGAAAGCTTCAGTATCTTTACAACTCTGCTTTTGCACGTTTTTTTGTTTGTTGTGCATTGCAAGGAGGAGCATTGAATTATGAAGCTGTATTTTGTAGCCATTTTGATTAACTAATTTACTTCGCCGATGATTCTGTTGTACAACACCAAAGAAGAACTGAAGAACTGTTACTTGTGGATTAGTAACAGCTGAACGTGAACTGTCACTATGCCTTTGCCACTAAAACATTCCGACAACTACTGGCTCAAAGGCACACAAATCCACAGCAGAAAAATGTAACGTGTTTTATTTTTTGACTTTGTCGGACACTGGACCCGATTCAAGGACCTTTGGTTTCGTAGTGAACGCGTTAACTGCTTCAGTCATCGTCAACTACAAAACTAATTTTAAAAAAAAAATAAAATAATTAGAAATTCAGTTTCGAAATTTTATTATAAATAAACTCATTAGAGATATAAAGGTGTTTGAGGTGAAATCTTATAAAATTCCATGAGAGAATGTAGAGGAGACCGAACAATTGTCTTTTTAAATAAAGTCCATATCTTCTTTAAATGCACCGATATTCAAAGACACATTGGATACCAATACAATAGACAATTATAAAATGGAACTGTTTTAGGTTAGAGGGCATTCGACGAAGATTGGGCGACTCAAGTAACACCGTAAGTGCCGTTTTGTTATCGTAGCGCCTTAGAAACCCGAAGACGTCACAGCTACACTGTACCGTTCACGTACCTCACTAAGTCGAGAACAGAGTCCTAAGTTTTCAGCCTCAACTGAGCCAGACCGGGGCCCTCATAACGAAAGTGTGCAACAGTCTTCCTGCACGGAATGCCCATCCTCTCATCATGCATGCTGGTGGATAAGTGGCCCGTGCAGACAGTCGTGAGTCTACTAATGGACAATCGGGAACGTCGTAAATGAAATTCAAGAAAAAGCAACACTTCTACTGAATAGTAAAAGTAGAGAATTTAACACTTTTTGGACACACCAATAGTACGATCACCACGAGCGGCAGTTTGGTGTGTCGACCACGTACACGGATATCCCAATAGTGACAAAGAACGCGTTATAAAACATTCCAAACCATCAAGTCAACTGATTCTATTTACCATCTATGAAATGATTTACATGAACCACATTTGCAGTACTGCCGGATCGTAATATTAGAATCTTCATTTCTTTGGAAGTTTCTTTTTTAGCTGGGAATTTCCAATTTTTTAAACAAATTTTTTTTTGCTCAACTTTAAAATTTTGGCTGTTGAGGATGCTTCAATATCAAATCGTTACTTGATTTACAGCACCGTATCCTATAGAATATTTAAAAATTATTGTCGATTTACGATTATGTCAATGATGTACAGCTGGCTGGCATCGTGGCATCGATAACAATAATGACTTTGTCAGTTTTATTGTTGAAGAGTTGCAGCAGTTGTAGCAGTTAAATTGTTTTTGCTGTTCATCACAGTTTGTTAAAATATGCAATAATTTTGATTATTTATTGGGCAAGCAATTGCACTGCTGCAATGCAGTATCATTGTTTGCCAAATGACTTAGAAATTAACAACGATATTTAACACTTCATTTAATATGGGAAAGCGATAATAAATTTAGTGGAAAGAATTTTTCATGAAATAAAAATTATTTCAGAGAACCTTCAAAAAGTAAGGAATTGCTTTGTGAGTAATTCCGCCAGCGCCATTGTACATTTTTATTTATCATTTTGCCTTGTATGCCTTCGAAATACTCCAAGTCGTGGGTATTTTACTGAATATAATCACTTATGTTTTCTTTATTCTCTTATTCAAAATTTTATTTCCGCTTGAGAACCAGACTTTTGGGGGTGCTGGTGGCTGATTAGTTAGTACGTGCTACCAGAAGTTGCACGCTTCAATAGGCAGTCACACCAACAATTTTTCAATTGTGTCTGTCCTAACAATGCTCTTTTTCGTCGCTATTTGTTCAAAGGAACATCAGCATATTAATAACGGCTGCATGACAACTACCGATATCGATAACTATGATTTGACAGCCGAGATTCTCAAACTGTGTTGTAGGTTTGTAAGTAACTGTTCAGTAAGGTTTGGTGAGTCATCATGAATCGTTAAACGCCAGAACAGCACTTCCAAATTGTGGAAATTTTGTTTGAAAAAAATAAAAACTAAAAAATAAATCTGTTCGCGAATGTTATAGAATGTCTATTATGACAGCAAGCAATTGATCGATTTCGCACTATTTTTACAATTTGTGATTTACTGTGAAATATGTTCATTTTAGTGCTTTCCTTATTCGATAATAATTAATTTTTTCTCTTTATAATATTTTTAATAATACTTTGTGTACTGTGACTGCGTATAAATAATTGTGTGTTCTTAATTGATTTCGCACAAAGAATTCTACAATTACAATGATTTCCTTGATAATTGCAGGAAAACGTGTAAAAGCAATAATTATGCTTCCACAATATTTCATTATTTTATTATAGATATTGGTATCTTGTGCACACAAAATTAAATACAAATAAATTCGAGGAAACAACAGAAAAATTTTCAGTCAGTTTCCCTTTGAAATAAAACTCCCATTAAAGTTTTCATTATAAAAATATTTACTTTTATATTTCCAGTAAAAGATGTGCCAGTAAAATTTTTTAAATTTTTATTAAAATTCGGCGAAAAATACAATACTGCTGTTTTATTTCACGTTTAAATGTATTTTTACAAAACACATACAGAAAGTGTAAATAAATGAAAAAATATTAATAATTTGATAGCGCTGCATCATGTCTCTAATTACTTAAAGTTCTACTTTATTTACGTACCCAAATTTACACATACACTCCCATACTTATTTTTATGTAGTCAATGAACATTCAATCTAACGTTGGTACGCAATTCATTATTTAATAATTTAATTTAGCGTAGACAAAAAATTACATTGTCCATTGTTTTTTAAAACCATAAAAAAAAATTAAATATTGTTTTTAAGAAAAAAAAAATTGGAAAATGGTGAAATTGCAAAACTGTAAAATTGAAAAATTTTATAATAATAAAATTGTAAAATCATTTTAAAAAATATAAAATTGTTAAACTGTAAAATTGTAAAATGTTAAAATTGTAATAAATAAAAAATCGTAGAAAATATAAAATTGTAAAATTTTAAAAATGGTATAATTATAAATTATAAATTGTAAAATTCAAAAATTGTAAAAATGTAAAATTGTGAAACTGTAAATTGTAAAATGGTAAAGTTGTAAAAATGTAAAATTTGTAAAATTGTAGAATTGCAAAATGCTAAAATTGTAAAACTGTAAAATAATAAAATTGTAAAATGGTAAAATTGTAAAGTTGTAAAATTTTAAAAATGGTAAAATTGAAAAATTGTAAAATTCATAAATTATAAAATTGTAAAAATATAAAATCATAAAATTATAAAATTGTAAAGTTGTAAAATTTTAAGAAAGGTACAATTTTAAAATTATAAAATTGTTAAATTCTAAAATTGTAAAAATAAAAAATTTTAAATTGAGAAACTGTAAAATAGTAAAATGGTAAAATTGTGAAATCGTAAAATTGTAAAAATATAAAATTGTAAAACTCCAAAATTGTAAAATAGTAAAATTATAAAATTTTAAAATTATTAAATTACAAAATTGTAAAATTTGAAAAATTGTAAAATTTTAAAAATGGTAAAATTTGTAAAATTCATAAATAGTAAAAATGTGAAATTGTAAAAGTGTTAAATTGTAAAATGGTAAAATTCTAAATTTATAAAATTGTAAAATTATAAAATTTTAAAGTAAAATTGTAAATTTTAAAATTATAAAAATGTACAATTATAAAATTGTAAAGTTGTAAAATTATAGAACGGTAAAATTTTAAAATTATGAAATTCTAAAATTGAAAAATGAAAAAAATTTAAAATTGTGAAAATGTAAAATAGTAAAATAACATTAATTTGCCCGTGTCACTTATAATGACATTTTTCACGTATTTTTCACAAATTAAACAAAATGCAACCCACTTACTTTCGCCTATTTTCTGTGTCAAGGCAGAGTGCGGAATAAATTCGGTTAACGATTTTTCTCAAAACAATTTTTTTTTTTAAATTTTCATAAAGTTCTGGAGAAAATATTTACTGGGTTATTTCGTATTAAAATTTGTTTATTTATATTTATTAATTTTTAATGTATTTCATGAATGATAACAAAATTACTGGTTTATTAATGAATTATTGTCAATAGTTTTTTTTTCACGTTTCGCATTGTTATGGTATTTTCACTGATGCATTTAACTAACTGCAGCAAACAGGCGGAGACAATAATAAATGGAAAAAAATTTTTAAATTTTATTTACAGAATCAGTTTTGTTTGCTAAAAAAAGAAAAGCGAAAAGCTTAAAGTCATACCATTTTACGATAATATTTGTAAAAATTTGTAATATTTCGGGTATGCGTCTAATATTGATCAGTGGCTTTTTTTCTTAGTAACTACAGATATACTGGCTGGGTCAAAAATCAGCATTGGGTTTAAACATTTATTAACTTTTTCGTTTAAATATATTTTTTCACTTCTATTTTATCCAGATTATATATACAAATAACACCTGGAGAATAAGTAATGAAGAGATTCACAACTGAACAAAAACCAGAATAACAGAATTTTATTATTTAAATCAGCAAAGAATTATTTTAAAGTCTTTTAATAAGCAGAACTGTAAGTTTTATGATTCTGAAAGTCCCAAGTATCATTCAGCTACACCAATGCACTCCAATAAGTGTACAGTGGACCGACCGTACCTCTGTACACCCGATAATATGAGGTATTTTTGGACGGCAATTTCGAAAAAATGAAAAATGTTTTTTTACCGAAGATAGGGCTCGCCTTTTCTAAACTGTTCTTTATATCTTTGTCATTTTCAGTCGGGTTTTGAAGAATGATAGATCAATGTTTTTGTCTCGAGAAACGTAATATTCTGCTTCAATGGCCAAGTATCCTGTTCAAGTGTTTATCCACCAGGTCTTTGTTTATACAACCTTAATGCACCACCCTAATGTCAGAAAATTAAAGCTCACAGAAAATCAATAGAGTTTTGGTAAGGAATAAGTCCACAGTTCCTCCAAAACATTTCAACATTTAATTATACAAAACGAATTAAAAGAATTAAGGTAAACTAAAATGTTGAAAATTTTTAGACCTGAGATGTGGTTTCAGCAGGATGGAGCCACTGCTCCCACTGCCCAAAATACAATGCCAATTTTAAGTAAAATTTTTTTAAATTTTTATTTGACATTTTTAAACCCTATTGGTGACTTTTGCCCACCCTGTATATATAGTAACACTTATTGAGTGTATATATAGTAACCGATTGAGAAACCAAACATAAAATATAATTTTTTTAAGACAATTGCAATGTGTGAGTCGTGTTGGATTCATGGTGGACTAACTGATCACCGGGTAGAATAGCTGATGGTTCTAACCTCTGGCATAAGCGGGTTCTTCTCCACTTACTTTGTGTGCCATCTTACCTAAACGAACTTTAAAATTAAAACAATGTTGCAATTGAAAAAACCGAAATTCGTCTAATATTAACCAGCAAAGATCGTGGGCAGTTGACAAGTGTTCCATATTACCAGCTAAAAATATAAGATCTTTATTTTCTGTCTACTAAAGCCGAAATTCGAGATCAGGACGATATGAAAAAATGATGCAGAAGCCATTCAAGAGAACATTCCATATTTCCCTCATATATTGGACCACCAAGTTTTTTTTTTTATTTCATGGTGGATTTCTTAAAATATTTTGCATACAGAATTCTTATAAATAAACATAATATTCGATCAGAAGCATATAAATATAAGCAACAGATTTTTGTATTTTCTAGCAAAAATATCAAAAAGAGAAAATAGTGGTTCACTGTAAGCCGTCTTTCGGTTACATGATAATAAAGGTAGCTTAAGGGTTATTCTCATAGAAATTCCTGCATTTTGTGCACCACAATAAATACGAATCTGATATCGTATCTGATAAAATTTAATTTATTTTTAATTGTTAAATATTTTTAAATGAAATCGAAATTATAGTGTAGTATATATATATAAATTATAGTAGGCATTGTCGTAGTGAGAAATACAGCAGAGCCTCTGCAGGTAATCGTACCAAAAAGCCACTACACAGATGCACTGGCGCAAAAACAGCCCGGTTAACAAATAGTTTTTATTTGGTTTTTTTTTCTCTTCAATTTGCTGTTTTTGAAGTCTTTTATATTAAAATAGCAAAAATTATTTTATTTATTTTCTATGTTTTTATCGAATTAAATTATGTGCACGAATATTCTACGCATTTTTTTTAGTATCAAATTAATTATGAACATTCAACGGAATATCGCTCATACGCTACCAGCACCAGCACATGCTTCAGCACCAGCACCAGCACCAGCACCAGCACCAGCACCAGCACCAGCACCAGCATCAGTGCACAGTGCACAGTGCACAGTGCTTTGAAACATAAAAATAGACATAAATATTAATTATTTGAAAATGTTGAATTAGAAAAATTTCAGCTCGCTTTGAATTCGCTCAAATTGCACAATGCGAAAGAAAATTTGGTTTTTTTCTGCACAACTAGGCACCTGCAAGAATGATAGAAATCAGTAAAATTGTGCATTCACACTTTGTATGAATTGTGACTGTTGACTCAATAGCATTTTTCAATAACAGTGCGTGTGTATCTCTCAATATAAAAGTCATTGTATTCGTCCATTCATTGTTCTGCGCATTCAGTTTATGGTTGCTTGTTAAATGTGGAGTCACAAGAATGAATTAGAATAATATTCATTTGATGCTGTGTTTTAATTTTTTTTTTCTACCAGCTTTATCAGTGTTGCCGCTTTGATAATAAAATACCTCAATGATTTTGTCCGATATTTTAAATTAATTTTATGCTCTTAAAAATATGATAAATACATGGTTAAAAGTAAAAAAAATAATAGAAAATCACGGACACACATAAATAAATACATATCGAGCCTTTGGTGCAATACCGTAGTAATTCAAAAAATCGTGAACTGAGAAAAATGCATTTGAAGTTTTGAGCCATCTTTTTGATAATAATTTCCGTTTACTAAAGTTATTTTTATACACGTTTTTAAATAAAGAGGCATGTTTCGTAATGTTTTCTGTTTGTAAATTTCTTGTCATAAAGGAAATATTTCACCATTGCAAATAAATATTGTTTGTTGGAAATAGCTGCAGGCCATAAAGACATTTGTAGCTGTAGAATCTGAACAGTTAGAGATAGAACCATAATCTTTTTTCCTTTAGATATATATAATTCCACAAAGACCATTTCTGCATACCCAGCTCAAAAATTAAAATTTTGAGTTACTACGGTATTGCACTAAAGGCTCGATATGTATAACAAAAAAAAAAAACAAATCGACATCACTGATATTGCTCTCGATTTCTAAGTCTAAAAAAATTGTCTTTGCTTTCTTGAAAACGCAAAATAAAAATATGAACTCAGTTGATTTCAGTGAATCAATGAATGAATTTTGTTGTGCTGCTTATTGTGCAGTGAATGATGAATGCATGATTAAGGGAACGACACATTTTTTATACGTATGATTCAATTGTGTTATTGTGTGTATTGTGAGTGAATACCATATCACAGTATTAAGCTGAATTCATTGTTGTTAAGAGAAGTGAATGATCTGTTGCAGGTGCCTAGAAAACTTTGACAGAAGATACTACGCCAGCTTCAAGTACAAGAAAATAACACTGTTATGAAAAGGCATCTTCTTAATTTTCAAATAGTTACTTTAAGTAACTGAAAGTTTGTCTTAGCATCGCGTTTTACATTCAACTGCACTGTGCGCATCAGTATCATCATCTAGTGACATGATACCATGGTGGATGTTACATGAACACAATGCTGTTGTGCCATGATGTATTATTCTTGTATCTTGTGTGTATGTGTGTGTGTGTGTGTGTGTGTATATTTTTTTTTGCCTTTTCTATAAATGAAATAATAAATGCTGTGTAGTTACAATGTAATATAATATTGTGTTGGAATATTTGGTGTTACTCTAATGGCTGTTGTTGATGTTGTTGCGCTTGCAACCAGCAACCAGCAACCAGTCAACCATTAAGCAAGCTGACAACCAGTTTTTGTTGTATTATTTGTTGAAATATTGTTTACAACAACAATGCTAAATACAAGTTAATGAAAAGTTTATAGTGCTGGTTTATAAGCATGTGTGTTTTTGATGTTTGTGTTTGTGTTTGCTGCTTTTTTTTCTCCGCTGCATTTTCTAATTTAGATAAATGTTTGTTAGTTGATGTTTCACGTCGCCTGACAGTGTCATCATATCTTAGTTTTATGCATGCAAGTGATTAAAAACCATGAGAATGAAGTGAAAAATTAGTTTTCCATTAGAAATATGGTTTAAGTTTATGAGAAAAGTTATTGTTTTGCGAAGAACTTGCAAGCAAAAAGTACATTCTTCAAGTAAATTCCTGCTGTTTCAAATATTGCACACAGTCAAAGGCGGAAGTTTAAGTACAACTGAGAAAGATGGGCAAGTTGTAAAAATGTATTTTATGCTTATGCTTATGCTTTGTATTATTTATAAATATAGTTTAGTTTATTACAAAGTACAAATTTAGCAGATGAAGCCAAATTTAAGTTGCTGACTGTAAGCAGCAGTTGTTAACGTTATTTTATTAAGTTCCTTGTGCTTTTGCTGTATGTGGTTTTGATTCACTCATTCATTACGAAATTAATTGTAAAATAAATTATTAAATTTGTTAGTTTTTGCAGGGATTTGCTTTTAAAGGAATGCATAAAATAAAAGCTGTACGAAAATCATGCTGTGTTTTGTTCAATAGAATGCTGTTCGCCTTTCCTCCATAAAAAGAAAGAAAAAAAAAATGTTAACCAAAAATTTGGTTTTATTTCTAATGTAGCATCACAAAGAAAAGGACAAAGTGGTGTCGCTGTGAAGCCATATTTCAAATATAATTGAAATCCAGCTGAAGCAGGTATTAAAGCAACGAGACCATGATATACATCGCTCCTCCACCAATTGGGTTCTATGAAGTGAAATAAACAGAGTCTACAGGCTTTATTATGTCAGGAGCTCCTCCTCCGCGTTTGGTGCACTTTCCACGCTGATAACATCATAGAACCATATTTCTTTTAACATAAAGCTGGAGCTCTCAATTTTTTTTTATATAGAGAAGAAGCACTCAGGCAATGACTGCCTACTACTACTTGGTGTTCTTTCCTGTACGAAACGGATAGTGAGATGTGACAGGTGATGAAGGGATAGATAGAGGAAAGCTGCATTATTTCTACAACTCTGCTTTCTTTATCTCTGCTTTTTTTATCTGAGACCAGCACTCAGGAGATGACCCCTACACATGCGATGCATTGTGCTGGAACTATAGGAAAGGTAGAGTAGGAGAAACGACAGGAGGTGAAGCTTAATTAATTATTTTATACCTCTGCTTTTTGCACGTTCTTTATTTTTTTTTACAGCAGTATTGAAGCTTCGGTTCAGTAGCCATTTTTATTATTTTACATCGCCGGTGCTACACAGTACCGACGAAGGAGGGCGTTCTGATGTGATTGTGGATTGCTATCAGCCAGTTCAGTGACCGGCGACTATGCCTTCTGACAACAACTGACACACAAAGACACACACAAATGCACATCAGAAAAATGGAGATGTTTTTTCTTTTTTTTATAATTTTAGTCTGAAACTGGGATTGAACCCAGGTCTGTTTTGGTTTTGTAGTCAACGTGCAGACTACTTCAGCCATCATCGTTTTTCTTTATATCAGTGTTGCTGAGAATCAAACACAGACCTACCTGACTGATGTGACAGTTTATCTTTACGAACTACCGTGTTTCATTTGTTTCATTTTATTTTATTTATTGAAGAACACTTTATGAACAGACTGCTGGGCTTAGCAGAACAATATTAATATATTTTTCGTTATTAAATTTGATGCACATCATCTGCTTTAAATCAATAAACTCATAGTCTGTTAATCCTTTAATTATTTTATAAAAAAAAAAGACAAAGCGCGTCGAAGACAACTCATGCAGGTGCATTAATTTCTTATTATCCTTTAATTGACGTCATATTAAATAAAATAATATTTTATTTTAAAATCTATTTATTTTTCCAATATAAATATTATAACATAGAAAAATGACGCAATAAAATTAATTTAATTTTTTGTTTTTGCCAACTTGAGTGCAAACAAAACATGGCCTGGAATTATGGCCTGCACATGTAGCAGGAAGGCCATAGTAAGAAATGCGAACATAAACATTTAATTATATAAATGATTCCTTTTAATATTTGACATACCAACAGTAGACCTTAAAAGCACAGTGGAATGAATAATGTAACGTTTAATTATTAAAGAAAAAACTACTGGTACTACGTTTGCTCTGCAACCTGGCAAACGAGTATAAAGACTTAAGTCAGGAATGCCTATCGAAGAGTTATCGTGTGCTGTAAAAAACTAATTTGGATTGCTTTCGTTAAGAAAATATTTAAATTTAAAACTAATAGGCCGATAGTTCTTTAAGGCGGTGGTCAGGTGTGCGCCCATAGGGTAAAGTCAGAGTACGATCCTTATGGAGAAACACACAAGAAGACTTACTGCCTCCACGCGGCGGCCACCGTTAACATGCTCGGGTCTGGGTCTTTCTAGGAAACCTCGCTCACCCTACAATGTGTGGTGGGAAGCGTTTTTTCCTTTCTGGAGACCAATACTCGGTCATGGCTAAAGTAAGCAACGATCTGGGGGCTGGATCATGGTGTGATGCGACCCGTGCCTGGGATCAGCTTGGCTAGAGGCCCCCTTCAGAAAATAGTCTAGTCGCAAACGGAGCTTCACCGATACCTGGCCGCCTCGGTGAATAATGTTTTGGCCTTGCTGGGTTATCGGGGGCTATGGCCCGGCCGACGTACTTTCCCCCACACTCGTGGGAATTATATGGAATTCAATGAAACAAAAAAAAACGATGATAGGAAGAAGAAGGACGGAGACCAGAAGCTCGACCCACAAGGGGGGCTTATTGACTCCACTCCGAAGGCCAACCCTCAAAGGGGGCCTACAGCTACAGCTTCGGTTGGGACGCCACTAGTGGGCCGACCCGACTCTGTAGCGGACTCCAAGGAGAAAAAGCTCGACCCACAAGGGGGGCTTATTGGGTCCACCCCAAGGGCCGACCCTCAAAGGGGGCCAACAGTTTCGGTTGGGACGCCACTAGTTGGGCGACCCAACTCTTTTGCGGACGTCGTTGCTGCGGGCGCCCAGGACTCCTCCACTTCCCGGCGCGGGATGGTTTCCGGGACCACCGAGGGTGGGGGGGGCGATGCGATCTTCAGGAGGAGCGGCCTGGTGCTAAGGTCGCCTCCTGTGAGATGCTCCCCGCCCACGGTGGTGACCACGGATAGGGTGGCTTCTGCCTCGCCTGTGGAAGCCGGATCTCTGGGCGATACTGTCTGCCCGACGACCAACGGGGTCGGGGGCGGTGACGCGCCGCGTGCGGGTGTGTCTGGTCGGGCGGGGGAATCGCCGCGACTGGGACGTATCCGCGACATGAGGGCGAAGGAAGAGGCCGCGATCGCTCAATGCAGGGTTGTGTTGAGCGGGATGCGGGAAGCTTGTGTTCGGCAGAAGAACATAAGTAATGAGGTGAAGGGAGGCGTGGCCAAAATGGCCGAGCTTCTGGATGTCGCACTCGATTGTAGGCGTGCATGGAGGGCAGCTGAGGGGAACGGGCCGCTTCCGGGTCCCCACTGGCTGGCTGCGACTCCTGCAACTGCTGCTGCGGCGGCTCCCACAGGACGGTCGGTGGGTGGTTCGGCTGTCCCCCCCCAACGGGCTAACGGCCCGACTGACCCCACCAAACGGGCTCGAGGCCCGGTTGCCCCCGTCAAACGGGCTAACGGCCCGAGTGCCCCCGTCAAACGGGCTAACGGCCCGAGTGCCCCCGTCAAACGGGCTAACGGCCCGAGTGCCCCCGCCGGACGGCCTAGGGGCCCGGGTGCCGCTGATGAGCGTGCTGCTGGCTGTCCGGCTGCCCCTGCCCCTGCGAAACGGGCTGCACCTGCCAAGCGGGCGGCTGCCAGCCCGGCTGCCACTGGCGGATCTAAGAGGGCCAGGGCGGAGGGGCCGGATGGGACCCTCGGGGCAACTCCTGCGACCGGAGATGGCGATTGGAGGACAGTCACCTCGGGGAGAAGGAGGAAGAGACGGGGTTTGGGGACCCCGGCGGTAGATGATGGGAGGGCACCGCCCGCGGGCCGTCGGTTACGACCTAGGCGCGCGAAGCCTGAGGCGGTGCTCATAAAGCCCGCGGTGGGGCACACCTATGCGGGTGTGCTGAAGGATCTGCGTGGCAGCGTGACGGGCGACGAGAAGGGGGTACGGTCCGTCAGAAGGACGGGGGCCGGTGACATCCTGTTGGAACTCGGGAGGGGCGACAGGATTGACCCGGAGTTTGTACGGCGTCTGAGGGACGCTGTCCGCGAGACAGCGTCGGTCGCGGAATTAAGGCCGAGCGCGACCGTGGAGATGCGGGGTCTTGACTCCTTGACGGTCGTGGAGGAGGTAGAGATGGCGGTCCGTGGACTGCTCGCCGGGCGCGAAGAGCAGCTACGCGTGAGGGTGACGGCACCGGACGTGCGCGAACAGGTTCGGGCGTACGTTACTTTGTCGGTGGAGGGCGCCGCGAAACTGATCGATATTGGCTACGTGCGTGTCGGTTGGATCAGGGCTGCGATGCGGATGTCCGAGAGTGTCGGTAGGTGTTATCGATGCTTTGGAGCGGGACACACCCAGGCAAGGTGTACTGGGACAGACAGGAGGCAACTGTGCATAAGGTGCGGAGGAGCAGGACATAAGATGAGGGACTGTACAGCGGTCCCCAAGTGCGTTCTGTGCTCGGGGGCGGGGCGCGGTAGGACTGATCACCTGCCGGGCTCGAAGGGCTGCCCGCTATCCCGCAGATGAGGGTGCTCCAAGCGAATATGCACAGGAGCAGGACGGCGGATGCTCTGCTATGGCAGATGGTTGCCGAGAGGGGCGCGGACGTGGTTGTTATCAGCGAACAATACGGTCCGATGCACCGGGGGTTCTGGCTCGGGGACGAAACAGGTACGGCGGCACTCTGGCTACCTGGCGGCGGTGAACTCGCGGTTGCGCGGTACGGGATCGGGTGCGGCTATGCGTGGGCTCGGATCGGCGGTTTTGTGCTGGTGAGCTGTTACCTCACTCCTAGCGATAACGTGACGCGATTTAGGGCGAAGATGGCCGCTATCGAGGACGCTCTGGCTGGTATGGCCGGACCCTTTGTGGTGGCCGGTGATTTCAATGCCAGGGCTGTGGAGTGGGGTGATCCGGTGACGAGCACGAGGGGGAGGTGCGTCCTGGATATGGCGGCCAGGTTGGGCCTGGTAGTCATGAACGCTGGCGGTGCGACTACCTTCAGGCGGCCGGGCTGCGAGTTCACCACTCCTGACATCACTTTGGTATCCGAGAATCTTTCTGGGATGATCGAAGGATGGAGGGTACTCGAGGAATATACTGGGAGTGATCACCAGTATATTGAATTTGGGGTAGTATTGGAGGCGGGCGTCGCGCGGTCGCACGGTGGGAGAGGCGCGCGTGGATGGAACGTCGCGAGGTTAGACCGCGGGTCGTTCCTGGCCGGTTTCGACGGTACTACGGTTTTGGACGGTGGGGGGGACGCTGACTCCCTGGCGGGTGCTATGATGCGGCGCATTGTCCGTGGATGCGACGCATCGATGCCCCGATCGTCGCGAGGGGCGGGGAGGCGACCTGTGTACTGGTGGACCCCGGAGATTGCTGGACTCAGGCGTGACTGCCTCCGCAATAGGAGGGTCTATACTAGGGCTAGGCGGGCCGGCGAGGCTCTACTGGAGGCCCAAGAGTACAAGCGGTCCCGCGGGGCGTTGCGTCGCGCGATTATGGCGAGCAAGAGGGCGAAATGGGAGGAACTTCGGAGCGACCTGAACCGTGATCCATGGGGACTCGGCTATAGGATCGTGGCGGGAAAATTGGGCGCGAGCCGCACTGGGGTGCAATTGGACGGCGCGCGGATCGAAACGATTGTGGGGGGCCTGTTCCCCACACACCCTCCGCTGGTTGGCGAACGTGGGCCCTACGATGATGAGGTTCCACCGCCCTTTACCGGGGAGGAACTGAGGATCGCTGCCGCGGCTCTTAGGACGGGGAAAGCCCCTGGCCCGGATGGGGTACCGTCGGAGGTGCTCAAGATCCTGGCTGAGAGCAGGCCGGAAGCATTGCTTCCGGTATATGATGCTTGTTTAGTCCAGGGCGTCTTCCCAAGACGCTGGAAAACACAGCGGCTCGTGCTTGTTGGCAAGGGCAGGGGCGATCCGACCCAGCCATCGGCTTATCGGCCACTTTGTATGTTGGATGGTGCCGGCAAGCTGCTGGAGAAGCTACTGCAAAGAAGGCTGGCGGAGGCCGTGAGGATGGCTGGGGGGCTGTCGGATAGACAGCATGGCTTCAGACCTGCCAGGTCAACGCTCGGGGCGATTGCTGATGTGGTTGAGTGCTTCGAGCGCGCTCAGAGCGAGAGGCGCTATTATCCGAAGCGCATAGTTATCCTGGCAACACTCGACGTTCGGAATGCCTTCAACAGCCTACGATGGGCTGATGTTCTAGAGGCGCTACGGGGGAGGTTTCGTATTCCCGGATACTTGTATAGAATTCTCCGTAGTTATCTGGACGATCGGGTACTGTTGTACGATACGCCGACGGGGCGGAGGAGCAGGACGATCACGTCCGGCGCGGCCCAGGGATCTGTGCTGGGCCCGGACCTATGGAATCTGACCTACGATGGGATCTTTGGGGTGGAAATGCCCGAGGATGCTCAGCTCGTGGGATACGCGGATGATATAGCGGCGGTGATCTTGGCGCGGGATATGGATGACGCCAGGGGGAAGCTGAACCGGGTCATGATTAGGACCCGGATGTGGCTTGAGGACCACGGCTTGGAATTGGCCGGGGAGAAGACCGAGGTGATGTTGATGACGCGGGCACACATACCACTCGATGTCGGCATGCAGATAGGGGATGTGTCTCTGGTTACCCAGAGTGCCATAAGGTATTTGGGCGTCAGACTCGACTGTAGGCTGACTTACTGGGCCCAAATACGGCATGTGGCGACTAAGGCGGCGAAGATGACTGGCATGCTGAGCAGACTCATGGCGAATGTCGGAGGTCCGACACAGAGCAAGAGGAGGCTGATTATGGCGGTCACGAAGTCGATCTTGCTGCATGGGAGCGAGATTTGGGGAAATGTACTGGGTGAGAGAACCAAACGCAGGGTACTCGAGGCGGTACAGCGGACGGCGGCCCTTAGGGTTGCTTCGGCTTACCGCACGGTCTCGGGCGCTGCGGTCCTGGTGATATGTGGGGAAATACCCATAGACCTCTTGGCGCGCGAGCGGTGGGAGGCTTGGAACTCGAGGGGGGAGGACCCTGGTGTTGGTGCTATTGGTCTGAGACCCCAAACTGTCCGGCGATGGCAGGACAGGTGGACCGCGGACACGGTCGGCAGGTGGACGGCAAGGCTCATTCCCTGCGTGGAAGTATGGATTCGGAGGAAATTTGGGGAAGTTAACTACTTCCTGACACAATTCCTCTCGGGCCACGGATACTTTCGAAAGTACCTGTACCGGATGGGCAGGGCAGATGGTCCCGACTGCATTTACTGTAGTATTACGGATGATGATGCAGAACACACTTTCTTCGACTGCCCCAGGTGGCATGCTGAGAGAGCTGCAATGGCGCAGCGGGTTGGCGGGTTCGCTCCTGCCACCGTGATAGGGAGGATGCTCGATTGTGAAGACAATTGGGACGCTGTGGCACAGTACGTGGGATACGTTCTGCGGAGGAAGAAGAGGGACCTCGATGCGCTGCTGCATATCGGGGCCCCCTCTGACAGGGACCAGGCGATACGGGCCGGGGCCATGGCGCCGGCTGCAAACTTGGCGGACCCAGACGTGGGTGATTGAGAGTGGTCCTAATTGGGACGTGGCTCTGGGCCTTCCCGAAGTAATGCGGAAAGCGGTTCCGGGGAGGAATCTACCCAGAGGAGGAGGAGGGAATTTTTTAGTGGCAACACCACTCGACGCAGAAGACGACGGTCTCTGTAAGTGCGAAGGCATTTTCAACCCTACCTCACACGCCAAAAAAAAAAAAAAAAAAAAAAAAAAAAAAAAAAAAAAAAAAAAAAAAAAAATAGTTCTTTAAGGCACCTAAACACGAGACAATTGCAAAATCTTCTGGAGATTAAGTTTGGCAAAGTTATTGTTATCAACAGCACTGTCAATAACACTGTAAAATAAAATGAAACTTTTTTTGAAATGACAAGGTTCTGCCATTTGATTGTACTAGAGGAGGCGGTCTACAAAAATATACATATATCGGGTGGGGCCAAAGTACCGCTACCATTTTGATTGCCTCTAAATTTGTTCAAAGAAAAGATAAGTAAGTTTGGTTTTCATAAAAAGTTTATTTGATCTTAACATACACTGCGTTTCACATGAATAGGTGCAGTGTTTTAGCAACCAATTAGAGCTTGCTGCTCTCAGGATAATTCATGCAGAGAATTATGTTGCACTTTTTATTAAAGGTTTAACAATTGAGAAAAAGAGTATACACAAAGAAGACTTGAAAAAGTTCCGTTAAAAATAATATGTACTTCTGTTTATAATTTGCGAAGAAAATTGTGAAATATTTTTGCGTCAGTTGAATAGGTGCAGTGATTAAAATGTGTTTGTATGGTCATTTGTGTCAAATTTAATTGCAAAATAGTTCAGCAATTTTTAAAAACAAAACACAAAAATAATTTTTAATCGATTTTAACTGAAAATTGGCCGTTATGATTTTTATATATTATATATTTTCGTTATATTTTTTATATTATTATATATATTAGATATTTTCGTTATGATTGGGAAATTATATCGGCTAAATGGTGAACGCGATTCGCGATGCAACTTTCGCCTCTTTTTAAGGCATTTTTCATGACATCCACCAGCAAAATCTCAGGCTGATTTCGATAAGCAAAGATAAAGCAAACAACAACAATAACAACAACAACAACAACAGCAACATCATAATCCTCATCTGCAAGATTTAATATGAATTGTAAAATAATAAGAAGATGCAAGAAATATATATATATCAAGCTTATAAACTAAACTGTGTGTTAAACTTTATTTATATCCAATCAAACAGTCATAATGTCAATAAGCTATCTGTTAATTACTTTCTGCCTATTTATTTAAACGATGCTTATGAGTGCGAATATTGCCTTTAAGTTGTTAAATAGTTTGCGGCTTATTCAAATAAACTTTTGATTTAAAAAAACCCCATAAGAAAACGTCTGGCGCTGTTAAATCCGGAGATCTGGCCGGGCATGCTAAATCGCCATCTCGCGCAAAATAATCTTCGTGGAAAAATGTCATTCAATAATTGAATTGTTGTACGAACAGTGTGCGCTGTGGCGCCATCATGCTGAAACGACATGTCCTCTAGTCTTGCCTTGCTCTTCAATTACAGGCACAGGAAAATTTCGACCAAAATAAAAATTGGGACCAGTGATGTTTCCAGCATGAACACCACACCATACAGTTGCTTTTAGTGTATGCAATGATGTTCAATGAATTATGGTATAAACACAATTGTGACGAATGACGAACTTCGCACAGCACGACGAACTTATCATCAAGAATTCGTTGCGTAAATTCGTCGAATAAGACACAATTAGACCGAAAATAACAGCTGTTAATGTCATTTAAAATTATATGTTATTTAGATACATAAATAAATAAAAATTCTTAAAACATGAACAAAAACATTTTACGTTTTGAGCATCTTATTAAAATTATAAACATCATGTTCATGATGGTAGAAACTTTTATTTCAATAAAATTCCACCAATTTTCATTAATTAATGAATTTTCTAATACATTGTTGTTTACATTTAGCAGGTGACAGTGTGACCATATTTCAACAAAAAAAAAAAAACATTGATATGAGAAGATAAAATAATGACAAAAACGAATTAAAACAATACTGTATATAATTAAAAAAGTGGCTATTGAATTTATGTCCTGTAAATAAAAAAGAAAACAATTCTTAAAGCAAAAAGTTAATTTATTTACTATACACTAAAAAATGTAAAAGGAAAACGGCCACTCTGCACCAATTTATTCGTCATTCGTCGGCGTAAGAAATAGAAATAAACCTATCGCAAAGTTCGTTGTGCACGACGTATTTCGTCCAACGTACATATTGTGTGTATTTTCATTTACACAAATGTGTTTTATTTACAACGACGAATATTCGTTACGAAAAATTCGTCGTTCGTCCTAGTTGTGTTTATAGCAATAATTGGGGTTTCTGTGTTCCCCAAAAATCGATTGTTCTGTTTATTGACGTGGCCAGCGAGAAGAAAATCGACTTCATTGCTCGTTGTCAATGTCGATGAAAAAACTTCAATTTCACCAGACAAACTTATGGTTGCATTACTGTACTCAGAAACTCGTTGATCAGAAACTGTCGGTAGCAATTTTTGGTCTAATTGAATTTTCTGCGGGAACATTTTCAAAACAGTTTTCAAAATTCGCATTGAACTGCGTGCAGAAATGAGTAACTGGAAACCACGTCTCCGAATTGATGTTTCTGGAGACTGTGCAACACTATCGCGCACCAGAGCCTCATTTTCTGCGTTACGAGACGTCCGTTGTCTGCCAGAATCGCCAACATGCTAATAATAAGAAACCAAATGTTATGTTAATGCTTTTCACTCTCAGTTATCTTTTATATTTCAGAAAGTTAGGATTTATCGCAAGAATATATATTGTGTGCAAGCACTTACAATTGAGAAAATATGTCCAATAGCAACCGAAATTTTTAACAATAAACGATAAATTGTAGTTTTGTGAGGCGCTGGACGCAATTTCCGCTGAGTGGCAATAATGGAACGATTATTTTCAATAAAAATTATCAATATTTCTGCTCGTTCTTTGGACGTCTACACAACTGAATGGTTAAAGCCAAAGTGAGGTACAACTCACATGACCAAGATGGCGGGCAATCAAAATAATGGTGGCGAGACTTTTGCCGCACTCGTTACGTGCATCGGTGTTTTAAAAAGTTACATCTGAAACTCCTTCTACGGCAGTTTTAAACTTTTATACTTCTGTGGTAAACCGGCATGGAAAATCGATTGATAATAACGTTTTTGGTATACAATACGTTCAGATGATATATTGCGTATATTAAAACGAACATTTTCTTATTACATATAAATTCTCTACCACTTTTTCCAATGGGTCTAATTTGTTCCTTTGTTTAAAATGGCAAAAATCACCTTTAAAACAGCAATGGAATTTCAAATAATTCCACTAAAATTTTACTTGAAGTCTCCGAAAACACTTATGTACAGTATTCCACTTTAACATCAGAAATAAGCAACTTAAAACTTTAAATGCCGATACACGTATATCTTTTTTCAGACCTAATCTACTAGAATCAGTTGGCAGAACCTTTTGCGTGTTGTACAGTGTAATTATAGTTCAACTTTCAGATTAAATTTTAAACCCAGTGCAACCCTTAAATAAAATATTCATAAAATTCTCAAGATCTTATGCATCGAATGTTGGTTAAAAACTCCCTGCAATTTGTTCTCCTACGCAGTCTATTTTACTATCGATTTAAATCCAATGCTCCGGTGGCATAAATATAAATTCTAATGCACATACACTGAAACTGAAACAATAATACACATGCACATATGAATTATATGGCATTGCGTGCCATATAATAAATCCACAAATTTAAGCAAATGCATGTGGGTACAAGTATATGTGAACATGTTGTTAAGCATGTGCTAAAATATGCTCTTTTATATGAATATTTTTATATTTTTTATTTTTTGTTTTTATTTTTTCCGAAACTCATTTAGGAAAATACAACATCATTATTATAATTTATTCAGTATGAGAAATTGTGTATCAAGGTTAAACGTTTCTATGAAATATAAATTATAGAGAATTAAAAAGAAAATACATTTCACACGACGGCGCATTACACGTTTTGCGGGTCACTGGTAAAGGCAGACAGCAGGAGTAAAGGATAAAATTGTAATAAATAAAATATTTCTTGATTTCATTTAAAGTTAAAATTTTTGTTTTATATTTATATCGTTTACCGTCGCTTAACATCCTCAGGAAATATTAAAAGAAAATTTTCCAATTCCAATTCGTTTTATTTTGAAAAAATTTTATTGAACAACAATCTATATATATTTTATGTTTTATTTATCTATTTCAATATTTCGTTCACCAATTTTTTGTTTTTGAAATTTTTTCAAAAATAATAAAAATTTCCTTAAGATGTTAACAGATGGCTAACGAAAGATCGAAATAGAAAAATGCAACATAAAAACAAACCTTTAAGCCTAAAATATAATATATAAATTGTTATTATAAGAAATAAGCTTAAAAATTAAGGATTAAAAAATAATTCTTATATCTTTTATTTTAGGTCAACTCTTTTTATAATTTCATTATTAAGGTCAAAGTAGTTCTTTTTCTTCTTTTCAAAGTATATTGTTTGTAATTTCTTTTTGATATTTCGTTTGTGAACATCATCAGAAAAAGAAAAAAAATGATGATCTGAACAAACTGTTTTAATAATACAGTGAACTCTCGGTAATGTGAACTTTCAGTATAGTGAACAATGCAGTAATGTGACTACATAGTATTTTTTTGTTAACCCTCTACATAGTGAACAATTTGAAAAATTTATTTGTAATTTTGGGAATCGCCAACATGCTAATAATACGAAAACAAATGTTATTTTAATGCTTTTCACTCTCAGTTATCTTTTATATTTCAGAAAGGTAGGATTTATTGCAAGAATATTTTGTGTGCAGGCACTTGAGAAAATATGTCCAATAGCAACCGAAATTTTCTTTACAATAAACAATAAATGGGAGATTTTAAAATATTTACAAAAAGGATCGGCGATAAGGAGTTAGAAAGTAGACAATTTGCTCTATAAAAAACAAGAAAACTAAAATTTAAAAGCGTTTAAGCGACACATTTTAAGGAACTGGAAACGTTGTGAACGTTAAATGTTGTTCCAAAAAGGAAAATTTCTCTTTATAAGTGGTTCATATCCATGCGGCAAAAAAATTTTCCAGTAATTAGGTTGATGCTAAAAGAAAAAGCTAAGCAACTTCACTCAAACATAAACGAAAATGGACGTAACTTCAATGCCAGCGATGGATGGCTCCAAAAATGCAAACAGCTCAACCGCAGCTGGTAAATCCATTTAGAATAAAATTTCAGGCAAAAATTGATGAGATAAATTTATCCAATGATCAGCTATATAATGCACATTAGTCCGGTATAATTTTAGAAACTTTTTCCAAATAATCCTTCCGAAGAAGTATGGAATAGAAGAAAATTTGATTTGATGATGACGATGAAGAAACAGAAAACAGAAGCAAAGCAAAATAAGTTGTTCAGATTTTTAATAAAGCTGTCCAATGGGCTGAGACTGAAATGATAGACCAAATGGATATAAAGGTACTTAAAAAGATAAGGGAGGTGGCAGTAAGCAAGCTTGACGAACAAAACGAAATCCCAGCAGTTATAAACTGATTATTTCCTAAATTAGCAGAACTACGTACATGCAGTCAAAGACTAATATTTTAAATACGACTTACCAATTTTCACTTTGGAAAAAAGTAAATATTTCATAAAATGATATTCTCAGCATATTATTCTTCATTTCATATAAAAAGATGATTTTTTTTTTAATGTTTTATGACTAAAATCCATTTTCATCGAAACAATGTTTACAAGATATTTACGTTTTCTCGAAATGCAAATTTTGAAATTGTATTTAAAGCTTATACTTCGATTGTATGTTCATATGAATAAGTATTTACATTATGAAATTTTATATACTGCACAAAGTATTTGAATGCTAGAAATAATTTTTAAACTGAATAAAAGTGTATTATTTTAAATGAAATATGTGTGCCTATACTGTGTTATTAATTCTTGAAGTTTCAATCCTATTTAGACTTTAGAAGTTGAAACCAAAAATATTGTTTAGTATTAAATTATTTTCCAATCGAAATTGTGAACAAGTTTTCATTTTCAATCGTTCATATTACTGAGTGTTTAAATAATTTAAGTCTTGAAGGACTTTATATATTTTTAAATCGGATTACTTTTATATTTTGTAGTGATATTATTGAATTTATATTTATATTGTATATGACTGTATATATATTTATATTTCTAGTTAATGAATTCCTTTGCATACTATTTATATATCGAAATAATGAATTGAATGTAAGACCAATTTATTTTGATTTTCGCAAATTTAGCTTAAATATTTCCAACCCTGATTTGAATTATTGTGAATTATAGAAATTTTTTATTAATGTTCGCAACTATTGAGTGAAAGCGGCAAAAATGTAACAAAAAAAAAAGGTGTTATCCATCATATTAATATATTTAGAGTCTATCGAAACCCGTCAATCAGACTACACCCATTAAGATCAAATAAATACTCATGTAAGTTATTTTAGTAACTCGAGCAGTTCTCTCATACGGTTCAGTGTACTGGACCTTTGTTCTATACACATTCCCGTGTGTTTATTTTGCGGTTGCGAGTGAATGTTTTAACAGTTTATGCCTTTCGGCACTTTATTATATTTTAGGTCTGCGCTTATCACCAACGTATTTGGAGAAATTGTACCATTTAGATACAAAAAAGTCTAACAAAGTTTATTTTAATCATTAAATAGTCTATAATGCAAATTAATTAAATTTCCATAATTTGTCTCCACTTTATTGCAAAATTGTTCCCGCAGAGTTCATTGTTGTTAAGTGAATTAAGTGAAAAAGCAAAGTAAATACATACCAATACACTGTAAATATTCTTCTACCTGCAATGAAAAAATAAAAATGTTTTCAAGTTAATGTTCTATTGTTACATTTGTGTGATATATGTACATATTTATGTATGTAGTATGTATGTATATTCGAGAATAATTCGATTTGTGTAAAGAAATATTAACAGAAAAATTAATTTTCCGTAGTTCGATTTATTTTTTTTTCTTCATATTTTCTCTCAGGGAATTTTAATGTTCAAAAAAGTGTAACGACAAAAAAACAAAAGGCAAACTTCGCTCGATAACTACGTAATTTGAAAAAGCCAAAAACAAATCTGAAAATTTTATTAATATATCCGAATGATGTGTTTTAGAAAAACAGTTGGTCAAAATATCAAATTGTAAATTAAAAACGCAGAACAGCACAAAATATATAATAAGAAGAAATTCGAAGCATTTCAGAGTTCCTTCCGTACACACTTAACTCTTTCTATGTTATTTGTGGTTCAAAGTGTTTTACAATATTGTTCCATTGTTTGGAATCCTTATTATTCTTGTCAGTCTTATCTTATTGAACGTGTTCAAAAATTTTATGTTAACAAAACTCTTTTAAAGTTAATTCGGCCTTATGAGTTAATATTCTATGAAGTTAGAAGGAAACTCTTAGGTTTGCAGTCACTAGTAGATAGACGAACTTATTTTTCAATAATGTTTATGTATAATGTTTTATCGGCTAATATAAAATGTTCGGAGATTGCAAACTTTTGTATTCTTTATCGTCCACCAAGACTTTTAAGAAAATCTCAAATGTTTTTGGAACATGTTCACAGAACAAATTATGTGCAGAATGAGCCAATTGCAAGATGCTTTACCCGACCTTTAAATGTAAAATCTTAATTATAATTATTATTAAGTACACTAATTATTTAAGCTGCAGGTCCTTTTAATTTATGTAATATTTATTTTTTTTTTCGATATTTATTAAATTAAAATTAAAATTTTCCTGAAGAAGCTACACAAAGCAGTAGCGAAATATCGAATAAAAATAAATATTACAGAAATGAAAAGTGCCTGCAGCTTAAATAATTAGTGTAATTAATATAAAAAAGAGGTCAAAAATCTAGAAGAATTATTATTTTTTATTTTATTATTAATTAAATAAATTAATTAAATAAAATATATCTATTTTGTAGTAATCTGTATGAATTTAATTCTGTAGAGGACAAGATAATAAATAACAAACTACTGCTATTTCTAATCTTAAAAAAGGAAATAATAACAACAAAAAAAACTGACATGCTGTCCCTACCAAACAACGAACAAAGAAACATCTGAATTAGTTCTTTATAATAAACGAAACTTTTACCAAAATATGAAAGAACTCTTTTATATCATCTAAATTATGAAGAATAATTTTTAGCTCTACTGCTACTTGCAGACAAGAAAGCATTCATATTTCAGAAAAAGTTTACTTTAAACATACAAGCAGTTATTTATACAATAATCTCAACTCATATGAATATGGAAGAACGAACTTAATTTTCCCCAAGAATCTGATTATTTGCATGAGTTCTCATTTACAGCTTTTCAATACGCATTAATGAACATTTTTAATTTATACACTAAATTGCAATTAGTTCCTAGAAGGCTTCTTGTTATTGCTTCGTATTACAGTTCTGTTTGATTTTGGCAAATCGAGCCTTTGGTGCAATACCGTAGTAACTCAAAATTTGAATTTTTTGAGCTGGGCATGCAGAAACGATCTTTGGGGTAATATATATATATATATATATATATATATATATATATAAAGGAAAAAGATTATGGTTCTATCTCTAACTGTTCAGATTCGACAGCTACAAATGCCTTTATTGCCTCCAGCTATTTCCAACAAACAATATTTATGTGCAATAATGAAATAATTCCAGTATGAAAAGAAATTTACAAACAAAAAACATTACAAAACATGGCTCTTTATTTAAAAACTTGTAAAAAAATAACTTTAGTAAATGAAAATACTATCAATTAGATGGCTGTCTCAAAACTTCAAATGCATTTTTCTCAGTTCACGATTTTTTGAATTACTACGGTATTGCACCAAATGCTCGAAATATTAATCTTTGTAGTAAAGATTTTGTTAATTTGGAATATAAACAGTAGTTAAAAACCATCTGTGTATGATAAAATCATGAAGTGTAGTTTATCATTTGAGGAATTGTTGCAAATTGAAAATTTACTACAGTAAGAGCTTCCATAACAGACATTTTTTACACAACCGCTCAGCTAACTAAGTTTGTTGTAATTATTTCTATTTAACAGATAGATAGATTCTTGTTACCGAACGAAACAATTAAGCCGACACTGTACTTAAGCAAAAAAAAAAAAAACAATATCTTCCATAAGTAGAAAAAGAAATGTCAAATATTAAATTAGCAGTACGTCTTTTTACCAATCCTGATTCATATTGGTGTTAATGCTTTTGCAATTGATAATTGCCTCAGTTAATAAAAAAAAGTCACAATACATTTATTATTACAATAGTTGATTTAATTTTTTTTTTTTTTTTTTTTTACACAATATATATTATTTATTGAATCTTCAAAATCAATTGAACTAACAATAAGTATTCAAATCTTAAGAATTAATTGCTAATTATTATTAAGTACACCCCAGCTGTACAAAATTATTTATTGCTCGTATAGTTTTATTTCCGCGTCTACTACGTTCGGGCTAGGGAAAGAGTATCCCTTATTTTCAGTCGAATGAACCCTCTTTCGCTTAAAATATTTCGGGCTAGTATATTTGGATGATCTTGGAGTTTGGTTAGGTATGACGTTGCGTATGTTGTTATCTCTTGTATGACTGTCGTTATCATTCTCAGTATTTTGTTTTGACACCTTTGAATTTTTTCTATATTGGCAGCTGAGGCAGTGCCCCATAGCTGGATACCATAGCTCCATATTGGTTTTAAAATTGCTTTGTAAAGCAAAAGTTTACAGTCCAGTTTTAGCACAGAATTTCGACCAATAAGCCAATTTAGTTGAGTTGCTTTTAATTTCATTTGAGTTAATTTTGCATCGATGTGCTGTTTCCATGTTAGCCGTCTATCAATGTGCATCCCTAGATACTTGACCTCCAAACGTTGAGGTATTAACTGGTTGTTGATCAGAATAGGAGGACATGTGTCTCTGCGCAGGGTGAAGGTTATATGTACGCACTTATTCTCATTAACTTTGATTCGATAGATAGATAAAATATAAATTTTTTTTATGTTATTTTACATTTAAAGAAGATACACCTTGAAAAACTGTACGGACAGTATTTGTATAAACCAAAATCATGGAATAGCACTTAATTTGTGCACAACTCTGCATTTGAGCACATATGCCAATTTGAAAAGCAGAGTTATTATAAACAAATTTTAATAATTTAATAAATATGTTACTTCGCCGACATTTTATAGCTAAAATAGTTGAGAAAAAGGGCACTGTTAGCAGAGCCAGACTGTAAAAATTTTTTTGAGCTGACTCAGTATTGAACGCACAATCTTCTGGTTGTAAATAGTATAAACACACTAAGTACCCATTCAACAGTACCGCCAATCTCGTTTATTAAAATGTTTTATTATAAAATAAAATATTTAAAGTAAAATATTTGTATCAGTCCCACTCAAATGCACAAAAATAGTGCAACGATGGTTGGCCGATAATTAGAGCTCTCACTGTATATAAATGAATTGCAAAGCAAATTTGAACGCCCAACAAGCCAAAAAGCAAATAGTTTTCACAATCGAGATGCAAAAACCAACAACATTTCAATGTAATAAAAGCTGTAAATTAAGAGAAAAAGTGTTACCTTGCCAACGTATTGTATGGATTAGTGGCATCAGCCCGTACGGAGAAATTGGTCTCTTTTAACAGTTTTACAATCTCAGGTGCTATTTCTGTAACACAAGTAGTACTAGCGAGCAAAAAATTTATATGAAAACCAATCAAAATTGTTCATCGAAATTTTGCACAGAAAACATAAATTTGTGCCTGAGTTTGTGTGGACTAAAATTACCTGCATTTATTGTTATTGTTTGTGTATTTGTTTGATATTTTCACAACTCTTTCTCATTTAAAAAAATTTAAAATTCCCTTAACTAAATGCGTTATCTTATGCACTTGATAAAATCCGCATACAATGAAACCACTGTGTTATATCGAAATTTAAAATAAAATAATATTTCTGATCATATTATTTTACCAAAAGGAATTTAAATTAGAAACTAAACTTTATGGCATTCGTAAAAATAAATCATTGGGGTTATTTATAGTGGATAAAGTTGGCCGAAAACTAATTCTGTTGCCTGTGCGCATTTGTTTTATCACAACAAACTTTCTGCGGTTTGGTGTTAGTTTTGCAACTTGTTCAATTTATTTGCTGGTATTCACAACATCAATTTTGTCTACTACATTTACTTTCATTTATAATTTCTCATAAATTTTTTTACAAAATGTATAATAAAGTTGAATACAAAAGCTGCACATTTTTTTGTTTGTTTGTTTTTTTTTTTTTATTTTGCAAATTGTGTTTTGTTTAAAGAATCTCATACGGCAGTAGTACGTCATGAAAAATTACTCTGTGTGACTGTTGGCTTAACAGGCAAGCAAAATAAAATAAAATAAAAGAAAAGAAAAAAAAAAATTAAAAAGAAAACTGCACTCCCCTTCAAAGTTGCCAGTGTATAGCCAGCAGATTGTGTGTGACCTGAAGTTTATGACCACATGTATTGTTTGTTTTTTATTTGTCATACTCGTGCCCATACATACTTTCGTCCATTTGTTTAAATGAATACAAGTCTGTTTGTTTTATGGACACTGTTTGTGTACATATTTTTATATATATTTTTTTATTCTTCTTCTTCTTCAGTTTTCTTTTCAATGTTCTAACTTTATTCATGTTCTACAGCTGCTTGTTTAAATTGCATTTGACTTTTTCATGTTACTCGTATTTTGTATTTGGTCCCAGAAGAGATGGCATCTGGCTTTATCACTTTTTTCCTCTTTTTTTTTTTTTCTTTTTTTTTCCTTAAAGAATAACAACATGTCAACAGTCCATCATATATGGCACATAAATATGTGTATGTTTATATATTATTTGATGTTCATATATACATACATACACTAAGAGACAACTAATTAGTAACGTTGTGTCGTAAATTTGTAGTAATTTTGCAAAAATTCAATTTAACAATTTCTCTTGTTTCTAGCTGCATTCTTAATATTTTTCTGAGAGTGCCTCACATAATTAGCAACATAAGTACAGCACATAAAAATTAATTTCAAACTGTATTTAATTAGTTGTCAATAGCTGTATATGTGAGCATACAGTTTTCATATATTTTATGGTATTTTTGTATGTACATACATATATTCTCTAATAGATTTTGCAAAAAGATAGTAAAATATTTAATAAATTTTCTTGAAATGTACATTTTCATATGTTTAGCAGATTGACGGAAAATGAGAAATTTTTTCTGTAAAAAAAAAAAACGTTTAAAAAAGAATAGATTTATGGTTGTGATGATTTTTGAAGAGAATGTTAAATTTTTTCATTTGTTTTTTTTGTGTTTGTTTTTAAATTAACTCTCATATTCCATTGAAATAAGTTTTGCTGTGATTGGCATGAGACAGCAAGTTTTCAAACTGACAGCATAATATTTTTGATATTATTTGCGAATTTCTGTAATTTGCCGCTTTCCTTGTTACACTTCTCTAATAATAATAATAATAATAATAAGAAAATTCTAATACACTCGAATACCTTTAATTCGTAATCGAAGGGATCAGGTATTTTTTTACGAATTACTAAGCGATATCTTCAATAAACGCTGCCATATCATTGACTTGTCCGAGACCAATCCATTTTGTATGGAGGAATTTCACTTTATATTTAAATAGCTGAATTAATTATAATGTAAATAGTACTCTGTTTATGTAACTATCATTATGTCAGTATGGATGTAAAAATCTATTGATGTTGGTGAATAAATAAAATAAATAAAAATATTTTTGCACAAAACGACGACTGCTTATTGTTATACAGGGTGTCTGGTAGCAGATTTATATTTTTTAAACTTGAAAAAAAAAACGTAATAATTGACACAAAGTTTTATTAAGAGCATTGAACGACAGAATGGAGATGCGGAAGAGCATGCCATTCAGATCCTTTTTCGAAAATTTCATGAATAATCGCTCTTGAAAGTCCCAGTGAGGCTGCTCTTTTCGGCATTGAAAGTAGCAGATTTTCACGTAAACTGCTTTCAACCATTTCAATGTTTTCGGATCGACTGGGCCTTAACAGTTGCGCGGAATCTCTGCACCCACGAACGAATTAAATTTATATTCGGTTCATCACTTATTCGCCGAATACCGAGAACTTTGAACAAAATTTTCGACAAGCAATTACGTAAGATGCGTTACTCTTAAAAAATGTGAACACGTGATGCTCATTCGACCACTGCGGCATCGTGACTGAGAAATTCGCACGCACAATCGATAATTCCAACAGCGCCACCCTCACTCCGCGCCGTTTATTACTTTTTGAAATAATCGTTTTTAAAAATATAAATTTACTACCAGACACCCTATATAAAAATCTTTGTCGGATTATTTTATTTCACACATACAACAACACTGTTTACATAAATAGAATGTAATTGAATACACATATTTTTTTTTTAATTTTTTAAAATATTGTACTGTATGTACATTATATTCACCCACTGTATGAATACTTTTATAAAATAAATTAGTTGTAAGCAAATAATAATTTTGTCTTATGTTGGTCAGTATACAGTTCAATTACTTTACTTTAAATGAATGGAAAACAAAAAAAACAAAATTGTGCATAATAGACAAAATACGTCACAATTATACGGTATACTGACACAATTATTATTTTATAAGATTAAACATACAGTATTAAACATACAGGTTAACAAAATTTATTATATAAGAATAAAAATTCAATAAAAAAATCACTTAATATTTTATTAACATATATTATGATATCAATTAAATTTTAGCAATTGAATTTGTTATTAGGATTATTAAAACAACAGTCCCAAATTAATTGACACGATAATTGTCTTTACAGCTGATAATCAAATTAATTTTTTTAAATGATATTAAAAAATATTTAATTAAAATTAATTAAAATTTATTTAATTTTTTTTCAATGTAAGACAATTTTGCCAACTTCATAAGTATGAGTGAGGCATTTCACAAATAAGATTTTTTTTTGTTAGCTGATCTCGTAGTGTTGGTGGGATTTTTTAAACAGCATTATTAATATTTTTTGGCTTTTAATGACAAATTAAGAAAAAATAAAATAAGAAAAATATTAACAAACGTTTTCAATACAGCATTATTGGATATTTCCACAATTTCTTTCTGTTACAGAAGGCCGATGGCATTAATTAAACTCTTTTGTTCGGTATCACTCCCCTCGTTGTGATGACCATGAAAATTATAATTTTCAAAAACATTTCCCGCATTTCAAATCGTTAACGATTTAATACCCCGTACGAAAGAAATTCTTTCGACAACAATAACTAAAGTCTACAGTCCCATAAGTTCTTCCAGCGATATGTCCGTAGCATTACTAATGTGCTGCATAAACATGCAATTCAAAAGTGACGTTATTGTTGTGCTTTTAAAGTTGTTTGCTGTTGATGTTATGCAAACTAAATTAATGGTGTAAAACAGCCACGTATAAAAGCATCAAATAAATAAAACGGAGAAAATCTTAAATAGAACAGTAAAACAACACAGCACTAACATACTCGTATGCATGTTACAATACAAAAACTAACACACATGCATGCATACGCATGCAAATGCATGCATATGCAGAACAAAAGAAAAAAAATCAACAAGGACAACAACATGAGTTTATTTAAGAATTTATATATGAATGTATTTGTGCATTTATTCTTACATGCTCTGCTGCAGCCGAACAAAGTTTTTCTTTCCAGATTTATTTTCTTTTTCTTTACTTATTCTACTTTTGTGTGTTTTATTTTTGTACTGTGTGTGCAAGAAAAAAATCTGAATAAATTTTTAAATAAAAATCTTACAGTTTTCCAAACTCTGAAATACATTAGCAGTGGGTAAGCGGCAGCAAGAGGCAATCCTTTGTGCGTTTCAATTTACTTTAGTCATTGTCAGAGAAATATTATTACATTTCGCAAGCTAAACTTCATTGATCCATAGAATAAGCAAATAATTTTTAATATTTTTTCTTTTGCCAATAATTTTTTTCCCCATCTGTTTGTTATTTTCAGTTTCCTTTTCCTTTTCGATTTCGGTTTCGGTTTTTTTTTTTATTTTACTATTCATACGTGTGTGTTCTTTGGTTTTGCAATTTGCTTCAATATCCGTTTGTTTTTTTTTTTTCATATATAAATTTTCTGTGGCTTAGGAAACAAAAGTTTATTTCATTTTAACAATTTCGTACTTAAGATTCTATTGTTCTATTATTATGCTTTTACTAACAGGAAAATGAATGTGCAAATGTTTTTCTATGTATCATTTTTCTTTTGTTGCCTTTCGTTTTTTTATTATTTTTTTTTTATTTTTTTTTTCTTAAATCACTTCAATGAGTTTGAAAACATGTTTATCCTTAAAAATATCAAAGCTGTTGCTTTAAGGAAAATGGATTGTTTAAGCCAAACAAGAGATTTTTTTTGCAGAGATTTAAATTAAAGTTAAAGGGAAGGAGCTTCAAAGCAGTAGTAGTAAGGGAGAGAGAGAGAGTGAGAGAGTGAGAGAGAGAGAGAGGGACAGAATGAAGTCAGTGACAAAGCAGTTTTTATTTCATTTATACAAGGTAGGCCAAAAGAAATCATTCGGGGCAAAAGTCATCACCCGATGTTCTTTTGCTGTAGTTTTTTTTTTTAAATGACAAACTTTGGTTCTGCTTGGATGGCCTTCAAATCTAGCGGCAGCCACTTGGCCGATATCAGAAGCTGAGCCAAAGTTTTTCATGAAAGTAAAAAATTACGCCAAAAAAGTATCGGGTGATTTCTTTGGGCCCACCTTGTACAATTGGGGCGCACGACGATTTTTTCGTTGCGAACTTTCGTCATCAGAAATAAAACACATTTGTGCATATGAAAGTTAAAAAAAAAACCGTCGTCGAACGAAATTTGTCAAGCATGACGAATTCTGCGTTGGATTCATTTCTATTTCTACGAAAAAGCTCTTGTCCGCAACACGGTCCTTCGAGCCGGATTATATGGTTAATCCAAAAAAAAAAAAAAAAAAAAAAAAAAGACAGTCCATTTAAAACCTTTGAATAAATAAGTTCTGAACAATTTGTGAAGGAATAATTATTTAACGATAAGTGATTTAAGTTTACATAGAATTCAATTTTGGAATTTGGTAAGTCATCAACGGGCAAGAAAAAGCTCTTGTCCGCAACACGAAGACGGCCAAAGACGGTTTTTTTACGGATTAATTAAAAGAAAAAAAAACAATTCAAGTACCATGAACACTAAAAGTACTCGCTTAAAGTGCATAAAATTCTACATCACTAGGCAAAATATTAATGATAAATAGGTAACGGTGCTTTTGTAGTGACACGGTGCTGATGGCGAGTAGTCAGCGTGTTGGCTCTGCAACCAGAAAGACCCAGGTTCGATTCCCAGCCGGGTCAAATCAGAAAAAAAATTTTTCTGCGTGCTACAGCACCCTCCTTCGCCGGTATTTGAGCAATAAAACGTCGGCGAAGTAAAATAATAAATAAAATGGCTCCATTAGCTTAAAAATAATGCGTCAAAAACATCAGAGACGCCGCAACTTTGCTTTATAATTTACACGCAACTGCAGAGTTGTGCAAGAATTAAGCTCTATCTTTCTACCACTTTCACCACCTGTCTATTTCTTCCCTATCCTTCTCTCTAGTTCCAGTGCAATGCATTGCATATGTAGGGGATAGCCCCTAAGCACTGGTCCAAGATAAAAAAAAAAAAAAAAAAAAAAAAAAAACGTTGAAATGAAACAAAAACTAAGCAAATAGAAAGAAAAAAAAAATCTAACAACTTTGTGTAATTAAATCGCAAATGAATTGGTTCCAAATTACACCTGGCACTTTAGTGAAATCGCGTCTAAATTCTGACCTGTGGAAAAGATCTGTATCTATTGCTGGATCGATTGCAGATATATGTTTTATATCCACCACGATGCTATGAGATATCGTCTGTTACATGCGACACCTCCGACAGATCGTCCTGTAGATGGCTGCCTAAAAATTTTGTGCTGCACTGCGTGCATAGCATTATGAATAAAATGGCTCCCTTTGCCTAAGAAATAATGCAATAAAAACAACAATTAGTATCAGCGATGTCGCATCAAATGTTAAGCACGACTGAGATTTTGATCAAATTTTGTTAGAAAAGTTCTTTAAAAAGTGTAGATACTCGTACCATTAAATTGTAATCAATTGTTCTCATTAACTTGATATTTTCGAAAAAGTGACTTATGTTGCTTTCAAAATAAATGGCTCAATTAAGCTTTATCTTCCTAACGCTGCCAACACCTGTCCATTCTCAACACCATCTCTGCCTTTATCTAGTTCCACTGCTATGGATTGTAAATCTAAGAGATTTCCCCTGAGCAGCGGTCCAAGATAAGAAAAAAAAAACACAATTTATAACTTCATTATATCGGTTCAGAAAGTACATAAAATACACTGTCAGGCATCTTTGTCGGTTGAGTATTACTTCTGACGCTTCCACTAACAGATCCAAAGCGCCACCTCTTTGCAGCGGCTGATCTTAAAAAATATTGCTGGTATAAATAAAAAAAATTTAAAACATTTTTGACTCAGCTTGTCTATAAAACAATTTCTTGGATACAGTTATATTTTACTTCTATATGTGTATGTGTGTTTGTGTGTTCAAGCAAAAATATATTCAGTTACACGTTTCTGTTTCTAAGCATGTAAAGGGTCTTACAACAGTGACCTCAGAACTTTGACAATTGATTACAGTCATCTTGTTGCAGCAAAATCTGTCAAATTAGTTCTCTTTAATTCAGTATGTTTTGCCAAATGACCATGGACGCATGTAGCATTCAACAAAACGTGCAACTATTAAAATTGTTTTCTCATTTCATTGTTTCGCCCATTTTACAGTGGCCGTAGTCATGCTACCAGGAGGACTTTTCATAATGTGGTGGATAAATTTGGGTCCACTGGTTCATTAAACGATCAACCAACACACGTACGTCGACGAAACGCAAGATCTACCGAAAACATGCCCGGTGTCCGTGAGAGTGTGCAGGAGACTCCGAGGCAGTCGATTTCACGTCGCTCATAAGAACTCGCCCTTTCAGCAGACCACAACTTGGCGACTTTTGCGTCGTGACTTGGGCCTTCAACTGAACCAGGACCTGAAGATAAACGAACATACACAACGAGGGGACGGTCATCTCGCGTGGAGGTGATGTGAACTGGCCAACGAGACTTTTTCTTAGCGGGGTGTCCTTAAGTTGCACATGTGTCCGAATAAACCACAAACCACAGCGGTCCTCAAAGCCAATATTACCCAGGCCATCAGCCTGATCTGTTATGAGCCAGAGTTTTGGAAAACTTGACTTTTCGGGTGCGCTCCACACAAACAAGCCATGGCGAACATTTGACCGATGTTATAGTCCACTCATAATGGCATCAACAAGTCCTTCAAAAAAATAAAAAATTTTTCACACACACCTTGTTCTATTTAAATGTAAAGAAAAATATAATTAACAAAAGATCCAATTAATTTGTATGTCATTGGTTTATTTAACTTGACGACCAAATTTACAGAATGGCTGGCTGTTGCTGCTCTTAAATAATGACAAGAACATGATGAGAAATATGAAATTCAATATTCTTGCTGATATTAATTTCAAAGGTATTTTTTTTAAGTAAAAAAAAAACACAGTGAAAATTAAGCATTTATTTTTGAAGCCGTTTCTCGTTACATTCTATTCAAATGCCTGTTCAAATTATTTCGTGGAAAGTTGCTCTTTGCTCGCACATTCAATATGTCCAAGGACATTTACCTCAAGATTTTCTTGACATTTTGTTGTCATTGTTAGGACTTTTATTTGTTTATTTGTTGCTGTTGTCGGTTTGTTTCTTTTGTTTATGAGAGTCTTTGTAATTGTTTAAATGGGAATGTGCCAGCACAAAACGGGTATGAAACTAAAGAAAAGAGTATCGGTATACACACATGTGTAGTTACTTTCGTACTAATGACATTTACACGCATTCATTACATTCCATCACTGTTAACTGAAATTTATGTTTTCATTTCATGTCTTCTGCCCTGCATGAGGGAAAATTTTCATTTGTGTTGTGCATACATGCTGTCAGGTAAAGTGTGAAAAGAGCTTTTAATGCGTTGATTTTTTTTTTTTTCTTTGTTTTAATTAAGAGATTTTCCAGATTGAAATGATAATTTTGGCGCCGCGAAAAATATATTAAATGACTGTGGCGCTGTTGGGGTAACCACATTAAATAACGTAACTATTTCTTCTCAACGTTAGTCAAAATTCATTACGATTATTTATTTATGTTTGTTAAATGCTGTTCGCGGCATTTAATTTTTTGCTAACAACAAAATCTTCACTAGATCTTTAACC
The DNA here is from genome assembly GCA_963924685.1 of Dexiosoma caninum. Classification (NCBI taxonomy): domain Eukaryota; kingdom Metazoa; phylum Arthropoda; class Insecta; order Diptera; family Tachinidae; genus Dexiosoma; species Dexiosoma caninum. Next base: position 79,589,006 of record OZ004727.1, on the reverse strand, counting down.
AAAGTTTTGAAAAAACCTAAGAAACTTCACATGTTTATACAAGAACTTCCAAAAAATATTTGAGAATTACGAAATATACAAACAAAATAAACCAAAAAAGCTACTCTAAAAATTTTTCTTATACAACAAACATTTTATTATTTGATTTTATAATTTTTTTTTTATCTTGGACCAGCAGTCAGGAGATGACCCCTACATATGCGGTGCATTGTGCTGGAACTAGAGGAAAGTGATAGTAAGAGAAACGACAGGAGGTGAAGCTTCACTATCGCATAATTATGCTTTTACAAGGAGCTGAATTCTTTAAGCTGCATTTTAGTAGTTATTTTTAGTAATTATTTTACTTTGCAGGTGCTATACAATACCGACGAAGGAGGGCGTTCTGATGTGCCTGTGGATTGGATACAGCTGAAGCCGTTAACTGTTCAGTGACAATGCCTTTGCCACTGAAACCTTCCGACAACAACTGACACAGAGACACACTAATGCACATCAGAAAAAATTCGAGATGTTGAATCCAGGACATTTTTGGTTGTGCAGTCGACGTGCAGACTACATCAGCCATCACCACCCTCCACCGGCTTCTAAAAAGAAGCAGGTTCTCAATCCGACTGATTTTTTCCAGCACTATTTTCCTGGCTGGACCGATTTTAATAAATCTTTGTTCATATAAATTTTAATAAGAAGCGAAATCCAAATTCAAATCCAAGAGAAAGTGTAAGACAAGGGAATCGCCGCTGTGACTATGGATCTGAAATCATGCCGGTCTGACTGCGCTGCCTGTTTTAACTCACGTTGAGTTTTACTTCAAAAAAAGAAAAAAATATGGGGCCAGCAACAGTGTTGCTAATTAAAATTATATCTGCCAACATAAAACAAATAAATTTTAATATTAAAATTAATTTTTATTTCCATCAGCATTCTCTTTGAATATCGCAGAAAGTTGCAATTTTCATTAAAAAGAAAAACCAATTTGTTTGTCAATTTTTCCACTTCAATAACATCAATCGCCTCATGAGAGACTATAAAACAACTTATGACAGAAAACATATTCAGTTTGTATTTCTATGCTTCTTTGAGTTTCTGTTTTACAACGAGTCCTTTTGATTATTTTCTTCATGTAATTGATTTCTGTGTTTATCTAATCAGTTTTTGCAGGCTTATGTGGATTGAAAATCTGTATAACACACACACACACAAACACACACACACACACATACAAACTCACATATATAAAAGCAAAGAAATAAATGACTACATGCTGGAAAGTTGTTCGATTAATGTTTATACAATTTTAAACATTTAATAATTCACTGATTGGAATTAATAATGAAATGTTTGCAGGCTGTTCATTATGCTTGCTGTCTAAGGAGAACAAAAAAAGAAAATATTTGCAAAGAAATTAACTGGAATTTTAAGTCTATTTTCATTTTTAATTAATTGAAAGAAGCAGTATTTTGTACAAGAGGCAGTTTCAACAAGATTGCCTTTTCCAGTTAATTATAATATTTAATTTGTTTAGTTGAAGGAACATCAGCAAAAGATAATAAAGAAAAGCTTCTTAAAAGAGAGATCCTTTAACGTCCATATAGATGATAAGTGCTCTAGAGAACGTAGCATTTTAGCAGGGGTTCCGCAAGGCTCTGTATAATCTCCAACTTTGTACTCAATATTTATTTATTTTTGACTACAAATTTCTAAAGGATTACACTGCAGATGATACAGCCCTATTAGCGACAGGAAAAGTGTCAAACGCTGTTGTTTAAAAATGAAAAAAGCACTGACTCATGTCAAAAATTACTTGACAAAATGGAAAATCAAAATTAATGAAGCTGAAACACAAGCAATCATATTCCCATTTAACAAATCACCGAAGCGTATACTTAGTAATACGCTCTCTATTCAGGGAGTAATTATACCTATTACAGACTCCGTTAAATACTTGGGGATTGCCTTAGAGAAAAACCTGATATTTAAGTATCATGTCTTGCAAACATGCACAAAAGCAATCAGATGTGGTAGAGCCCTACTTCCACTTTTTAATCAAAAATCAACATTAAATATCATTAAATAAAAATAGATCTCCGAACAAGAACGCAATATTTAAATTTGGCGCCATTCGAAGTGTCATTGTTTGACATGTGAACAATTGTAGAAGGTACGAGCAAAGACTATAAATATATAAAGATGTTGCACTGTCATACATTGTTCTGGCAATGCTAAATTTGCTGATGGTTTTAGTAGAAAAACCATGCTAAACCACTGTTTTCAAGAGAGTCATTTATTTTCTGAGAGAATTTATTATTCTCATGTCTCTACTATTCATTTACATATGAATACATATGTTCATACGTTTGTGTCTTTGCATTTACAAGTATGTGTGCATGTGTGTACATTTAATAAACAAACGAAAGAATCCATATAAACAAACAAAAACAGCAAAGGCTCGTTTTGTGTTCGCACAATATATGTGGACATAAGATACGTAAAGCTAATGTCGCTGATTCTTATTTGATTGGCAAATATATGTATTTTATTGTTGTACTATTGCAAGAACATCAATTCGCACCGAATTTAATTTTATTTAAAATTGGAAATTTATATAACTATGTATATCTATATAAAAATAACGTGTCACGACGTCTGTTCTCGCTAATCTCCGAAACCGATTTAAATGAAATTTTGCGCAGATATGTTAACAGTGTATACCATGCCAACGTCGTTCTCCAAGAAATATGAATTTATGACGCCACCAGCCCAAAAATCCACACAACACATAAACTTCTCTAGGATGCATTGGACACTCTTGGATCTCATGTGGATTGGAAACATCCCAAATTCAACAGTTTGGTTTGTTCACGTACCCATTCATTCAGAAATGGGCCTCATCGCTGAAGATGATTTTTCGCCCGGTACGTTTAACGAACAGAACAGACACCCATTCAGAAGAAATAACTTTACTATTTGTCCACGGTGTGGAATGCTATATCTCCATCCATAGTAATTTGGCCAAATGACAACTAATTCGGCAGATGTAACTTCAACAAGATGTGCGTGATCAACTGTCCTAATTTTAAAGTCCCGGTTGGATGGCTTAATTATTTTTTGTTTTATTTATTTTTTGCTAATAAATATTTAAAATGATTTAAATTCAGATTGTACTATTTAAATTCCAGCATAGTTAGCCAGACATTCAGTTTATTTTTAAATTTTTCCTCAACTCAAAACTACTTCTTTTTATTTTCTTTCAACCAAAAATTAGTGTCTCAAAAAAAAGTCACAAGCAAAGTTAGTGCTACTGGTACTTGGCCAGTAGAAAAATATTCATACATTATTATTTCTCATTTGCATTCCAAGTGTGCACTATTGAATTTGGATGAATAAAACGGATTTCTATTTATAAACAAGTTTAGGAAGCCCAACATAAATCTGATTTTAAATTCGTGCCAATATGAGTATGTCCAAAGAACACAGCTAACAAGTACGTATTGTGAAAATGTCTAAACAGATTTCAACTCGAGAAAAACTTGAGAGAAACTACTCGTATATTGCAGAGTTTATGGAATTTCAGTACAATGAGTGTTGGCCATTTGGATGGCTTTTCTTAATGGAGTGTTTGTGCATGTCTGTGACTTTCTTTTTAGCCATTGGCGACAAGTGTGAAAAAAACACGTTCAGTACCGTTTTTTTTGTGTTCTTCCTTCTTTATAACGTTAAAAGTTTTTAAATATCAAAAATTAAACTAGCAATGGATACAACATGATAGAGATTTTAATTTAAAAATATTTTTAAATGAAAACTGCTAAATTATCATAAATTTTTTAGATATTTTTTCGTTTTAGAAAGGCGTTTTTTTTATTCAAAGTGTTTTGTAAAAGTCTTCTTTGCCTTGAATTTATTTTTTTTTTATTCAAAAGAACAGAAGTAAAGAAAACGAAATAAAAAGAAATAAATAACTAAAAGCCAAAAAGTATGCAACGGTTTTTATACTACTTCTGACGTATGAGTGATATTTGAAGGTACGAGATAACTGAATATTAGTTATACGTCAGTAACAGCTGGTTTAACCCTAGAATGCATAACTGGGTATTGAAACTTCAGATCTAGGAAATTCAGGTCTTTTTTTGGTGTCGTTTATGAAATTCTGTTCAATGATCAAAAATGATGCCTACGCAAACACATAACCGGTGTCGCCGGGCCACCATTAGTAAAAAAAAAATTTAGCTTTTTATCAAAAATTGTATCATGAAATTTATCTGACAATTTTTAAATATTAAGAAATATTAATAGATATGAGTTAATTATTGCAGTCACAAGCAATGCAAATGCAATTTCTTGTTGAGTGTTCTAGCCGCATTGGTTTCCTGCATAAATAACAATATCCAGTTACTGTGTAAAGTACATGACATCGAGATGTACCTATTCCAAATGGAACTGTGCTAACATTTTTGGACCCAATGGATACAAATTAAAGGAACAAGTAGCTTATCCAATCCCCTTGACAAAAAAAATATAAACTTGTATCCCCAATATGTCAAGGAATCTTGTTACATGCATATTTCTTTAGAAGATGCATCATATTCGAGGAAACTGCAGAAAGATGGGCGGATGGAAATTCTTGGAATTTATAGCTGTTGTGGCCCTTTATGATATCCAATGGCCAAAACCTCTAACATTAGGTGTTTTCATAAAAAAAATCAATTTTACTGAAATTTCAAATTTGGAATTTCTCTAGAAGATGAATTGCTGGAGAACGCAGAAAGATGGGCAGATGAAAATTTATGAAATTTGTAGCTGTTGTGGCCCTTTATGATGTCCAATGGTCCAAAAATGTAAGCACAGTTCCATTTGGAATAGGTACATCCCGTTTTTTTTATGTTTAACAGAGACCTGTTACTACGTTAACAGAGCTCTGTTAAGGCAGTGGGTTTGTGTCTGGGGTTTAAATTTCGAATTTTATCTTCACACAGGCCATATTATTTTATATTTAACATATAATAAGCAAACACTCTATACATTCAACATGTGGCCACTGTACAATTACTCTACAAGTGACTTTACAACAGTCATTATTATAATAATATTTTTCACTCACAACAATGCATCCTTTTTTATTACAAGGATGATTGCTATTGTAAATTAAATTACATTAATACTAAAGAGCTGTACAAAATGTATTGAAAGTTCTGCATTCTAAAGCACACTAAAGCCGTGTATTCCAGTGTAAACATTCTCAACAAAACAAGCATTTTTTTTTTTTTTTTTTTTTTTTTTTTGGCGTGTGAGGTAGGGTTGAAAATGCCTTCGCACTTACAGAGACCGTCGTCTTCTGCGTCGAGTGGTGTTGCCACTAAAAAATTCCCTCCTCCTCCTCTGGGTAGATTCCTCCCCGGAACCGCTTTCCGCATTACTTCGGGAAGGCCCAGAGCCACGTCCCAATTAGGACCACTCTCAATCACCCACGTCTGGGTCCGCCAAGTTTGCAGCCGGCGCCATGGCCCCGGCCCGTATCAGAGGGTCCCTGTCAGAGGGGGCCCCGATATGCAGCAGCGCATCGAGGTCCCTCTTCTTCCTCCGCAGAACGTATCCCACGTACTGTGCCACAGCGTCCCAATTGTCTTCACAATCGAGCATCCTCCCTATCACGGTGGCAGGAGCGAACCCGCCAACCCGCTGCGCCATTGCAGCTCTCTCAGCATGCCACCTGGGGCAGTCGAAGAAAGTGTGTTCTGCATCATCATCCGTAATACTACAGTAAATGCAGTCGGGACCATCTGCCCTGCCCATCCGGTACAGGTACTTTCGAAAGTATCCGTGGCCCGAGAGGAATTGTGTCAGGAAGTAGTTAACTTCCCCAAATTTCCTCCGAATCCATACTTCCACGCAGGGAATGAGCCTTGCCGTCCACCTGCCGACCGTGTCCGCGGTCCACCTGTCCTGCCATCGCCGGACAGTTTGGGGTCTCAGACCAATAGCACCAACACCAGGGTCCTCCCCCCTCGAGTTCCAAGCCTCCCACCGCTCGCGCGCCAAGAGGTCTATGGGTATTTCCCCACATATCACCAGGACCGCAGCGCCCGAGACCGTGCGGTAAGCCGAAGCAACCCTAAGGGCCGCCGTCCGCTGTACCGCCTCGAGTACCCTGCGTTTGGTTCTCTCACCCAGTACATTTCCCCAAATCTCGCTCCCATGCAGCAAGATCGACTTCGTGACCGCCATAATCAGCCTCCTCTTGCTCTGTGTCGGACCTCCGACATTCGCCATGAGTCTGCTCAGCATGCCAGTCATCTTCGCCGCCTTAGTCGCCACATGCCGTATTTGGGCCCAGTAAGTCAGCCTACAGTCGAGTCTGACGCCCAAATACCTTATGGCACTCTGGGTAACCAGAGACACATCCCCTATCTGCATGCCGACATCGAGTGGTATGTGTGCCCGCGTCATCAACATCACCTCGGTCTTCTCCCCGGCCAATTCCAAGCCGTGGTCCTCAAGCCACATCCGGGTCCTAATCATGACCCGGTTCAGCTTCCCCCTGGCGTCATCCATATCCCGCGCCAAGATCACCGCCGCTATATCATCCGCGTATCCCACGAGCTGAGCATCCTCGGGCATTTCCACCCCAAAGATCCCATCGTAGGTCAGATTCCATAGGTCCGGGCCCAGCACAGATCCCTGGGCCGCGCCGGACGTGATCGTCCTGCTCCTCCGCCCCGTCGGCGTATCGTACAACAGTACCCGATCGTCCAGATAACTACGGAGAATTCTATACAAGTATCCGGGAATACGAAACCTCCCCCGTAGCGCCTCTAGAACATCAGCCCATCGTAGGCTGTTGAAGGCATTCCGAACGTCGAGTGTTGCCAGGATAACTATGCGCTTCGGATAATAGCGCCTCTCGCTCTGAGCGCGCTCGAAGCACTCAACCACATCAGCAATCGCCCCGAGCGTTGACCTGGCAGGTCTGAAGCCATGCTGTCTATCCGACAGCCCCCCAGCCATCCTCACGGCCTCCGCCAGCCTTCTTTGCAGTAGCTTCTCCAGCAGCTTGCCGGCACCATCCAACATACAAAGTGGCCGAAAAGCCGATGGCTGGGTCGGATCGCCCCTGCCCTTGCCAACAAGCACGAGCCGCTGTGTTTTCCAGCGTCTTGGGAAGACGCCCTGGACTAAACAAGCATCATATACCGGAAGCAATGCTTCCGGCCTGCTCTCAGCCAGGATCTTGAGCACCTCCGACGGTACCCCATCCGGGCCAGGGGCTTTCCCCGTCCTAAGAGCCCCGGCAGCGATCCTCAGTTCCTCCCCGGTAAAGGGCGGTGGAACCTCATCATCGTAGGGCCCACGTTCGCCAACCAGCGGAGGGTGTGTGGGGAACAGGCCCCCCACAATCGTTTCGATCCGCGCGCCGTCCAATTGCACCCCAGTGCGGCTCGCGCCCAATTTTCCCGCCACGATCCTATAGCCGAGTCCCCATGGATCACGGTTCAGGTCGCTCCGAAGTTCCTCCCATTTCGCCCTCTTGCTCGCCATAATCGCGCGACGCAACGCCCCGCGGGACCGCTTGTACTCTTGGGCCTCCAGTAGAGCCTCGCCGGCCCGCCTAGCCCTAGTATAGACCCTCCTATTGCGGAGGCAGTCACGCCTGAGTCCAGCAATCTCCGGGGTCCACCAGTACACAGGTCGCCTCCCCGCCCCTCGCGACGATCGGGGCATCGATGCGTCGCATCCACGGACAATGCGCCGCATCATAGCACCCGCCAGGGAGTCAGCGTCCCCCCCACCGTCCAAAACCGTAGTACCGTCGAAACCGGCCAAGAACGACCCGCGGTCTAACCTCGCGACGTTCCATCCACGCGCGCCTCTCCCACCGTGCGACCGCGCGACGCCCGCCTCCAATACTACCCCAAATTCAATATACTGGTGATCACTCCCAGTATATTCCTCGAGTACCCTCCATCCTTCGATCATCCCAGAAAGATTCTCGGATACCAAAGTGATGTCAGGAGTGGTGAACTCGCACCCCGGCCGCCTGAAGGTAGTCGCACCGCCAGCGTTCATGACTACCAGGCCCAACCTGGCCGCCATATCCAGGACGCACCTCCCCCTCGTGCTCGTCACCGGATCACCCCACTCCACAGCCCTGGCATTGAAATCACCGGCCACCACAAAGGGTCCGGCCATACCAGCCAGAGCGTCCTCGATAGCGGCCATCTTCGCCCTAAATCGCGTCACGTTATCGCTAGGAGTGAGGTAACAGCTCACCAGCACAAAACCGCCGATCCGAGCCCACGCATAGCCGCACCCGATCCCGTACCGCGCAACCGCGAGTTCACCGCCGCCAGGTAGCCAGAGTGCCGCCGTACCTGTTTCGTCCCCGAGCCAGAACCCCCGGTGCATCGGACCGTATTGTTCGCTGATAACAACCACGTCCGCGCCCCTCTCGGCAACCATCTGCCATAGCAGAGCATCCGCCGTCCTGCTCCTGTGCATATTCGCTTGGAGCACCCTCATCTGCGGGATAGCGGGCAGCCCTTCGAGCCCGGCAGGTGATCAGTCCTACCGCGCCCCGCCCCCGAGCACAGAACGCACTTGGGGACCGCTGTACAGTCCCTCATCTTATGTCCTGCTCCTCCGCACCTTATGCACAGTTGCCTCCTGTCTGTCCCAGTACACCTTGCCTGGGTGTGTCCCGCTCCAAAGCATCGATAACACCTACCGACACTCTCGGACATCCGCATCGCAGCCCTGATCCAACCGACACGCACGTAGCCAATATCGATCAGTTTCGCGGCGCCCTCCACCGACAAAGTAACGTACGCCCGAACCTGTTCGCGCACGTCCGGTGCCGTCACCCTCACGCGTAGCTGCTCTTCGCGCCCGGCGAGCAGTCCACGGACCGCCATCTCTACCTCCTCCACGACCGTCAAGGAGTCAAGACCCCGCATCTCCACGGTCGCGCTCGGCCTTAATTCCGCGACCGACGCTGTCTCGCGGACAGCGTCCCTCAGACGCCGTACAAACTCCGGGTCAATCCTGTCGCCCCTCCCGAGTTCCAACAGGATGTCACCGGCCCCCGTCCTTCTGACGGACCGTACCCCCTTCTCGTCGCCCGTCACGCTGCCACGCAGATCCTTCAGCACACCCGCATAGGTGTGCCCCACCGCGGGCTTTATGAGCACCGCCTCAGGCTTCGCGCGCCTAGGTCGTAACCGACGGCCCGCGGGCGGTGCCCTCCCATCATCTACCGCCGGGGTCCCCAAACCCCGTCTCTTCCTCCTTCTCCCCGAGGTGACTGTCCTCCAATCGCCATCTCCGGTCGCAGGAGTTGCCCCGAGGGTCCCATCCGGCCCCTCCGCCCTGGCCCTCTTAGATCCGCCAGTGGCAGCCGGGCTGGCAGCCGCCCGCTTGGCAGGTGCAGCCCGTTTCGCAGGGGCAGGGGCAGCCGGACAGCCAGCAGCACGCTCATCAGCGGCACCCGGGCCCCTAGGCCGTCCGGCGGGGGCACTCGGGCCGTTAGCCCGTTTGACGGGGGCACTCGGGCCGTTAGCCCGTTTGACGGGGGCACTCGGGCCGTTAGCCCGTTTGACGGGGGCAACCGGGCCTCGAGCCCGTTTGGTGGGGTCAGTCGGGCCGTTAGCCCGTTGGGGGGGGACAGCCGAACCACCCACCGACCGTCCTGTGGGAGCCGCCGCAGCAGCAGTTGCAGGAGTCGCAGCCAGCCAGTGGGGACCCGGAAGCGGCCCGTTCCCCTCAGCTGCCCTCCATGCACGCCTACAATCGAGTGCGACATCCAGAAGCTCGGCCATTTTGGCCACGCCTCCCTTCACCTCATTACTTATGTTCTTCTGCCGAACACAAGCTTCCCGCATCCCGCTCAACACAACCCTGCATTGAGCGATCGCGGCCTCTTCCTTCGCCCTCATGTCGCGGATACGTCCCAGTCGCGGCGATTCCCCCGCCCGACCAGACACACCCGCACGCGGCGCGTCACCGCCCCCGACCCCGTTGGTCGTCGGGCAGACAGTATCGCCCAGAGATCCGGCTTCCACAGGCGAGGCAGAAGCCACCCTATCCGTGGTCACCACCGTGGGCGGGGAGCATCTCACAGGAGGCGACCTTAGCACCAGGCCGCTCCTCCTGAAGATCGCATCGCCCCCCCCACCCTCGGTGGTCCCGGAAACCATCCCGCGCCGGGAAGTGGAGGAGTCCTGGGCGCCCGCAGCAACGACGTCCGCAAAAGAGTTGGGTCGCCCAACTAGTGGCGTCCCAACCGAAACTGTTGGCCCCCTTTGAGGGTCGGCCCTTGGGGTGGACCCAATAAGCCCCCCTTGTGGGTCGAGCTTTTTCTCCTTGGAGTCCGCTACAGAGTCGGGTCGGCCCACTAGTGGCGTCCCAACCGAAGCTGTAGCTGTAGGCCCCCTTTGAGGGTTGGCCTTCGGAGTGGAGTCAATAAGCCCCCCTTGTGGGTCGAGCTTCTGGTCTCCGTCCTTCTTCTTCCTATCATCGTTTTTTTTTGTTTCATTGAATTCCATATAATTCCCACGAGTGTGGGGGAAAGTACGTCGGCCGGGCCATAGCCCCCGATAACCCAGCAAGGCCAAAACATTATTCACCGAGGCGGCCAGGTATCGGTGAAGCTCCGTTTGCGACTAGACTATTTTCTGAAGGGGGCCTCTAGCCAAGCTGATCCCAGGCACGGGTCGCATCACACCATGATCCAGCCCCCAGATCGTTGCTTACTTTAGCCATGACCGAGTATTGGTCTCCAGAAAGGAAAAAACGCTTCCCACCACACATTGTAGGGTGAGCGAGGTTTCCTAGAAAGACCCAGACCCGAGCATGTTAACGGTGGCCGCCGCGTGGAGGCAGTAAGTCTTCTTGTGTGTTTCTCCATAAGGATCGTACTCTGACTTTACCCTATGGGCGCACACCTGCCACACTTTAATTAATACGTGGCACAAAAATAGCAACAAAACATTTATTTTATTAAATATTACATTCCGTTATTTTAGAATATAAGCTGAGAATATTGCAAATATAGGGGATAAAAAAATTGCCTTAACAACTGGCATATTTTCTTCAAACTAAAAGGAAGCTTCCATGCAAGCTTCAGAGCAAAAAGAAAATACAGGCATCCACTTGCCCTCATCATTCATCAGATCAGCCAGTGGCGTTCATTAGTGCCAGCTAAACTAAGACTAAGACTAATTGCACAGTGGCCACATAACGAATTGAATTAAATTTACTACGTGTTAAATGTACATAGTGTTGGCTTATTATATGTTAAATATAAAATTATATGTTAATTAATTTATATGTTAAATGTAAAAATATCTGTTAACTAATTTATAAACGTTCACGTTAAATGTCATGTACATTACAACTGTCTTTATCGCTCCTGCCGCAGTCGATATTGATGGATCGCTTTCGCGAATAATTTCTATTCGGGTAACTCTCTATGGGTATTTTTGTTGTTGTGAAATGCTTAGTTATGTTAGCAGGCACATTTCTTCAGCCACTTTCCACAGAAAGAGATTTCGTCTCTTTGCAGAATTTGGTATCATAACGATCACGTAGTACAATAATTTATAAGCAGCCAATGCCGTTATATCTAAAATGTTGAAAAATAATAACAATGGCCAACGTTTTATGGAGGTTTGTAATGTACTCTGGTCCATGGGGTCAACATCATTTTCGGTTTTATCATAGTGAATTGACGAAAGCAGAAACTCAACTTTGGTTTTAAGGGGAACATTAGAACATTAAGTAACATTTTTTCGGTATCCAAATCGTATCGTTAAAGCCATAGATCTTTTCTAAAAGAAATCACAGCGTCTCAAGCAAATCCACCCAACCTTTATTTTGTGTCAAACGTTTGCGACCACGATAAAGAAAAATTGTGTTTGCAGTGCGCAGCCAATGGATTATTAATCATAATTCATATATCTTTTACCGTATACGTGTAGCCCGAGTACTTGCATCATCAAAACTAATGAACGGCCCGGCAGAAAACCGATTGTTTCCCAGTACTGCGCGATACAATGATAAATGTCTAGCCCTGCACAAGGCTCTGATGATTTCACTCCTGCTGCGGTTTGTGTCTGGCATTTTATTTCACGACGGTATAAAAAAAAAAAACAAATTCTTTTTCCTGTGTTATTGAAAATTGTAACACATTACAAAGGGGTACACGGCTACTCAGCTTGTGTGTTTGCGTGGTATTTTTTTTTTGTTTAGTAAATAATGTTTTAAGCGGCCCCCGCATTACACAATTATCTTAAGTATCTTAAACACTTCACCATTTTCTGCATGTGATGTGGCTTTGTGCCAGTTGTTGTATTGTGTTCTTTAATAAAAAAAAAATGGAAATTATACCCCTTAGTTTTCTTTAATTACCTAGAGAGGTGTGAACTAAAAATTTCTTCTAGAGTTTTAAATAAGCAACTGAAATATTGAGCCCTTAAAAAAACAATATGTTTTGAAGCTTTTCGACTTTTGCTACCATAAAAGATAGTCAGTTCTGAGGGCCTTCTAAAAAAACAGCGATTGCAACGATTGAAAACGTTCAAATAAAATGTATTTTCTAAAGCTTTTCGTACTTTTGGTTTACAAAATGTTCAATGTAAAAAATTCGCTGCAACTAAATTAATTTTTAAAACCTTTTGTGAATCAGAAATATTTTTGTAAATACAAATAGCCTTTCTGCTAATGCAAAACCACTACAGTACACAATTTGATGGGCAAACTCTATATGCATGTTAATTTCAATTTAATCATGGCTTAAATAAACACACACACGAGCAAACAAAAAAAAAAAGTAAAATAAAATCTTAAAAAAAGCATTGAAACCACATGCAGAAAACAAACATTTAGCCACATTCAATTAATGCTTTTTTTTTTTTTGTCACCGAAAAAATTGCACAGGCAAATCATTTTATAAATGAAAAATATGCAGTGTTTTCTTAGTAAACAAAATATTTAGAGGCAGAATGTTATTAACGTTGCTACGGTAACTAAATAAAAATTCGAAAAAGAATTCTCTAAAAAAAAGGAAGAAAGAAAGGGTGACCCCCTTTGGTGAATACCAAAGAGTTAGTCTATTGGCAGCAGTTGTAGCATCATTAAGGCTTTTCAATAGTTTCTAGAAATTCTTCGCAAAAATTTTTGTGAAATATTTCAAGAAGTTTTGGAATGCTCAACTTTCCTGTGGTAGCAAGAAAACTAATTAAAATTTTTTGAACATTCGAGTAATGTTCATAAGGAAGAAAATTTTCTCGTTTTTATGAGTAAAGATGGCTTTTATGAGGCTTCTTAAATTCTTTATGGCTTTCTTTGCTTGATTTTGTTTTAATATTGAATGTTTTCTTGCTGTTTTCTAATCAACAATTTAGCGTCTTATTTTTTTCGGCTACATTTAGAGGTCTTTTCAATCATAATTTTTAATATTCAGCTGAAAATGCTGCTATTTAGGATCTATGAATTTGTATTTGTGTACATGATTTACGGTTTTAACATTGTTGATGTTGAGGTTGAGGTAGTTTTATAATATTGGGCAGTAATTGTGTGTTGGCTCGAAGGACCTTCCGGTTTTTTAAAGAAAATATTAAATAAAATAAAATAAAATGCAAGCTATATAGTAAAACTAAAGATAAAAGAGAAAAACTAGATTGCTCCAATTTAGTATATGAGATACCTTGTGAAGGGAATAGTGGAGAAAACTGTGTTAAAGTTTACGTAGGAACAACAAAGAACAAAATTAAAACTAGATTAGCAGGCTATAAATCAGATCAAAAATATGGACACATTATTACACAAAAAATTATGCATTAACTTCACATTGTGCGAACTTGAATCACTTTCCGAAATTTAATGAAGTAGAAATATTGAATAGAGAGGATAATTACAAACGTCGTTATTAAACATAATAAAAGTACCAATACATAGTAGAAATAATTTTAAGGCACATATAGAGAAGATGGCTCAAAATTATAGATATTTAGTTAATAAAAAAATAGGGAGAATTTATTTCATATAATAGTAATTTTAAGATTTTCTATTATAATTGTTAAATATTTTATATATAATTTGATTTATTTTGAATTTTTATAAAAAAAGAAAAGAAACATTTTTTTCAAAATACTTTTATATAATTGACGGAAAAGAAAAATTTTTGCTTTTCAAATAATATAAATTAATTTTTCTAGTTTTTTGACCTTTTTTTTATATTAATTTTTCTAATTTTCTTTATTTTATTTAATTTAAAATTCCTGATAATGTTAACAAACTGTTAACAAAATATCGAATAATAAAATAAAAAAAGACCTCAAGCTTCATAAATATATTTAAAAAAAATAATAAAAAATATTAAAAAAATATTATTTTTGTTTTATTTACAATTAACAACGTGCGTTTTTGTTTTACAAAAAAGTTTTCGCGAAAAAACAAAAAACTTTTACGCAAAATATTTTAATTTGCCAAAGAATTTTTGTGTAAAATCAGAAAATACTTCCACCGCTATTATTTCATTTTGAATTGTTTTTTTTTTCTTTTTTTCTATTCATTTTTTTTTCTTCCATTTTACACTTTTCACATTCGAATGCATTAATGCAGGTTTACTTAAGTAATTTTCACAAGCAAAACTTTTTCTACATTTTCCTACAACATCATATTTCATCAGCATCATCTTCATCATCATCGTATTGTGCCGCTGCTTGCACCATTAAAAAAAAAAAAATCAAAATAAAAAAATTCTTGAAGCAGGGAAAAATAATTGATATGATAAACGTTAGTTTGAAGAGGTTAAAACTTTTGAATATATATTTGCTTTCTACGCGAAAACTTTTGCGAAAAATTAACCATAAAATGTTGGCAAAAAGCAAAATAACAAAAAAAAAAAAACAAAAAACAACAGAAATAAATAAAACAAAATTCGAGAGTAGAATATTGCTGAGTAAAGCAATTCGAAGAGGAGCGTAGCGTAGCAATAGTAGGCAGACATGGTGCACTTATAACTTTCCTACTAGTGCACATATCAGGTTTTCATCATAATGGGAGGTATGCAAAATGTATACTTTTGCAGCGACTCACAGCCGTGCAGAACAGCAGGGAAAAATTTTGCCAATTTGGATTTTTTGAACCGGGCAAATTCTTGGGGTGGCACTAACCACGCTGTTACTTCGTGAAGTGTCTTGGTTTATCGCCTTTGTCCGGAATTATTAAACCTGTTGTTTCTATTGTTTGAGGGTGGCGATGGCTGAAGTAGTCTGCACTTTGACTGCAAAACCAAAAAGTCTTGGGTTCGACCCATTTTTCAGATTAAAATCATAAAAACCTTTCGCACTTTTGCTGTTGAACTTTAGTGTGTCTGTGTGTCCGTTGTTGTTGTCGGCAGGTTTCAGTGGCGAAAGCACAGTCACTGGTCACTGAACAGTATCGGCTTCAGCACCATGGAACTAAAACAATTACTAAAAATGGTTACTAAAACATGGCTTCAAAACTGAATACTTCAGAGGCGCTGCAAGAAAAACGTGCAAACTAGAGTTGTAAGATAGTGAAGCTTCACCTTCTGCCATCTCTCATATCACTATCCCTTTCCACTAGTTGCATTGCATTATAGGGGTCAACTCCTTAGTGCTGGTTCAAGATAAAAAGAAATAAATGACGATTACCTCTCAAAGTAACATTCATATGACGCTTCCCACTGTCTGCAAAATTCACAAAGGCCTTTTTATGTCATGTTGTGATGCCCGTATTTAATTGGCGTTTCTCTAATATTCCATTTGCTCTATTGAGGACATGTGTAAATTATTTTACAGAACAACGTCTCCAGAGAAGGGCCCGCCAGTTGCTACTCTGGAAGCAGTAGAGAGAAGATGGCAATCATTCCAAAGGTCGCACTTCTATTCATCTCTAAATCAGATTCCCTTAGGAAACTAAACAGATGACACAACTCCATCACTGTCGGTTCAGTCAACACTTCCAAGGTATGGGAAGCCAGGTTCTTCGTCCAATTATCTGATAGTGCAGAATATTAGTAAAAAGAGGTGAAGTACAATCTGCTGCTCCTGCAGATTGTAATTGTTATAGCCCTTGCAAGCCAGATTCTTCTCTGCGGTATGAGTTCATATAGAGTTGATAACATTAAGTCGATCATTTTGGTCTCCTTGTAATATGTTAGCAGTATATAGCGCAGTAGTGTCATTGCATATAGACCGTTTCTTCTCTAAATTATACAGACCCCTTTAGAAGTCTGCACAGTCTATTCAAAACCACCCCTGACAGTTCATCCAACACATACACACACACACACATATACACAAGCTACGAGAGCCGTAGAATCAGACAGTGCACAACATTTGCCAAAGAAGATGCTGTACTAACTCCTCCTCCTTGTGATCGTTACAGCTGCTGCAGTCGTAGTTGCAACTCAAACCCATCTCTGCATAGTTGTAGTAGTAAATTATTTTACACATAAGATTACGTTATGTTCTAAGGGTTGCAACTATAGAGAGTTGACTGCATTAAGTCCATCAGTTCGGTTCGGTTCGGTTGCGATACCTTCGGAGCAGTACAGGAGCGGAGCAGTATCATGCCATAAGAGCCGGCCGCTGCCTCTCTAAACCATACCAGATCTCCTTAGAATTCAGAACAACCTAGTCCAATCCAACGCTGACAGTTCAAGTTACGAAAGCCTCAGAATCAGACAGATAGTGCACAACATTTACAAATAAAATGATGTACCAACTCCTCCTGCTTGTTATCCTTACAGCTCCTGCAATAGTCGTTGCAACTCAAACCCATCCTTTTTCACAGTTCTACAATATTTTCGTTTTATGTTCCATCCCACCCAGCAAAGCCAACCAAAATTCCCCATTTGCAAGAAATTCTTTTACCTCAACAATTTCACACCTAAAACAAATGCATAATAACGATTCATAGATTTTGCACAATAACAATTTTCCATTGTATTACTTTGCGGAATAATTTTATTCTTTTTTTTTGGTTCGTTTAACTATTAAAAAATTTATGTCCTTAAATTGCATGCACAAACGCAAATGAATTAATAAATCCTTAAAATGTCATGAAAGCCATGAGCAAAATAGAAAAATTTTCTAACAAAAAAAATTAAAAAAAAAACAAAAAAATTCACAAACTATAGAAAATTGACTGCCATTTCGGAAAGTTTATTTTATTCATAACTCACAGTGTAAACTCAGGTGAACAAAAAGCACACACAAAAACAAAAAAGAAAGTTTGTTTTTCCCAACGACCCAAAATAGCAGCAACAAAACAAAGTGAACAAAAGTGAACATATAAACCAACACTTAAATGGTTCATAAGTCAATTGATAAAGTTTGAATTTAGTTTTTATGTTGTCGATGCCTTTTCCCAAAATGTTTGCTACGTTTTTCTATGAAAAATATTTAAAATTTTATTTCAAGTGCTGACGAGCCGGCGGAAGTTCATAAATGCAGGTGATGTTTGCAATAAAAATATTTTAAATGCAAAAAGTTTCATGTTACACTTTTCTTTTTCTCATTTTTCGCTCACAAGTGTTATTAAAAGTTGATTATTTTGTGTAATTTTAATTTGAAATGCCACAAATTGTTTTCAAGATAATTAATGAGGCTTGAAGCGATTACAGTCTCTACTTTGGATTATTCTTTTTATTTTTAATTTGCAAATTGTTGATTTTCGAAGGTGATGGTTTAAGTTGTTTTCGTAGCAGCTTGTTTACAGTTTTACTGCACAGCATGCAAATTTTGTTATCAATTTAAATTGTTTCAGTAGGCGACACCGTTTCGTTTGACAACCATTTTGACCAGTGACAGTAGATTGATGTCTAGTTTGGCTTATTCGAATAATTGTAATTATTTTCACCCTGCATCTACTTTTTATATGATAATAAGCATTCTGCAAAACATCGATCGAGCAGTTTACAGGGAGCGCTAAGACTTAAGATTGAGGAAGGTTCTACTAAATCAGCTCTTGGCAATTGGACATGTTGAAAATTTATCATCTTTGAGTGATTGATTTAACTCTCATTCATACAGGGTGACTGTAAGTGTGAAGTATCACAGTGCCTCCCATGTAAAGAGCAGTAGATACAGAGGCATGTGGCGGTAAACGCCATTTGTATAAAGACCGACCATTGTGATTATTTGTCTTTCGCGCCCGAGATGCCCCTGATTTCGACTGATAATGATGGAACTAGAGAGAAAAACTCAATAAAGCCCGTACTCCCAGCGGTCATTCCTACCCTTCCTATGTGATTAATCGAACAACGTTGGTGTGTATTCTAACGGTCACCTCCAGATACCGGTGGGCCTCTGGTTGTAATTAGCCCTGCCATAATACCGAAGTACTGTCGCGGCTCGACCAACTTCGTACCGTTACTTCCCTAATGGAAAACGCAGTGCAACAGCACCGCAGAAGAGGAAGATAAACTTCTAATATCTCTCTTGTTCTTGGCTCAGGAACTGAGGACGAAAAGGTTCGACTCAGTGGAATCGCTACAAAGCAGCTAAAATACTTCCCAGTTAAAGGACATGAGATTAAGGAAGCAAGAAAGCTTGCTCAACAGTCATCCGCTATGAAGCGACAACGGTCTAGCAGCACAACTCCGAATCAAAACTATCGCTGAGACTAAAGTCTGTTGATTTTGTGAAAGTGACACATTGTCTGGCAATCGGCAGGCAGGATTTCTCCATTTCGGTGGAACTGTGGTGCATCCGCACAACCTGTGGTACACCGGCCCCAAATAGTGCTTGGATTCCTTAGAAGCCTTAATATGGGCGGTTTAATATGATGGGCTTTGCACAATAAATCTTCCTGGTCCCGTTGCTATTGGTGATCATGAGATAATAATACAGGGTGACTGGATAATCCACAAAAAAAGTCAAACAACTATTTTCAAAATTTATATAAATTATTGAACTTTATTTCATTTGATATATTTAATGGTTTAAAAATAAAACAATTAATTTTCAATGGGTTCTACGCTGAGAGATGCAGGTATTACATTTCAAAGTGTTTTCACACTGACTGGTTTTTGAAGCAAAAGTTGGTTTTAAGTTAAAAGCAACTATTATAATCTGATTTTACCATATGAAAATATTTTCTTAGAACCAGCTTAAGACGTCTTTTGAATTAGTTTTAAGTTGATTTAATGAAATACAACCTTGATATTCATGTAGTAAAGACAGTGCTACCAAGTTAAAGCATTTAAAACAGCTGGCGATTTAAATAATGCTCAAAGAAATAAAAAAAGGAAAATTTGTTAAATAAAGCCACTACAATAATTTAAATTAATGAACGCAGTAGCAGCAACAACAATAAAATAGTGTAAAAGAAAAAGAAGCGATTGGGTAGAGCATAATCACAATGCTGTCATCGAGTGGTGAGAATAGAAAATAAATGAAATTTTATTACACAAACCTGATTTCATTAAATTTATAGTGAGAATGCAAAATCAGCTGTTAGTGATTTTAATGTTAAAATCAGCTTTTCATTTTTGTTGTGAAAACACTATTAACAAAAATATCTTCAATAACTGATTGACTCGATTATTTTAAATCATTTAAATTTAAGGATTGGCTTTGAGATCGAAATGGGCCTTGTCTAAACCTAAAGTTACGGTTCGTCATAATTTCTGTAGCAAAATTCCAGGCAGATATGCAAGTTCGAGGTAGGTTTAATTTCCTTGTAAATTGAACCTTATTGGGAAACAAACAAGAAGGGACTGTCGACTGATACCCAACTGAACAGATAAATTTCTTGTTGAAACGCTTGGGTTGCTGATTATGACAGCTGCTACTGTAGCAATTGTTCCATGTGTTGGAAATCTTCATTTATATGTTTTTTAAAATATTTAATATACCTGTTTTATGTTCAACAAAAACTATCTAGTTACCCTTGCTTTATAAATTTTCACTCTGAAAAATATAAAAATTATTTTTTGTAGATTGTCAAATAGATGGATTGATAAATATACTTTTGAACATTGAAAAACGACTTTTATTTTTATTAAGAAAGAAAATAACGTTTTTGGCCTTTTACATGTGTCCTAACTTAGGGATAACTGCTGTAAGTCTTTCGAGCAACTATGCCACATAAAAAATATCAAAAAAAATCAAGACTCAATTAAATAAAACAGAGATGGAATTAAAATAATAATTAGATTTCCTGATAAATGCAGAATTTTAAAATTTGACCATTTTGAGTGCCCTGTCGTGAGAGAACAGTAAAATCAATTAAATAAAAAATGTGGATTCAATTAAATTATTCATTCAGAAAGAAAATTTTTCTGAGCAAAGTCGAAACTGAGCAAAATTTAGTTACTATTTTTGCTTGTGCATGCTCGGCGAAGCATCAGTTATTGACTTCACTATTGTCCATTTGTTGGAAGCTGTATATTCAAAACTCGCCTTGTTTTGAATGTGCTTCACCATTCAAATTTTGCTATTTTATTAAATTTAAAAAAAAAATTAATATAAAAAACTTTTTGGAGTTACTCCTCCCAAATGAGGATACGAAAATTTGAATTGATTTATAATCAAGTCTTACGATACAAACGACAGCGGCAACATCAACACTTACGCCGTTGGCGGTAATTATTGTGCCATTCCAAATCGGCTGGCTTTATTCCCGATCACTAAATTTCCGACACTAATGTCATGAACGATGAAGTCCTCAATCTCTCCACTCCATCCCCTTTCCACCACCGTATAACACCGTATTTCTTTAGCCCTGGCAGCAATAAATTCTCTGATCGCAGCACATACATTCTTTGAACTACAGAATATTTGGAAAAAATTTAAATTTTTAACGAAAATACTTCCACTAAACGAACGCGGAATCCTCAATCAAAAAACTCCATCAGTACAAGAAAAAATAAATGACTATCTTTACTTTTAGGCAGGCTTAACATATGAACATCTGAAAACCTCGTAAAGCGCCAATAAACCAATTTGCAAGTAAATTTAAAAACGTCGAATGCCATATTTTTTTAAGAAATATTCGTACGATAAATATCACTGGTAAAAATATTAAATCTTCACTAACAAAAAAACAAAAAAAAAAAAATGTAAACGGAATATTTTACAAGTTCAAATTTAAATTACAAAAAAAATCATACAGAAATGAAATAAAATCTGTTATTTGCCCTAATGGTTCGTTTCAGCTGTGGTGGTGAACGCGAATTTTTAATATTTCGCTTTTTGTTTTTTATATGTATGTGTTTCTTCTTTTATTTATTTATTTTTATTGTTGTTTTTTTTTTTCTCCACGCTACAAGAAGGACATTGGTAGAGATTCGCAAATGACAATTTATAGCTGGTTTTTACAATTTCCACAATTTTAAATCCACAAGGAAATACATGCGGTTGTCAGTTGCAAAACGAGAAAACGCAAAGTTAAACACACTGTCGTTCATACTAAAGTACACATACACATACACATACACATATGTACATATACGAATATAAGAATGTGAACACATACAAACATATTTATTAACATATATGTGCTATATATATGACAATACAACGGCAAAAAAAATAAAACCGGTTAAATTCATACTTAACAGACGATGGGCCAGTGTATAATTATTAGGGTGAGACCGATTCATGTATTACAGAAATTATTATATATATGCTTCTAGACTAGACTAGGCTGTGACTAGACTATGACTAGACTAAGAGTAGACTATAACTTGAGTATGTCTAGATTATGACTAGACTATGATTGGAATATGAGTTGACTATGAGTAGACTATGACCAGACTAAGAGAATACTATAAATAGACTATGACTACATTATGACTAGACTATGACTAGACTAAGAGTAAACTATGACTAGACTATGACTAGAATATGAATTGACTATGAGTAGACTAAAAGTAGACAAGAATACGAGTAGTACTTTTTACATCTCGGGAGCTGGCAACAATAATAACAATACCTAAAATCTGGCAACACCACACAATAAAGTTTGACATTTTTAGCATAAACGTACGCACAAAGTTTTGATATACAAGTGCTATTTGTTTTGTTTACAGTGAGTTAAGAAAAATCAATTAAAGATAATTGAAGAGAACGTTTTCATTGGATTGCTTTTCACAACTTTCGATGTGGATTATCTCAACAAGAATTTGCCGTTGACCGATAAAGCACCATCACATACTACAGTATATCGCTGATATTGTCAAATCAATCGTGGTCGTAGTTCGGTCGTGCAAAATCGCTTGTTGGGCCACAAAACATTGATGCAGTGCATGAAGTGGTGCAAAAACTGATACTGCAAGATCGTCATGTGACATATTGTGAGGTAGAGGCATCCTTAAACATCAATTCCACTTCAATACATTTGATTTTGCATGAACACTTGGTTGAAAAAAAATTTGTTTGTTAATTTTTCAAAATTCAAAAGACGTGTATAAAATGGGTACAGATGACGAAGCATGAAAGAAAACAGCAATCGGCCGCGTGGTTATTCCAAGACGAGTTAAATCCAACAAAAAATGTTTGTGGAAGAAGCACAGCGCTGCAAATGGTCGCCTGTTTCTTTGGCCGAATGGGTCATGTGGCCACCTCTTCTGCTTGAGCAACATAGAATGGTCAATGCTGAGTGGTACACGATTATTTCTTTGCCCGAAGTCTTTGGAGATATACGTAAAACTAAGCGCCGAAGACGAATCATTCTCCATTATAACAATGTGAACTTTCACACATCTCGTCAAACAGGTGACTTTGTGAGCAGTCAAAACATTGAATTGATGGCTCATTCTCCGTACAGTCCTCGTGAGTCCTTGTACTCAATAACTTCTTCTTGTTCTCGAATATTAAAAGTAAAAAATTACGAGCACCGAAGAAGCAGTTGAAGCGTTCAAAAGCAATGTTTTGGAGGTTCCTCAAGAAGAATGGAAAAACTGCCATGACAAATGGTTTGATCATCAAGTGGAATATTTCGAAACACAATAAAATCATTTCCATTTAAAAATGTTTGTTCTTATTCACTATTCGCAAAATATAAATATCATACCGCGTTCATAATTCATAATTCGATATGAGTTTGATTAGATTTGTGGCTGGAATTCAACAAGCATTTCGCTTATTCTTAGTTGCTGGACAAAATACATCCGCATCTGTCCATATGTTAGTGCCACATTAATATACATGTAATCGCCTATTTGTTAGAAAGAGAATTAAAGACACTATAGACACATATTTGTAGCCAAAGTAAACCGTATAAGTACATGTACTATATGAAAATGCGCTCGAAAAAAAATCAGTTCCAGCATTATTATTTTTACACATATAAAGTCACAGTGTTAAAAAGAACATCAGTTAAAACAGAATACCAATTTAACGGCAGCCATACCACAGAGATTTAAGCAACTAAATTGTTGAAAACAAATTTCAACTTGCGAAAAATTTGTTGTAGGCGCATTCGACTGTTAAAGTCTTTATACGACAGAGGGCATGGATGGAGTATGGAAAATCACTATATTTACATGTGCACATGCATAAGTATAAATGTATTTGCATGAAAGTTTTAAATGGTTTTATTTAAATGTATTGCATTTCATATAAATGTTTGCTCGTGTGTGCATGTGTGTGTGTGTGTGTGTGTTTGTAATCCCATACTACGTGCATGTTTAAAATAAATGCATCCTTATATTGCATGCATGTAGTGGCGAACAAATATTAACAAAATAAATATTGGTTTGAAGTGACTGCAAAGTAAAAAGTCATCTAGCAATTTTACTGTTCTATAGTTTTCCTATATACAGGGCGGCTCAAAATGACCGAATGGCTTTGAGCAGTGTTCCAAGAAATGTTCCGGATAAAATCGGCAAAATTTCAAAATTTTTCAGGAAAAAATATTCAAAAGTCTGAATTAAATTCGTTAAAGCGGCAAAAAAAAATCTTCAAAGCAAACTTGATTACAACATTTTATATTTAACAATATGTATATTAAAAATATGTAGATACCCATGTGTGTGTGCAAGTGTGAATATATAATTATTTTTCCATAAAAAAACGGAAATAAATAGAGGGTGTTCGGTGGCCAATTTATATTTTTTAATACGATTATTTCAAAAAGTCATAAACGCTGCGGAAGGAGTGTGGCGCCGTTGGAATTATCGATTATGCGGATTTGTCAGTCACGATGTCAGTCGCAGTGGTCGACTGAACATCGCGCATTCGCTGTGGAGACATTTTTCAAGAGTAACGATTCTTATGTAATTGCTCGTCGACAATTTTGTTCAAAGTTATCGGTATTCGGCGAATAAGTGATGGACCGAGTGTAAATTTAATTCAATCGTGGCTGCAGAAATCCCATGCAACTACTTTGGCTATGAATGCCCCACGGCCAGGGCCCAGTCGACCTTCAAGGACTTCCGAAAACATTGAACTGCTTGAAAGCAGTTTACGTGAAAATTCGCGACTTTCAATACGGCAAAGAGCAGCCTTACTGGGACTTCCAAGACCAATTATTCGTGAAATTTTAAAAAAGAATCCGAAGGAATGCTTTTAATAACACTTTGTATCAATTATTACGTTTTTCATTTAAGTTTGAAAATAAAAATCTGCACAGTGAATGTAGAAATGGGAAGAATATTTAATAAAAATTAATTAAAACTAGTTCCAGCACAATGCATCGCATGTGTACGGATCATCCCCTGAATGCTGGTTCAAAATAGAATAAACGCAAACCAATTTAAATTGAAGTCATAAATAAAAATTGGTGGGTTTTCAACTCTTCGACTATCAGCTTGTATTATTTTTAAATATTCCGGGCCCAGTGAATTGGTCACCAACACAAAAAGTATTGCATTTGAACAATAAAAGTACCTGAAACAAAAACTTAACAAAAGTGTGAAACTTATAAAATTTCAAAAATAAAAAAATAATTAATCCGTCACAGAACTTCAAAACTGGGCCGCCATGTCTTTGTATACTTTGACAAAAAACTATTGGTCTATTGGTTTGCTTTTTATTTGTTATTTATTTATATGTCTTTGCACTATAATAACTGATCTTGATATTAAAAAATATATATTTATGAAAATGTATATAAAAAAAAGAATTTTCTTACATTATGTATGCAATTCTCCCGCAAAAATCAAGTGAATAAATTAAAGGGGAAAGTAAAAAAGGGAAAGTGAAATCATTTACGATAAGGGGAATTTTATTTTAACATGACATGATTCACGGGAAATTTATTTCACAATAGCAAATTTAGGGAAAGGGAAAATATTTCGAGAGAAAAGTATTCACGATAGGGGGGAATTACTTTTATTGTAAATAAAATAGATTATTTCGTTAGAGACTTTGAATTAAAACAAATTTGAAAATAAATTTGAGTTTTTTTATTGCTGTTTCAATGTAATAATCCAAAACGAAAATTTTTATATTATTTATAAAAACATGCAGTAAACTTCTTTAAAAGCTTCAGTTTTCAAAAGGTTTGACTTTTTGTCATGGACAAGTGTGCAGAGGATGTCTCCTATGAATGCAATGGAAGTGGTTGAAAAGGGGTACTGTAGAGAAGAGATAATTAAAGTATAATAAAATATTAATTACTAACATATCGAGTCGTTGGTGCATTGAATGCAAATGCATTGGAAATTTTGAGCCATCTTTTTCATAGTATTTTCGTTTACTAAAGTTATTTTTTTTACAAGTTTTTAAATAAAGAGGCATGTTTTGTAATGTTTTCTGTTTTGAAAATTCCTTGTCATAAAGGAAATATTTCATTATTGCACATAAATATTCTTTGTTGGAAATAGCTGGAGGCAATAAAGACATTTGTAGCTGTAGAATCTGAACAGTTAGAGATACAACCATTATCCTTTTTCTGTTTAGATATATATAATTCCCCAAAGATCTGCATACCCAACTAAAAAAATTAAAATTTTGAGTTACTACGTTATTGCACGAAAGGCTCAATATGTATGTATGTATGTGTTAATAATATAAAAATAAATGAAAAAATCTGATAATTAAAAAATTGCAGAAAAATTCATTTAATTTGTTGCATAAATATCAGATGACCTAATGAACCTTGAACTAATCTGGAGTTAAACATAAATGTGTCTAAACATTGAATATTTCGCAGCTTTAGGCAAGCTTTTGTAAACCAAACATCTACTAGGCATTCGTCGGTATTTTTTAGTACCGGCGAAGTAAAATAATAATAAAAATGGCTACTAAACCGAAGCTTGAGCACTGCTATAAACGTGCAAAGCCAGAGCTGTACAATAGTTAATTAAGCTTTAGCTCTTGTCGTTTCTTTAAGTATCCCTTCCGTATAGTTCCAGCACAATGCATCGCATGTGTTGGGAGTCATCTCATGAGTGCTGGTCCCAGATGAAAATAAAAAAACTTGGTGGCATTGTTAGAATAGCCGATGAATTTTGGTTGTACGTAGTTTCGTGCTTCAAACGCCAAATTTGTTGATGCTTCTTTGTGCTTACAAGCAACAGTAAAGCCACGAATAAATAGACAAGTAAAACACCAGCGAACACAAACATATATAATCGTAATTAATTTTGACTAGCGTTAAATAAATTGAAATAATAGTCACATAATTAGTTTTATTAACTTTATTTAATATTAACTTTGCATTATTTTTTTTTGTTTTTTTTATCTTGGACCAGTGCTCAGGGGCTATCCCCTACATATGGAATGCATTGCACTGAAACTAGAGAGAGGGAGGATAGGGTAGAGAATAGACAGGTGGGGAAAGTGGTAGTGGTTTATAATATTAAATTAAATAATTTTATTCTAAAAAAATTTAATTTTTCCTGAAAATGCTAATCAAGGGTTAGCGAAATATCGCAGAAAATAAATAAATTAGAAAACTTTTTTATAAAAAAGACCTACATTAGCTAATTAATATTATTACATACAATAAAAATAGAAGGTCAAATAAAAAGAATATTTAATATTATTTAACAAATTTTTCTAGTTTTTTGACCTTTTTTTTTATATTAATAACACTAATTATTTTAAGCCTAAGGTCTTTTTATATATTTTATATTTATTTCAATATTTCGCTACTCCTTTGTGTAGCTTCTTCCGGAAAATTGGTTTTTGTTTATAATAAAAAAATTTTTTTTTTTTTTTTTTTTTTTTTTTATTATAAAAAAATTATTTTTTTTTTGATTATAAAAAAAAAATTTTTTTTTTTTTTTTTTGTTTTTTTTTTTTTTTTTATTATAAACAAAAACCAATTTTCCGGAAGAAGCTACACAAAGGAGTAGCGAAATATTGAAATAAATATAAAATATATAAAAAGACCTTAGGCTTAAAATAATTAGTGTTATTATTATTTAACAAAAACATAAAATCAAAATATTTTCTATATTATTTGAAAAGAAAAATTTTTTTTTTTTTCGGTCAATTATATAAAAGTATTAGTAGCACTTCTATTTATATTTGACCTTTATTAAAATTTTTTAATTATATTTATTATTGAGCGATGGCCTTTTTTATGAAAAGTTTTTTAATTATTATTTATTTCTCAATATTTCGCTACCAAATAGGTAGGTAGCATAGTCAGGAAATAATAATTTGTATTAACAAAAAAAAAAAAAAAAAGTATTCTGAAAAACATGTTTCTTTTCGTTTTCATAAAAATTTCAAACAACTCAAATGACATATGAAATATTTAACAATTATAATAGTTCAAACGATGAAATTCCTTGGAGATGTTGAGTCCTTAATTCCTTGAAAAATTCTTTGTTGCATCTTCTTCAATATCTGTTTTATCTCACCAAATTTTGAAATTGCCAAAAATTGTTCGCCAATAATCTTTGTCTTAAATACTGTTTCTCTTTAATCGTTGAATTATTTTCTATTCTTCAAATCCGCTTTTGAATTGATATTAAAAAAATATTTATTAATTAATACATAAATTAATAATTAATTAATTGAAAAATTATAATAAAAAAGTTGTAAGGAATTCAAACACCTTCAGTTCTCTTGGGCCGCCCTGTGTATATGAGCGTGTGTGTGTGTGTGTGTGTGTGTGTGTATGTGCATGCTTTGTATCAGTATTGAATTTCATGCTATTTGTTTTCGTTATACATGCTCTCTGTTTTAAATATGAAAATATATTTCATAAAATACAGGACACAAATGTGTAATAAATTATATGGCAGTGTAGGGATGCACGAATACAAACAGGAAAAAAGAAAAAAAAAAATAAAAAAAAAAAACATCAAACAAACGTTTTGTTTCAACTATTAGAAGCGAGTTGCTACCAAAAAATATAGGAATAAGCGGAAAAAAGCTTCGCATAAAAGTTACTAAAACCGAAGACACAAACGTTATAAAATAAATGTGATGGAGATTAAAATAAATATTATTAAATAAATACGAGTACATGCTGAATGCAGCATTGAAACTCCCATATGCATTACAAATATATGAATGTATGAAAATAATACTTTTGTTTGGGAATTTTACGAGGTTGCTTGGTTTTTCTTGATGTTGCTTTCAGTGCAACTCACAATAACTCAATAATATTTTTTCGTAAGTTGTGCTTGACGCTTTCTTAGCATTTTTGCATAAAACATTCATCAAACCGTTGTTGGATAAAGAAGATTTATTTTTTGCCCATTATTGCCTGCTGCTATGCAGGAAACATTCACTTAAAATAATAAATGGCCATCTTGAAATATGTAGTACATTCGTTTTTCGGCAAACCACGTTTATGTTGTCATTGGCTAAATGAGATATTTTTATCTTCACTTTCTAGCTCTAGCTGGGTTGGTGAGGGAGTGGCGGGTTACAAAAAAGATTATCAGCATTGCTTTGCACAAAGTCAATAATAAATATGTTTTCGTTTTCGTTTTCGTTTTCGTTTTCGTTTCCGTTTTCATTTTTATTGTTATTGTTTTCCTTTTTATTATTTCCTCGAAGCGATTTCCAAAACATTTCACGTTTCATTTTTATGGCCTTTATTAAAAATTAAATTTACAATAGAAACAAAAAAAGAAATGAACTTAAAACTAAAGGAGTAATAAATAAGTATTACAAACCCACACTCCCAGCCGAGATTAAAATAACCAAAAAGAATATTTTCTTACAGCAATCAATAGACCAAATTCAATGAATTAACACAACTGAGTAAAAGTTTTCCTTCCCAACTGAGCCATAGAAAATTCTTGAAGATACTGGGTGACGCTAAATTAATCACCATATCATAAGAAGTAATAGCATTTTACGACAAACACATTTGTGAACTAGATAACTGAACTATACTGCGCAAGAGCGTTGAATAATTGTGTCGATTTTTTTCAACCAATAATCCGTCGGTGGTGTTAGCTTGAATTTCGTCGTAGATTTCGTAATCGTGTCGTACCAACAACAAATAAATTAACAAATATTGCACCGGTTAGCTGCTCGAATCGAAAAGACTGGAACCACAACAGATCTTTCAGGGCATGGCCGCTACCGAAGGCATCATTCTGTGGAGTATATCGAGAACAAAGAACCATCAACCAGGCGACGTGCCACGCAATTGGGCGTCATGAGGCGAATCCTACGGCGAAAGAATTACACATGTTGCCGTGCAAAGTGCAAACAGCGCATCAGTTAATGCCTGCTGACCATCCGTCGCCTGCGAATTACTGTCGTCGGCTTATCTACCATTTTGGCGATTTGGCATGGCCAGCCGGATCGCCTTATATAACCATTCCAGACTTCTTACTTTGGGGCTACTTGAAGGAGAATATTCGACTGGAATGCAAACAATTATCACCAGAAATATTGCACAAAGTTATGGAAAATGCGATAAAAAGGGCACAAATATGTATCAAGACTGGGCGCAGTCACTTGGCTGATATCATATTTTCCAATTAACCGAAAGTATTGTACAGGTCCAAATAAAGATTTCCACCACGCAAAATATTTTTTTTTTTATTTAGTAAAAAAGTTATTCAAAAACAAAAATGGTCACTGAACAGTGACGGCTTCAGCTGTGTCCAATCCACAGGCACATCAGAACGCCCTCCTTCGTCGGCAGTTGTGTAGCAACGGCGAAGTAAAATAATTACGAAAAATGGCTACTAAAAGCGAAGCTTCAAAATTTAATACGTGTCCTTGACATCTGAGACGTTACAACACAACAAAAATTGCATAATTAATTTTGGGCCACCTTTATTATTAAATGCATTAAAATAAAAAAAAGCAGTTGTGTATTTAAAATAAAACTGAATACGAAATTTTGCTAATCATAAGTTTCTGCATACGCTCCAGCATTGAAAACTAAAAGAAAATAAATATCTCATACTGTGTGTTTTCATTAAAATGAAAACACATAAAAAATCTAGAGAAATGTATGACATCTTTATTTGAGTCGATAGCACGATCTATATAATTCAATGTTGAAAGATAATTTTATGTAAATGCGGCTACGTCTCGAATGATTCAAAAGCTGTGCCCAACTTTGGAATACTCTCTCTAACATATCGGCCGGTAACTCACGAATATACTCGTATTCTACAATATTGGCTTCCAATTCGTTAGCCGTTGCGTGCTTGCCCGTATAGACATCAGCCTTGACGTAGCCCCACAAAAAAAAACTGCTTAAAGACGTTAAATCTCACGATCTCGGTGCCCGTCGGTGACCGGCCCTAAATGTGAAATAAACTGTTAACCGAACTCGCCTCTCAATTGGGTCATTGTTTCGCGTGCTGTGTGGCATGTGGCAGCGTTGTGCTGAAACGACATAGCAGCCGAGGTCAGTTCTTCCGTATCGAAGTAAGAGAGACCCAAATGCTGCGAACGTTGCCGAAACGATAATTGATGGTCCTTAACAACACTGGCGGATACAGCTGCGATATTTTTTTTTTTTCGGACCGGCACTCAGGGGATGACCCCTACACATGCGTTGCATTGTGCTGGAACCAGGAAATTAAGTTGTGGGAAGGAGGATAGAGGGAGCAGTGTTTATTGACATTTGATTTAAATATTCTCAAGCTAAAAGTGACAGGAAACACCTCTGCGGGTAGTCTATTCCACATACGTGCCGTTCGGCCAAAAAACGAATTTTCTCTGTAATGCGTAGTGCGAGTCGCCGCCAAATCGACCACAAATGGATGCGCTCTTAAGGGAGCTTTAAACGATAAGATTTGTGGTACGTAAAATGTGAGAGAAAATAAAATGAAATTCCATCCGTATTTCAAAAAAAGAGAGTAAAAATCGGATGGTTGTTTTCTGGCGTTTACACCATTGGTATGGATAAAATCAAGTAAGACGAAAACATATTAATTTAATAACTTTCGAATATGTTATTTTCGGGGTCAAAATTTTTAGTGTACTTTTAGAAAATATAGTACGTATATTTTTATAAAATTGTGCTGTCGTGGTCTAAAATGTACATTTCGATTTTATAATTGGTATAAATATATGAAACCAGTTTTCCCTCCCTGGCTTTCTTACATTTGTTTACATAAAAATGCATCTCTGATCTAATGGCGTGTGTTGGTTTTTGAAAAATTTTAAAAAATCAAGAGAGCCATACGACAGTCAAATTTTCATCCGTATTTTCTCTGAAAATCTTATAGTTTCATTACATATTACGTTCAGACGATCCAACTTGTGCTCTTCTACACAAAAATTTGGCATGTCGTACGACTTGTGGGACAATGTAAAGCACCCTTTAATGATGATCACGTCGTGCGCGCGAATGTCCGGGTTTCGGGACCAAGTTCCCTGATTTCATTAGAACACATCCCATTATAGTATCGATAGAACAACGAAACGCACCCTCCTCTGTCTGCCGTCTACGTATTCGTGCTGCTGGTTTAATGTCCAATAATAATAATAATAAAATGGAATAATGGCACGATGGACTTTTTCAACTGGGTATGCAATCTGATAATAAAATTCAATAATTTGCAAACGTTGTTCCGTTGTAAGTCGATTAATGGTTAAATTAAATACCAAACTGAACATGTTTAACAGTAACATGTTACACAAAATCAGCTGAGCAGCCAGAAACAGTGTTGCCAAAAAGAAAATTGCTAAAAAAAATCACCTTTTACAATTCAATGGGCAATTTATTGCGTGGTTGCATGCTTAAGACAACAATATATCTGAGAGATTATAAATTCCAACAGCAACAACAACTGATGCCTTTCTTTAGAGTACTGTGCCACAAACATACGAGTATTTCTGTGCTTGACGTTACAGAAATATTTGAACATTTTCCAATGAAAACTGTAACGATTTGCAAATTACTTGGACATATTCTGTTTCCAATTTCCTAATACATAAATATTAAGTTTATTTTATATTAATCAGTATTAGCTCAAGCTATGCAATGAGTGTATTTGTGTTACAATACAAAAAACAAACACTCACACCCCTGCAAATAATAAGTGGTGTTTGTAGCAGAATGACCTCCACAAACGCCCACCAACACATTCACACTCGGTTGCAGTTGTATTTCTTGAATACATAAATTTATTAATTGTAGACTTTCTCTCATTAACTCCCATACAATTCAATCCTTTATCGTAGAGATGTGCTTGTGTGTATGCGTTTGTTTGTATGTGCGCATAAGGAAATACTCCAACACATTCATATTCTAATTAATTTATTTCAAGCCTCTGCGCAATGAAAGTGACTTTTTTGTTTATTATCGTTAATTAAACTTATTATCACAGTTAAAAATGTTATGTTCCGAAATTTATTTAAGTGAACAACAGCTTTTGCTTTAATTCATACAATAGACAGCTCAATGTGGGAGCAATCTGCGCAACATATTTTTTCAATAAAATCTAAAAAATTGTGCTTTTTCTGGAAAAAAAAATATAGGAAATGTATTATTACATACCTTAGGATATATTCATAAAGTATTAAAAAAAAATAAAATCAATAATTGAGGAGCAAAGTACTATTATACAGGGTGGGCCAAAAGTCACACCTGCGTGTAAAAATGTTGTTCGATGTTCGATGAATAAAATCTAAAAAAAATAATAGAAAATAATAACAAACAAAAGTTATTAACATTTTAACATGCAGCCGTGACTTTTGGCCCACCCTACAGTACAATTTCGCTAAGTAAAGATAAACTCTGTGTGAAATGGAGAATAGTGCAAAACGCAAGCAATGAGAAATTCTATGAATAGAAGTTTGAAGTGAATAAAAAGCTTCAAATAAAATATCTGCATCTGTCATTGTATGCAACGCTTTTTTGTAATGGTATTTGTGGTGGCTTTGTGTCAGTTGTTGTCGGAAGGTTTCAGTGCCGAAGGCATAGTCATTGGTCACTGAACAGTAACGGCCTCAGCTGTAACCAATCAACAGTAGGGTTCCTTCGTAGTCTAGTGCATGAGCATTAGTGTTATAAGGAGGTGCGAATTTGATTCCCGCCTAGACCCTGGATGTTTCTCCAGACAACTAATAAAAGTTTCGTAGAGTTTGTGTTGTTTAAAAAAAAAAAAAAAAGAAACATCAGAAACAGAACATTGTTTTACTTTACTTTGTTGTTCAATATGTTTGTTGGACAATAATTCCTGAAAAAATTAACAATCATCCGCTTCATGTGTTTTCGTCGCTATTAAGCACCTGCCACAGATCATTCACTTTTATTAACAACAACGAATTCAGCTTAATACTGTGATGGTATTCACAACACGATAAACACAAAGCATGAAAAAGCATAAGAATTCGTGTAAATTAATTTTACACAATTGTGCTATGCTGCGGGCGTCAGTAGTTTAATGTGAGGCCGCTGCGCTTTAATAGAAACATTTTCCAATATGTATCAAGTCTTCTGAAATAATCTAGAGCGTATACGCGATATGCAACAAATTTCCGAATATATATTTCACATACGGCACCACTTCTAGTATTTCAAAACGCCACTTAGAGCCTATTTCACCAATTCTATTTAAATATCAATTCATATTTAAATATCGATTTTCATTTTCATCTAGATATACTCATTGAATATTTAAATACTGTTTAAGTAGCCAGCACTCTGCATTTAAATCTTGATTTTGCAATAGTATGAAAAGCTTTAAAACAGCTTTTAAACAGCTTTTTAAAAACCTGTAAGTTGCCGCTATCATATTAGATATCAGAGCATTACCATACTTTCTAGTGTTTCATTATTTCAGTTGGTGAAAATAAAATATTTTTAAACATACTTTAAATAAAGATCATTAATTAAATTAAATTGTGTTTAAATAGGTTTGGTGAAAGACACCCTTATTGTTGAAAATTAAACAAGTTCCCGTATTCGAGTAGCGGTGCAAACCATTATTGAGCATCTGTATCAATAATTTCCTACCAACTCATTTTGTTAGCCCTACACTGCACTACACTGAGGCAAAAACTACAGGAGTTGAATGTTATTTTTTTTCTGCTGTTGCTCTTCTTTTCAGTATTATTTAATTTTCATTAATATGAAGCGAAAGAAAAATTATCTCTTACTCCCAAGTTAGGTGCAGCTAAAGAAGTATATTTATTCTTTTAATCCCTGCGGGGTTTTGTGTAATAAAATTAACGCCACGTTTAGTCTAAATGTGTTTCCTTAGCAGAGCCAAGTGTAAAAAGAATAATAATATTTATAATCCTATTTTATTGGCTTAACACTTTTTGCTGTAATCTACGATACGATTAATTTATAAGTGTTAGCTAATCGTAATGACAACCAAAAAATATTTCTTATTGAAACACAATCATTCTATCCTACGCAATATCCAAATAATATTTGAATAACAGAAATTTCAACTCAATAATCCTTGTTTTTTATAATTTTCAGCTTTGACTACTTACATCTATTTGATGTTAGTACTTGAAAATAATTCCATTAAATTAAAAAAAATATTCTATTCAAACTAAAGTCTTATATTACTTTGCAAATAAATTTTTTTTTTTAAACTTTTAAGTAATTGTAATAATTAGTTATTTGCTAATACAGTCGAACTTCTCTATGGCGAACTTATCTATAACGAAATCTTCTCTATAACAAATAAATGTATTTTCATACATTTTGATCTGCCTATAACGAACTTTCTTATAGAGCAGTTCTCTCTGTAACGTACAATTTTTTGAGAACTAAATAGAATTTTTCACACTAAATAATCTCTCTATTGCGAAGTTTTTAGCAATTGATTTTTTGCATCAATTTAGTCACATATGTATGTATTAATAAAAAAAAAATTAATGTGTTCATGTAAAAACAATTTCTTTTTGTCTTAATAAATATATTTTCTACATTAAAAAAAATGTAGTCAAAATTTACTACATTTTTTTATTTTTTTCTCTATAACGTAGAAATTTGACGGTCCCCAACTGCTACGTTATAGACAAGTTCGACTGTAATTTGAAAATATTTAAGTAATAAAATTTTTAAAATTAAAATAAATCACAATAATTTTTATAAATGCTCCAGTTATTATATTTTTCGAAGTTTAATTATATTATTTTTATTCCTTAAATATTTTAATTAATTTTTATCCATTTATTTAAAAATAAATATTTTTTGTTACGGCAACTTCTCTATCATCCCTCGCATATGCCAAAATAAATATTTCATTAATAAAAATTTTCCACTCGCATGTTTTCTCTAAAGACTTGCATATGAAAAAGATAAAATTAATTATTTTCTTTTGCTAGAAAAATATTCAGGGAATTATTTCAGTTTTCTGCTTCTCCCCACGTGTCTCTCCCTCTCAGTGGCTTTCTTTTTTACTCTTTTCAGGTTGTTGCGGCTTCACAATTCTATTATGCTGAAATACAACACAACCAAAGCAGCGAACGAAATTTACCTGCAATTAATGAACACATGTATGAATCTAAGTACCCAATAGTTGCGCTTAAAGTCTCTGGACAGCCGCGTAAGTAGCATGTAATTTGGATATACATTTGTGATATAGGAATTTCATAGTAAATGTGTGTGTGTGTGTGTGTGTGTGTATATTATAAATAAATTGTTTAACTTATAGCAATCGCAAAGTAGTTGGCTTGTAGCCAGAGGCAATTCGATTCACTTTTATGCCACAAAGAAAAAAACTTTCAAAACAACTGGGTAAACTAGGGACATTTGCAAACAATATTCCACTTCTGGCACATTATGGTCACACAAAATCGAACAAGGTTCTTCTGTCGATTTATTAACTTTCTTGGAAGAAGTTACTGAATTCCACACGGTTTTCAAAAAGCGAATTTTCATCAGATCTCTTCACCAGCAAATAGAGGAGGAGGTCAGAAGAATCCTTTGTGACTATATTTACCATCAATGACTGAACCGGTCATAAATTAATCACTGATCGACTGCAAAATTGCCAGCAACTGTTTAGCTCAAGAAGAGTTATAAATTGCAAGAATATAAAAAAAAAATTCTCCTGTTCGACATAGATCGTTCTGAAAAAAATTTGTGGATATACAATTATTTATTTTTAATTAACAAAACAAAGAATTTTTTATTCAAAAAAGGTGCAGTTCTGTAGAAATTTACTTTACTTTTAATTTTATTTAACAATTCGTATAAAAGTAGAAACTTATTTTTGGCCAGAAGGAAGGCAGCATCAAGTTTGCTTAGCTTTTCTACTGCTGCTAAGCCAATTCGTGTAAAACTTTGCCGAGATAATTTCCGTTTCCTTTACAACTCTTTTTTTTTTTTTTGTGTGATTAGAAATTAATTTATTATTAAAATTGTTATTTTTATTATAAGAAAAATTTCATTGCTGTGCTTTCAGTAAAATTAATTAAATAATTTTCAATTTAATTAATTATATTATTATCATCGTAATTATTACAAGAGCGCTTGCTGGCTGCTCATAGAGACTTCTTTTCATTGTAGCAACGACTGGCTTAGTAATGTCAGCAAATGCGAAAAATGTCATGACATTCAAATTCATGCGTTGTGATACCTCTTTTTCGTAACACATTCACAAATGCATTTTAACATTGAACTCAAATACTGTTACTTAATCTTGCTCCAATAAACTAGAGCAATGTGCATCGCCAGCAATATGTTGGGTATAACAGTTCGAGGCCAACATGTGTATGTATAAGATAACACCAAAACAGAACAAAGTTCTGCTATTGTGCTCTGTTAAGTTAAAAAAAAACTCTCATTTTCTGTTGCTGTATTTGAGCATGTCGTGTTTTTATTTTGTGTTCGTACTGAAAGGGACTCGTTTTACAGTTAATAACTAATTCGCTTCATAATATGCATACAAATACACACACACACACACACACACACACAAAAGGCATAGCAGGGCTGGAAAATAGCTCCTTGAAAATATTAATAAAAAAATATATATTATTTCAAGAATTAAACTCCAAACAATATAAATAATAAAAAAAAAAAAAATTATCTCCAAATTTAATTCAGCTTTCGTTCTGCAAAAATAGCTTTTCATTGTTTTGTCAATGTGGTTTAAAAATTTACCAACAGCAATTCAAATATCTTCACAGCAGCATTCGGCAGTTTTGCACAAAATTAATTTATTTGTGAATTTCATTCGCCATATCTTAGTTTTTCTCAATTTATAGAATGTTCGCCAAATCTCCGTTTTGTATTGGCATAAATTCTAGATAGCCCAGCTGAAGGCTAATTAGTTAGCGTGTTGGTTCTGCAATCAGTAGCAGCCATGTTCGATTCCTGCCCCGGTCTTTCGAATTTTTTTTCACACCTCGTAACTGATTTTTTTCAAATAAACTTTTTAGTTGAAAAAAAAAATAATCTGACCGTAAGGTTTTATTGGCAACAATTTATATATATTTAAGGACTGTCTGCCTGCCCCGTATCCATCATGTTATCTTGTTGGTCAATATTCTCTAATTTGAAGTTTGGCTTTAGCACATTCTACAATGGGAAATGGAAATGTGATTGGCCCACGTGTTTTTGCAGCAAATGAACAATGAAAACGTTTAGTATAATTGCGCAAAGATCTTACCATGCGCTTAGTGTTCAATCAAACTCTTGTTAATATAAACTCTCGATTATTTTGACGGTTTCCCTGGCGTCATTTTAATTGCAAATTATCGAGAGGCGACTGTATATAAAGGGCAAACTAATGAACTCCGCAGGTTCAGGTTCAAAAACATTCTCAAGTTCCGTGCGAGGAACTGTGCCCTGAATAAGAAGGAGACTAAAAACAATTTTCTTCTATCTTATTCTTATTAGAATTATTTCTTTAGTTCTTATAATTATTGTGCTAGAAAGCACCGCGAACAAGAAGATCTATTGTGCCAAGTCCCTCACAGTAGACCATCCTTTTTCAGACTTCTAAGAAACCCAGGCACTATGTGGGGTATAGCGTAGAGGGCACCACAATTCCGCCCAGATGGCGAAATCTATTTCTGCCGAGTGCAGGACAGTCGCAATGAATGTATTCAAAGATTTCAGTGTCACTTTCACAGAGATTGGTGTTGGAGACACCAATTTCAGCTGATCACAAGAGCTCATTTTGTTTATAAAAAAAATAAATTTTTCTATTTCATATAAAATAAATTTAAATTATAAAACTGTTAATATTTGGCGAAATTAGTTTCAATAAGCAACAACTGAATAAAAGAAAGCAGATCAATAAGCTAATAAGCCTGTCTATCCTATCAAAGATGAACCCGTGAGTACTTAACATAGCAATTCATCACTTATAAGAAAAATTATGAACTTTTAAACGGGTCGAATTTTTCCACATGCAACATTTTTTTTTTTTTTTGATTTGCCTTCCTTCCTCCCCAATCAAATGCTGTTCATGTTCTTTAGCAGCAGTGAGTCGAGTGGAAAATAATGAAACATCAAACCAACCTGATGGAATTATATTGCGAAAATGGCAAAGAAAAAACAAACAAGCAGAAACTAGGATCTAATGCAAATGGAAGAAAGAGAATTTTGGTAAATCCACAAAAACAATAACAACAGCAATAACAGAGATTTTCTATAATTTCAAATAACGTTGGGATTTTCTTTAAAATACTGTAATATTTTTTTATTTTGATTTTTTTCTAGTCAGTCAAAATTAATTATTATTAAATTTTTATTTTTATTTTTATTATTAAATTATTTTTATTTTATTATTTATTAAATTAAACGTCTGAGAGTTTTTTAAGAATAAAAAAAAGGCGAAACAAAGCCACAGACCAACCTAAATTATGACGTAAAGCGTTGTCTGGCTGTCAGAATTTCTCATGCCCATACAAAATGTATGAAACCAACCGATATACTGCGGCGTCAAAGCTTTGCGATTGAAATAATCAATTTTGACAGTAAAAAAAATTAAATTTTTTTTTTTTTTTTTTTTTATCTTGGACCATTTTTATAATGGAGCCATTTTATTTATTATTTTACTTCGCGGACGTTTTATTGCTGTAGCATACAAAACTCAACAAAAAAACTTTTTTCTGATTTGACCTGGCTGGGATTCGAACCTGGGTCTTATTGGTTGCAGAGCCAACACGCTGACTACTCGCCATCAGTAATGACAATTTAGTTGTTTTTAGGCCTATTTAACGATTTATATCTTTTTCTCATTTCTATTTAGAGTTTTTATTAATCAAAATGATGAAACATTACAGTTTCTGGCGCAACGTTAATGCTTCAGCATAAAAGCTAAGCGCTAAATTACGTTGCGCTTTGCATCGTAATTTAGGTTGGACTGTTCTGCGCCATGTAACCAAAAAAAAAAGAGAAATATATAAAATCTTCTAAAAATAGTAAAAAGAAAGTACGTGGACTTTCTAAATAAAATGGTTTAATTTAAATCTAAAATTTTTTTTAAAAGCGTTTAGAATATTAAGAAACTTTATTTAAACTCCGATTGGTAGTGTGCTTCAAATTAGCTGGTAAATGAAGAGCTTTTTATAGAGGATCCGGTAATTTCAAGTTTCTTTTTCCGCTTCTTTTGTTACAATACATCTGTCTTAATGATTGGGTCGACGCAATGAGCGGCAAAAATTCAAATTATATGAAAAAACTCTTTAAGTGGCCACGCAAGGAGCGGAATTTTTAAACGACAGAGTAGCACTCTCGCTTTTATTCGAATTTTGACGGCGCCGCAAAGTGTAGCATGCGCGGCGGAAAATGAAAAAAGCAGCAACAGTGAAATTGAGAATTTTCTCGAAAATTTTACAAAAAAGGTGAATTGTGTAGAACTGTACCTTTTGACAGTTGGCAACGACTATTCACAAAAAAAATGTAGCCCGTCAAGTACATTAAACTCGACACAATAAAACCTCCCACTTGCCACAGTCTTTCGAATTGAACAATTTAAAAGATACTTGCTTATCAAAGTTATTTAATACTTTTCTGTTTGGTTTTGTATTTTTTGATGTATGTTGTGGTATATTTTAATCAGTGGCCCTAAATATAAAGTGGCCAGCAATCGTGACCGCATTGGAAAATTTCTCAAACTCAAATGCTGCAGTATCGCAAATGAAAAAAAAAACGACTCACTAAAGTTTCTCTATGAAATATTTCCTGCTGTTGGCAGCCTGAGTTGAAATTTCAATATTCTGCGTACAAAAATCTAAAATTAAATTTAAAAAATTCCCTAAACCTTCAGCAACATAAACTTTTTACAACCCTTTTCAAATATTTCGTTTTAAATTCCTGCCTATTATTGATTTAGCAAACTTTTTTTATTTTCTTTTAAAGTTTTAATTTAATTTCACTCACTGAAAACAGAGAACAGAAAATTAAAGACAGAGAAACACTTTTTTTTTGTGGTGCCATGAAGAAATAAAAAATGTAGCAAATTTAACTGTGGGCCATAAGGCTTTTTGAAGCTATTTTTTCCTTTACACTTTCCAATGTAAGACTTATGGGAATATGAGGAAAGAAGCATTTCGAAGCAGGTAAACAAGTCGGAAACTGTTGACGATAACAATGTCGTGTTTGTAGGCGAAGGTAAAACTTTCTTGCTACACATCAGACTGTATTGACACTGGCGAACAACCACTGGAACTAATTCTTAAAGAATGATATTAAGAATTTCTAAGGAAGTTTTCCTTAGGTTCAGTTATAGTTTTCAAAATAGTTTTCGGTTTTTTAGTTGAAGTCTCCATTGAATTAAAGTTCGTCTTGAAAATCAGCAATTTTTTTTAGAAGTGAACCAAAACGCACGATGTTAATAGTAAATAAAGAACAGTTTTCAGAGAATTATATCTATATCAATATTTTTCATTATGATAGAAGGATCTATGACAATTACAAGTGAAACAAAATATCGTCCAAATGCTCGCCACGGCTTCGGTGGCATCCTCTGGCCGATAGTCGATATTTTCAATGACTCTGAGACATAATTGAGGTTCAATGTCGTTGTCAATGTGGCGAATTATCTCATCCTTTAGCTTTTGAATTGTTCTTGGCTTATTGAAGTCAACTTTTTCTATTAAATATCCCCAAAGTTAGAAGTCCAACGGTGCCAAATCAGCTGATCGTAACAGCCAATTAGCATCGCCATTGCCATCGCCATTTATAGCGCAAAAGAGCTGTGCGGATGTGTGGCAAATGTTATTATCCTGTTAGAAGCACATAGCATCCAGGTCCATATTGTGAATTTCTGGCCACAAGAAGTCCGTCATCAACTCGCAATAGCGAACACCACATTGAACACGAGGTTGACTTGTCTTCAGCACAATTCTTTCTATTGTGGCTACATTTGATTGGTTATGCTGACTAAAAAAAAACCAACCACCAACTGCACGCAATGCTTTTAGATTTGAATGCCAATTGTCGTAAGAGGCTTCAACAATCTTAAGGGTCTGTCCAAATGTGTACCTCTCCATGGTTGAATTTGTCAAACACTGAAACAAAGAATTGTCAAATTAAGTTGTGCAAAAAACTTAAAGTATGACTCACAATTAATACGCCTTATGGTTGAACCAACCTTTACAAAGGCATGGTGATGGCCAAGTTCCAGCACAATGCAACGCATGTGCAGGAGTCATCCCGTTGGTTCAAGGATTAAAAATTAAAGAAATTCCCAAAAATTTTGTAATTTTTGGCTTAAAATAATATTCAGGTGATTTGTATGTGAAATGTGACTCAGTATGAATTTTTTCTTATTTCAATTACTTTCCCAGTTTGTGATTTTTTTTGTTAACTTCACCTCCGTTTTCTATGACAATTTTCAATTTTGTAGAACTCATTTCAAAAAAAAAAATAAGTAAATAAATAAATTTGATCAATTAACGATTTCTTCCCTAACAGGCTTAAACCAGCCATTTGCCTTCCTTTAAAACTAGTCTTCCCTTTTTATTTCTTGCTGCTGCTTGAGGAACTATTCCTCCCTTTTTTCATAAATTTGCTGCAATTAATACCATTACTCTTCCTTTTGCTTTTTTGCCCAACAATTTATTTGCATGCGACCCAACCTCATGTAGCGGTATTTATTGTTTTGCTTCAGACACGACACACCTGATTTGTTTGCTGCAATTTGTTGCACTGCAGGTCACATAAACAAAACTTTCACACACACACACACACACACACACACACGCAAATAGTTGCTAAATTGTTGTAATTAATCACTAATAGCTGCGACTCTAAAATTATTTCATTAAATTTCAATCACAAATGGAACAAAAAAAAAAAACTGCAACCAGCGACTTTTTATTATTTTTTTATGGTGGCGCACAGTGGCTGGGATTGCCTTAGACAGCTGATGTAATATGATTTTTTTATGATTATGATTTGTGCATTATGATAATGTGTAACATAACAAATAAGCTTAACTCTCGTACAGTGAGACCGCGATTATCTGTGAAAATTACCATCAGAGATGCAACTTTGCGGCAACTGCAGAGTTGTATAAGAATTAATCTTCATCTACCTAACACTCTCACCACCTGTCTATTCCCTATACAATCCCTGTCTCTATCTAGTTGCAGTGCAATGTACGAGGTCTGTTCAAAAGAAAAGATGAATTTTTAATTTTTATGAAAAGTATTTAATTATTCGTCAATATCCATTTTGTTCCCTTCAAAGTAATCCCCCTCAATTGTAATGGACTTATGCCAGCGCTTCGTCCAAAACGCTTTTCGGTATGGCATTCAGCTCGTTCTTCGATTTTGACTTTATCTCATCAATTGTGGCAAAACGCTTTCCTTTCATTGGTCTTTTCAGTTTTGGGAATAGGAAAAAGTCGCATCGAACATCTCACTGGATTTTCATGCCAAGATCATCAAGAGATTCTGATTCCTCAATAATTATATCCCCCAAATTACAGATGAGGCAGCGTGATCGGGCATGCGTCGATGCGTAAGCTTGCAGCATTGACTCCATTTCGATATGCTCATGAGGTCACCATTTAGCGAATTATTCATATTCTGCCTCGTCGTCGCGATCATAGTCGACCATCTCCGACATCAGGAGAAAGTAACGAGTCTTGCGGTACTACTGAATTAATCTTGGACTCGTTAGAAGAGATCCCGTATATAACAAGTCTGATAGCGCGATCTCCGAGAAAGCTCGTTATAAATCGATAGAAGATATTACCGATACCAAAAGCAAGCAGTTTGGACCAAAGTGCTATATGCCACACTCTGTCAAATGCTTTGCAAATATCTAGAGTCACTGCTTTACTTTCAGCAAAATGGTGACTGGATGGACACCATTCTTCCGAGAGGAGTGCCTATAAGTCTATCGGCGAACTTCCTGCACAGAAGCCGTAAGCTATTGAACTCCAGATACTTCACCACATGAAAATGCAGCATACTTTCCATTACTTTGGAAATGGTAGAACATATTGCGTTTGGGCGATAACTTTCATGGTTGTTGGCCTCTCCCTTCTTGGGGATCGGCGTTACCTTTGCCAGCGCGATTCGATTTGAAGTTGCCCTTTTGAAAATCCCTTTAATTTGATACCCATATCCATATATAGAAAATAGTGGTCCACCATTTTCGACCCTTCGCCATATTGTGTTTGCAGAGATTTCCTTTTAGTAGTTTTAAATTTTCGGAAAAACATTGTTTCGTTCTCCACTTAAATCTAAGCGTGTTTAAAGTTTGATTTAAAAAAAATGGCCCTCTTCTGCTCTTCCTTAACCGCTTTAGCT
The DNA here is from genome assembly GCA_963924685.1 of Dexiosoma caninum. Lineage (NCBI taxonomy): Eukaryota > Metazoa > Arthropoda > Insecta > Diptera > Tachinidae > Dexiosoma > Dexiosoma caninum. Next base: position 79,544,961 of record OZ004727.1, on the reverse strand, counting down.
CATGAAAAAGTATCGCATATTTTAATCTGGACCATAAATGTATCGCTCTGCGGTTGTTTTGTGTGATCCAAACTTTCTACATTCATATTTTTTTTTAGTAGGATTATGAAAAAAATCATTTCATAATTTAGCCAACTGTATTCTACATTGACAAATCGTAATATTTCAAGGAGATTGTCAATAGCCCCTGCTTTGCTATTAAACGTATTATTTAATAACTTGTCTAGACTTTTCACACGAGCCGCACCCGTAAGAAAAGGTTCACTGGTTGTTATACATTCAAAGATAAATAAATATTAATTTTCTTACAATCACGCAGCCGTATGCATGTGCATGTGTATATTTGGCCATGTGCAGAGACGTTCGACATTAATTGTAACATTAACAGCAACAACAATACTGCTAACGGAAATTTAGTGGCAGGCAGTGTACAACGCACACACTGTCTGGTTTTCTTCTATGGTTTTCGTGTTTTCTTTCGAACAAGAAAAACCATAATTAAAGCAATTGAAATTGTTTGTTTGTTTGTCAGTTTGTGAGACACGAGTTGTTTCATGTTGTTGTCGCTTTTTCACAAAACATTTATTTTTCCCTTCCCCACACCCCCTTCTTTTTTCCCCCTATCGCTTTCTTAATAATTTTGTTGCCGAAAATGATGTCTGCATGTTGAAAAACAATTAAACTGTTCAAAAAGGTGTTGTTCAAAAACACATTTGTGTTTCCTTAACAATCCTGTTTCCGTTACGGATTGTCTCTTTGTTTTTTGCCTAATGCAAAGTTTGTTAAACCAGGAACACGTTGCTCAATTAAAATACTTTTAAAATATGTAGAGAAAGAACTTGCAAATGAAATGGAGAAAGGCAAGAAAAAAAATAACAATAAAATGACGGGAAAGTGACTAATACGCGTCTTTATTATTTAGTGACTCATTTAGAAAAGGAAAAGAATTTAATTTTATGAGGCGGTGTAGAAGGCAGCTCAAGTGATAAGACAATAATAGAATTAAAATAATATGAATTAAGTTAATAAGCAGCATAACTAATTGAATTTGCTTTCTATAAATCTGTTGTGTTGTCAAAAGGGAACGAACTACTTGTTCGATTTTATTAATTAATATTACGAGATCTTGAAGCCACTTAATTGTTATAGAGACATCAAGTGGTACAAATATAAGAGTGAATGTAAAGGGTGCGGCTAAAGTGACTATATGATATAAAAAAAAACCATAACTTCTTTGCTTTTTCAGGAATTAAATTTGGGAGAATATATAAAAATTGCGCAAAGAACTAAAACTGTTTTTCCATGTCTTTTGAAAATAATCGTTTGATAATACAGGTCAACAAAATCCAATTTTTTTTTGTGTCGTCTTAGGTTTCATAGTCAATTTGAATATATATAATACTCTGGCTTTAATGCCAGTAAATTACTTTTTTTTGGATTGACTCTGGTGCTCGAGATTTACCGCCATATAGAAGAAAGCGGAGGTTGCATCATCTAATTTGCAATAACTTGAGAATCACAGCTCTTCGATAGCTAATAAGAAAAACATGGAAACGTCGGGAATGAAATAACATTTAAATTATGTTATTACACATTTTTTGCAAATCCTTATTGTTTAGGAGATATTCAGCAAGTTTTGTGAAAAAAACACCCTTTTTTAAAAAAATTAAAAAAAAAATTCTTTAGAAAAATTTATTAAAAATGTAAAATACACAGAATCTGAAATGTTGTTTCTTAATTACTCGCATGCATATGTTATAAATAAAATGAGCTATATTTGATTAAAATCCTTTAATAAATTCTGATTTTATTCACAATTAACTGGTAGCACCCAATTTACGGAAAATTTTTGTGGTTTAAATTTTTTCTATATTTTAAATTGATTAACACAAAACAGAAGTAGTGGAATTTTAATTAGTTTGCTTTCAGCTGTTAAGAAAATCATTTTTTTTCTACACGGTATATTTTCGCTGGACAATAAGTTCCAGCAAACTGCCAGTCTGCCATCATTTGACGATACCATCGGCCTTGATAACTTTCCTCCATGATTTGGAAATCTTGGTGCAAAGTAGCATTTCCTCGAAAGAATTGTGCAACAAGGAAGTAAACACAGGTATTGGAAACAGTTTGGCTGTGCGGTGTTGGTGGCTTAGCGCATAGTAAGTTTGGTTAAAAATCCAAGAACGTTTTTCAGCTGGGTTCATACTTTTCATACTTTGACAGTACAAAAATAACAGTCATCCAGATGGTTTCATGCCTCTCTCCATATTATAGGTATTCCTTAATGAAATATTTTTACGTCCTCCTTGACACCAGAGTCGGAGTGACTCAACACAAGTTTTGCAAGTTTTGTGTGGGGCCCATGAACTTGTCCTGATGTCCTACTCGAATTTCAAAATATGCACTTTTGATAATTTTTTCAAACTCTCTTTTTTATTGCAAGTGAAGAAATATTTTCCACAAAATCTATTATATACATATAAGTTAATTTTAATTATATTATTAATTGACCTTTTTTATTATATTTTTTGTAATATATTTATTAAGCTTGAGGTTTTTTTTTTTAATTTTTTTTTTGTTATTTGGTTTTATTATTTGATATTTCGTTAAAAGCTTATTAACATCATCAGCAATAATAGAAAATTAATTTAAATAAATTAATAAGTTAATTGAAAAAAAATTTCTACAACAAAAAAAATTAAATTTTTCTTAATACTTTTTTTAAACTTTTTTGTTATTTTAACAACCTATTTTTTTTTTTTTTTTTTTAATTTTTTTTTTAATTTTTTTTTTTTTTTAAATTTTTTTTTTTAATTTTTTTTTTTTTTTTTTATTTTGTTAAGCTTTAAGGTTTTTCTTTTTTTATTTATTATTTTTATATTTATTTTCGATATTTCGTCAGGAAGTTTTTATTTTTTTTTTTTTTTAAATAGATTGTTAAAAAAAATTAAAGCACAAAATTTTTCTGTAAAAAGGATGGTACCAGTTAATAGTGAATAAAATCAGAATTTATAAATGGATTTGTATGACACATGGCTCATTTCATTTGTAACATAAGCTGGCATCAAAATAAATAACAATCTTTCAGATTTAGTTTATTTTACTTTTTTAATAAATTTTTTAAAATAAATTTTTTTTTTAGGTTTTCCTGAAAAATTTTTTCTCAAAACATTCTGAATATCTCCGAAACTAATAACATAATTTAACACTAGAAACGCGTGTAATTTTATGTATATTATCTAATTTGGATGTTTTCCATTTTGTAATAATAATAGTTAAGGAAAACAAAGCGATTTACCTAGACTTGCCTAAAAAAAAACAATTATAATTATATGTCGGTCCTGCTTTTCTAAATTAAAAGAAATACACACGTGAAGCAAAACAAGACCTTTTCCTATTTTTAAATACCCATCCATATGGAAAGGAAACACAAATCCATTAAAAATATATTTTTTGTCTTATTGTACTGGTTATAAACAAGATAGAAACGCTTTGGTTGACATGTAGACAAAATAAATCAATTTTTGTTCACAATAATAGGAAGGTTATTTAAATTCTTATAAATAAACGTGTTTGAAATATTTTAGAATATACAAGGTGGGCTAAAAGTCACGCCTGCGTGTAAAAATTTAATAACTTTTTTTTTTATTATTAATTTTTATGGTTTTTCTTCAGATTTTATTAATCGAACCACCATGCAAAATTTAACGTTCGAGCAACGAACCAAAGTGGTAGAATTTTACTTTTCCAATGGGCATTCAATTTCACTGACGCAACGATTATATCGAAATTATTTCAACACCAGAAATGCATCCAATGAAACCGCAATTAATCGCTTAAATGCACGGTTCCGACAACAACGTGTAGTGTCAGACTTGCAACGATCAGGAACACCGAGAATAGAACAGAACAAAGTGAACATTAATCGTGTACGGGACAGTGTTGAAGATTATCCAGAAACTTCAACGTGAAGATGTTCTGGACAACTGGGCATCTCTAAAACATCACTTTGACGCATTTTATCACGTCATTTACACATGCAGCCATAAAAGGTTCAATTGGGCCAACAACTTTTATTTTCTATGGGTTTATCTCAAAGAACGGGTGTATGTTAACAAGCCCCAAACTATAGAGCAGCGAAAGCATAATTTTGAAGCTGAAATCAGGGCAATAGAACCTGCAACTTTGCGTGCAGTTATGAAAAACGCCTGTTTAAGCGCCCAATTGTGCATCGATGAAAATGGTGGTCATCTTTCCGATATTATTTTTCATAATTAAAATTTAAATCGTAAAAAGCTAATATTATATTTAAAAAAAATAAAAAATAGAGGGGGTGGCGATGGCACGATGGATGGTAGTCTGCACGTTGACTACACAACCAAAAAACAGACCTGGGTTCAACCCCAGTTTCAGACAGAAAAAAAAAAATTTTTAAATAAAAATAAACATCTCGCATTTTTCTGATGTGCATTAGTGTGTCTTTGTGCGTGAGTTGTTGTCGGAAGGTTTCAGTGGCGAAGGCATAGTCACTGGTCACTGAACAATACCGGCTTCAGCTGATAGCAATCCACAATCATATCAGAACGCCCTCCTTCGTCGGTATTGTGTAGCACCGGCGAAGTAAAATAAAAAAAATGGCTACTAAACCGAAGCTTCAGCACTGCTACGAGTAAAAAAAAAAAAAAAAAAAAAACAAAAGAACGTGCGAAAGCAGAGCTGCAAAATAATTAATTAAGCTTCACCTCCTGTCGTTTCTCCTATTATCCCTTTCCTATAGTTCCCAACACAATGCTTCGCATGTGTAGGAGTCATCTCCTGAGTGCTGGTCCTAGATAAAAAAAAATAAAAAATAAAAAATAAAAAATAAAAAATAATAACAAAAAAGTTATTAAATTTTTATACGCAAGCGTGACGTTTGGCCCACCCTATAGTTTTAATCATAAATTTATATTCTCTTCTAAAGAACGTTGTAATATTTACGTGTTGCAACCTCTGCATTTTTTTTTCTATATAACGATAAATTTCGAGAACCAGAGTCAATCAAAAAAAAAAATAATTTATAGGCCACAAAATTCTTGTTGACCAGTGTAATTAATATTCAACGTGCATACAGAAGATTTTATGGTGTAAGAACTGTTCCAACGGGTTCAACCATTCGTTCGTTGGCAGATAATTTTACTGAATTTGGGACTATCGGGGATTCAAGACGTACCGCCAACTGACAGAAAGGATGAAAATATTAATGCAAGAGCATCGCAGAAAATCCGTAGACATCAAGGACAAGACAATCTGCCCATTTGCAGTTTTCTGACCAACACCCTTCCACTTTCTATTCCTGAACTGCTTTTATAAATATTTAAGAAGGTTTTTTTTTAACAGCATGAAACTCATATTTCAAATTGTTTAGAAATTTCTTTCCCAATTGAATTTCGTTGATATAAAAGCGATCAAAACTGATTATATCACTTTTTTTATTTAAAGAAAAAAATCAGTGCTTATTGCAAAGTAGGTCTTCAATCACAAAGTCATAGACCTTTAATCTGCAACTTTTTACGTTTTTTTTCTTTCTGGCAATTTAATTAACTTGAGCAGTATGAAGATTTCTAAGAAAGCTAAGAAAGCTCTTTGCGCAAATCCAATGTTATAATTATTATGGAATAAATAAATAAATAAATAAGGAAACATTGCATTAATTCGATTATTCATTCATGTTCTACATTGCAATGAAATGCAAGTAATTGTGTCACACGATGCTGAACAAATTGAACGTATGAAAACAGAAGCAAGAAAAAAACAGACAAAAACAGAAAAAGGAAATGCTGGTTGCTTTTTTTGCCCCTCCTTTATTTGCTGTTGCAAGTTGCAACTCAAAACAAACTTACAAACACACATGAATGTCTTGCATATATAAAGGAGCATATTAATTATTCAAAACAAATTTTCTTTCATAAACGAGAAATTGCAAACAACAATCGAATTTTAGCAACAACAGGCAGGCAGACAGCCAGCCAGCCAGCCAGCCCAATAGCTACAACTGTTTGCCGTATGTAAATGAGTCGAAGGCAGTACGATGGCAAAGCACAATACGACTAAATAGAATTTGTAGGTTCATATTAAAATTGTAACTACGTGTGTAGCTGCAGCGTATGTTTATGGCATCAGAGACTTGAAAGAATGCTTTCGAGAAGGACAACAACAATTAATTATTGTCTACGGTCATATATTTTAAAACTGATTTTCACAGCCATGTAAGTTTTTTAATGCAGTGAAATGCCAAATGTTTTGAACGTCCAGTTAAGTTCTCTATAAACGAAACAATTTAAAAAAAATGCACACGAATTGAGGATGATGTTGGCCAATCGATGGTTGAAAGTGTGGGAGATGATGAGAAATATAGGCATCCGACAAAACATTGTGATTTCAATTCATAATGATCACTTCTGCATGAAAAAGTTCTCCGAAGTAGAGGAAATTATTTATCCTGCCTCGTATTTGATTTTTTGTTGTTGTTAATTTTCTGTTCTTGAAAACAGTCTTTTAGATACAGATTTTTACACACTTGACTTTGTGCCTGTTGTTGGTGGAGGATGAAAGAAAGAAAGAAAGAACAAATGAAAAAAAAAAATTTTTATTTTGAGTTTTTGTGTTGCTGTTTTTTTTTTTGTTACTTTGCGGACTTGTGTGCTGATTACAAAAGCCGCCAAATGTTGTTTCGTATTGAAATTTACTCGTTCGCTTGACTGCCTGGCTGGGTGCCTGGGGATTAAAGTGTAAAGTTTTATATTTAAAATTCACACGCTGCCGTAATACGCGTTACAGTTTGCCGCCAGTTGCTGTTTGGGTTTCATTTCTTTAGCCACAAGTTTCTTTCAAACAACAGCCCATCGGTGTGGGGGGGGGGGGGGGCAAAGGAGCCCAGTTGTTTGGCCGAACGATTGTGCTTTATTTCATTTAGTTCGGTTTGGTTAGTTTGGCTTATTTTGGTTTGGTGTTATTTACCAGTTTTGCCAATGAACTTATTTGACTGTTTTACTTTTGAGAAGTGTAAGCGATACGTTTGTTGGGCTTTTTTTTTATTAAAGTTGCGGTTGCAGTGAATTTTCGTCTACACACATATTCACTTGCACACATACATATGTATGTACGGATATATTCTCTTGTCTGTCTGTATTGCTAATACTCGTAACACTTTAGTTGTTCAGTTATTAATATCACCTTTTAGTGTCAGTTTAGTATTATGAATTTACAAGCGTTTGAAATTACAATTTAATTTAATAAAATTTAAGTTTTAGCTGGTATTGTAGCCGTATTAAAATTAAAGAGCCGTGGTAAAATTATATTTTTATTTCTAGTTTCCAGTACTTTTTTCTCTCCTTTTTTTTCTTTCTACCATAATTAATTCAGTTTATCATTTGGCCACCTTTATTTTCCATTTAGCATTCTGTTGTATTTGTTGCAGACTTCCACCATATACTCGTACAGATTATTTTGCATAATTTTTAATTCCGAGTAAAAATTATTGTAAAAGATTGGAGTAAAAGTAAGCGAAAGCAGAATGATGATAATAAATGGCATACAACTGCCGTTTGTTCTTTCGCCCCTGGTATACTAGACAGTAGACTAGATAGACACATAGACAAGCACACGGCGGTAGTATGGCCATTGCCATATCCTTACAAATGTTATTTTGTATTTGTGGCGTTCCCTGCATAGAAAATGCAAATCAGTTAAAAATACATACTTAATTTAATTAGCCTTATTAGGGTTTTGTTTTTCTTGTCCTTAAGTTCTTTAGAAACCAGATGCAGGAATTTTTTTCGGCCAACGTAATATGGCCGATTAGCTAAATTAAAGGTAAACTAGTTTGTTTGAAAGTGCTGGCCATGAGTATTTTGTAAAATTACATTTTCTTTCTTCAGTTGCACTTTCGCATTTTAATTTAATTTTGATTTTTCGCAGCCACTTTATCAATCAATCAATAAAAGTTCGCAGAAAAAAGTAAAATTAAGCTTCATTTCAAATATTAATTTGATTTCGATCTATCACGAAAATTTAAGAATGACTTAACAGTTTTAATTGGAAAAATTTTAATGGTAGTTCTTTCACATTTATGCGTCCGTTTATATCAACTTCGCGGATATAATATTTTCTACATAAGTGACCTTAAGATCACTCCTCCTCCGTGTGTGATAAATTGCGGCTTGGCAAAGAAGAAAAGTTTTTCCGTTTAAAAGAGCTTACAAAAAAAAACACAAAACCTGATTTTAGATGGTATGAGCCACATGGTTACTGTACTCAGTCAGCAAAACCATAAATTTCAGATTAATATCTGCCAAGGATTTGTCATAAATTGAATGAAAGTTATAGAATTCCTTATCGTACAACCTCTCCGTGGTGCTGCTAGAAACGTTAGTTTATCGAACGGCCAATGCTTTTGGTTGTCGGGTGGTGGTCGGTATGCTCACAAGCGATTCAGTATATTTAGTCTTTTGATTACCTCAGGGTCCTTATAGTAGCCTAGGTCAACACACTTACTAATAATAGGAAAGGTGATACATCGCCTTTTTTATCTTGGAGCAGCACTCAGGAGATGAGCCCTACACATGCGGTGCATTGTGCTGGAACTAGAGGTAAGAGATTGTAGGAGAAATGATAGGAGGTGAAGCTTCGCAATCTTACAACACTGATTTTTGCACGCTCTTTGTTTTTTACAGCAGTGTTGTAGCGTCTCTGATGCCAAGGAGACGTATTAAATTTTGAAGCTTCGTTTTAGTAGCCACATTTTTTAGCAATAATTTTACTTCGCCGATGCTACACAATACAGTGGAGGAAGGAGGGCGTTCTGTTGTGCCTGTGGATTGGATACAGCTGAAGCCGTTACTGTTCTGTGACCAGCCACTGAAAACCGTCCGACAACAACTGCCACACAAAGACACACCAATCCACATCTGAAAAAATGCTAGATGTTTTTCTGAGCCTGAAACTGGTGTTGAACTCAGGAAAATTCTTCGTTTTATAGTCAACGTGCAGACTACTTCGACCATCGCCTTGAATTACCTTAAGGTTGAAGATGACCAGAAGAGGTGTCTCTTCGAGATCCCACTAGAGATTTGGTCATGGACTGTTGCTACACATTCCGGTGAGACTGTAGCAATGCAGTTTTGATATTGTCTAGTGCTACGGGCAACGCTAACAAAGAATTAAACGACTTCGTGTCAAGCCTGAAAAGTTGGAGTTAGTGCTGTTTTTTTCGGAATGGTTTCGTAGTGGCTGTGCTTGTTTAGTTATTGGTCTATTCGAGGTAAACGGTCTTATATTTCCAAACAAGTTCTGACCTGACTTGTACTATTTATGCTAAGGGCTGTTGCCTTTCAACAGTAGTAACCGGAGGGTGTCTGGGGGGGCTGATAGGTTTTAGTTCATTCTGCTCTATCTGATGATGATGGTAGTGCACGAATTGAAGCCTAAATTAATAGTACATGACGAAAAACTCTCTGATGTGACAGAGGGAAGGTGTATTATTTAAGATGAGGACTAACTATGCCACCTATGTGTACCTGGTAGGCAAACTAGTTGCCTTTTCAGGTGGTGAACGTTTCAATTAACCCGATGTTGAGAGTACCGTGGGATTAGACGCTATAGACTGCTGGTAGCTGGACTAAGGCCTGCAAATAAAATTTAACTCTTCATGCATTTTGAAGAAAAAAAAAAAATAAATGTTGGGTTGCAATTGGATGTACTCAGTTTGAGGGCAAAATTGGGTTCATATTTCTAAAGAGGTTGGGGGGGGCAATTTTACATTATTCAGAGGCGATAATGAAAAATCTTGCCAGATTTTCATTTCACACAATGGGGCATTATTTCGCACTGCCCATCAGTTAGTTGACTTTTATGCATATGAATCAGGAAAATCTGGAAGCAGGGCAACATTGTCTCGTGTCCCTCTTTGGCTCGTTTGGGCAAACAATAACTATTAGATTAGTTACAATTGATCGACCCGCCAACATATCATGAATTCATTTGCCATGTCCCAACAATTTGCTGTACTCTAATGATGTTTGTGGAAGCCGACTGTTAATTACCGCAGATCTTTTTTCTCATTACTGACTCTTTTAAGTGATTCAAATTGCAATGAATTTAATGTACTGGTGGTTAGTTCTCATTGTTTGCTTTACCATGACGAAGAGACACTTTGGTATCTTTTGAATTCATAAAGCTTTTGAAAATTTTAGGAAAAATTAATAAAGATAAATTTTCTAGCTGGTCAATAAAACATGAGCAAACAATCGTCTAGCGTTTAGTTCCCCCATTAAAATAGAATGTAACTGAGCGTATTCAGTGAATTTGTGTAGCAAAATTAATTTCATTGTTAAGCTAAAAATAAATGACAAGACACAAAAGGATTGTTATGTTTCCAGTTCTTCTTGTTCATAACTTATTTTTAGTTTTTTCTTTCTTTTTCATTTGAGTGACTTCTGTTCATTCAACTAATTGTGTGGGCTGGTTGCGTTACTAATTGGTACAACAATATCTGCCACACACTATCTGCGTCTCTCTCACTTGAAATGCCCGTTGAATTATGTAAATTTCACTGTCTAAATAATCATTGTTGTACACTAAATTAAACAAATATGTATTATGGTTGCCAATAATCTTTTATGATCGTAATTAATTCGCAGTGGGTGCCATTTCATTTTGTTGAAATTAATTTCGTTTTCATTTTCATTTACAAAATACTTTAGAGTTGCTAGAAATTTCAAAAACTTTTGAAGATGTCAAAAGCTTTCAAGGTGTCATTTTGTATTTGGCGAGCCGTTCGAAAAGGAAAGTAAAGTTCCTTAAAACACTGACAAGAGCACAAGTAGTCCTAAACGAAAGCTTGCTGATTTTCTATTTAAGTATTATAATGTGCGATAGACTTTATTATTTTCTTTTTGGCAGCAATGCCACTATATGCCCATTAATCGAGGCGTAAAACAAAGTCAAACTGCATACTTGGTTTACTATTTTCTCATCTTTAGTACATTAAATTTCTATAAAAATGCATTTTGTACCGGGAGAAAAAACGTCACACTTGTAGAGATCGAATCAAGAAATTTTCAAGTTTTATATAGTTGACTTAGGGCTGCAACATATAATTAATAAAATTGTTTTTTTTTCGTGGAAAATTTCAGGATATTGGAATATGGAACGATATTTTTTTCAAAAGACATTTTTTTCTTATTTTATTTTAAAGCGAACGTTAAGTTAAAATATTTTTCAAATATTTAAAATATTCAGAATATTTAGAATTTAAACGAACTACAGTTACTGCAAATGATTGAAAATTTTCTGTCCTGTTCAAGTTCACAATTAATTTATTATAATTCTGTAAAATATTCAATATGTGAACAGTAACAATAATTCTCGTATGCATTTTCCTAAGTTCTGACGGGTCAAATGGATGATATTAATGACTGTACAACTACCATCCTGTTAATACAAAGAGTACTGATGACGTGCATAGTTACATAGAAAATACGTATTCTACTCAACTGCTGTTGGAGATTAATAGTACTTTTTCTCTTGTGGTAATCGAAAAAGTAATTTCTTCACAACATTGTGATAAATTAATCGTGAACTTGAGCACGACAGAAAATTTTCATTCACTTGTAATATTTAAAATATTTAAAGTCTCCCATTTATTTTGCTTAACAACTATTTTATCTTAATATGGTGGCGATGGCACGATGGATGGTAGTCTGCACGTTGACTACACAACCAAAAAACAGACCTGGGTTCAACCCCAGTTTCAGACTAAAATTTTAAAATAAAAATAAACATCTCGCATTTTTCTGATGTGCATATTAGTGTGTCTTTGTGTGTCAGTTGTTGTCGGAAGGTTTCAGTGGCGAAGGCATAGTCACTGGTCACTGAACAATACCGGCTTCAGCTGATAGCAATCCACAATCACATCAGAATGCCCTCCTTCGTCGGTATTGTGTAGCACCGGCGAAGTAAAATAATAATAAAAATGGCTACTAAACCGAAGCTTCAGCACTGCTACGAGTATAAGAACAAAAGAACGTGCGAAAACAGAGCTGGAAAATAATTAATTAAGATTCACCTTCTGTCGTTTCTCCTACTATACCTTTCCTATAGTTCCCAGCACAATGATTCGCATGTGTAGGAGTCATCTCCTGAGTGCTGGTCCTAGATAAAAAAAAAAAAAATATAAAAAAAAAAAAAAAAATATAAAAAAAAAACAATATTTAGAGTTCAGCATCCTCAAGAAATGTTAAATCCTTTAAAAACGAAAAACGATGAAGAAATAAAAAACTAACAATGCAGGGTGACTTAGTTGTGCTCCTAGATTATTCGGGTCATAATAGCATTTCCCTAGAAAAAATGCTGTCACACAGTGTTGTCATTGCAAGCTGAAGAAGCTGTGACTGAATCCATTAGTCTCTTCACTGAACATATTTAATACAAATGTATCTCGGCAGATAAACATTTAGGGGCATAATTTCGAGAGTAGAGCCAGCACATAAATTTTCTCTTGGACAATACGGATGAAATATTTTGTATTGTAATTTAGAAATTGTTTTGTGAAGAAGACGTAGAGGCAGCAGTGTTTGTAAACACTTCATCTGTATACCAGGACTGGTTCCAGCAACAGGTCTATACACTTACTTTCTGCTGACGGTTCGAAATTTATGTTATGGAACCGAACTCTGCAATTAGTGAACGAACTGCATTCCATTACTAATTGAACTAATACGTCCAATTGAACCAAAAGTCTTACAGTCTAATTAAGAAAAACATATTGTCTTATATTAGATTTTTCGGTACCGTTTAACTTTAGGTGTCGGTTTATTGAAAACGCATCACTGCAAATAATTCTGTCAGCTGTTGGTACAAAGAAACAATTAAAACAAAATTCAAATTAAACAATTTGTTTAAAATTTGTCAGTTTTAATTAATAATTTCAATTAAATTCTTGGTGTTGATTTAATTAAATTAATTTTCAATTAAATTTTGAATAATAGTAATTAAAAATTTTATTAAATATTTTGCAAATTTCCAACAAATTTTTAAGTTCTCATTTTGAGTAGCAAAAAAAAAAAAATAATTATTTTCTTTTATGGCTGCTGATATTTTTTGTACTGCTCCCAAAAATCAATTAAAATTTTAAAAAATAAATTATTCAATTATAATAGAAAGGAGCTAATTAAAAATAATATTATATAAATTAGAATTTTTTCTATTTTATTATAAAATTATTAAGTTCGTGGTCGTTATATTATTAAAAAAATTTTATATCATTAAATTCCAGCTGATTTCAACAAATTGTTAACGAAATAAGGAAAATAAAGACAAAAAATACAATTATAAAATAATAACGACCTCGAGCTTAATAATTAAATAATAAAATATATCAAAAAAAAGGCAAATAAAATAGAAAATATATTTTTGTTTCTGTGTAAAATAAAATATTCTAACTTTTTCTCTAACTTTAGTGTGAAGTTGACTTTATGTGAAAAATTTTTTTTCCATGTTTTTTCTTTACATCTGCGCTGCAGCACCCACCCTCCTTTGATGGCATTTGATCCACAAAATGTCGACGAAGTAAAATAATAAATAAATTGGCTCCCCTTAGCTTAAAAATAATGCGGCAAGAGTCGGCGCAACTTTGCTATATAATTAGAAAGCATCGGCAAAATTGTGCAAGAATTAAACTCAATCTTCCTACCACTTTCACCTTCTGTGTATTCACTACACTATTTCTCTCTCTCTCTATTTAGTTCCACTTCAATGCATTGCATAGGAAGGTGATGTCTCCTGAGCAATGGGCCAAAATAAAAAAAAATTTTGCCAGCTGATTTTCATGAACACGATACGTTTATATATTTTGACATATTTGAATGGATTGTTCGCCATATACCATCATTTCTCTATTTCTCTTTTACCATTTAATAGGTGAAAACTGCTGCTATTTGCTAAAGATAAAGATAAGATTCAGAGACTGGCCGAGGTAAAGAGGCATGGGTACTTCAGGTATCTGCTGATTCGTAGAGGATGATATCTGCCGACTATGCCCGTGGTGGGAGTGCGATGAGATAACTGAAGAGTTAAGGAGTTGGAAGTCGAAAGATGATATTCGACATCCAGAAGACTATAGAGTCTTAATTCTAGGATTCTTAAGTCTTAATTCGGGATTGGCTTCAATCTCAAAGGCTGCTGGGTTTGCCACTTGTTGGTTAAACCGGCAATAAAAATTTAATGAAAAAAAAAAAGAAATTCACTGAAGAAGCGTCGTAGTTTCTGTTGCAGCTGGAGCAAAAAGTCCTTGAAAACTTTTTCTTAAAATAAATAAATAAAAACATTAAACAAGCAAAACATTAGATTTAAATCCCCTAATAATTTTAATGCCAGACGGGCGCCATTCAGCCGTTTTAAAAAATTTTCAACTCATACACATACACACACACATTTAAATTGTATGGAAAAACATCAAAGTATTATAAATGAAAAGCCTATAACATGATGATTATTCACTCTTTAGAGTTGAATAGATAAAGCTTTGAGTCTTTTTAGCTCAACTAATTCCATATTTTCTTTGTCAAGCCCGTAATTAAAGCGAGTAATTTCTTTGCATAAAAGCCACTGAAAACAGAAATAAAAAAATAAAATTCCCATAAAAGGCCAACTCTGAAAAGGCAGTGCGTTGATAACGGCTTAAATAGAGATTTAGTTAAATTTTAGTGTTATGAAGTTGTAATTTGTTGTTAAATTCAGCTTTTTGGTTTGTTGCCAGAAATATGAGAAAATGCCATTGCATTTACAAACAATTTCTTTTTTGCTCAAATTTTATGCTGTTGAAATTGAAAACAAAAATGTGCAAACAAAATAAAGTTTTCTAAATCTCTCATATCGCAGATGGTATAAACATTCATTACAGTCAGTCCTATTACTATTGACTGTAATACGAGTATGCAGCACATCATTAACAGGAATATTTAAGGTGACTAGTGCAAATTTTCTGAGGCTAAAAACCATCACACAGATTTTCTGACTTACGCCGTTAGTCTGTTATTTGAGTTTCAAAATATTGCCTAGGAGCGTTGCCTTGAGGTCAAACTTATAAATAATAAAAATAAATAAAGCTTCATATCACAAACAAACAATAAAACTAAATTTTCAAGTAAACTTATTGCAATATCAATTAAAAATTAATTCGAATTGAAATTAATAGCATATGCAGTAAATTATTATTTTTATTGAATTAATTGAAATAATTGTCAATTAAATTTTTTATAATAAAAATTAAATATTTATTTCAATATTTTGAAAATTTCGCACAAATTTTTTAAAAACAAAACTAATTTTTTTTTAAGCAAATCGAATACTTGTGAATTTCTATATCAATTAAAAAATTAATTTGAATTTTTGCGTGAAAATAAATTAAAAGTATCAATTAAATTATTATTGTTGGTTTAATTGTCAATTAAATTTTTTTTAATAATAATTAAATATTTAATTAAATATTAATTACACTAATTATTTAAGCTGCAGGTCTTTTTGATATATGTAACATTTATTTTTATTAGAGTAATTAATATAAACTAGTCGAATTATTTAATGAAATTTTCTAATAAATTTTTTAAAAATTAAAACAAATTTTTTTAAAGCAAATCGAATGCTTATTAATTTATATTTCAATTAAAAAATTTATTAAGTATTCACATGTAATGATAATAAAAGTATCAATTAAATTATAATTGTTACCTTGATTTAATTAATTGTCAATTAAACATTTAATAATTAAAAATTTAATGAAATAGTGTGAATATTTCAAATAAATTCTTCATTAACAAACACAAACTGATTATTAATTTCTATTTGTTGCATTATGAAATAAAATAATGAGATAAGTTTTCAAATAAAAATAATCCGTTATTTTGTGTATTTCATAGCAAAAAGTAAATTATTTATTTACTTAAGAATTGAGCCGAAAATTTTTTTAAAAATTTAATAAACACCCAATTAAACTTTTAATAGAACAAGCTGATTAAACTAATTAAATGTGTGAAAAAGTAAATTTTTTGTTGTGATTGTTTTAAGTCTTATAAAATTTTTTAATACGAATATGTCTAATATTTTTTTTGTAGAGCAGAATTATAAACTAAAAGTTTGCAAAACCGTTTTCCGCAAATCTGTTCACCCTGTTCTGTTCGATGATAAAATTACTATCGTTTTTGAAGGCCTGCGGTATCGTTTGTTTTTATTGTGACGATCAGATGAGAGCCAGCGCAAAGCAAAGCAATTAAAGTGTGGCTTATGGCAAAAACCCTAATCTGCATTCACACACACACACACACAGACACACGCACACACACTCACACACATACAAGTAGTATTGTGCAAGTTGAGGATATGAAAAAAAAAAATTAACCAAAATTGCTTTGCATGCATAAATGTGGCATGCAGTAAACAAACGTTCAAATGAGACTGTCGAAAAATGTTTGCCGCAATAAGGTGTTTGATAATATAAAATAATATTTCTGATATTGGTAAAGAACTTCAGTGGATTGTATGATTACCCCACAGATGTAAGAGTAGCAATAGACGGACGACAGTTCCCAAAAATAATTGTTGTGTCCAGCAGTTAAATTTTCACAAGCAGTCAAAATTCTTATCCACTAAAATTCAAGCTTCGAAAAAAATTCAAAATTTTTTATATAGTAGCTGGACTAACTGTTGGGTTGTGACTTTTTTTTATATTTGCTGGTTTATGCGTCTGCATTGATATTTTCATCACGGTTGCCATCAGCAACATGGTCATTATTAAACGAGATTAAACAAACCACTGTGGGGTCACATTTTGGCGTATAGTTTCTGTGCAGTGCAGTTTGTATTTGTATGCATTAAAATAATAGTGCAAATAATAATTAACAAAATAATTTCACCACAACGTATTTTGATCTGTCGTAATGAAAGCGTATAGTGAAGCAGGTTCCACATGACGTCATTCGTGACATCGCACCAAATTCAATGAATTTTAATGTTATATTTTTTTTTAATTACATTTCGAATAGAATGACATTATTTGCTCGGTGTTGCTTTCCGATTTATCTTTTATATATCATTTCACAAATGTTCGCCAGATATTTTTAACTTTTACATTTTAATTTGAAAAGAGTTTAATGGCGCATCTACATAAATCTTTTTTCGTTCACAAAATGTCATACTTATTATTCAGTTGTAGTAACTTAAAATGCTATAAAAATATTTAGATAAAAGTTATTTAACCAAAAACTTTAAAACAGCAAATTTTGAATTAATTTGGGAGTGACTGTAAATAGAAAAGTTTTTTATTGGTTTAAATTTCTACAGCCAGAATTTATTTTTTAATACCAGTTAAATGGATACAAATTTATGTTCAATGGCTTTCTAAAACTTTGCGAATATGTTCACAACTTCAATATAAATAACATAGAATAAGTTTCGACCACAAGCAGAAATTTAAATGATAAATTTTACTTAATTTCCTTTGCCTTCATTTTAATATCATTTTAAAGTTTGATGATGCCCTGGGAAATGAAAGAATATCATTTTTATTATCAGTGAGCCTAAAACTATCAAAAAAAAAAAAAGGAAAACTGTTGACTATATTTTGCTAAAAATTATTTAGAGTTTCCCAGTTTAATGGCTGAAACTTTCTTTGTTGGAATGTATTTTTAAAGAATCTTTTCTCAGCAATTATTCATTTCACTTGAAACAAACACATTGGGGTATTTTTATTACACATTTGAAACATATTTGATGTTACAGACATTTATCTCTATAATAAGTCCTGTTTCCTTTAAGGATACTGGGTGATCGGGCCGTACTCAATGTTCGATGTTGCTTTGTCAGAAATTTTAAAATTTTTAATGGAAGTTTTACAAACAACGGATATTTTTCCTACCATTTGATGTTTATAGCAGTTCCTTTTTATATTCGGTTCTCTTCTCAGAAATTTCTTTTGTGGGATACCTATGAAGTGGCTCATGCACTAGGCTACGGCGGAATTTCAATATAATATATGCAACTTGGGAAAGGTAGTATTCTTGTATGGGCGTAACAATTCCCACTTATGTTACGGCTGGCTTGTGTAACTCCAATATTCGATGACATATACGCACGTATATATAGAAGACTAGACTCTCAAAATTATTACTGTAACTGACTGCGGTCCTTTAAGGAATTATTCCGTTCAGTAATTTTTAAATGTTTTTAACATTTGAAATTTTGAACAATTTTATTTTTAACTGATTCTATCATGCATTTAAAAAACTAAATATACATAAATCATTGCAGGATACTAAGAAGTTGTGCATGTTAATATAAATATTTCTATGAATTATTTGAGAATTGTTAATATTTTACGGTACTTACAATAAACTTTAAGTTGTGTAAAAACAGCTGAACCTTCAAAAATATTATACTCTTCTATTTTATTAAAATTAAGGGCAATTAAAACCGAAAATCCGTATTGATATCAATTAATATTTAAAAATTATTAATAATTCTCGAATAGTTTATAGGAATATTTCTATTAACATGCGAAAGTTCTTAGCTTTTTGAAATTATTTTGTTGGATAGACCTCCAATGATATATTAGGCCAAACAACCCGTATAAATTAATAATTGAAAATTTAACTGTAAAAGTGGCAAAGCAAAAATCAGTTGCTTTTACCAATCCTGGTAGTAAAAATAGCACAAACAAAGAAAAACAGCTTTAATTTAAAAGTTAAAATGAACTAAATAAAGGAAAAGGCAATTGTTTTTACGGACTCAATTCTTTTAATTTTTTGCCATTAAACTAACATTTCGTTGAATTTAAATGCAAAATAAGTAGACCAGTTTTTAATTAAATTTTCATTTATTTATAATTTTAATTTCAGTTATTTTCGATGCAGAAAATATCAATTTATTTTAGTAGATTTGGCTACGACCACTTTCCTGTCTCTATACTTTGTCATTGCAAGAGTTCTGTGTGTACGATTTATCTTAGAAGTATATGATATCTGAAGGGCGTGGCTCAGCAGCCTCACTTTATCAACACTTTGTAATCAGTACTATGAAAAAAATTGGACAAGGGTACCGTAATACAATATACATTTTGCAGAGTTTTGCAACTTTACGTCTTTGGTGTGGCGTAACGCATTAGGCAACCATTCATTTTAGTTGTAGAACGTTTTTAGCAGAAGGTAGAGGACAAGATAGGGTCTAGCAAAACCAAAATTCTTCCAAATGCAAAAACGCTTAACAAGTGAAAAAAAATGGAGAACTTGGTGCAGCTGCACTTTGCTTTATATTCTAAAACTTTTTTTCTTCGTATAATCGATATTTAATACTTGGCATGATTAAATTCTGTTTTAAAATCCTGTCATTTTATATTATTTGCACCATTGCTTTTACTGCACATGCTAAATTTTGATTTGTAGGATTTAAAAATACCATGTAAATTGAAAATACAATGGCTGAGAATAACACCAAGTGCCCAGCGAACATAAATTTCATTCATAATGCTGCTGCTGCTGATGAAGACGCTCAGCGGAAAAATTTCTCTCACGCTGTCAAAAATGAGTTTAAAGTTTTAATTGAATGTTACACAGAAAAAAGTCAAATCAAGATTCAATTAAGAAAAACAAAGATTCAATTAAAATGTTAATTGGATTTCAACCTATCACGAAAATCGTAGATTCAATTATGAGTTTTAATTGAAAAAATTTCAAGATTATTTTCATAAGAAATTAATTAAAAAATTTTAAAACTTCAATTAAAATATTAATTGTTAATTTTTTCGAGATTCAATTAATAAATTAATCGAAACAGTTTTAAAGATTCGATTAGAAAATTAATTGATAATTTCAAAACTTTTAATTAAAAAGTTAATTGAAATATTGTTAAAAATGCAATTAAAAATTAATTGAATAACCTTAAACATTCAATTAACAAATTAATTGATTTTTCTATAAAACTCTATTAGAAAATTATTGCAATTATTAGATATTGAAAATTCTAAAAAAAATAATTCAATTTCCTCAAGGAAATGAAAACATATCAACAGTTAGAACATTTCATTTAATAAATTTTAAATAAAATGAATGAAAGAAAATTTAGTTGTGTTTAAATTCATAGATCTATAGATTTCGAAGGAAAAAATTGGAATTTAAAAGAACTCGTTCTTACTGTAAATTAATTGTGTTTGATGGTGCTTTAATTTCAATTCAATTGCTTTGCATTTTTTACCCTGAAACTTTTGCATTTTATTGTTCTGCTATAAAGTCACCTTAAAAAGAGAACAATAAATTGTAAAACAATAAAGAGAAAAGTGCAATATTTTCAACCAGATATATATTTAAAAAAAAAATTTCTGCAACAAAAAGAGGGAAAGCACAAAAATTTTCTGTAAAACAGATGCTACCAATTAATTTTGCATAAAATCAGAATTTATGAATAGATTTGAATGCGGCATGGCTCATTTTATTTGTAACAAATTTAATAACAACATTTCAGATTTTGTTTATTTCACATTTTTAATAAACTTTTTAAAAGAATTTTTTATTAAATTTTCTTGAAAAAAAGTTTTCTTTCTCAAAACATTCTGAATGTCTCTTAAACTATAAGAATTTGCAAAAAAATATGTAATAACATAAAGGTTATTTCATTCTGGGTAAATCTCAAGAACCAGAATCAATCCAAAAAATCTAATTTATAGGCATAGAATCGGAGTACCATATATGAGTATATATAGGGTGGGCCAAAAGTTACGCCTGCGTATACAAATTTAATAACATTTTTGTTTATTATTATTTCTTATTCTATTTTTTTTTTAGATTTTATTCATCGAACCACCATGCAAATTGCGAATTTGATGATGAAGCTCATTTTCATCTTAATGGAACTGTAAATAAACAAAATATGCGATTTTGGGGTACTGCCAACCCCAGTGTTGTGGTCATCAGCGCCAATTGCACTCGCTCAAGTGTACGGTATTGTTCGAAGTAACATCAGAAAGAGTTATAGGGCCCTACTTCTTTGAGAATGAAGTTGGTAATGCAGTGACGTGGAATAGTGACAGGTATTGTTTTATGATTAACAAGTCAACAAGTGGTTCCAGCATGATGGTGCAATAGCACACACTGCCCGTGCTACAATTAGCCTTTTAAATGAAATTTTTGAAGACCAAATGATCAGAATTCAATTGGACAGCACGTTCACCAAACTTAACTGCCCCTAATTATTTTCTATGTGTTAATCTCAAAGAACGAGTGTATGTTAACAACCCCGAAAATATACAGCATCTAAAGCACAATATTGAAGCTGAGATCAGGTCAATAGAGCCTGAAACTTTGCGTGCAGTTATGCCAAAGGCCTGTTTAAGAGCCCAATTGTGGTCGTAGAAATCTATATTGGAAAAAAAAATAAAAAAATAAAAAATAATAATAAACAAAAAAGCTATTAAATTTTTACACGCAATATACGGTTTAAGGAAAACCACTTAGAAGTGTGGTCTGACTATAAATATTCCATTTCCAAAGCTCTACAGCGAGTAGTCAGCGTGTTGGCTCTGCAACCAGAAAGACCCAGGTTCGAATCCCAGCCGGGTCAAATCAGAAAAAAAGTTTTTTCTGAGTTTTCTGTGCTACAGCACTCTCCTTCGTCGGTATTTGAGCAATAAAACGTCGGCGAAGTAAAATAATAAATAAAATGGCTCAATTAGCTTAAAAATAATGCGTCAAAAAACATCAAAGACGCCACAACTTTGCTTTATAATTTACACGCAACTGCAGAGTTGTGCAAGAATTAAGCTCTATCTTCCTACCACTTTCACCACCTGTCTATTTCTTCCTATCCTTCTCTCTAGTTCCAGTGCAATGCATTGCATATGTAGGGGATAGCCCCTGAGCACTGGTGCAAGAAAAAAAAAAAAAAAAAAAAAATTCATACATATATTTATAAATGGTTGGCAGTTCGCTGCGATCTGGAAGATTTCATTAGTGTTGTCCCAGAAAAGAAGCAGTTTACAATCAGAAAGTGTAAACAAGGTATTGGCTTTGCGAAGTCTAAATAAAAGGTATTGGGATAAATTGATAAAAACAATTTTCTTTATCTTTATAACATTTTAAATTCGACTCTTATTTATTTAATAAATTTTTTAATTCCAATTGAAATCAATAATGCATCGCCAACATCGATGTTTTTTAATTGATACATCGATGTGACTTAATGATGAATCGAATGGGGAAAAACATCGATGTTTTTTTACGTGAGTGGCTCTAATTCACACACGCTATTGCGGTAATTCTCAGTTAAGTCAATGACGAGAGGAAATGTGCGGCGAAGAACCTTCGCAAATGGACGGAAAGAGCTGGTCCCCAACTCCAGAAAAAATTTTTTCTAACATAAAACTCATGTACATAGAATTGTAAGAAGTACTGACAATGTAAAATTGTCACCAAAGGATAAATTATCAGTTCAGACTATTGTAAGAAAACCTAGCAATTGAATTGTCACACAGTTACCCGACAATAAATTTATCTCCCATCAAAAATTATCACTTCACACGGTTGTAAAATTATTGTATGTCAAGAGTTGCCAGATTCGATGTTAAACACTGTCTCTTAATATTTATGGGCAGCATTGCCAATAGAAATATTTCTCTGCTGGTATTATTGTATGCTTGACTAAATTAAGCACATCTGGCAATAACAAAAGACCGTACATTATCTGGCAATTGCTTGTCAATGGCAATGACGGGTCTTCTCATGATTGTCAGAAGTGTGACAATATTATTGTCGTGCAATGCACGCACAATATATTTTGTGACAATGGTGTTACACAAAAATGGTGCGTTCACACGATTGTTAAACATTCTATGACAATTTTTCTGAAAATACTTTAATATCTGACAATCGTGTGTATATAGCTAAACACTCAACGATTGCACAACAGCTACGTCTTGTGAACGCGGCCAATGTTGAGGATTCACTTCCTGCCAAATAACTAATCGAAAAAAAACCTCCCTACAATTCAATTAGAAATCGTCAACAGCAACACAAGTGTGTTTGCTGGGTAGTCCGTTTTTATTATTATTTTTCATTTAATAAATGCCAGAGCTCTGTAAAAAAACTTTTCAAAATCACACAACATCAGCTAAAAACAACATGGAAAAAAATTGCAATTGAAAAGAGTATAAACGAAATGACTAAAAAACACTTTTTATTTCTATGGAAAACAAATTTCGAGATTTATTTTTATTCAACCATTGATTCACTTTCCTGCTTCTAAACACTGTTTGGTTTAGAGTGATTTGTTTGGATTACAGTTGTTTCCATTATTAAATTTAGCAGTGCAGTGTTTTATTTATTACTTTTTTATATAATTTTATTTATATTTATTTAACAAAACTGTTGTTAAGTTATTCACATGTGAATTGTAAATAATTTATAGATGGCTAAAAACCATAGACAACTGTTAAAGCAGTGTTTTTAATTTTTGTTTTTTGGTTTTAGCCAAACTGTTGAATTTTATGTGAAAATGAATAGTGAAGTGTTGAGGAGAAATGAATTTTATTAATAGCACTGCAATTTCTGGCCAATAAATTTATATTGAAAATGTTTAAAATAATTTTTTTTTTTTAAATTTTTTTGAAGGACATCATTTAGCATTTGTGTCATTGTTAACTTGTTAACAGCAGTAACTGATTTTGTAATATCCCTGTGGGCATAAATAACTTTGCCAATTTATTTGCTGTTAATTGATTTACTGGCTTCCACTCTGGGCATCATAAAAGTTTATTACAAATGAAATTAAGATTAACATCTATTTTGTGAAAGGCTTAAATATTGTTATTTCAAATGATTTCATGTTTTTCGTTAGGAAAACAGTTTGCATTTTGCCATACGACCAGGGCTGAAAGGCTTATCGCCATTTATATGCATTGCAGTGTATTGGAATTAGGAATTTTATTTTGTACATTTAGTAGATTTTAATACCCCCTCTTAGCAAAGAATCTCAGATTGTTTATTTAACAAATATTGTATTGTGATATTGAAAATTCCTATAAACAATAAAAGAATGAAGACATGCAGGTATTGCAACAATATTTTCTAAATTAAGGAAAGAAAGAAAATCTTTTAAATTTCAATTGTTTTTTTTTTTTTTTTTTTTTTTTTTTTTTTTTTTTTTTTTTGGCGTGTGAGGTAGGGTTGAAAATGCCTTCGCACTTACAGAGACCGTCGTCTTCTGCGTCGAGTGGTGTTGCCACTAAAAAATTCCCTCCTCCTCCTCTGGGTAGATTCCTCCCCGGAACCGCTTTCCGCATTACTTCGGGAAGGCCCAGAGCCACGTCCCAATTAGGACCACTCTCAATCACCCACGTCTGGGTCCGCCAAGTTTGCAGCCGGCGCCATGGCCCCGGCCCGTATCGCCTGGTCCCTGTCAGAGGGGGCCCCGATATGCAGCAGCGTATCGAGGTCCCTCTTCTTCCTCCGCAGAACGTATCCCACGTACTGTGCCACAGCGTCCCAATTGTCTTCACAATCGAGCATCCTCCCTATCACGGTGGCAGGAGCGAACCCGCCAACCCGCTGCGCCATTGCACCTCTCTCAGCATGCCACCTGGTGCAGTCGAAGAAAGTGTGTTCTGCATCATCATCGGTAATACTACAGTAAATGCAGTCGGGACCATCTGCCCTGCCCATCCGGTACAGGTACTTTCGAAAGTATCCGTGGCCCGAGAGGAATTGTGTCAGGAAGTAGTTAACTTCCCCAAATTTCCTCCGAATCCATACTTCCACGCAGGGAATGAGCCTTGCCGTCCACCTGCCGACCGTGTCCGCGGTCCACCTGTCCTGCCATCGCCGGACAGTTTGGGGTCTCAGACCAATAGCACCAACACCAGGGTCCTCCCCCCTCGAGTTCCAAGCCTCCCACCGCTCGCGCGCCAAGAGGTCTATGGGTATTTCCCCACATATCACCAGGACCGCAGCTCCCGAGACCGTGCGGTAAGCCGAAGCAACCCTAAGGGCCGCCGTCCGCTGTACCGCCTCGAGTACCCTGCGTTTGGTTCTCTCACCCAGTACATTTCCCCAAATCTCGCTCCCATGCAGCAAGATCGACTTCGTGACCGCCATAATCAGCCTCCTCTTGCTCTGTGTCGGGCCTCCGACATTCGCCATGAGTCTGCTCAGCATGCCAGTCATCTTCGCCGCCTTAGTCGCCACATGCCGTATTTGGGCCCAGTAAGTCAGCCTACAGTCGAGTCTGACGCCCAAATACCTTATGGCACTCTGGGTAACCAGAGACACATCCCCTATCTGCATGCCGACATCGAGTGGTATGTGTGCCCGCGTCATCAACATCACCTCGGTCTTCTCCCCGGCCAATTCCAAGCCGTGGTCCTCAAGCCACATCCGGGTCCTAATCATGACCCGGTTCAGCTTCCCCCTGGCATCATCCATATCCCGCGCCAAGATCACCGCCGCTATATCATCCGCGTATCCCACGAGCTGAGCATCCTCGGGCATTTCCACCCCAAAGATCCCATCGTAGGTCAGATTCCATAGGTCCGGGCCCAGCACAGATCCCTGGGCCGCGCCGGACGTGATCGTCCTGCTTCTCCGCCCCGTCGGCGTATCGTACAACAGTACCCGATCGTCCAGATAACTACGGAGAATTCTATACAAGTATCCGGGAATACGAAACCTCCCCCGTAGCGCCTCTAGAACATCAGCCCATCGTAGGCTGTTGAAGGCATTCCGAACGTCGAGTGTTGCCAGGATAACTATGCGCTTCGGATAATAGTGCCTCTCGCTCTGAGCGCGCTCGAAGCACTCAACCACATCAGCAATCGCCCCGAGCGTTGACCTGCCAGGTCTGAAGCCATGCTGTCTATCCGACAGCCCCCCAGCCATCCTCACGGCCTCCGCCAGCCTTCTTTGCAGTAGCTTCTCCAGCAGCTTGCCGGCACCATCCAACATACAAAGTGGCCGATAAGCCGATGGCTGGGTCGGATCGCCCCTGCCCTTGCCAACAAGCACGAGCCGCTGTGTTTTCCAGCGTCTTGGGAAGACGCCCTGGACTAAACAAGCATCGTATACCGGAAGCAATGCTTCCGGCCTGCTCTCAGCCAGGATCTTGAGCACCTCCGACGGTACCCCATCCGGGCCAGGGGCTTTCCCCGTCCTAAGAGCCCCGGCAGCGATCCTCAGTTCCTCCCCGGTAAAGGGCGGTGGAACCTCATCATCGTAGGGCCCACGTTCGCCAACCAGCGGAGGGTGTGTGGGGAACAGGCCCCCCACAATCGTTTCGATCCGCGCGCCGTCCAATTGCACCCCAGTGCGGTTCGCGCCCAATTTCCCCGCCACGATCCTATAGCCGAGTCCCCATGGATCACGGTTCAGGTCGCTCCGAAGTTCCTCCCATTTCGCCCTCTTGCTCGCCATAATCGCGCGACGCAACGCCCCGCGGGACCGCTTGTACTCTTGGGCCTCCAGTAGAGCCTCGCCGGCCCGCCTAGCCCTAGTATAGACCCTCCTATTGCGGAGGCAGTCACGCCTGAGTCCAGCAATCTCCGGGGTCCACCAGTACACAGGTCGCCTCCCCGCCCTTCGCGACGATCGGGGCATCGATGCGTCGCATCCACGGACAATGCGCCGCATCATAGCACCCGCCAGGGAGTCAGCGTCCCCCCCACCGTCCAAAACCGGAATACCGTCGAAACCTGCCAAGAACGACCCGCGGTCTAACCTCGCGACGTTCCATCCACGCGCGCCTCTCCCACCGTGCGACCGCGCGACGCCCGCCTCCAATACTACCCCAAATTCAATATACTGGTGATCACTCCCAGTATATTCCTCGAGTACCCTCCATCCTTCGATCATCCCAGACAGATTCTCAGATACCAAAGTGATGTCAGGAGTGGTGAACTCGCACCCCGGCCGCCTGAAGGTAGTCGCACCGCCAGCGTTCATGACTACCAGGCCCAACCTGGCCGCCATATCCAGGACGCACCTCCCCCTCGTGCTCGTCACCGGATCACCCCACTCCACAGCCCTGGCATTGAAATCACCGGCCACCACAAAGGGTCCGGCCATACCAGCCAGAGCGTCCTCGATAGCGGCCATCTTCGCCCTAAATCGCGCCACGTTATCGCTAGGAGTGAGGTAACAGCTCACCAGCACAAAACCGCCGATCCGAGCCCACGCATAGCCGCACCCGATCCCGTACCGCGCAACCGCGAGTTCACCGCCGCCAGGTAGCCAGAGTGCCGCCGTACCCGTTTCGTCCCCGAGCCAGAACCCCCGGTGCATCTGACCGTATTGTTCGCTGATAACAACCACGTCCGCGCCCCTCTCGGCAACCATCTGCCATAGCAGAGCATCCGCCGTCCTGCTCCTGTGCATATTCGCCTGGAGCACCCTCATCTGCGGGATAGCGGGCAGCCCTTCGAGCCCGGCAGGTGATCAGTCCTACCGCGCCCCGCCCCCGAGCACAGAACGCACTTGGGGACCGCTGTGCAGTCCCTCATCTTATGTCCTGCTCCTCCGCACCTTATGCACAGTTGCCTCCTGTCTGTCCCAGTACACCTTGCCTGGGTGTGTCCCGCTCCAAAGCATCGATAACACCTACCGACACTCTCGGACATCCGCATCGCAGCCCTGATCCAACCGACACGCACGTAGCCAATATCGATCAGTTTCGCGGCGCCCTCCACCGACAAAGTAACGTACGCCCGAACCTGTTCGCGCACGTCCGGTGCCGTCACCCTCACGCGTAGCTGCTCTTCGCGCCCGGCGAGCAGTCCACGGACCGCCATCTCTACCTCCTCCACGACCGTCAAGGAGTCAAGACCCCGCATCTCCACGGTCGCGCTCGGTCTTAATTCCGCGACCGACGCTGTCTCACGGACAGCGTCCCTCAGACGCCGTACAAACTCCGGGTCAATCCTGTCGCCCCTCCCGAGTTCCAACAGGATGTCACCGGCCCCCGTCCTTCTGACGGACCGTACCCCCTTCGCGTCGCCCGTCACGCTGCCACGCAGATCCTTCAGCACACCCGCATAGGTGTGCCCCACCGCGGGCTTTATGAGCACCGCCTCTGGCTTCGCGCGCCTAGGTCGTAACCGACGGCCCGCGGGCGGTGCCCTCCCATCATCTACCGCCGGGGTCCCCAAACCCCGTCTCTTCCTCCTTCTCCCCGAGGTGACTGTCCTCCAATCGCCATCCCCGGTCGCAGGAGTTGCCCCGAGGGTCCCATCCGGCCCCTCCGCCCTGGCCCTCTTAGATCCGCCAGTGGCAGCCGGGCTGGCAGCCGCCCGCTTGGCAGGTGCAGCCCGTTTCGCAGGGGCAGGGGCAGCCGGACAGCCAGCAGCCCGCTCATCGGCGGCACCCGGGCCCCTAGGCCGTCCGGCGGGGGCACTCGGGCCGTTAGCCCGTTTGACGGGGGCACTCGGGCCGTTAGCCCGTTTGACGGGGGCACTCGGGCCGTTAGCCCGTTTGACGGGGGCAACCGGACCTCGAGCCCGTTTGGTGGGGTCAGTCGGGCCGTTAGCCCGTTGGGGGGGGACAGCCGAACCACCCACCGACCGTCCTGTGGGAGCCGCCGCAGCAGCAGTTGCAGGAGTCGCAGCCAGCCAGTGGGGACCCGGAAGCGGCCCGTTCCCCTCAGCTGCCCTCCATGCACGCCTACAATCGAGCGCGACATCCAGAAGCTCGGCCATTTTGGCCACGCCTCCCTTCACCTCATTACTTATGTTCTTCTGCCGAACACAAGCTTCCCGCATCCCGCTCAACACAACCCTGCATTGAGCGATCGCGGCCTCTTCCTTCGCCCTCATGTCGCGGATACGTCCCAGTCGCGGCGATTCCCCCGCCCGACCAGACACACCCGCACGCGGCGCGTCACCGCCCCCGACCCCGTTGGTCGTCGGGCAGACAATATCCCCCAGAGATCCGGCTTCCACAGGCGAGGCAGAAGCCGCGCCATCCGTGGTCACCACCGGGGGCGGGGAGCATCTCACAGGAGGCGACCTTAGCACCAGGCCGCTCCTCCTGAAGATCGCATCGCCCCCCCACCCTCGGTGGTTCCGGAAACCATCCCGCGCCGGGAAGTGGAGGAGTCCTGGGCGCCCGCAGCAACGACGTCCGCAAAAGAGTTGGGTCGCCCAACTAGTGGCGTCCCAACCGAAACTGTTGGCCCCCTTTGAGGGTCGGCCCTTGGGGTGGACCCAATAAGCCCCCCTTGTGGGTCGAGCTTTTTCTCCTTGGAGTCCGCTACAGAGTCGGGTCGGCCCACTAGTGGCGTCCCAACCGAAGCTGTAGCTGTAGGCCCCCTTTGAGGGTTGGCCTTCGGAGTGGAGCCAATAAGCCCCCCTTGTGGGTCGAGCTTCTGGTCTCCGTCCTTCTTCTTCCTATCATCGTTTTTTTTTGTTTCATTGAATTCCATATAATTCCCACGAGTGTGGGGGAAAGTACGTCGGCCGGGCCATAGCCCCCGATAACCCAGCAAGGCCAAAACATTATTCACCGGGGCGGCCAGGTATCGGTGAAGCTCCGTTTGCGACTAGACTATTTTCTGAAGGGGGCCTCTAGCCAAGCTGATCCCAGGCACGGGTCGCATCACACCATGATCCAGCCCCCAAATCGTTGCTTACTTTAGCCATGACCGAGTATTGGTCTCCAGAAAGGAAAAAACGCTTCCCACCACACATTGTAGGGTGAGCGAGGTTTCCTAGAAAGACCCAGACCCGAGCATGTTAACGGTGGCCGCCGCGTGGAGGCAGTAAGTCTTCTTGTGTGTTTCTCCATAAGGATCGTACTCTGACTTTACCCTATGGGCTCACACCTGACCACAATGATCTATAGAACTGTGTAAATCTAAACGTGCATCTGTTTGCAGGCAAATCCTTTTCAAACAAGAAAATAAATATTTCTATCATGGACGAAGTAATTTAACACAGAAAAAAGTTTTACATTTTTAGTTTTAATTAGAATAATAAATTTTTTCAATTAAAAGTTTAATCAATGCGATTGGGGGTGCTGATGGCGAGTAGTCAGCATGTTGGTTTCGATTCTCAACCCGTTGAAATCAGAATAAAGTTTTTTCTGAACGTCGGCGAAGTAAAATAATAAATAACATGCCCCCTTTAGCTTAAAAATAATGCGTCAAAAATAAGATCAGAGACGCCTTATAATTTACACGCAACAACTGCAGAGTTGTGATGGAGTTAAGCTCAATCTTCCTTTTACCTCCTGTCTATTCTCTACAATATCCACTGCAATGCATTTCATATGTAGGGGATATCCCTGAGCACTGGTCCAAGATATAAAAAAAAATTAAATATTTAATTAGTTTTTGCGCTCAAAATTTAAACAAATAAATCATTATTTTTATTACTATAGATGAATTATTTTTATCTAAATGATTATCCGATTGTTTTATTTCAATATAAAATACTCTCTATATGAATGGAAATTAATATCCCATAAGCATTCGAATTGAAAGCAAATATTTTTTTGCTATTAAATATTTGTTTGAAACTTTTAAAATATTTAATTAAAGTTTTAATTATTATTATTAAAAGTTTAATAGGAACTTAATTCAATTAAACGATTAATTAATTTATAGGTGAAAATCTAATCAATTTTTTAATTGATGTTACGAAATTTTGATATCCTATTTTCTGACTTAAGCATATTTTTTTTATTTAGTTTCTACAGGAAAAGTGCCCTTCCAGAGGAGGAGCTTTTCGCGATAAAATTTTGTTATTTAAACGTGTTTACGAAGTCTCTTCATCTGATTCTGTGTCGCGGATTTGTGTCCACGTCATTTCTCTCTCCGCTTACGCCTCTTCATGATGTTGGTCTTTGGCGATTCCTTCTCAATTTGGGATTCGCTATGTCCGAGATATCCATTCGAAGTGTGTAGACATGTCCATGTCCTTAGTCGGTGACCGATTTCAATAGCAATGGGACCTTTCTTTATTGCTAATTGACAGAAGGTCGACGTTTGTGATATGGTTGTGCCAAAATAGAATGCTTCGTTTACGCAGACATTAGATCAGGGCACAAAAGATGTACCCAACAATGCAATGCTGCTGATGAATTTGCAATTGCGTAACCATGAGTACAATAATATGAAGGTTAAGGGTTCAATCCCAGCCTAGACCCTGGGTGTTTTCTGTACACAGGAGAAGCAGCGTCGCATACTGTGTATGTTTAAAAAATAAATATTATACAGAACAGAGAGCTGGTAAAGTGGTCGAAGGATATAAACATTTATAGTTTTGTTGATATGGCCTCATTTATTTTCCAATATCTGCAATCGCAAAGTGTGTAGCCTTCTTTACACTGGGGTTTCAGGGTAATGATTTTTTTTCTACTTAGAAATTTGGTAAGAATTATAGACTTTATTTTAGAGTGGCGACTTGAGCACTCAAGTTACGTTAAAGTAAATAATTATTTTCTTTTAATTTCTAATAAAAAAAAATTTATTGAAAATTCGAATCTTACATTTTTTCTATTATTAGAAACTCTGGGGGAAATATTAACGCTCCGAATAATAGAATTAAAATTATAATAATCAACTTTTTTTTTCTTAAATTTGATAGTGGGCAGCTGACAAATGTAATTCATATACGCGGTTTACCACCGAGAAACACTATGCAGAGGTCATGATTCCCTATACCACGCTAGAGATTGGCCTAGGCTGCACATCTGCTCATGGGATGAGATCACGCCACGCCGTGAGCTAAATATATAGTATGAGGCTTTTTCTTGTCCCCTTCCTAAGTATTTGGAGAGGAATGGTATAGAGAAGAGACAATAGTATCTTGCAGAAACCCCTTGAACATACTACTGACAATTGGTCAAATGATGGGAATAATCGGTTACTTGTTGCTCTATGCTGCAATGGTGCGTTTATGCTGAATTAGTAAAATAGAGTTTCTGAGCCTCTGATATTATGCTGAGTGATTAATTTTTAAGGTAAATAAGAGTCATTTTATTTATTATTTATTGTTGTTAATATATATACAGTCGAACTTCTCTATAACGTAGCAGTTGGGGACCGTCAAATTTCTACGTTATAGAGAAAATTCGTTATAGAGAAACTGCAGAAAATTTTGACTACATTTTTTTAGAAAATATATTTATTAAGACAAAAAAAATTGTTTTTACATGATCACATTAATTTTGTTTTTATTATTAATACAAATGACTAAATTGATGCAAAAAATCGATTGCTACAAACTTCGCAATAGAGAGATTATTTAGTGTGAAAAATTCTATTTAGGTCTTAAAAAATTGTACATACGTTACAGAGAGAACTTCGCTATAGGGAAGTTCGTTATAGGGAGATCAAAATGTATGAAAATACTCACAAAAATGTTGTGTTCACGAATTTTATTTGTTATAGAGAAGATTTCGTTATAGAGAAGTTCGCTATAGAGAAGTTCGACTGTACTTTAGAATCTTTTTTTGATTCACGAGGCTGTAGTCTCAGCACATTAACTACTTATCAAACAGCATCATAAAATGAACGGTTCAGTCGTAAATGCACTTTATTTCATATTGCTTCCAGCGAGAATGTTTCTGCTGTACTCTTCTCGAAAACATCGGTACCAGTCTGCACTTGTAAATTTATATCCTGAAACAAATTTTGAACAAAAAATCCACTTTTATGCTGACATTTAGTAATGCTTGAAGTAAAAGTCAAGCGAATCCTTTCAATTTGAATCTCATAAAAGTTGCCTGATGAACACATACGAATAACATTAACCTTTTTCTAACGACAAACATAAAGAAGGCGAATGGGAATGCTGTACAAAATTACACGTTTTATTTTGATTACATTTTCTTTATACACTTTCGTCAAAAGACGTGTGGCAACAAAAAACAAAAAAAAAATTGTCAATTCCCCAAAAAAGTTTACTTGTTCTTCTCTGTCTATTTACACACTAATGCAATAGAAATAAAAGAGGTTTGCAGTTTTTCATAGTCAAAGAGCTTCAAACAAAAGCACACATTCAACAAATTGCAAAAAGAACTTTAGAATTTAAAGAAATATATTCGCGGCAAATTCTACGTTTTGATGTACTTCGGACAGATGAGATTTTAAACACAGCAAAGACTGTGAACAAATTTCATTTCAATCCCGATTCTAAGTCAAAGTACACGGAAAAAAATAAAACTAAATTTTTATTAAACATTTTGTAATATCAATTGAAAATTTAATTGGATTTTCACCCGTAAAGAAATTGATAGTATCTATTAAATTATTATTGTTGACTTAATTGTATTTTTTTTTTAATTTTTTGTATCTGCGACCAGCACTCAGGAAATGACTTCTACACATGCGAAGCATTGTGCTGGAACTATAGGAAAAGGATAGTAAAAGAAACGACAGGAGGTGGAGTTTAATTAATTATTTTACAGCTCTGCTTTCGCACGTTCTTTGTTTATTTAT
Source organism: Dexiosoma caninum (assembly GCA_963924685.1). NCBI lineage: Eukaryota > Metazoa > Arthropoda > Insecta > Diptera > Tachinidae > Dexiosoma > Dexiosoma caninum. Next base: position 79,511,460 of record OZ004727.1, on the reverse strand, counting down.
ACTGGTAGCAGTGCTGAAGCTTCAGTTTAGTAGCCATTTATTATTATTTTACTTCGCCGGTGCTACACAATACCGACGAAGGAGGGCGTTCTGATGTGATTGTGGATTGCTATCAACTCAAACCGCTATTGTTCAGTGACCAGTGACTGACTATGCCTTCGACACTGAAACCTTCCGACAACAACTGACTCACAAAGCCACACAAAAGAACACAGAAAAATGGAAACTGGAGTTGAACCCATCGTACCATCGCCAATTTTCAATTAAATTTTTTGATAATAATAATTAAAAATTTAATTACTATTATTACTATTTAATTATTATTGATATTAGCGCCAAATGAAATGCTGCAAATAGACCAGCTAAATCATATGACAAACATCGATAAATAATCGTAATAAATTTAATTAAATTTTTTAAAATTTCCAAAAAATTTTTAAAAGCAAAACAAAAAAAATATTTGAATTCAATGCGATTAATTTCTATTTGTATTAAGGGAGTTGCATACACTCGTATGAAATAAAACAATCAGTTAAGCATTTCAAGGGAAAAAACATTATTTATTTATTTAAGTAGTGAGCCAGAAAATTAATTAAAAATTTAATTGAATTGATTAAACTTTTAATTAGAAACCTAATTATTGCTAATTGAAGGTGTTTATTAAAAAGAAAAGAGTAAATTTATTTCCTGTGCAGAGCTTCAGCATTAATGAAAATTAAAGGCATTTGTAGTATGTTATATTGTGTTGCAGTATTGAAAAATACCCTTGGCAGGACAACGGCATAGCTGTGACCATCCTGCAGCCTGCACAGAAAAAATTTTCTCAAAAATTTTTTCAATTAAAGGTTTTTAATTGTTCCAATTAAATTATTTAATCAAAAAAAAAACATAATAAATATGTGCATAGGGGTATGTTTTTCCACTTTTGCATATGTGCTGTATAAAAGCAAACAGTGCAAATCTATATAGAGATAACCACTACAATTTACTTTAAATAACCGTACTATATTTTGCATTTTAAGAATGAGCCAATACTTAAAATGATCAAAAATAAGACCAATGTAATAATGATTTGTTTTTTAATTTCATATTTATTACAATTGTTTTAAAACATAACAAATTTATGAAATCTTTAGTTAATTAACCACTAATATAAAAATATCCAACGGTTAAGCACGGTTTGTTTTAATAAAAAAAAAACTTTACTATTGTTATTGTTTGAAAAGAATTGTAGAAAAAGAGAAGATTAGATTGTATTTGGTGTGAAAAGTGATCGTGGAGAGTACGCATGAACAGCGCGTCTATGACATACATAAGTTATTTTTTGATGAACAAAATTAATTTTTTTTTTTTGCTATAACGGTACTGTGTATGTTTGGCTGCATAACAATTGTATTATACATGAAGTGTGCTTATATTCTTTATATTTCTACATTTGCTTTGCTGCTTTGTTTTAAAGTTTTATTGCTGTACATTGAATTATTTGGAAAAGTGTATACTGATGACGATTTGATTTTATTATTAACTGACTGGAATTTACAACACCTGCAAAACTATTTCAAAGGTAAGTCCGTATAGAAAGTATTACGAATTTTGTAAAATGTAATTTTGAAATTCTTTTTAGAGCAAATGATAGACATCGAAGTCCTAAAAGTTTTAAAAATACATCAATTAATACAATTAAAAATTAATTATCTTAAAATGACAAAATTCAGTTAAATTTTTAATTAAATCAATTAATTTGTTTGTTAAAATTAATTCAAATATCTAATTACTTATTTAACTTGTACAGACAAACATTTAATTAGAAGTTTGCGTGCAACGTTTAATAAAACTTTTTAATTAATTTTAAAGTGGGGAAAAACTTGAACTTTACAAATCTGTTAATTGATATGATAAATTTGTTTGCTGGCCCAAAATTAGCAAACACTTTAATTGACCCAACCAATCTCTAATAACATTTTTAATTGAAGTAAATTTGGAATTTTTTCTGTGTAATAATGAAATACGCATTTATATACAATCAATCGATTTTTAATATTTTTCTCCTTAAACTAACAACTTTTTTTGTTTTTTTTTTCTTTAATCAAAGCTCAGTATGAATGATGGGGAAATAAATTTTAGCGAAAGCGATCACCATCCTGCTTTGATTTGCTGTTGCTGCCTATTGAAGCTGTAGAATGCGGATAATCAAAGCAGCTAATGTTTATGGCTGGCAGCGTATTATGACATTCCAGGCTTCCTTTTGGCTGTAATTTCACTTATTAATTTACTAAAGTCGTTTCTGCACCTCAGAGAAATAGAGAAAAAAAAATATATTTAAATAAAACAATCATTTATTTAAATTGTTGTTGCCATTAAAATTCTTACAGTTCATAAATCTCGTCATTATTTTGATGATGGGGAGGAGTACTGAAAATTCGCTAGAGCCGCATGAAATTCTGTTCTTATTAATTCCAGGCAATATAACTTTGTTCTTTAGTTTTGTTCAGAATCAAATATCATGTTTTTCTTTCCCACGCGCTTTACTGTGCGAATATTTCACGTTTCGAGTGCGAAGATGTTGGTTAAAAATGTATAAAATAAAATACTTTAGCTAAAAATTATCAAAATATGTGCTCCAATGGCTCTTTATATTTTATGGCTGAATATTGGCCGTTTCGTTTCGGATTTCATATAGTTCATAACAATTACCAGGGATAATTGGAAGTGGCAAATATTCTCAAAAGTACCGCTCAAAAAACAATATGGTCAGCAGTTGTAGAATGAAATTGAAAAAAATATAATAAAAAAAATGTGAAAAAACTTTTTCTTGGAATTTAAATTAAAATTTCAATTTACTAACGATGCCATTCAGATTATTTAGAATCCTCTGTTTCGGTATTAGCATCACGCTACCTCTTCCCAGAAAAAAACATCGTTATTCAGAAACATTTTACATTTATTTATTTAAGTAAATAAGTGAAACAACTTTTATAGCTGTAAAAATGTTACAAAAAATGCACGAAAATAGCATTTGTCTGTTTGGATACAAAAGGTAATGCTTCTAAGCGGCTCATAGCCAACTAAAAAAGTCATTGTGAAAGCGTAAATGCAAGTGATTCCGCTTTGTTTTAGAAAAGTTCTTCCTTATAGTGCGTCCAGGCAAGCACTAATTTCTGCTGGATTCTTATAGGCATTAAGAAAAATATTTTTCTATAATGAAGTCGTTCGGCATAGTTCATTACAGCTGATTATGGTGCCATATTCAAAGTATTAAGAGATTTTAAGCTGATGGGTCTTGTGACGAATGGCAATCGATGTGTGTGCGTGTGTGGCCTTTTTATATACCAATTAATACGATCAGTTAAAAACCTTTGGAAATTGGAAATTTCTATAAAAGCCAATTCAAAGAAATTAAAAGAAAAATCTACAATCAATCTGCAAAATCAATTAACAAAATATAAAAACATGTTCGCTGAGGAGTTCTTCACTTAAAAACTAAAAGAACGTGGCCAAAAATTATACGGTGTACAGACATGCACATTTATTGAGATTTCTGCAATAAACGCCTTTATTGAACTCAATATTGCATACAAAACATAAACTAATTTATTGCGCAATAAGTTCGAAATTGTTATAAATATTGAGTAAAACTTCTAATGCAACAACCCTTCACAGAACAAATGAAAATTAATTTCAATTAAAAAATTTGTGATATCAATTAAAAAATGTAATATCAATGAAATTTTTATACTTAAATTAATTAAAATATTATTTTATTAAATGTTAATTGCAACAATTAAAAATTGCAATTAAGTTTTTAATTATATTTATTAATTACTGCACTAAAAAAAATAAAAACTTTTCATTAATTTTTTTATTAAGCGAATTAAAATCATATCTCTTTCTAGTTCTCAGGGAGTTGTTTTGAAAAAAAGAAGGTTTTATATTATTGATGTTTTTTTTTAATGAATAAAAATGTAATTGTATTAATTAAACTATTTCATTGAAATAATAACAAAAATTAATTAATTAATTAAAAAAACAAGCAATAATTTTTTCTGTGATCTAATAATAATTTTTACCGAAGACAAAATTCTATACAAAACGAAAGAGAAGTGCGAAGAAGCGAATTATACCTGCAAAGGTTGTATTTTCCAGCTGAAAAGCACTTATTAATTATATGTGACCAATAAATTAATTTGCTTAAATTTACTCAATTAATAATTCATGTCTGAACATACAATTGCTTTCGTCAAAATTTGTAGGCCCTCCATAAATTTCAACTTCTTAATTTAAAGGCTTCATATTCATTCGACAGTGTGCAATACAATTTTACGTTTCATCTGAGTGTTGGCTTTTGTGGAAAAGGACGTGTATACGTGGAGTGCCGTTCTTTTTTCTTGACTATAAAAAGTGTTGAAAGTGCAACAATAAAAAAAGTGCTTAGAGAAGTGAAAGTGTTTTCATATTTACGAAGGCAGGTGTATGTGAACGCATTAGTGCCTGTATAAACGCTTTAATGCTTGTGCATTAGAAAATGTGTTAAAAAAACAATAAAAATTAAAGCCACAAAAACGTGTATTTGTGAGTGGCAAAAAGTTTTGCAAAAACAAAAATGTGAAACTTCATAGCAACTATTTTCATAAATGATTCTTTCTTGCCACTTTGCGGATTTAAGTTTTCAATCGGTATAATAAAATTTGTGTTAATAAAAATATAAAAAAAAAATATTTACGCTGATTATCATGCAACAGTCTATGGGATAAATTTTTTTTTTTTTCTATAAAAAGGAAATTAGTTGATTTGCTAGAAATGTTTCTTATTTTAATATCAATGATGTCTTCTTTAAATTAAGTGGAGCAACAGAAACCCGTTTCGTTTCACTTACGACAACATAGTCAATGTTAAGGATTGCATTTGTACAAACTGCATTTCACACTGGTCATGCCAATCGACCGTGATGAATTCATGAAATTGGTATTCCGCATCATTTTAACTAAAGTTCCGGGATATCAACGACTGCCTGAGGAAGTATTATTACCGCTTTTGCTGTTGGCTGCATTACTAGCAGAATTATTAACAAAAGATTTGAGGGAGGACAGTTGATTTCCATTGTCTGAGCTGGTATAAGGCATATAGTAGGCGGTAGCATCGTTGCTATTGTTGTTTGCTATGCTGTAAGCAGATAAGGGCATATTGTCATCGAATACTGTGCCACTGTTGGGAGACGCTGCCGCCGTCGTACACATTTGCCGTGGCGAACTGTTTATCGATGAATAACTATCATTTACAATGTTGCTTTTATTATTATTAGCATTGTTATCAACTATGTAACTGCTGTTGGAATGTTCGTTGTGGTATTTTTGCTGTTACTCTTAAATTGGCCAAAGCACTAGCAGGGAAGTTGGTTTTTTAGTCGAAACGTACGATGTTGGATATTTCCAGAAAAATGTTCACAAAAGTTCTCTTCAACTTTAGTCCCCTTCGCATTTTCTAGCTCCGGTAGAATGAATTGCATTTGTTGTAAAACATCGCCTGAGTACTTTTCCAAGAAAGCTGATGAAATCTTAAATACAACATTATTATTATTATTCATGTCCGATTAGCGCCAAACATAAAATTAGTTTTTTTAGTTGTTGAATATCAGCGTTCATTGTTCTGTAGTCTAAATCAGAGTCACAGTGTAACAATAATACATGCCGGGACTTTTGGATAAAGTTGATGTTGCATCAAATATACACAGAAAAAAATATAAGACTGAGTTTAGACGAGGAAACATTTGGAAGAGCGACATTTAGTTTGGTAGCATATTACGGGTGGGAAAGAGAGTATTGTTTTTCTGTTCGGTACTCGGGTAAAATTGGAACAATATTAACAATAATAATCGAATGTCGACGGCAACATTTTCATCTGTGTAACGGCGAATGAAAAAACAATAGAGAATTCCAGATGTTTTTCTTCCAACTGTTTTCTCGTCTAAACTCAGTCTAAATAAATTTTAATTAAAAATTTTTTAATATCAAACAAAAAATTTAATTAGAGATTCACCTGTAAAGTTATTAATGGTATCACTTAGGTTATTATTATCGATTCAGTAGAATTAATTTCCAATCAAGCTTTTTATTAATAATAATTAGAAATTTAATTAAATATTTCGAATATTTCAAACAAATCTTTAATAACACAAAACAAATACTTTATATATAACTAATTCGAAGGCTTATTGAGTATTAAATTCTATTTCCATAAAGAGTGCTGCATATATGAAATCAATCAATTAGAAAAGAATTTAAATAATAATTACTCATGATTTTGTGTATTTTATAGCCAAGTTATTTATTTATTTAAGTCCTCAGTCCAAAAATCAGCTAAAATTATAATTGAATTGATTATAGCTCTTTAATTGGAAAATATATTATTCTTTTTAAAGGTGTTAGTTAAAAATATAAAAGTAAAATTTTTTTTTCGTGTTCGGAATATTAATAGATCTTCGTAGAGATCAATTATACATTTACAAGCTTAAGATTGTTAAAAATAATAAACGCCTCATAGTTGTGGCAATCAAGTAGCTTGTAAATAGCACAAAAAAAATTTTTACGATCTTAATTTAATTAGAATATTATATTTTTCCAATTAAAAGTTTAATTAATTCAATTAAATTTTTAATCACTTTTGGAACTCAATTAAAAGTTTAATTAATGCAATTAAATTATTAATCAGTATTTGGAGAGTAAAAAATTATCGAAATTTATAAGCACTACTAAAAGCTGTCAGAAGCAATACATTGTATATGTATATGTTACATAAGTTCACTAAAGTAAGTGAATACACCGTTTATAGCAGTAAAAATGCTTAAAAAAGGTATTCCCGTGAGTTTCGTTATTTTGGATGTATAAAGAAACGCTGCTAAAGGCCCGTTCAGACTATTATACTTTGTATTAATACTTGTCAAAAATTCAAATAATACGTGCAAGTGGGATAGTGTGAACGCAAAATGTTATGAAAACCACAAGTATTACGATAAAAAATTGACATCCCATAATACATTCTCATTTTTTGAAAATTTTCTAAACGATAATACTTTTCATCTGATTAAAATTCACAAGCCAACTGTTCCGCCGCCGGTGGCATGCCGTCCATTTTTTGTTATTTTTTTCGTCATATAAAGGCCCAACATTTTTAAAATTTTAATCTCATAGCAAAAAATCGAATATTTTAACTGCTGGATACTTTCAAGAGCCGGCACATTTGCCGTCTACGTAAAAAAACCTGCCGCCGTTAGCCAATAATAATAATTCATATTAGAGACTGAGTGGAAAAAGAAAACAGAATTAACATGATGTTATTACACAATTATTTTAAGAAATTATACCGTGTTTTACCTGAAACAGATTCTCTTAGCACTGTGTTTTGTTTTGATATACTTTGGCCAACAACATTTAACAATTGCTGGCAGGAATGTTCAGAAAGCCTGCAAAAATTTTCAAAACTTTTTGCGTCCTCTAGTCGTAATTCCTTGGTTGCAATATGAGTTAAATCTCTTCCCGAGTACCGCCGTAGAAGCCATTCACGGCTCCAATACCGTTTTCTACTTCGTCGAACGAACAATTCATTATGTTTGTGTTTCTTTATTATAATAGCTAAAGCCATCAAAACTCCTCCCACAAATTTACATTTATATCTTTTTGGAAATAACATGACTTTTCCTTTTTTTTAATTTTAAAACACTTTTGTTTATTAAAAATTGTTTTCTCAACTTCTGTTTTTTTTTTTGTATTTTCTCTCTATTTCAAGTGTGATGGTGTAAATGTCAGTTTACGTTAGATTTTTTGACAGTCGCAATAAATGTATTTAGATTTCTGTATCGTAAAATGTGATGAAAGTCTTAATACTTGTATAATAGTCTGAACGGGCCTTAAGCCCGGCTCATCGGTAATAAACATCATGTATTATAAAAGCACAGTTCCAAAGTGATACCATCATTTTGTCTCCCTTATAAAAATGCTGTCCGGCAACCACTAATTATTGGGTTGGGTACTTAAATACATAAGTAATTAATTTCTTTACAATGAAACACTCAAAAATTACTGATTTTAATTTAAATCATGATCTAATTCATATATGCTAAATTCTTCATAAATAGAAATTAATATCTAGAAGCATTGAAGTTGAATTCAAATATATTTTTTTGGGTGAAATTTTTTTTTAAATTTTTAAAAGTAAAATTTTAATTATTATTATTAAAAATTTATTTGAAAAATAATTCAACTTAGAGAACACTAATAATTTAATTGATACTATCAATTTCTTTACGGGTGAAAATCTAATTAATTTTTTAATTGATATTACAAAACTTTTAATTTAAATTTTGTTTAAATTTTTTTTCTATGTGAGGCGCTGTGCTTGTTACTTTCTTTACAATATTTTATAGAGAATGTGTGGAAAGCCTTAAGAAGAAACTTTCAAATAAAATCTTTTTCACAAATCTATTTCATTTGATTTCTTTGCAAGATTTCTAGCACTTTCATTCATTGACAAAATATATTTGTAGCCTATTTTTAAAGGGCAACACTTCAAGTTTATTATATAGAGTGACTAGTGACTAGTAGAGGATTCTTTCAATATTATAATAGCTGCTATAAGGAGACTTGGCACATAATTTAACACACTTTTTATTAATATTCCGTTTAATGTCGGATGGGTGGGTGGTTGTTTTGTTTTCTTTTAGCATTTTCTTTTCTCCATCTTAACATAACAATTTTATAAACAATAACAAAGCGGTTTTTGTTGTTGTTGCTGTTGTTCTATTAAAATCTCTTAAACAGTTAAGAAAATATTTTTGCTTGAAACAGCTGCACAAAAGCGTTGTTATTTGTTCATGTTTTGCCAGCCAGTGCCAGTGTAGCATAAATGAAAATTAAATTTCCATATCGTCTTCTAAAATCTGAATAACTGTGTGACTAGAAAAGTTTTAAATAAAACGAAGTGTACAAGTAGGCTGGCTTAACCATACATCAAACATAAATAAATGACCGTAATTCGTTTTAACTGGCGTTAAATAAATAAAAAGAAAACATTATTGCTGGTTGTCTATGAATTAAGAACTTTAATTGATTTTTATTCCATTTAATTTTTATTTCAATTAAATTTTTAATCACTTAAAAACCATCAAAAATATATAAAACCGATTTTTTGAAAACAGCTCCTTGAGAGCTACAAAGAGAATCCTTTTTAATTCGTTCGATTAAAAAATTCATTAAAAGTTTTCATTGTTTTTCCTTTAGCTAATTGACCAGGGGTTATTCCAATGTAAATAAATAAAAGTTTTTAATTTTTTTTGTTCACTTATTTCATTAATTTACGCATACAAATTTAATTGATATTACTAATTTGTTTACTGATAAAATTTTAAACATTTTTTTCATTGAAATGAATTTTCATTTTTTTCTGTGAATTTTTTTTTATTTTATTTTATTTTTATTTGATTAATTTATTTTATTTTTTTTATTTTTTTTTATTTTTTTATTTTTGTTTATTATATTATATATTATATTATATATTATATTTGGTTTATTTGATTAATTTATTTTAATTTATAAAACCTGAATCTTATAGAGCAAAATATGTTCACATTTTAAGAAGAAGTTAAATTAAAAAACAAAAAAATTAAATGCATTAAAACTTCATTAATTTGGAATAAATTTCCTAATTTCATTGCTGAAATTGAAATATTCATACAATACGTATGTAATCTATATGTAGTATATGCATGAATGTATGTATATAATTAACAATTTATCACAAGACAGATGTCTATAGTACATACATACATTTACAGTTCACTCCTCGCTTCACCTGCCAAATAATCAACCATTTTAAAGACATTGGCAAATTTGCCAATGGGGCTTAAGCTGACATTTAGACTGAATTTCTGGAAAATTATTCACATTGTTATTGTATGCTATACAAACTTGCCAAGTATACAGTTACAATTTGCTTTCATAAGGAAAACTGATGAACTTTGATGAAGTTGTATGCCAACTGCGCTGCTACGTATCGTCTTTGCAGCTGCAAAGAGAGCATGTGCATTTCTTGTAATTTTGTGAAGAAAAATTCTTTCATTATAAAAACAAAAGAGAACTTTGTGCAAATTGCAGCAAGTTTTAGAATCAAACTTTAGTCGCATATAATAATATTTTTTCAAGTTATGGAAATATTATCAAGTGTACATTTTCAAGGCAGAGCAACGATATACTGGCATGCGTAATGCATGTGATATTTAATGACTGCGAGTCATGACCATAATTGCGCACAATTGCTTAATGAAGAAATATTATTGATATCATGTCTTGAAATGTCGAAGTATGGCATGAATTTACCATAAAACTGCAAGATTGGTTTTCAATTATGAATATTAAACAATTTTGTGTCTTTAGATGTGTTGACCATCTGGTGCGTGGAAAAATTGGAATATTGCATACTGACGGATAACACAAGCAGAAAATTTACTAAAAAGAAAGTTTAAGAAAAATATTCAACATGTAAAAATTTTAAATATAAAATTTTTGCAGTATCGTGACTGAGTTCAAATCATATCGCCTTCAGCTGATAGCAATCCACAGGCACATCAGAGCGCTCTCGTGCGTCGGTATTGTGTAGCATCGGCGAAGTAAAATAGTTACTAAAAAGAGCTACTAAAAGCAAAGCTTAAAAATTGAATACGTCTCCTTGACATCAGAGGCGCTACAACACTGATGTAAAGCAAAGAACGTGCAAAGTTGTAGGGAAGCTTCACCTCATGTCATTTCTGTAACTGTTCTTTTCCTCTAGTTCCTCTAGCACAATGCATCACATGTGTAGCGGCCATCTCCTGAGTGCTGGTCCAAGATAAAAAAATTCTAACGATTTTCTGAATCGAGGCCGCTGATTCCCGCCGCTGTTCAACCATCCTCCAGCTTGGAGCCATCGGTATACCATACCTGGGAACCCGGCTCAAAGTTGATAAAGTTGGTCTTCCAGTCCAGATATCACGGTCGTTGATATCAACCCTGAAGTTTCTGGGGAGAACCATTCTCGGTGATGACATGTCATCACTGTGCAGAATTGAGGTGTGTAAATAGTCCCTCAAGACCCCCATACGTCGCCTTATGACACCACTCTTGAGCTCCGTAATGCGCTTCAATCTCAGGGCACCGGCACGTGCCTCCTTTTCGATCATGATCGAAAGTGGCGGCATGTCCAAAAGTAAACCGTTTGCATCGGTCAGACAAGTTCTCATTGCCCCCGTGATACCTAAACAGATGGTTCGAGGTAGTTTACTGCCCGACCTTCGGCCACCACACCAAAAATGTATAACTGACTATGGGCTTCACTACTCTGTTTAATGTCCAGGAGGTCATTCTGGGATGCAGACCCCAAGTCGTACCAAAGAACCTCGTGCAGGCAAAGAAAGCCGTCGTTGCCCTAGTGGTAACCTTCCTAGAGGCGTGTTCCAGGTGAGCGTCCTATCTAGCGTTACGCACAAATATTTCGCTGCACCGGAGAATTGTACTGTCTTTCCATCTAGGATGAGGCATCTGTGATTTGTTCCTAGTGAATGGCACTACAGTTGTTTTGTAATGGTTGATGGACAGTCCCTTAGACGCACATTACTCTTTCATCAGATTCAACATAAAAAACTCCTATCGCACACTATTAATTTAAATTTATCGCTTCACATTCTATAGATTTTCTTTGAAAATCTAAAATTAAAATTTAATTCAACTTAATTTTTTATTCCATCACATGATAATAAATGAAATGATAAAGTCTCTTTCTATTCTCCGCAGAATATTTTTCTTCTATTAAATAAATATTATCGTTACGTTGTTTAAGTGACAAACAAAATTAATAATTTTTCAGAAATGTGAATGACAGCACACGTAACCTGACAATGCATTAATTATTATCAACAGAAGAAAACTTTTCGAAGCTGCAGACTTGGCGCAGGTGATGCTAAAAACGAATTTTTTTTTTATTAACAATTTAATATTTACTTAACGGGAAACAAAAAAAAATAAACTTTTTAAACCAAGGAAAAGACTTTTTTCAAGCAACTTTACTACGAAATTTGTTGAGCAAAAAAAAAAATAAGAATATTAAAAAGGGTCTTCTCATACTTCAATAAGGACCTCCAATAATATACGTTACATATAAAAAAAGAACATTTTCCTGCACTATTTGCAATTTAGATTTCAATGCTTTTAGAATCTAATAAATTTTTAAAAGTATCTGTGTGAAGACATAAATTTTTCATTATTTGTAAATACTGGCGAAGCGTTTATGCCGTGGCATACAATTTTTTAATTTGTTCTTTTATTACCTCAACGAAGCAAAGGTAGTAGTGGACAATTTCTGTTGGTATTTTTTGTTTGGGGGACTAATGAAGGGGAAATTGTATGGATAGAAATGGCAGAACCGAAGCTTAATAAATCTCTGGTGGATAATATCAGAACGTTTAGGAAAATTAGCGACCTAAACCAAGACTTAGAAAACGGTGAATACAGCAGATTATTTAGTACAACAAAAGGTAGACAAAATTAAATTAAATTAATCGAGAGTTTTGAGGATTGCAAAAAATTGGATATTAATTGGCAACTTGAATTGCAAGTCATAAGTCTGATTAGAGATTTTAACATATAAAAGCACAACAAAAATATGATTGTTGATTTTTGGGCTCATATGAGACAATTGTGAACAATTCTAAAGAGAGATAAAATGCAGAAGTTGATGTATGTGAGTTACGAACAGTGTGTTGGCTGGTTTTGCTGGCACGACCCAAACGTCCAAACGTAGTACAGGAACGTGATTCGACACTGTACCCAGCAAATAAATATACGGTGTCAACGTTAAGGTTAATTATTCCCATCTGTGAAACCTTCGATAGGTCGTCATGCACCTGTTTGCCAAAAAAAATTTGTGTAATAATATAGGAGCTCAAACCGCTGGACCGATCTTCCTGAAATTTTCACACCATATAATTGGGACTCTTCAATGAATTATAAGCTACTTTTTTTTTATCACACCCACTTTTACGCCTACTTTTTTAATTATGCTATTCCTTCCACATGGCTTTTAACAGATTTTATATAATAAACGAGCTTAACTTCGCCATTTGTGGACCAATCGCAATGAATTTTGGTGCACTCCGGGAACGTTATAGGGTATTACTTTTTGTAAAACTAAAACGAGGAGGGCGATAGGGGGAAAATTTCGGCCTCTCCAAAACTACATAGCCGATTTTGATTAAAACTTGAATGTATTTGGGTTTTAAAAGGCAGCACATTGGCAATTGTGCAATTCCGTGAACGTTATAGGGTATAACTTTTTTTTAAAACTAGGGTCACGAGGGAAGATAAGGGCAATTTCCACGCCAGCGCGACCATCAAACCGATTTTGATGCAGTGTAAATATATTTCACCCTTATCATGAATAATATTTCCCTCGTAATTATTTCCCTTTTCACGTATTTGCAATCATCAATCAATTTTCCCCTATCGTGAACGATTTTTCTCACGCGAGTTTTTTTACTTTTCACTTTAATTTATTCACTTGATTTTTGCTGGGGAATTATATGCAAAATGTAAGTAAATTCTTCTTTCATTTATATATTTTGATAAATATTTTTTTTTTATATCAATGTCAGCTATTATAGTAGAAACATACATAAGAAAACAAATAAAATGCAAACCAACAGACCAATTGAGTGTATTTTGTTAAGAGTATACAAACATATTGCGTTCCAATTTTGGAGTTTTTTTACGGATTAACGTAAACTGCATCATAGTTCCAAGCCTAAACATATTATTTAATTTGTTGGAGTACGCTATTTGTATTTATTTTATTTTTAAACTCCATAATTTTCACGCTTTCGTTTAATTCTTGAATTCAGTTACTTTTATTGTTCAAATGCAATACCAATAATGCGGGTGACTATTTAACTTAAAAACACGAATTTTTATTTCCGCATTAAATTTAAATTGGTTGTCTTTTTAATTAATTTGTATGTTTTTGAAATCTTCTTCACTTTTCTGCATTCACAGAGAATGAGAACGTGGAAAAAATTCCACCTGAATTTCATGATACCAATTTTCACCTCGAGGGGAATGAAAATTTTACGTGGATAAAAATTTCAATTTTATTCGTGATAGGGGTGTTTATGTTTTTGCATCTAGATAGACCCAGGAGGCGACGTAGGGTTAAGATATCTATTTTCGAAACTGTATAACCCTTGATAATAACGGCAGCGAAGCCGCGGGTAAAAGCTAGTAAGCTATAAAAAACAAGAAAGCCGTCCAAATAAATTTAGATTGGCGTGCGTATAGCTCTGAGGCGGAACACGGATAAGAGTAGTCCCAGCTCGACGACTTAACCTCAATTGCATAACATCCCGTTTTCGAAGTCTCTAAATCCATTTTAAGTCAAATGTATTTTTACGAATGAGGTAGTGAGGATTTTCCATTCGCTATGTAAAAGGTACTGTGTTCCACAGAGCGAAAACAAAAAATTATGAAAGTCTTGAAATGGAGTTGCAGAGAATCTAGTCATTTGCTTTTGCTAAAATTCTTTTGAGGGTTTCTCTGATAATATAATATAATTGATGATATTTTATAATTTAATGAAGATGTTAGAATCTGTGTAAAATGGTCTAAAGTACTAGCTGCTATAAAACCATATTAGTAAAGGCCCTTTTACATTGTAATAGCGAGTAATACGACATTTCAAAAACTTAAACTCAAAGGGGAAACTAAAGACAACATGTCTATGAATTTGACCAAAATACGGAAGGGAATTTGACAGTCGCATGGCTCTCACCATTTTTTAAAAATTTTCAAAATGCCTATTTTTTTAATTTTATCAGGGATGTGTTTTTGTGTAAGCAACCACAGAAAATAACGAAACAACAAAAAAGTTTTTTGTTGTTACTACTTGTATTTTTCATTTTATTTCAAGTGGGATAATGTGAGAGCAAAATGAAATATCTCTTTAGATTTCTCTATCACAAACTATTATGAAAGTCGTAAGACTTGTATTATAGTGTGAAAGGGCTTTAAATAAAGGCCTAAATTCAATTGCATACCAAGAAATTAAATAATTTCTGTATCCCAATGACATTAACATGAAATAATTTTTTTTTTTTTAAAAATATTTGTTGTTTCAGAAACTCTTTGATAATGATGATAATTTTACTTGGAAATTTGAAAAATCACTGGCCATGTATTTTATAAATATTTCAAAATGTCATGTCAAATAAACAATCATACGCCCCAGTGGTATTTATTGTTTATATGAAACTAACATGTTTATGCATGAAAAATCATGATATACTTGAATGTATTTGTAAACCAATATATACATGAATTTTGTTGCTGAATTATTAACTCTAACTATGAAGATTTTCCTTCATATATAAACTAATTTATAACTCAATGATTGCAAAAGCTGGAACAAGTGCAAAACTATTTTCTGCAGGTAAAATATTAATAATATTTACTTTGTATGCAAATGCTTCAATGCCATTGTAATTTATAAAAATTGTTGTATGCGAAGGCTAAAGTTTTCTATAAAGTTGCTGTGCATAAAATACATATCGTATTTGGTAGCAGATTTCTGTAACTCATTATATGTTCCAGCAAATTTAAATGTTGCAAAAACTTTTCTAATAAATTTTATATTTTACATTGCTATTGCTATTATTGTTTATATATATTTGTTTGTTGCTATTATTATTTAAAATTAGACTGGCCATGATTTCTCTATTTTAGTGTTTGTTCTCATACATATTTGCTAACCATTTTATAGAATCCAACATTTTAATCACAATTATAATTGCTTTTCATACCCAAAATAACCCCATAGATTAACTCTTATCTGACAAGTTGTTAATCCTTCTTCTTTTAATTGGAAATTTGTTAGTTTTATATACTGTACATTTTGATATGATTAATTCTTAAAACTGAATTGAAGTTTCACTAAAATTGTAATGATTTATTGTATTTTATATAAATTGACTTGAGGTGTTTATCTATTTTAAATTTTATAAATTCTAGTTTAAGTAAAGAAAATGTTATAATTTTAACAATATTTTATATATTATATTTTAAGCTTAAAGAATTGTGATATTTTTTTTATCTGGAACCAGCACTCAGGAGATGGCTCCTACACATGGGAAGCATTGTGCTGGAACTATAGGAAAGGGATAGTAGGAGAAACGTCAAGAGATGAAGCTTAATTAATTATTTTACAGCTCTGCTTTCGCACGTTCTTTGTTTTGTTTATACCCGTAGCAGTGCTGAAGCTTCGGTTTAGTAGCCATCTTTTATTATTATTTTACTTCGCCGGTGCTACACAATACCGACGAAGGAGGGCGTTCTGATGGGATTGTTGATTGCTATCAGCTGAAGCCGGTATTGTTCAGTGACCAGTGACTATGCCTTCGCCACTGAAACCTTCCGACAACAACTGACACACAAAGACACACTAATGCACATCAGAAAAATGCGAGATGTTTTTTTTTTAAATAAGCATCTACTAAGCATCGTGCCATCGTTTATTTGTTCTTCTTTGATATTTCGTTAACCATCGGTTAACATCTTCAGGAAATTTTTATTCAACTGATTTTAGAGAGCAGCAGGGAAATCAATTCCCAATGGTTGTATACCCAACAATTTTCCAGGAGGAGGAAATTCTTGCCATCAGAACATGTATGCGCGAGTGCCCCGTAGGAACATTAAGGTGGCCCACATCTACATACTATCAGATTGTAAGAGGGCGCTTAGAGCCCTTCGGTCGACCTCCAAAAAACATTTTAACCCTTTATAGTCTAAAATTTTCAAAAAGTGTGAAAACATGTTTAATTTTCTTACAGAATGCAATAGAAATTTTTTACTTTACTAGAGATATGGTATAGTTCAACATACGAAAATTTAGCTCTTACATGACAACAAGTCGCGTTACTTTATTTATATACGTATACAGACATTTAATTTATTGAGACATAAAATAAAATATGTTGCTATTATTTAGAGAAAATAAAAGCTGCCGCAATAGTAGAATTAAATATAACATTTCTATTAACGTGTCTATTAACTTTAAAACGGGTGCTGCGCCAATTGATGGCATTAGACTAAGGCTGCTCTTCCATATTGCTATCGCATTATTAATTTCGACTAGGAATAAATACCATTGCTTCTATTTTGGTCAATAAAAGCAATTGTTCAATTAGTTTGTCAAAACCAATGAAGCCATTTTCTATTCAAATAATCACACAATACACAATAGCAAGTGCTATGCAAATATTAAGCAGAATGCAAATCAGATGATGATAACAACTTGTGTGTCTTCTGGAAAACTTTATTGCCCAGATCAAAATTCATTTAGTTTAAAACCGTTGCATAATTACCTTTATCAATTTATGATATAATTTAAATACGCAAATATTAAAATAAAGATGTTCGTACGTATGTATGCATGTATGCATGCTTCTGTAAATATTAGGCGCAAATTCACAGTCATTAGTTAACTATTTGTAAACTAAAATTATACCTATTATTTAACTAATACTTCATATTCACAGTGTATTGTTTAACTAACATTCTCAATATAACCAAAGAATGGTAACCCTAACAATCTTTTATTTTTCAATATTGGCTGCACTGTTATAGCAAATGGATTTTGTCTACATTTGTTATATTATTTCTTAAAAATTAATAAAACAAGCGCGCGCTCATCGAACTTTACGGCGCTAGATAGTGAATTTCTGCTGAAATTGGTTCGGGAAAACCAAAATATTCTCGAAAATAAAGAAAACTGATAGTATTGTATATATGTATGTACTAGATGACCGTCCCGGCTTCGCACGGCATCTGTTTACTAATGAGCAAAAAAAAACAAGTTTTGCTGTTTTTAGCTGACCCGGCAAACGTTGTTTTGTCATGTATATTATTTCTAGGAAACATTTTTTTAGTTCAATAAAAATAACTGTCTACTATAAGTGTGCGGAGATTTACTTATAATCGAAAGCGTTTTAGACAATGAAAGTATGCTTTATTTAGGTTAATAATTTAATCTTTATCAAAGTAACAAATATAACTTCAATTACAATTATCGATAGATAGATAGATAGCTAAACATTAAAAATAATTATTAATATTTTTACTATTAACTGTATAATGAGTAAGACAGGTGACCGGCTTCGTTGCAATCCCTTTAGGGTCAGTCGCCATATTGGACTTAGGTTGATGATAAACTTTTCAAAATCTACTCATCATACCCTTTCATTTGATACCCATATTGCAAAAAAGGAAAAAGTAGGTAAAAAAAAGTGGGAGTAAAGTGGGCGTGGTTAATTTAGGATTTCAGTTGATGATAAACTTTTCAAAATCTCCTCATCACACCCTTTCATTTGATACCCATATTGCAAATAAGCATTAAACATAAGGTTTTGCAGTTTTAGGGCCAGTCGCCATATTGGATTTAGGTTGATGATAAACTTTTCAAAATCTACTCATCATACCCTTTCATTTGATACCCATATTGCAAAAAAGGAAAAAGTAGGTAAAAAAAAGTGGGAGTGGTTAATTTTGGATTTAAGTTGAAGATAAAATTTTCAAAATCTCCTCATCACACCCTTTCATTTGATACCCTTATTGCAAAAAAGGAAATAGTAGTTAAAAAAAAAGTAGGAGAAAAGTGGGAGTAAAGATTTTATCCGATTCTTAGACCTACACAATATGCACACAAAATTTCATGAGAATCGGTCGAGCCATTTCGGAGGAGTTTAACTACAAACACCGCGACGAGAATTTTATATATTAGATATATATTTATTATTTATTATTT
This sequence comes from Dexiosoma caninum, assembly GCA_963924685.1. NCBI lineage: Eukaryota > Metazoa > Arthropoda > Insecta > Diptera > Tachinidae > Dexiosoma > Dexiosoma caninum. Next base: position 79,492,596 of record OZ004727.1, on the reverse strand, counting down.
CCTATTATTCCTGATGCTGTTAACAAGCTGTTAACGAAATATCGAATAATAAAAAACAAAATAAAATAAAAAAATACCTCAGGCTTAATAAATATATATCAAAAAATATAATAAAAAAGGTCAATTAATAATATAATCAAAAATTATAATAATAATTTACTAATCAGCTGTTGTCTAACTATTGGTTAACCAATGACATTTGACGGTTTAACTAATAGTAAACAAAAAGCTGTGAATAAAATATTATTGGTTAAACTATTGACTGTGAATTTGGGCATTAGTGTTGGTATTCATTTTCATATCCACTCCCCATTGCGAACAGTACGTTGGCTATAATATTTCGGAGAAACCATATTGTTGGTTAATTGTTTATTATTATCTTTATTGTTGAAAAATTTTAATGTAATTAATTACAATCATATTTGTCTTAGACTACTAGAGCAGCTTAAGTGTCATATTCATTCATTGTCTTCAGGTTCTTCTTATTTAATTATAGAATTTATTTTGAAGTATGAAAAGTTAAAATTTATTTAAGCAAAAACTTGCAATATTCTTGGCAAATTTTGCCATTAAATTTTCAAGTCAATTATATTTTTCGTAGCAGCATATCAATCAATAAATTTCTAAGAAATTATTTAGATTTGTATGTTTGGTTTTGCCATGGTATTGGTTGTCGTCTGGCAGGTACAGTGGGATACTACGATAAGAGTCTAAATCGTCATATGAATTCACTAAAGCCCTAAGTTACATGCAACAAATTTTACAGGAGAAGCAAAATACTTTTAAACTAACTTCTACGCTGGCACTTAGGAATTTCTGAAATTTTTTGATAAAAACATTATTTGTAATTGCAGACGTATACAATTTTGCAGGCACATGTATTTTGATACTATGGCTCATTATCAATCAAAAAGTCGATTTCGAATTTTTTTTGTAACTTGGGGCTTTTTTGAAATCATATGACGATATGTACATTAGGGTAGATCCTCCTGATAAATCTTTTTATTATATATTTGCTCTTTAATGTGTGTATTTTTAGCTTTTAGTAAAATAGAAATCATTGTTAAAGTGTTAGCAGAGCTCTGTTAAACTCGTTGGTTTGTGTCTAGGGTTGAAAAGTTTTTAAATTTTTATACACATCCATTGTTCTAGAAGAAATCCACGATATGTACGTACCCTACTACTAAAAAAATGTTGTAGATTGAAAGTAATTACCAATTTTACAAAAATTACATTGAATTGTGCAATGCGCTATTTATTTATATTTCAGTTTTAGGATTCTAATCATTCTCAACGTCAGTGGTATATCAGCATTTTTCAAAAAAAAACTTCTGTTATTCTTATAAAATTTGTTGCTCATCATGCACGAATGCATTTTTCCCTTGCAATGCTATTTGTTCGCCTTAATTAATAATGAACAGTTTAACACTAAAAGCTTTTCAAAGTTAAATTAAGTTTTAATATTGCGAATAGTTAAATCAAAGCGGTATTAAATAGTCCTTCTTCTTCGCCTTTGCACTAATTAAAGGAAATTCATTTTCTAAGACTTGCATTAAAGCCAAAATCATACTTGAACTTATTCGTTAGCGGGAATATATTTGAAAATATAAAACAAGAACTTGAATTGCATACGCTCACATTAAATCGTATTATTTTCCCATTTCCCATCATTTCCCATTTTCTTACCTTGCCTTATTATAGCCGTGCCAAGAGGAAGTTTCAGAGCCTTGTAGTTTTTTTTTTTTTTTTTTTTTCTTATATTTCTTTTAAAATTAAAATATTATTTAAATGCAATTTTCATGTTAAACATTTATTTTTATATTTTCTGTTTGTTGCAAACATTTCAGAACTTAATGTTGTTTCCCTTTGCTAGCAGTGCCATGGTTCAAGGTTGTGCGTAGCAGCAAAGAAATTTTGTTTTCCTCTTAATGAAGTCATTAACACAGAAAATGAAATACTTGCAAACACATTAATTTCAAATGAAAGGTAAGAAATTGTTGAAATATTTACAAAGTGTGTAAATGTTTTGTACATAATTAAAACAAAAAAAAAAAGGAAATACGCATGTGTACATATGGATAACAAAATGTAACTAAACTTATGACCCAGGAAAGTAAAATCATATTGTTGCCATTATTAAGGGTATGATGCACAGTGTGCAGGAAATGTTTCATTATGCAAGATGCTTTAATATCAGCTCTATAAAATTTATAATAAGACGGTCATCTGCTGACATGAATACACTTTTTTTTTTTATTTTGGATCAGCACTTAGGAGATGACTCCTACACATGCGAAGCATTGTGCTGGAACTATAGGAAAGTGATAGTAGAAGAAATGACAGAAGGTGATGATTCTCTATCTTACAATAGTTCTTATGTGGGTGCACGTGAAAAAACATTTTTCTGGTCATATGCCTCGAAGCCGTTTAACATGGATAAAACTTTCAGAAAAGCGTTGAACATTTTTCGATTTAAAAACAAAGTTTTTTTTTTATTTTGAATTTTCATTGATAAGAACTTTTCCTATATTGTGAATTTATAAAAAATTTTTTTTATTATAAACAAAAACCAATTTTCCTGAAGAAGCTACACAAAGGAGTAGCGAAATATTGAAATAAATATAAAATATATAAAAATACCTTAGGCTTAAAATAATTAGTGTTATTAAAACAAAGTTTTATTAAAATAAAAGAATTTTTTATTGGACATTATTTGCGCATAATAATTATGGCTGGTTGCAGAGATCTCATTCCTTGTGACTTTCCGCTGCTGTACTGATTCGTTTCATTTTATTCTTTTTTAATTTTTTTAATTTTAACAGGTTGTTTTATAAAACCTGGGTCCCACATACGAAAACACCTAAACAACAGCATTCCAAAGCAATTCCTTTGCTTAAAGGCGCTGAGAAAACACTATGGCTGATTCAAAAGATATTTCTTCTACAACAAATTATACAGCTATACAGGAACCGTACAGCCATGCAGATGAGAAGCCTGTGGAACACTTTATTGAATATTTTCCCTTACTGGTACATATAAGGCACACATATCGTCATATGAAACGTAAAACTATGTAAGTGGGAAAAAAAATTTCAAATTCTGGTTTGATATTGAATATTGCGTACCATGTGAAAATACCCGTGCTTAAAAATTCTTTTATATTTTACCTCAAATTAGTAATTCTGTTAATTTTGTAAAAGTTTTAATATAACTTTTTTTCTGGTTGCTTACTTAAGTACGAGTGCTTTATTACGTTTTTCCCCTCTCCAGCAAAATCTAAAAAAATTTAGTTGCATGGTTTTACGTTTCATATGACGATATACACGATACGATAAATGCAGCACATGAATTTATTCTGAAATAAATTCGACCACACTATGAATGTGTTATATTACGGTTATAGTGTTTTTTTTTGATTACTAGAAGAGGGTGGCCCAAAAATAGAGAAGGGTTTTGAATTCCTTGTAACTTTTTTATTAAAATTTTTTGTTGTTTTTGTTTTCAGTATTTTATAAAGAAGACTTGGGGAATTTCAAATAGAATAGTACGCAATTGAGCAACGTGCCAAAATCGTAGAATTTTATTTCAGAAGAAAATCTTGATTTTATTCATGATTTAATTATGAGCGATGAAGCCCAGTTCGAATTGAATGGGTTCATTAATAGGCAAAAAAGGTTACAGAAAATCCAAGAGTAGTTCAACAGCAAGAATTTGACCCAGTTAAGTGCACCGTTTGGTGGGGTGTTTCGTCGGAAAGGATAATTGGCCCATATTTTTTTGAAAATGAATACGGTATCGCTGTTTCCATCACTGGTATCGGATAATGTTAGACCATTTTTTAAGGCCAGCCCTGGAAAACTATCCGCAGCGCACCCTGCGACGGGCACAATGGGTCTTTGAACTGAAACCTTTTCTGTTATTTTGGGCTACCCTGTATTTTTATTAATTATCTTTGACACACACAAAGAGAAAAAATTTTCGTAGGAAAAAAAAAAATTCTGTATGTGTATGTGTTTCTATATGAATACATAAGAATATGTAGCATTAGTGTGACCGTTAATTTTTTTTTCGTATTTTCACTTGGCAAACCCCTTAGATTGGTTCCAAATTAGAAAAAATTAGTTGCTCCGTACGCACGCATGAAATTATGAGTGGAAGTCTGTCAACTTTTTCATTCCCAGTAAGAGCTGGTAACAGGTTTCCGTCCCAGTGCAAACAAATTGCACCAAGTTCGTTCTTGTTGAAACGTTCTTTTATATTTTTGAACTGTTCTGCTCGTATTTTTTCCCTTGCATTATGTATAGACGTTTTATTTATAATATAAATATATTTTTTTATATATAATATATTTTTGTACTTCAAGACCGACTGCTTCCACGACAGATATAATTAAATGCACGGCTTTTCGATCACTGACCTTGCAAACATCTAAAGCGGCTGCAAGTTTTGGAGTCATTATATTTTTAAATCCTCTCAAAAGCAATAAATACTCAGAAAATAAGTTTGTATGCAAAGAATGCGAAGATATGTGAAAATTTCGTTGTTATTTTTTAATTTGGTTTTTTTGTGATTAAATATTAATGTTAAAGAAAACTAATACAGAGCAACATTGTTCATCAGATATATCCCTAGAATATTTGTGAATAAGGTTTTTCTCTAAAATAAATATTACTGAAGTTATGAACAATTAAAGCGAGTCATAGTGAGAAAAATAGCATTTTTAGCCAACTTTGTGGGCTCAAGGCACGCCCAATAATTATGCAAACGATCTAAAATTTTGTATATATTTTTTTTTCTAATTTGGAATCAATCTAAGGGGTTTGCCAAGTGAAAATACGAAAAAAAAAATTGTCCATATAGCTTGCGGTCACACTAATGTAGCATTTTGAATGTTGAGAAACATTATGAATACAAATATATTAACTGCTATGAACAGTTTTATTTGCAGGCTAAAAATTTTAAGAACAATTTACTAAGAAACTTGTTAATTGAAGCTCATTTTCGACTTTTCCAGTGTATAAAACGCAATTCTCATCGCAATTGATTTTCTTCTCACGAACGGCCGTAATGCTCCAGCTGGTGTCCACTATTTGCATCTGATTTAATCCGAACAATTGCTTAATTTTTGTATTAGATTCAGCAGATTTGTTTTCACACAATTGTTGTTGCACTACAAGAAACCAGAAAAAAAATTTTAATTTTTTATTGTTTTTAACAATTTTTAAAATTTTTCAAGAAGCTATTTGGCAATGCAGTTTCGCAAGGACATACCATCCCGGCTAGTACTAAACTTATAATGAAATTGTATGCTATTTCTCAATTACTTGACGGATATTCCATAGCCGGCCTGTTTGAAAACGTTATTATTACATGTCTTAATTAATTATTTGCTCGTTTTCCATTCGCCCAAACAAACATCAACAACGTTGAGCAAATTAAATAACTTAAATTTTTCCTTGTTTCCTTTCGTTGATCATATAATCTAATTGAAATTTAATCTCTTTTATCGCACTCAACTTCAGAACATATCTACACAATTATGAGGACATAAAAATACCAGCAAGGAAAGCCATGGCCAAGTGGTCAACCGTACACAACTTGCTCGCCCAACAACAACAACAAATAAAACAATGTTGCTGCTGTAACTCAAATACGAGTAAATTCACATACATAAAGGATTTTGTTTGCCCTGCCCTGTATCCGTATGCTTTTAAGAATTGAAATTAAATTTTAAGTATTTATGACCACAAAAAAAGAAGTGAAAAAAAGGAAAAGAAAACAGAAGCAGTGAGGAGAGAGGAGAGCGAGAAATGGGAGCTAAAAATTACTGCAAATAGGGCGGCTACTGTGAGCGACATTGCATACACTCTGCATAATCGTACAAGGAAACAATTAGTTTTTGAGTGTGTATGGTGGCATTTTCGCTTTTAAGCACACGTACACTTTTACACACAAAAAGCACTCCAAATAATGCTTGTACGAACAGGCATAAGCAGTTGGACAAATCGCCCAAATTCGCAGGACAATATTCAATAAGGCTCGGGTCACAGGGTAAGTCTTTTGCTCTTAAAAAAATAAAGGGCCTACCAAGAAGATGTTTCATTTTGATTATTTAAAAAAATATGTATATTGAAGCAAAATCCCTTTCCTATAGTTCCAGCACAATGTTTCGTATGTGTAGGAGTCATCTCCTGAGTGCTGGTCCCGGATAAAAAAAAAAAGAGTTTGTTTGAATATGAAAGACATTTTCGGCATTCCATGTCAAACTTAATAATCAGGCTCGTTTCTGCTGTATGTCATCTTCAGTGTTGTCTTATTAAGTTGTTTTTCAAATTATTTATAAATGTATGTTAAGGAGTAAATTATATTGAAAGACTCTCGGAGTTATTAATCATCGCCTAGCCTGCGGTGGACAATTTCCTCTCCCGATATTTAGGGTCTCTTTCACCAAACATATTTAAACACAATTTAATTTAATTAAAGATCTTTATTTAAAGTATCTTTAAAAAAATTTTATTTTCACCAACTGAAATAATGAAACACAAAAAAGTATGGTAACGCTCTGATATTTCAATATGATAGCGTCAACTTACAGCTTTTTAAAAAGCTGTTTAAAAGCTGTTTTAAAGCTGTTTCATGCTGTTGCAAAATCAATATTTAAATGCAGAGTGCTGGCTACTTAATCAGTATTTAAATATTCTAGATGAAAATGAAAATCGACATTTAATTATGAATTGATATTTAAATATAATTGATGAAATAGGCTCTTAGATCCACTAATTTGGTACATGGGATGCTTATTTAAATGCAAAGAGTATGATATGCCATTAGTAAAGGAGAAGAATTCCTACCAAATGGCCACCACGACTGCTCTTGCAGAATCATCATCTTCTCATGAAATTTTATCCAAAAAAATTCGTACATTTGTTCAGTTCCTTCGATAACTTCAGGTATTCCACCTTTGAGCTCTTGGATCTTTTGTGGGCCATTGACATACAACATATCCTTTACGTAATCCCAAATTATTTCTATTTGAAAGAATTTTTCCTTTCGTTTTCTAAAAACAGGCAACAAAATTGCTAAATGACAAGATGTCGGTGCCCAATTGTGATCGCCTCTATGACAAATCACACATTAGGGAAAGTTTTCTAGCAAAAGATCGATGATATTCGTAACGTTATTTATGTGGCATTTAGTGACGTTGCCATGAACATAAATAAATCTCGTCCATATCAACGTCTTCCAATTGAGGCCATACAAAATAATTATATTTTTGTTTTTAATAAAGATAAGTGATTGCCTACTACCACGTACTGCCTGCTATACGAAAGGGATAGTGAAAGAGCTGAAAGTTGGTGAAGGGATAGAAGCTTCAGAAGATAAGCTTCAGTAGGAGTATCTTACAACTTTGATGTGTTTTTACGTTTTTCCCTTTATACGAGTAGCAGTTGTTTAAACCAATTTAAAGCATTTCTAAACTTTTTTCTATTTTGAATTTATTTTTATTTTTATTTAATTACTTCTCGCATTAAAAATTCATAAATATTGTTCCTATAATGCACACAAGATATACCCTCCTGTTCTGTAAACCGTGTCGATTTTAAAACGAGTGATTTCTTAAAACCGAATAAATGCTAATTTGGTGTTCTAAAAATCACACGATTTCCCACAGTCGAACTTGCTTGCGAATAAGAATTTTTAAATGTCAATAAAGCTACTGAAAATATGTTCAAAATAATGTTTATTCTTATTTAAAAATGTTTTCTTTAATGATATATCTCATGAATTTAGTGCAAATGTTCGTTTATTCAACCATCTACTTTATCTACATACTTTAACAAGCACATGAAAAAGTAATTGGAGTGTTTTCTAAATTGATTATTTTGTATTAAAATCTATTACAGAGCATCTAATTTGATTTTTTCATTGTCAGTACATTGTTATATTGTACAATATTTTAATTGGAATAACTCACAATCGTGTGTATCTAGCTTTTGTTTAAATACTTTGTGTACTGCCTGCCAGTGGACATTCTCTGGCACAGCCCAGTCATGCAATATTTTATTTTTTTCATTCGCAAGCAAAGGTGTAGTCCTTTCAAAAGGATATGACTTTGTTAAAGTGTATTTAGTAAAAGTGTAAACGGAATAAATTATTTTTCTCTTTTTTTTTGTTTGTGTAAATAAAAAAAAAACCAAAAAAAATTAAAAGAAAAGAAAAAAATGTTGAAATCGCAGAACATATGAGCGGTTTTTGGAGATGGCTGGTGTGCTTTTAAATATGTTTGCATTCTCAGAATTTATGACGGATAAATTAAGGAAAAATATTGCAAAATATCATGGCATCGTACAATATTTGTGAGAAATTTGCTGGCAAAGTATCTTTGAAATTTCGCGTACCAAATTAGTTTCATCTGCAATCCTTCTTCAATTTAACATTAAATTTTTGCAACATTAATTTCTCTATAACGTGGCAGAAGCTTTTCCCTTATCCCTGCTTTCTTCTTTCTTGATCTGCGGCAGAGTTTCCATGTTAATCTTTTCGCTGCCGCTGCTGCTGATGGTTAAAGTATGACATCAATTACATGAACATTTATGTTTTAAGTTTTTGATATATTGTAATTGTTGCTGCTGTTACTTTTTACAATATCGTAACTCATTTATCACTGTCAGAAGAATTCATATTGCAAATGCTCGCACACTCATGCACACCTTCTTTACGTTCATGCGAGTATGACTCCATTCGTGTATGTAGATGAGAAACTGCTGACAAAGAGCAAGTCGAATATGTAAAATAAAATAATAAAACATAAAAAGAGTTGAGCAAAAAAAAAAGAAAACGAAACGTATGTGCCATAAAAGGAATATTTTTTAGCAAGAACATTTCGTAAATGTGTGTGACAACTTCATTACGACTGGGTGGTCAGCAGAGAGTGAGATGGAGACAGAGGGGTACCTTAAAATCTCAAAAGAAACTAAAGAAAAATTAAGGCTTTCAAAAAATATGCCCATGGAGATATTTTTAAAAACACGAAAATGAATACAAAAAGATGCGAGAGGGAAAAAAAGCTCGAGGAAGTATTAAATTGGTCAAAGTTAAAATTTGTACTTAAAAAAGTTACAGCAGAAAATATTGAATTTTCAGCATGGAAATAATTTTCATGTGTTTCAGGGAATTTAAAAAAACAATTTGCAATTTTTTGCTGTGTTCTTTTGGTTGGTTGGTTGGTTCATGCGGCTGCTTGCAGCACTCCAGTAGAAATAGCGAAATTTCATTTCGAAAATACCAGTTACTCACCGGGTCTTATCCCATACGAGCGATACCACGCCAGATCCATCAGGAGTACATTTCGCCCTCCCCCTTAAAAAAATACATTTAGTGGACCTCTTCGATGTGCAAAAACATTTTAAAAATTGGTCTACAAATGACGAACTTATTTGATAAGAAATTATTGGGGTGAAAAATTTGAGTCTACACCCCCGTCACCAGCAAAATTTTAAAAAAGAAAAATTTAGTGGAGCTTTTCCATACGCAAAATGAATTTTGAATATTGGTCTGCAAATGGCGAAGTTATGATCGTTTATTATAAAATCTATTAAAAACTATGTGTAAGGAGTAACATAATTTAAAAAGGTGGGCGTAAAAGTGGGCGTAGTTAAAAAAAAGTAACCTATAATTCATTGCAGAGTTCCAGTTCAATGTTCTGGTCTGGTCCCCTATAACGTACAAACAAACACTGGATGAATGATGGAGAATGGCATATGGGCAAGTGCGCATATGGAAAGCGCATGCAGATGTAAAAACACATTCAATCGTAAAATACATTAAATTTGAAAATCATTTGAATGAAGAAAACATTTTCCTTATGGCCAGAATAAATATTACACGAAATTTCGCTTCTAATACAGGCTGCTGAATATTTATAATTTAAATGCGTACGATTTTCATTTGTTGTCACATTTATTTATTTATGTTTTATATATGTTCCCGAAATGCATATATATTTATTCATATTTTTAAAAATCTTTTCACAAATGTTGTCTATCAATAGTCTGGGTGTGATGACAAATATTTCAAAGCATAATTTAAAACAACACTTTCACTCGTTCAGATACATTTTCAAATACCAGTACATGACTGCCTTAAATGTATTCACACTCAATCACAATCCAACGTATTTATTTTATAATACTCTGGATATTGACATTTGATTATGGCATCTACAAGATTCCTGCATTTAATAAAAAGACACATGCAATAGAAGGCAAAAAAAAAATAATCAACATAAATTTGCAATGGAAACGACAGAAATTTTAATAAATTGAAATTGAAGCACTTCTGCAAGTGTCTGCTTGTATACAGGGGTGTTAAAGTGATCATAATTGTATTAATGATAGCAAAAAATCTACAAGTTGTCTATGCACATGCTGATGCATTAGTTGATGTTCTGACTCGTGGTCCTGCGTATGTTCACTTGAGGGTAATTTTTATGGAGAAAAATCCTTCAAGTTATTGGTGGAGCATTTTTCAATGCGCAACAAGGAGCCCCGAAGTATCACGGACTTACCGCCAGTTGGTTATGTGTCAAACAAAGTTTGTTCCGAAACTTCTGAATTTTTATCAGGTTGTGAGAGATTTTTTAGCCGAAATCAACACGACAATCGCTCATCAGCCGCCATATTCACCGTATTTTGTCCCCCTATGACTTCTTCCTATTCCCAAAACTAAAAACACCTATAAAAGAATGAAAATTTGCAACTGATAAATCAAAAAATGCTTATGAGAAGTGCTTTGGGGATTGGAAAAAGCGTTGGCACAAAAGCATTCGTTGTATCTAAGGGGGAGAACTTCCAAGGGGGATAATAAAAAAAATAGTGATTTGTGTGAAGTATGAACTAGTTACAATTCTTGTCAGTTATATCACAGTAGTTTAAATATTAAAATGAAAGAAAAAAACATATTTGTAAAATAATGACAATAAACACACAGCAGCAGTACAGCTGCTTCATATGAAACAAAAACATGAAAGCAGAAACACGCTTTAAAAAAATAATTAATAAATGAAAAAAAAAAATATAATTTCTAATTTTTCTCTGCACATAAACAATTTAAATAATTTATTTTAGCCAATACACATGTGAACGCAATTCCAGTGGAGCAGGCATTCATTCATTACTTGCCCACAATTTGCAATTTGTGAAAAATTTTTCATTTCACATCGATACACACTCACACAGACACATACACACACCACACAAACCCAATCATGCCGTTGCTTGCATAAACATGCATGCCCTGCAAACACTATCGATCGCTATTGATTCCAAAACTTAAACTCTGCCCTTAATTTAAAGATTTATTTTTTGACACGAGTGTACTGTGAATGACAATAACACAACAACTTGTTATTATTATCTCAGAGTCTTTGATCGTCCTTGGCAAATGTTTTGTCTTCGATATAATTTTACAGTGCCAAATTAAGGCAGGGCTCTTTTGCAAGCAATTTTTGCAATATAAAGTGGAATGCAGTATTTGATTTAAATGTTCTTGCCTGGATTTTGAAAGTCAATTATAAAATACAAATACACGATTGATCAGATGATTACAAGCAGTTGACTTTTTGTTTTTTATGGGCCACATAGATAGACAGAATGTTTGTTCCATTGAAAAACCTGTGTGAAGATAAATTTCGAAATTTAAACCCCAGACACAAACCAACTGCCTTAACAGAGCTCTGTTAATGTGTTAACAGACCTCTGTTAAACATGAAAAATCGAGATGTACATATTCCAAACGGAACTGTGCTTACATTTTTGGACCAAATGGATACAAATTAAAGGACCAAGTAGTTTATCCAATCCTCTTCACAAAAATATAAACTTGTATCCCCAATATGTCAAGGAATCTTGTTACTTTTGCAAATAAAAAATGCATATTTCTTTAGAAGATGCATCATATTCCAGGAAACTGGAGAAAGTTGTATTGAAATGTAGTTGTGGTGATGCAAACCCTTTCTAGTAATTCCACAAAGTTCTTATATAAAAAGCAATGTACAAAACACAATGTACATGTATGACTTTTATTGATGACAAATTCTTTTAAACTATATATAAAATTTTTCTACAAAGTGACACAACATAAAAAATATTTCAAAGCCAACTATGTGAATATACATGTTGAATAAGCAAAGTGTTAATGCTCAAATTATATTTCCAACACTCCTCCTCAACATATATATTTTACAAACTGATTTTATGTTTTTAAATTTAACAAAGTAACAAATTTATTATGTTTTAATTTAGACAAATTTTTAGTAAATATATCCGCAATCATATCTTCCGTAGGACAGTATTCCAAATAGATTTCCTTATTATTTACTACTTCTCTAATGTGATGATACTTTATATCTATATGTTTGCTGCGATTATGAAATACTGGATTTGTTGCTAATTTTAAAGCTTCTTGATTATCGACGTTCAATTTAATACTTTCTTCATTTATGAAACCAAGTTCTTGTAGTAATCTTCTTAAGTATACTGCTTCCTTTGCTGCATTTGATATAGACATATATTCAGCTTCTGTACTGCTTAATGCTGTTGTGGATTGTTTTTTCGACTCCCAAGATATTGCACAATTTCCAAGATAAAATATGTATCCATTATGTGACTTTCTGTCAGTTTTACATCCACCCCAGTCTGCATCAGCATAACCGATTAACTCTTGATTACTTTTGCAAAATTTTAATTTAAGATTTTGAGTTCCTTTCAAATATCTAAGAACTTGTTTTGCCGCTTTAAAATGTTCTACATGTGGATTAGTATTTCTTTGTGCTAATTTATTTACAGAATATAATATATCTGGCCTTGTCGTTAAAGATAAATATAATAAAGAGCCAATAAGTGATTGATATAATGTGCTATCAACCTCTTCACATTTTTCATTGCATTTTGTTTGAAAATTTGGTTCTAGTGGAACTGATGATGTTTTACAATTTTCCATATTGTATTGTTGTAACAAATCTTTAATATAATTTTCCTGACAGATATTTATATCTCCAGTTTCACCGTTACGTTCAACTTTCATCCCCAAAAAATGTTCCAATAAACCTTTATCTGATACTTCAAATTTCTTACTAATTTGAGACTTGAATTTTAATATTTCTGCTTCATTTTTACATCCAACTATTATATCGTCGACGTAAACTGCGACTACAATCAATTCTTTGTCTTGTATTTTTTTATATAAACACGGTTCATTTTTGCAACTTTCAAATCCCATCTTACATAAAACTTCATTTAATTTAAAATTCCATGCTCTCCCGGATTGCTTAAGACCATAAAGAGATTTGTGCAGACGTAACACTTTATTTGGATACCTTTTGTTTTCAAAACCTTGAGGCTGTTGCATGTAAATTTCATCATATAAATCTCCATTCAGGTATGCTGAAGTTACATCTATTTGGTGCAAATGCATTTTGTGCTCAACTGCTAATGCCAAAATCATTCTTATCGTTTCGTATCTTATAACAGGGGAAAAAGTTTCTTCGTAATTTATGCCGTATTTTTGACTACAGCCTTTGGCGACCAACCTTGCCTTAAACCTTTCAATTTCACCTTCACTATTTTTCTTTAAAGTGTATACCCACTTACTTTTAATAGTTTTATGACCTGCTGGTAAATCAACTAATGACCATGTCTCTTTTTGTTCCAACAAAGACATTTCTTTTTTCATAGCTTCTCTCCATTTTTCACTTTCACGACTGGATAATGCCTCTTCTAAAGTTTTTGGAACTTGCTCCTTCACTGCATTATTCAGTTGTTGATATATTTTTCTTGGACGACCTGGCCTACCATTACTAAAAATTTTAGGTCTACCTGGCCCACGTTTACCTTTTTCATTTGTTTCTACAACCTCATCAAGTGAAATATCGCTATTTACTGATCTTACAATGCTATACTCTAAATCTTCTTGATTTGAGGTATTATTTTTCTCAAATTGTTCATCGACATCTTTCTTATTTACAATTGCTTCGAAATCCATAAAATTTTGAATGTTATCATTAATTTCTTTACAGGGTAATTTATATTCATTAAATAAAACATTGCGTCTTTCAATAACTTCTCGTGTTTTCTTATCATATAAGCGATATGCTTTTGATACTCTAGAATAACCAACCATCATCATATTTGCACCTTTTGATTCAAATTTTCCTCTTCTTTTATTCAAAACTACTGCATTTGTACCAAAAATTTTAAAATGATTTACACATGGCTTACGACCCGTCCATATTTCATAAGGCGTTTTTCCATCGAGACTTTTTGATGGAGATCTATTACGTAAATAAACTGCTGTTGCTACAGCTTCAGCCCATAAATCTTGTTTTAAACCAGCATCGACTAACATACAACGAGCCATTTCTACTATTGTTCTATTAAACCTTTCCGCTACCCCATTCTGTTGCGGCGTATAAGGTACCGTTAACTGACGTTGAATTCCGCATTGCTCCAAATAATTATTAAAATCTTTATTAATATATTCTCCTCCATTATCACTACGAATACATTTTATTTTACGATTTGTATGACGTTCTACTAATTCTTTGAAATTTTTAAATTTTTCAAATACCTCGCTTTTGTATTTTAAAAAATAAACAAAAACTTTTCTTGACTTGTCATCTATGAATGTGAGGAAATACTTTGAACCTCCAACTGAATCTATTTTCATAGGACCACAAACATCCGAGTGTATTAAATCTAACAACTCACCAGATTTACTTTCAGATTTCTTCGGGAATTTTATAGCATGAATTTTGCTAACCATACATATTTCGCACGGATCTTGATGTTTCTGCGTCAAATTTATACCATTCACCATATTTTTCTTCGACAACTCAAACAGGCTTTCATAGTTCAAATGTCCATATCGACGATGCCAAGTTTCATTAATGGATTGTAAAACACATAATTTCTCGTTCGGTATTTTTATTTTAAATTGGAACAAATTTTCTTCTTTACGGGCTTTTAAAACTATTTCACCGTAAGCATCAGTAAATATTGCACCCTTATTATTAAATTTGATTTTGCCACCATACTGTATGACCTTATTGACAGATAAAAAATTTCCATTCAGATCTGAGGAATATAAAACATCTTTTAGTACAATTTTATTATTATTTATAAACAGATTGACTGTTCCTATTCCTTCAGCAGCAATTGATTTTCTATTTGCCAACATTATATTATCACTGCATCTGTCTAATTTACAAAATAAATTCCGATTTGCACACATGTGACTTGTAGCACCGCTATCAATGTACCATGTCGATGTTTGTGTATCTCTTTTTTCAGAATTCGCCATTGCAATCAAAGAGTAAGTTTTTTCTTGATTACGTTTTTCGTTGCACCTATTTGCATAATGCCCTTTCTTACCACATATGAAGCAATTTCCCTTTTTAACATTCAAATTATTATTACCTTTCTTGTAACCTGTTTCTCTTTTGGCTGCACCAAAAGCTTGTTCAATCGTAGATGATTTGTTTTGTTGATTTCGACGTTCATACTCTTCAAGAAGTTTAACCTTTAGCATTCCTAACGCTGGTAGAGAATCCCTCGTTTCTATGGCAATAACGAAGTTTTCAAACTCTCTCGGAAGACTTGACAATAAAATGACTACCAATAATTCTTCTTGAATACTAATTCCAACATCGGCTAATTTCTCCGTAATTTCACAAAAACTGTTTAAATATTCGGCCATATCTTTGCTGTCTTTCATGTTCAAACTTAACATCTTTTTATATAAGCTAACCTTTTGCATCGGACCACTCGCTTGTAAACTTCCTTAAGTTTAATCCAGGCATCTTTAGATTTGTTAATGTTTTTAATATGGTTCAACTGGTTAGACTTAACACTTAATAAAATTGTTGCGAGCGTTTTTTCATCATTACTCTTCCACTCCAAAATTTTATCACGACTCCAGGTTGAATCTGCTTCTTCTTCGCCACTTGCATACTTCCAAAAACCAGAATGAATAAGGATACTTCTCATATGAATACTCCATGTTTCGTAATTCCTTTCATCTAGCTTTTCTATCTGATATAATGACGACGATGCCATTTTTTCTTTTTAAATCTTGCAATAAAAATTCAACAACTTCCAAATCGTATGTCTGGGCCCATAACCTATTGAAATGTAGTTGTGGTGATGCAAACCCTTTCTAGTAATTCCACAAAGTTCTTATATAAAAAGCAATGTACAAAACACAATGTACATGTATGACTTTTATTGATGACAAATTCTTTTAAACTATATATAAAATTTTTCTACAAAGTGACACAACATAAAAAATATTTCAAAGCCAACTATGTGAATATACATGTTGAATAAGCAAAGTGTTAATGCTCAAATTATATTTCCAACAAGTTGGGCGGATGGCTCTTTATGAAAATCTCCAGAAATTCATCTTCTAGAGAAATTCCAAATTTGAAATTTCAGTAAAAATGAATTTTTTTTATGAAAACACCTAATGTTAGAGGTCATTGGCCATTGGATTTCATAAAGGGCCAGTATTTTATTAACATAACTAAAACTCGATTACGGATGATGTGCCGGGCGAGAGGGAACACATATCTTGGGGATGAGGACGTCGACAACTTCTGCGGCCTCTCTCTCGCAACGTGAGGTGAGGAGAAATGTTTCGATGATCACTGGTTCGAATTATATGAACGGAAAAATAACATGTATTTTTGTCTTCTGTTTTTTGAAAAATTAACATTAAAATAGTTGCATTCAACTCAAATGTTTGTTGTTTTTGTTAAATTCGTAATCATAAGAAATTTTCTTGTCAATGGAATATAAAAATTTCCTATGGCGTAAAAAAATTAAAAATCATCTTATCGAGATTGTATTTCCACTTCGCGCATCATCGCATTCTATGTGCCATACAAAAATGCTGTTAAATTTTCCGTAACGTTTATTGCGCATTTCCACTAATGTTTAAAATATACCAACTATCATAGTATAGTGACGCATTAGTCAATGTTTTACAAAATAGTTTTCCAAATGTAAATGTTATGCTTGCCATTGTGATACTTCAGCCTATTGAAAATGCCTAAGCTTGTGTGTGTGCGTGTGTGTGTGTGTGTGTGTGTGTATTTTAGTCCATATAATTCGCTATAAAAAGTCCTTTGTTTAATATTCTTTGCACTTTATTTAGGCATTAAATTGCGAATTCCATATTTTTCTTCTCGCCCTCTTTGCTCTCTTCTCTAATTATAAAACGAATCTTTGGAATGACAATTAAAACCAGATTGTGCAATTAATTTTTACCACAGGAGATATGCGAAACAGCACAATCCGGATTATTTTGCGCACTCAGCGTTTTATTTTTGCAGTTTGAATTTTCATTTTTATTTTTTCAATTTCATGGCCTGGCATTGGGGGTAGTTGTAGTTTTTTCCTACTCCCATTTTATTATGGAGTTTCGCAAAAAAGAGAACAAAATATGGGAAATTTAGTAATAAAAATTTGGGTTTTAGTAACTTAAATTTTTATTAGTGTTTTATAATAGATTAACTGAATTTATTTTGGGAATATTTATTTATACATATGATTCTAATTGTGTTTTTTCCTTTATAAACTATATGTGAAATTTATTATTACATACTTTATGATATTCTATAAGAATAAAAAGAAGAACTAAATATTTATAATCATAACCATAACCTAATTTCCTAGTTCCAGCACAATGCATCGCATGTGTAGGGGTCATCCCAGAACGCCCTCCTTCGTCGGTATTGTGTAGCACCGGCGAACTAACTGCTACGAGTATAAACAAAGAACGTGCAGAAGCAGAGCTGCAAAATAAAATTATTAAGCTTCACCTCCTGTCGTTTCTCCTACTATCGCTTTCCTATAGTTGCAGCACAATGCTTCGCATGTGTAGGAATCATCTCCTGAGTGCTGGTCCCAGATAAAAAAAAAAATAAATAATAATTTTTGGTAAATTTTCCACAATGGCCACTAATCCTCTGAAGAAATTCAATTCAAAAAATTGCTTTATTCAAGCTAAATTTTCTAAACTCCCAAAATTATTTGAATTATACGACCTATTCTGCTCCTAAGAGCTGTCTCTGACGCACCGTTTGCATATATAGTGGGATACATATGAATATCACCACATTTCCGAAATAAACAATTATTTTCATATTTTCATCATATGTAGTACCGCTGTTAAGTGGTTAACAGTGCTCTATTAACCGGAAAAAGAGCTCTGCTACAGTAAATGATTTGTGTCATGGGTTTTTAAATTTAAATTTATCTTCACACACATCGAAAATTTTTGGTTTTCTAGTCAACGTGCAGACTACTTAAACTATCGCCACCCCTGTAAGCAATTTAATTTCAAGCATTTATTGTGATCGTCTATACTACTTGAAGCTTTTTTGTAAAGTTTACATCTACATTACAAATGTACGCATTATATACAGTGCTGGCTCGATTTAAGCAACCCGACATTTATTTATTATAATTCATGACGACCAATATCATTTACAAAAAAAATTCATAGTGATGTAACATTGTTGTAGTAACTAAATTTCTTAAAAATAATCAAAAGTTCTAGTGCAATACATTGCATATGTTGGGCATATCTCCCCCACACTGGTTCGAGAAAAAAGTAAGAAAAAAATAAAATAATTAATGTGAAAAAATAAACTGCTAATCGAGTATTTGTACACAGAAAAAAATATACCAACAATTTTTTTAAAGATTTGTGTTATTGAATTTGGCACAAAAAGTCAACAACATTTAGTATTTCATTCAAAGACAATGTTTATCAAAATGGCAACTTAAAAAAGGCGGAACAGGGAATTCATTCCTGCACATGTGTTGAACATACTTATAAGCCTACCCGACAAACACAATGTTCTAACATGTCAATATTGGCTAATGGCCATATATAGGCTGGGCCAAAAGTCACGCCTGCGTGTTAAAATTTAAATAACTTTTTTGTTTATTATTTTTTATAGATTTTATTCATCGAGTAACATATTTTTACACGCAGGCGTGACTTTTGGCCCACCCTGTGTATAAATATTTAATGTTCGAAGATTGTTTAATTTTTTTTTTAATTTTATCTACAATCAAAATAAATAAGCAAATAGAGAAACTTAAACTCAAGAATGTGTTTTAATAAAAACATTTAACGAGTTTATGGGAGTACAATAAAAAAGTTGTTTAATGATTTTTCTCCATGCCACTTTTTATTGATTTTCACTCAAAGTCCAAATCAAAGCCGTTGAATCAATAAAAGTTTTAATTGATTTCCACACATCTTTTAATTAAAAAAAGTTTACAAAATAACAAAACTCGTTGTTGGAAATAAAATTTAAATCAACAATTTTTTTCTTTAGTTTAAAATATTTCTTTATTGAATTAAAATGGAATTATTTTCAATAAACGACCCTACAATTTTGTTTATCAAATATGCAAAAATCGTCATCACAGAAAATCCAAGAAAATTTTTTTATGAATCAATGATTTTCGTCTTTAAATATCAAAAACATTTTTTCCTGTGTCTACTATTATTCGATTAATCGGGTGAAATTAATGTCCATATGACTTCAGAATCGATATTCTGTAAATTTTTACTAAATAAATATCTGCTGCATTCTTGTGTCCGCCTTAAAAATTAATCTTTGTGTCACACCATAAATAAATAATAATAATAAATATTTCTAACATTTCTAACATCAATTGACTTCTATAGTTCCTTTGTGTGTTTAATATTGAAACATTTTCAAAATCCGCGAAATGATATAATTTAGAACAATGCGAAGTTAAACTATTTTCTGTGAATTAATATCTCTATAACTTTGAGCTGATTTATGACCCGGCAACAATCGAAACATTTTCGGTTTCCTTTTTTGATTGATAAATATTTTGTTTTTTTTTTATTTATTTGTAATTGGAAATTTTTTTTTATTTACTTCTCAAAGTGATTACTATTTAAACAAAAAGAGAACTTTAGCTTTATTTTAATAACTTTTAATTAAAATGTCAGTTTTTAATCACACTAACCGCATTAAGGAAAACTCTCGTTTTAAACAAACAAAAGACTGGGATTAAAAAACTTTCATGCGAAATTACATAAAATATTTATTATAAATGCATAAAGATACTAATTAGTTTTGTTGCTTTTTCATTTGTCGATTGCCAGATCCAGTAATTCCCATAACTGAACTTCAAGTTTGCTAAAATTCTATAAAATTTTAAGAATTTCTTATATGAAATACACATGAGCAAGATTCACTAACAGTAACTAAAAAAACCTAATAAATATATAAATTTTTTTGACCACAGCGTGGTATTTTATATTCATTCTTGAATTGCTGGGCATGTTTAATTGCATATCGCAATAATTTTTACGCTTCACCTACAAAATTAGTTACACCTGCAAAATTCCGTTTAATAATCACCACATACCAGGGGGTTTGCATGTGTGTATGTATGTTTGTATGAGTGCCTTTTTTTTGTATCGCATCATATTTTAATTTTGTATAGATTTATTAATAAAAGTACTCGACGGAGAAAAAAACTCTGTACAAAAGAATATTTTTTATGAAATTATTTGATTTCTGCTTTCCATATTTTTCCCAATTAATCACATCAATAATAATTTGATAAATGAAAAATTATATTAGTGTTGCATTAGTTTCACATCTAAAAAAATACTTTATTTTTCTTAAATTAATTACGAGAAACATTTAACGCTTCACTGGTACTCTATTTACCCGTCAGTGGCAATTCTTTGAAGAAAAGCAAATCCTGTTCGTAAATTATCACAAATTGACGAATTGTAGGTTTTTAAGAAACTTTTTATACCCTTCACTGTAAGTACAGGGATGGCCAAAAGTCACGTCTGCGTGTTAAAATTTTAAGAAGTTTTTTGTTTATTATTATTTTTTTTTTTACTGTTTTTCCATTTTATTCATCGAACATCATATTTTTACACGCAGGCGTGACCATTGGCCCAGCCTATACTGGCGGCTGTATATGCGTTTGTTGTTCCGTGTGTAATTTCTTTAATATTAATTTCTGAAAAAACTGTATGTATATATTCTCAAAAATGTGATGAATAGCGAAGTTTATTGGGCCAGGTCCGTCTGTCCATGTGTCCGTTGAAATCAACTTTCCGCCCAAACTAAACATCGCACAGAATAGGTTTTTTTTTGTCAATCTTATTTATTGCATCTTCACCAATTCTTTAGTGAACCAACAATAATAATTCAAATCATAAAATTAAATAGTGGCATTAAATCTAGCCAGTGCCAGATGAAATTTAAGGACCCACAGAAAAATAATGTTCAAAACGCTTCCCAATTTGACATTCATATTGATGTCAATTGATCAGTAGTAAACCTGAGTCGGTTGCTATTTAAATTCAGCAGAAAATGTACCACCAGTCCGTTTCTTTACTTGCAATTTTAGTACAAAAACTTTCTTAACTGCGAAACGGCTAAATCACTGAAAATTTGGTGAAATTCAGGCCGTGTTTGTAACTAAGTGGACTGCTTACTTTAAACATCAACTATTTGTAATCGAAATTCGTATTTTCTAAACAGGTCCAACTATTTTTACAAAATACAAAATTTGGTACATATATTCAGATATATACAGGATGTCTGGTAGCAGATTTATATTTTCAAAATGAAATAAAAAAACGTAATAATTGACACAAAGTTTTATTACGAGCATTGAACGATAGAATGGAAATGTGGATTTTATTTTTTTTTTTTAAATTTCATGAATAATCGCTCTTAGAAGTCCCAGTGGGGCTGTTCTTTTCCATATTAAAAGTCACAGATTTTCACGTAAACTGCTTCCAACCAGTTCAATGTTTTCGAATCGACTGGGGCCTGGCCGTGGGGCATTCACAGCCGAAAAAGTTGCGCGGAATCTCTGCACCCAACAACGAATTAAATTTACATTCGGTCCATCACTTATTCGCCGAATACCGAACTTTGAACAAAATTGTCGACGAGCAATTACTCTCATGAGACTTGCCAACAGGTCGTACGGTAAATAAGGAATACTACAAGGAAATTTAGCAACGTTTGCGTGAAGCAATACGGCTCAAACGATCGGAATTGTGGAGAAAAATCATGGATTCTGCATCACGATAATGCACCAGCTCACACATCAATGTTTGTTCGAGATTTTTTGGCCGAAAACAACACCCTAAACACATGCTTCAACCACCTTATTCAGCAGATTTGGCTACCTGCGACTTTTTCCTATTCTCAAAACTGAAGAGACTAATGAAAGGAAAACGTTTTGCCACAATTGATGAGATAAATGCAAAATCGAAGAACGAGCTGATGGCCATAACGAAAAACGCATTTTAGAAGTACTTCGGGGATTGGAAGAAGCGCTAGCATAAGTGCATTATATCTGAGTGATCTTACTTTGAAGGGAACAAAATGGATATTGATGAATAAATAAATACTTTTCAAAAAAAAATTCAAAATTCACCTTTACTTTTGAACAGACCTGGTATGTGGATAATTTGAACCTGATACTAGAACTCTTGCACAGATAATGTGAGAAAGTGAATGTAGCGGCCATTTATGTAAAGAAATAGAGCGGAGATTTTTTTCAACTAAAAGAGGTATTGAATCGCTTTTATTCTATCTTTCTTAGCTTTCCTATTCTAAATTGTCATGTGGTTGTGCTTTTGCGCCACTCATAATAGTTTTGTTTCATAGTCCAACCATAGTTCAGTACTATCCGCCTGGACTAGCTGTTGCCAGTCACATCTTGCGAAGGTAATAGTTCGCACAGTAGTATTCCTATTGATAGCTCCACATGGAGCTAAAATGTCCTCCGTAATTTTCCAGTATCGAATATTAAAAACTAAATTAATTTTATTTTGTTATTAACATGACAACTGACCAGACATCATTATGAAGTGGAAACTGAACGCCCTCCTTCGTCGGTATTGTGGTTCAGCGGCGAAGTAAAATAAATACTAAATATTGCTACTAAAATGAAGCTTTAAATTTTAATACGTCTCCTTGACATCAGAGACGCTACAACTCTGCTGTAAAAACAAATAACATGCAAAAAGCAGTGTTGCAGCGAACCTTCTCCTCCTATCATTTCTCCCACAATCCCTTTCATATAGTTCCAGCACAATGCATCGCATGTGTAGGAGCACCACTCCATTCTCAAAAACGGTGCGAGCGCGAGTGGTTTTTATTACTAACGAATATACATATGTACTTGCGAGTATACATACATATACGTATGCAATATTATTTATTTATTCATAAATAAATACTTGTTTTATGTTAATTATTACATGCTCACCAATTATCGATTATCGTAAATATTTCCTTCCGTCAAGCAAAAAAAAAAAAAAATTATAACAATAAAACAGCATAATAAAATAAAAGAATATAAATTGGATAAGAAGACAATAATACTGTATATAAGTTCACACAATACAAATTATGAATATGGCAAGGAATCAACTAATGAAACATATCGCCTGTAAAATAATAACTTTGAAAAATTGTTAACATTTCTACGTTGGTTTCCCACTAATGAATGCAGTTTTATTTATTATAAACCCCGATACCATGTTCACACGTACTGCAGTATTCGCGGTCCGCTCTCTTATTCGTAGTTCGTACCCCAACCATGATTGAAACTGCTTGGTTCGCCATCAGCGTTACCTTTTCTCAATTTTCCTTTATTTTTCAAGGTTTTTGAAATGACAATATCTATTGAATGAATAAATCATTGTGTGTTAAAGTTGCAAGTAATTTATGTAAATGTCACTAATTACATGTCCTACTATTAAATTGTGGGTTTTTGTCCGCATGTTTTATTGATTTTTATTTTACTCTACCATAAATAGAATGAAAATTACATTTCAAAGAATAAATTAATTAAGACTTCACCCGAAAAGAAACATCACCATATAATTTTCAGAATATTGTCTTTAGCAACTTCATAAATTTAGTCTAATTAAAAACTTATTGAAAACATTTTTAGGCGATCATTTATTGGCGTTTGCATAGTATATTTACCAAGTAGACTTAACTAATCAGGTACATTTTTTTTGCTCGTGTAAGTTTAAGAAAATCTCCATGATATTTTACACCAACAAAGTGTTTGTTATTTTTGGTATTGTTGTAGAGCTGCGTCTACTAAATAAATATACTTTGGGCGTATAATTTATATTTTCAATTTAAATTCAACATCGCTCATACGCCAACATGCACCGAAAATTGTCTTTGCAGAATACAATATTTTTCAGGTGCATTTTTTATAACTACCCACTATAGGAAGTTTTGGATTTCACTACAATTTTCAAAAATCTAGTTTTCATACTTTTCAACGTTTATAGATGCTGGAAGTCAATTCTGACTATTTCGCATTGATGTCAGAATGCTTGTATGTATGTGCGTATCAGCGTTACCATTTCTCAAGTTTTCATTTATTTGTCAAGGTTTTTGAAATGCCAAAAAGTTTTTAAATTTTTAGCTTAAAAAATAAATTTTTTTTGGAAATTCATTAAAACTATCAAGTTTTGTTTATTAATTTTTAATTTACAGCGTATATGGCGAAAATATTATTTCATGTTGCCATCTAATGTAAACGATTTTATAATTTTTCAGTATTAAAAGTGTCTATTCCTTCTTTAATACAACTGTGCTGTAATAATAATATTACAGTTTTTTTTTTCTAAAATATTTTCTATTTCAAAAAAGCATGGAACAGTAAGGATAATGGAATATTTTTCATTTTTGGCGTTATTAGTTTTTAAGCAGCAATGCAAGTGGAAAAAATAGCTTAGAATACGCTACAGACACATCGGAAGGTCCAACAGAAGCTAAAAAAAAAATTGGGATCTGCTCAAGATTATGGGAAGAATAAGTTTGTTATTGTTGTTTAACTTTTTTTGTTTATACTAATTCTTCTTTTTATTTGATCTTCTATTTTCATTGTATGCAATAAATTATTTAGCATTGCGTTTCTTTTTTATAAAAAGTTTTTAAATTATTTATTTTCGATATTTTGCTAACCCTTGATGATGCTAAATCAGGAAAATTAAATTTTTCGAATCAAATTATTTAACAAACATAAAATCAAAATATTTTTTAAATTATTTAAAAAGAAAAATTGTTGTTTTTCTTTTCTTCTTATTTTGAACAAAAATGAATTCAAAATATATATTTTTGTGCTATTTTTCATTATTTGACACTTTTGTGGAAAAAGTTTTTTGTTGAAAAATTAAGTTTGTTTTTTTAATAAAAAATTTTTCTTAAAATATATATGGAAACGAAGTAATTAGTATTATCTCTAATTTTGATGACAAATTATCGCTAGCTTTTGTGAACTGAGAAAAAAAAAATACAAAATAGAAAAAAACAAAAAAAAATAAATGTATGAAATAAAATAAATATAAAAGTATAGTAGGGGCTCGTAAAAGTTAAGTAGTTTGTTTTGGGGGTGCTTAACATTTTGGAATTCTTAACTTTTCCGTGATATGAAAAATCCATGTGATTATATGGCTATTTATACATTGTATACACGAGTATATCTTTTAATGTATATTTAAGTACATATTATACTTATAATTAATTATAATTATATTAATTTTTTTAAAGTATTAACATTTATATGTGTTATCCAGTAAAATTTATTACACATGTATGTAGTAAAATTAATTAGAAGATACTCCATTCATACTATGGATTAAGTTTATAAGCTGTTTGTTACGGTGAAGTAATCAGTAACCTTATTCTGATGGAACCTTTTATCCGAATGCGATTTTATGATGTCCGATCGTAGTTCGAGAAGTCGTAAAATATGCTTGTTGGAGTACTTCGTATTGTACTCATTCCATTTGATGAGGGTATTCCCCGCGCATATTGCATCATTGTAAGGTACAAACTCTGGGGCTTCGGAAATATTCATTCTCATCAGTGCCTGTATCCGTTTCATTCTCATCAAACGAATCGGCATTCCATGCAGTAATCTCTTCACCTAAGAGAGTACAATCAGGCGCAAGTCTTCTCAACAACTGTTGTGTCTCTTCGAATAGACGATTGTAGAAAGGAGCCGCTGGAAACAGCACCGATAAAGGGATATCGCCTTCGTCGTCATACTGATGACCGTTCTCATAAACAAGCAACTGATGTGTGCAAATATATTCTGTATATAAGAAAAAATACGTGTGCGTGTATTCGCAAGAAATTTATAACGGTAAATGCCGATTGCCGATTGGACATAAAATAAGTTAAAATGATGTTAGGAATATAAAAATAAAACAAAAACAAAAATTACTCAAAAAATTCAAGAAGCACTTAACTTTTTAGAGTCCCGTGTGTTGATTGAAAGCTGCGTAACTTTTCCGTATATTTAACTGTTGCGCGTGTTAACTTTTACGAGCCTCTACTGTATTTACAAAAATAAAATACATTTCCATATGTATAAAAAATGCAAAGCAAAGGGAAATTGAGAAAATGAAATACTAAAATAAACCAAAAAAATATCTGTGAACATTGTGGGGTCCATATCTCGGTATGAACATGGTTTGAAGCACTTTCCACAATTTTCATTCCCTACACATCGCAGTATTTAAATAAATCGTAGTGTAGCGTATTTATTTTAAGCTTGTGAATGAAATAAATTTGAAACGGATATCATGTCAACATACAATAATTATTGCAAAAATCTACATTAACTTTACGCTCACATGCATACAAATGTAATTGTGCATTGTGTACAGCGCCTTTTTTTTTAAATAAATTTTTATGAAAATTATTCAACAGAAAACAAAAGATTGGAAATCGAAGTCAATTTAAACAATGCAAAAAGCATTTGCTTTCATACAAACATATGTGCAAGAGCGCCAAACATAATTATTTATGTAATTTTTACCGCCAATGAATGAAGCGACTGTGTGGAAAAATGATATGAAAATAGTTAAGAGACCATAACATTCCATTGCAATGTAGTGTTCATTTTTAGCTGTGATAACCTCAGTGTATCCAGCTGCGTCAAAGCTGTGCTTGCTTTGAAATTTCGCTACGCTTTTTTTTCAAGCCCGTCTTTGCACTCTTTTAACACGATGAAATGAATACTCTACTTCACGCTCTGATAATTAATTTTTGTATATGGCTGCAAACGGAGGCTGAAAATATACACTTCTTGAACTGGTAATTTAATTTTTTTTTTTAATTTTGTAAATTTTATTGTAACATTTACATTTTTACAATATTTTAATTTTTAATTTTAAGAGATCAATTCTTAATCAAATTTTTCTATTTAATCATTTACAGCAATGTTTTTTATATTTTTATTTTATCATCATTTATTTAGGGAAAAAGGGATATCAAAAAACCGATAAGTAGAGCAGTAATGTCAGAGGGTAAAAACAAAGGATTAACGTTATCAAAATAAAAGCAATGATGTGTAGATAGCTAGAGTATCTACAACGATTTTTTAAGTTTTGAGTTAATCAGGTATGTGATGAAAATCGTTTTCGGCGTTAAAACGTTTGGAAATCGACAAATAGTGTGATGAATTTGTATGTGACGATTTGTTGTGACGATTTCATATTACATATTGTTTCATAGAAAAAAAGACGTTTTTAACATGTGACGCATTTCGATAAAGCCAGTTTAAATTCGTTTTCAAAACGTTTAATTTTACCTGAACAAAATGTAAGGAAATATACATGTCCAAACATTGTTTGGCCAAAATTAATATGAAGAAATCCGTAAATATAATTTGAAAAGAAGAAGAATTATTGTGAATTATATATATATTATATAGGGTGGTTAAATTTCAAGGGCCGATGTTGATTTTGAATAAAACACAAACTATTTAGGAAATTATTGTAATTTTATTTTATTATGATATATTCGTATTACTCAATTATGTATGGAACAAAATATCGGCCAAATGGGCGCCGCGACCACGGCAACAGTGGATGATCAATTTTCGAAGAAAATCATCTTCAGTGATGAGGCACATTTTCACCTCAGTGGATTCGTCAATAAACAGAATTGCCGCATTTGGGCGAATGAGAATCCAAGAGTGATTGTCGAAAAACCAATGCACCCACAAAGAGTGACTGTTTGGTGCGGTTTATGGGCTGGCGGCATCATCGGGCCGTATTTTTTCCAAAATGAGGCCGGTCAGGCAGTTACTGTGAATGGTGTTCGCTATCGTGAGATGATAACGAACTTTTTATGGCCCGAATTGGAAGATATGGATGTGGACGATATGTGGTTTCAGCAGGACGGTGCCACTTGCCACACAGCTAACGAAACAATGGCTCTTTTGCGCAACAAATTCAATGGCCGTGTTATCTCACGTAATGGCGATGTCAATTGGCCGCCAAGATCATGTGATTTGACACCGTTGGACTTTTTTCTTTGGGGTTATTTGAAAGAAAAGGTGTACGTCGATAAGCCAGCAACAATTCAAGAGCTAAAGGATGAGATTATTCGGCACATTAACGGCATAGAACCTCCATTATGCCTCAGGGTCATCGAAAATTTGGACCATCGGATGGAGGTGTGCCGCCGTGGTCGCGGCGCCCATTTGACCTATATTTTGTTCCATACATAATTGAGTAATACCAATATATCATAATAAAATAAAATTACAATAATTTCCTAAATAGTTTGTGTTTTATTCAAAATCAACATCGGCCCTTGAAATTTAACCACCCTTTACATACCTGAATTAGAACTACTAAACTTACTTATTATACTCTACTTACCTAAAAACATTTTCCAACACTGAATTGCTAGTTTTTTTTTAACACCGTTGAGTGGTAGAAAGAGAAAATATCTTTTGATTGTTATTGTTCAAGCAGTCTAATATAAATATGTATATTAAAACTGTTAATAAAATTGAGTTGTTATTGTGATTTTGTTTAAAAGCGCGAAGACTTAAAACAAAAATCAATTGAAAAGTCAAACGTGTTTAAAATTTGAAAGCCTTATCACGTATATATGTACACATACATGTAATTGATTTGAAAAATAAAATTGTATAAATATTATTATTGTTCAAGTATCGAAACTTAAATCAAATAAATACAAACTACAACTTGTAAAATATTTTATTCCCAAAAATATTCAATACAAAAAAAGTAAAAAAATAAATAAAAAAATTATTATAAATCCGTTCTTATTTAAACGAAAATATTCAACAAATCTATTTAACTAAATACTAGTTAATATAGAAGTGAAATTTAAAAATTTAAATACCCACATTTTATCTGGCAAATTTAAGGGATTCAATTTATCTCTTAAACGTTTTCTTAGAATATTTTCGCTATTCATTCTATTATTTTCTTTCAAGAGAATTAGCGAAACCGCAGTAAAAAAAGCAAAAAAAATTAAAATTATAAAATATGAATAATTATATTATTAATTGACCTTTTTTATTATATTTTTTGATATATATTTATTAAGCCTGAGGTCTTTTTTCATTTTTTTTTATTTTTTTTTATTTTTTATATATATTATAATTTCCTATTATTCCTGATGGTGTTAACAAGCTGTTAACGAAATATCGAATAATAAAAAACAAAATAAGATAAAAAAAGATCTCAGGCTTAATAAATATACATCAAAAAATATAAAATATGTTGATACAAATTTTATTTTGTTCTTTTGTTTAAATATTTTACAAACGTCACTCACATACACATATCGAGCCTGTGGTGCAATACCGCAGTAACTCAAAATTTTAATTTTTTCACCTGGGTATGCAGAAATGATCTTTAGGGAAATATATATCTAAAGGAAAAAATATTATGGTTCTATCTCTAACTGTTCAGATTCTACAGCTACAAATGTCTTTATTGCCTCCAGCTATTTCCAACAAACAATATTTATTTGCAATAATGAAATATGTCCTGTATGACAAGAAATTTACAAACAGAAAACATTACAAAACATGCCTCTTTATTGAAAAACTTGTAAAAAAATAATTTTATTAAACGAAAATACTATCAAAAAGATGACTGGCTCAAAACTTCAAATGCATTTTTCTCAGTTCACGATTTTTTGAATTACTACGGTATTGCACCAAAGGCTCGATATGATTACATATTTTACAGTTGTATTATTAGATTTTACACAGTTGTATTTAGAGAAGATATGTGGAAACGATACAAATATGGAATATGAAATCGATCAAAATTCATCACACTACTGTCGATTTCAAAAGACGATTTACTTTTAAAATCGATCGATTTCCATCACATACCTGAATATATTAAGTTTATCGTTAACTAATTTTATGTTAGACATAGACTGCAAAGTTTGTGTGGGAAAATGTATTGGCAAATTATATATCATTTTGAGTGGTTTATTTTGACATATTTGTAGTTTTTTTATGATGACAATCAGAGATGACATAGCAAGCAGGCGCCGCCGCGTAAAACATTATAGAATGGAATATTGTTTTTAATATAAGAAGTTTGTTGTGTGTATTTAGTTCAGACTTTCTGTTTATTAACGGTTACATTATTTTAATTGTTGTATTTATATGTTCATTAAAACATGGTACCAACAATAATGTTGGTTTGTGGTAGAAATAAACTTTTTCTTCTGCTATTAGAATCAATAGAAAAAATATATACGCGTGAATTACGTTTCTATAAAAATGTGTGATTTACATTTTTTCTTAAATTAAATTCTTTAGAATTTACTTTCCACGACTGCGCCAATTACGTTTCTTTTAAATTAAATTCTTTAGAGTTTAATTTCCACGACTGCGCCAATTACGTTTTTTCACTTTATAGTGTCTTAAGACTAACTTTATAATGATCTTATACTAGATATTTATAGGAAATCTTACGTTCTAGTTTCATAAGAAGAGGTATCGGTTTTTTGCTTTGTTGTAAGGTTACAATTTATTTGGGTTACAATTTATTTGGTGTTTCAAGTGTTACAGTTTTTGTTTATGTCAGGAGTTACAATTTTCATATGTTTAGGTTGCCCTTGAGTTTCTTTTGGGTGGTCTACAAAACCAGCGACAAGGTGAGTGACACTGTTGGTGTTTTTGTAGATTCGTTTAATTGACGAGATCAGCAACAATCAATGAGGTATTGTTGTTGTTCTACCAATTATATTGGTTTTTAGTTTAAGTGGGATTGTTGGTTTACGAAAGTGAGGAATGTAATTTAATGTGTCATATATTTCTGGACAATGACATTAATATCATTGTTGTCTGCTATGTTGCTAGGTTCGGGTTGCTTGTAAGGCAAGTACGTAACTCGTGTACCGGCGATTTAAAAGTTTACGTCTGTAACTCGTTGTACGGCCATTTAAATTTTTATCTTTGTATAGTAAACCGATATAGAAAATTGTGTAATACTTACATTTTTATTGTGCATTGTGTTCACAAGATTTAATGGGCATATCTCATCGTCACCTAAAATGCAAAAGGGCGTATCGTTACTATTAAAAATTTTACATGAGATAAAAAAAAAACTTAATAAATTAAAAGTGTTGTGGTTACAGATATGATTTTTTCGCAATATCATCCAAATAAAATGATGAGTTTATTTACAAGGTTAAAAATTATCCCCACCACTGTTCTATAGGCCCAGTCGATTTAAAAACGAGTGATTTCCCAATACCAAAAAAATAAATGCTAATTTGGTGTTCTAAAAATCACACGATTTCCAACATTCGAACTTCTTTTCGAATAAGATTTTTTAAACGTCAAAACGTTATTCAAAATAATGTTTATTCATAGTTAAAAGTGATTTTTTAATAATATATCTAATGAATTTAGTTCAAATGTGCTTTTATTCATCCATTTGCTTTATTTGCATTCCTTAACAACATTTTTTTTTATCTTGTACCAGCACTCCGGAGCTGACACCTACACATGCGGTGCATTGTGCTGGAACTAGAGGAAAGGCATAGTAGGAGAAATGATAGGAGATGAAGCTTCACTACCATAAAACACTGTTTTTTGCACGTTCTTTGTTTTATAGCAGTGTTGCAGCGTCTCTGATGTCAAGGAGACGTATTAAATTTTGAAGTTTCGTTTTTAGTAGCCATTTTTAGTAATTATTTTACTTCGCCGGAGCTACTCAATACCGACGAAAGAGGGCGTTCTCATGTGATTGTGGATTGCTATCAGCTGAAACCGGTATTGTTCAGTGACCAGTGACTATGCCTTCGCCACTGAAACCTTCCGACAACAACTGACACACAAAGACACACACAAAGACACACACAAATGCACATCAGAAAGATGCAAGATGTTGTTTTTTTTTATAATTTGAGTCTGAAACTGCGGTTGAACCCAGGTCTGTTTTGGTTTTGTAGTCAACGTGCAGACTACTTCAGCCATCGCCACCCTCATTGAATTAAACAAAAAAAAAAAACAAATAATAATAAAACGACTTAAGCTTAAAGAAATGGAATATTAGACATTTCTTTATAGTTATTAATTAATTTAAGGAAACTAGCCACATTTAAATTTCCAATGTTACAAACATTCTTTTACAGCATTTTTTACATTTCTTTTTAGAAATTTCCCAGAACAATTTTCTAAACCAAATATAATTGAGAATTTCAAACACATAAAAGAAACACATGCAACATGTACAACAATTAACTTAGTAACTTAAAAGTTTCTCATACATATCTCTAATATTTAAATTACTTTTCATTTAATTGTTTGAAGTAGAATACAGTCTGTAAACGCACACAATCAAAATTTTATTACACTTATATACAGCATACACAGACACACACAAATTGATACAAGTCCTTTTAGTACGAAACATATGTTGCCGAAAGTTAATAAATTAATTTTGAAAGAAATTGTATGTTTATTTTGTTCTTTAATAAATTTGTGAAAGAATTTCATATTAAATTCAATTTCACACAAGTTATTATGTGAATGAGGAAAACAATTTAAAATAAATATTTAATTTGTAAATTTTGCTTTAGTTGGGGTTCTTTCGATAAAGTACAGGGTGGCTAATGAAAGCAGCCATCAAAAGTTAAATAAGAGAATATTTTTTTGGGGCTAAGTAATCAGGAATTTTGTTTTATGCATTTTTTCTCTGATCTTTAGATTTAGTAAAAATTGAAATGTGTGCTACTGCAGTCGTAGCTCAGCCGTTTCTGGCCGAATTACGCAGAATATTTCCTAACAGGCTCATTTCAAGAAATTCAATCTTCCCTTTACCCCAAAGTAGGCTGACCTAGCTCCACTTATAACGAACCAAACCGCAGAGGTCCTAATTGAATAGTAACCATGCAACCTATTTATACCAGCTATGCTCAGGGAAATTGGGGTGGATTTGTGGCCTACTCAATCAGTTTACCGGTTGCTAAATATAATTTAAAATTTAGGTAGCTACTAAACATAGATCGACCAAATAAAGAAAAGAAATATATTAAAAATAAAAAAATTAGGTTAAGTACAAAAAAAAAAAATTTAAATAAATACAAAATAATAAAGCTTAGCTGAAAAGGAGAAGATGGAATAACCTTTTTTTCGTGCTATTTATTGAAGTCATTTTCTTTTAAATAGCCCAAACTTGTCCTAACTACTACATGACCTTAACTTTTCATGGATTTATTGCAAATAAAATTCTAAACAATTATATTGCCAAAGAACAAGAATTTATTGTTAAAATAAATCATATTGGAGATGATTTAATATGACATACTATCTAAGTAATTAAGTTTAATTATTTCTAGTGTATTTAAAAGTGAAATGTAATTTTTAAGTAGAATGTAATTAAAAGAAAAAAATTAAATTATCATGCTAAATATGTTACATTATGCTAAATTATATATTTTTTATTTAATTTATTTTTAATAATGTGTGTTTTGGTTGTATGTAAATTGAGCAAAAAGAAGAAAGAAAAAATATAAATTATTATAACTCACCAAATTTTATCGTATGAAAACTCCGGGCCCGATGTCAATGGATCTTTTTTTTTTGGAAATTTTACAAAATTTTTATTCTTTCTTTCTCGTTATAGATACGCGATATGTTTACGATATAGAATAAGTATGTGTGTTTTTATGAATACAGAAGTTTACAAATAATATTTCAGTTGTATAAAAAAAAATTTAATTAATTAAGTTAAAACATAACTAAAAAAAAAATTAATTAATGCATGTATGCATGAAAATCCATATATATATATTTTTTTTCCTGTTCTATATTTAATGATAAATGCGTCACGTCCGGGGAATTTTTGTCAATTACTAATGCACTTCAAATTTCACGTAATATAAATTGCAATTTTTGTGTGGTTAGCAATGCATAAATGCAATGCTTAACCGGGCTAGCTCTTAGGAACAATTAAACAAAAGCAAGTGCTCTGAAGTCTTAAGTTGATCCGTGTCTTTATTAAAGCGATTCTCCTGTTTCTATATAACTGGATAACAGAATCATACACGGATCAGTGAATTCCGATAATAGGTGACCAGGAATCAAAATAATATATTGCAATTTAAAAGAAATATAATATTTCTCTAAATATTCTCAGGATAATATCCTTTCTTACCTGAACTCAATTCTCGTTTTCTTCTTTGAATTCTAATTTGCATCCAATTTGGTATATAATAATTCACAAATTTAATATTATTAATTTTGAATATTAAATTAAAGAATAAAAAAAAACAATTTTTTTCAGTCTTATAATTTAATTGACAAGTTGCTCAAAGTTAAATTTTTCCCTAAATGAAAATAAATGTTTTAATTTTTTTTTTTTTTTTTTTTTTTTTTTTTTATATATATGTTTTAATTTTCCTTATCATTTAATTTTGTTTGTCTTTCCTGATATAAAAATTCGGCCAACTACGTTAAAAAAATTATTTGAATTAAGGTAGTTATTTACAAAGAAGTAGTAGTAATAAGGCCCTCACACACTGGACTTTATCTTGTGGTGTTATTGTCAACAGGAAATGTACAATCAACAATTTAGAACCCATAGTAGCAATTAGATAGTTAGATATCTTTCATATAGAAAACTTTACAGCACAGCTAAGATTTGTCGCATTGACAATTTTATAATTCTTATAATTAAATTTTTTCTAATTTATAAACCATGTACTTACACACGCACACAATGTTATGAAAATAATTTAATTATGGCTTCTTACTATGTTAACAACGAATATATAACGAGCCTTTGGTGCAATACCGTAGTAATTCAAAAAATCGTGAACTGAGAAAAATGCATTTGAAGTTTTGAGCATTTTTTTAAAAGTTTTTAAATAAAGAGGCATGTTTTGTAATGTTTTCTGTTTGTAAACTTCTTGTCACAAAGGAAATATTGCATTATTGCAAATAAATATTGTTTGTTGAAAATAGCTGCAGGCAATAAAGACATTTGTAGCTGTAGAATGTGAACAGTTAGAGATAGAACCATAATCTTTTTTCCTTTAGATATAAGTATATAATTCCCCAAAGATCATTTCTGCATACCCAGCTCAAAAAATTCGAATTTTGAGTTACTGTTGTATTGCACCAATGGCTCGATATATGAAACTTTAAAAAATGGATACCTTTTGTATACCTCGATAGTATTGGATATATTCAAAATAGAATCGGTATATAGACGTGCCAACAACAACGCAATAAAAGGCAAGGAACTAATAAGCACTTTTTTTTACAGCCAGGATTACAATGGAATTACTGCGAGACCTGTTTCCAGAACAAGTTATTTCAAGAAATGGTGATGTTAATTGGCCCCACGGTCGCCTGATTTGACTGCTCCGGACTTCTTTTTATGGGGATATCTGAAAAACAAGGTTTATGCAAACAAACCAGAAACGTGATGAAATTAATGAAAAACCGCGTGAAATGTGTGAGAATGTAATGAAGAATGTGCTCAAAAGGGCTCGCATTTATGAGGCTAACAGAGGCGGACATTTATCTGATATTGTTATTCCATACATAATTGCCGACTTTCAATAAAACATTTGTCAATATAACAGCCATTCTCTTTCATTTAATCCAAAATTATAAACAAAGAAAGTAGTATACCTTCCCAGCGGACACCCTGTACATCACAATTATATTTTTTTTCATCCCCATTGAGCAGATGTTATCAATACTGTGTGTTATGAAGTGCAACATTTAATAAATTTGTCGCAAACCATAACAAAGCAAAATTTCAACTGCCGTATTCATAAAATTGCTTTCGATTTTTAGAATGTATACTGATTGAATATTGTATGAAAATTTGTGTAATAATTCTTTTATAAATAAAATAAAAATTTTGTGAATACAGCTGCTAGGTTTTATTACATTTTCATATGCTCTCTTATCGTTTGATATTTTATAAATGATTGCATTTACTAAATTTAATTAACAAATTTCATATGAAATTAATAATTACAACTCAAATTAAAATAAATGTTATGCCAGAAATTTAATATCAATGCTAATTTTTTTTGTTCGTTATGCTGATAACACATTCGTTAGCCAGACAATACATAAAATAATATGCCAAAAAGAAATTCTTGTGAAAATCATGTGCATTTAATAATTCTAATTTGATGGATATTTAATTAAAACTGAAACAATATTAATACACAATGTGTACACTGACATCACTGTATACCACTTGATATTTCAACTCCAACATTGAATTTAATCAATCAATTTGACGGGCAATACAAATTGTAAATTAATACATATAGAATATACATTAACACTTTGTAGATGAAAGGCATTTAATTGTGGTTATGTGTGGCAGTCACTGTGAATGTTTCCGTTAGACTTCAGTATCCTGCAGTCCTTGTTATAAATTTAGAAATTTTTTATGCGCTACAAAGATATTTAATAACTGAAATTATCCGAAATGTAGAAAGAGTAGAAGTACGACAACATCGCCTTAAGAAATTGCAAAAATACAATAAAAATAAATGCTGCATAAATTTATTGAAATCCAATGTTCTTAGCTTGACATGATGACACGGAGCAGACAATTTTAATTTTTAATGATTTTGACAAAATTTGTTTTTTGATGGCGTCGATGGCACGATGAATGGTAGTCTGCACGTTGACTACAAAACCCAAAACAGACCTGTAGTTTCAGACTAAAATTAAAAAAAAAGAAAAAAAAAACATCTCGCATTTTTCTGATGTGCATTAGTGTGTCAGTTGTTTTCGGAAGGTTTCAGTGGCGAATGCATAGTCACTGGTTACTGAACGATACCGGCTTCAGCTGATAGTAATCCACAATCACATCAGAACGCCCTCCTTCATTGGTATTATGTAGCACCGGCGAAGTAAAATAATAATAAAAATGGCTACTATACCGAAGCTTCAGCACAAAGAACGTGCGAAAGCAGAGCTGTAATATAATTAATTAAGCTTGACCTTCTGTCGTTTCTCCTGCTATCCCTTTCCTATAGTTTCCAGCACAATGCTTCGCATGTGTAGAAGTGATCTCCTGAGTGCTGGTCCCAGACAAAAACAAAAAATGTGGTTCCATGGCAAAAATTTATATTTTTTCACAAAAAAAAGTCTGATTATAACATAGATGCACCAAACAATAGTTCATAAACCACTCCTCATTCTGTTTTAAGGTCATTAATTTCAGTCGTGCATGAGACGGCGATGAGACAAAATATGTTTAGTAACTGTATTGATATTCTTAAAATTACAGTGTCTAACATAACTTATGTAAAACATATTTTGCTTTAACGAAACTGCGATGAGACAAAATATGTTTAGTAACTGTATTGATATTCTTACAATTACAGTGTCTAACATAACTTATGTAAAACATATTTTGCTTTAACGAAACTGCCATAAAAGCATAAAAGGTAAAAGATCTTTCTGATATGAGTTTTCGTGTATGCAATTCCCAATTTTAGATTTCAAATATTGACGCAGTTAACACTTGATAAAATCGCAAAAATTTTTGTTATTAAAAAATTTAAAATTTTTTGTTTTAACCCTCTAGTGCGCCGTGATGCAAATTTGAATCATACCGAAAATCGCTGCGTAGTTTTAAAATTTGAAAACAGTTTTGTGTAAATGTTCGTTATATGTTGTCTCTATTTAATAGGCGTCGTTTTCTCTGCTTTTGAAATACCGTTATAGCAGCATTGAATTATTGTGCAATTTTGAAGTGTCTGCTTTGTAAAATTTCATAAATAATGAACAATATTAAAATGTAAAATTTCTTAAAACAATAAATAAATAATACGTTGGTTTTTAAAAAGAAACAAAAACATTGTCCATTTAAATCACTATTGAAGTATAAAAATTTTAGATTTTTAATTTTCAGCTAAATGCGCAATGATGCAAATTTGCATCAAAGGATTTTGCGCCTCCTGCGACCTTATGAACGAAAATTATACGAACTGCTAGAACAAAAGTTTGTTTTTTAACCATTTCCTTTCGTTTAAGTAGTATTTTATTTAATTTGGTCTCCTTGCGTACTAGAGGATTAATTTAGCAAATTTAGTGTGAATTTATTGGACATTTCTTACAACCCAAAATATTTCCTTGTGATACAAGTTTAACCCCGTATGCTTACTCTTCATTTTAATGCATTAAAGTTACTCTTCGTCGAATTGACGAAATATAAAAAGAAATTTTTTTTGCGAACAATTTTTTAGGTAAACAAAAAACAAAAAATTTGTTTAATTTAAACATTTTTTTTTTAAAAAATTAAAGAAAAAAATTACATATAAAAATAAAGATTTTTTTAGACACGTATTTAGATTTTTTTTGTTTTTTTTATTTTTTGTAAATTTTAAAAACAACAGAACCTTAAAGATTTCGGTATGATATAACGTTGTTGAGAAAAAGAGCATAATATGATCACACATAAAAGAGTAATGGATGTTCGTCGATTCGACGAAGAGTATCCATCCAGGGTTAACGAGAATCTTTCCTTTTACTGTCTTTGTACTTTAAAATTCTGCCACCAACAGAGATGCAAAACACTTTTTGAGCACCTGTGGATTATAATGACAACTCACCAAAAACTACTGTATTGCAGTAAAAAAATTTATTAAGGAATATTGAGTTAGCATTAGTTTCCAAACCTGCTTACGTATGACATGATAGCTGTTCGCAATGTCCCATTGCAGCATTTCCACAGCTGTGTGATATCATACCGTGTGATATCATAAAAACTTAAAGCATTCATCGGAAAATTCTTTCCGTTGAGTTATGCTATGCACAGTTCCGTGTTAGAAGGTGCGAATTTAGGTCTCCATAAGAATTGATGTGTCTCATCAATACACAATTTAAGAAAAGAAACTAAGAGGGAAAATAAAAGAAAACGCATATATTTTTTTTTTATTTATTTATATCTTTGCAAAGAAATATTTAGTTTTTTCTTCATAATAATTAAACCCAATTGCTGAAATAAATTGACTAAACTGTATTCAT
Source organism: Dexiosoma caninum (assembly GCA_963924685.1). NCBI lineage: Eukaryota > Metazoa > Arthropoda > Insecta > Diptera > Tachinidae > Dexiosoma > Dexiosoma caninum. The sequence continues at coordinate 79,453,153 of OZ004727.1, read as the reverse complement.
ATGATGTTTGTTTAATCAAAAATATAATTTTTAGTTAAATATATTGAAATTGTTCACCCAATCAATAAAACATCAGTGAATTTATATAAAAAAAATAAAAAGCATATGCGTAGCATTTCAGCAGTTCCCTTTAACGAAGCAAATCGTGGCTCCAATGTACTGTGCTGCTACGTTACTTCGCAGGAAAATTAAATTGAGTTTCAAAATTGAAACCTACTTAAATGTTTTGTTACAAAGCCAATGTACTTTAAGTCTTCAAGTCTATTCTTGTATAGGAATACAATCAAATAAATAAATAAAAGGCCAATTTGACAATATCAAAAGGTAAAGCATGGAAAGTGATCGAACTGTTCTAAGATATGGAAATAAATGCAACGAGGAGATTTTCCCATAAAATAATGAATCACATAACAAAAGAAGTAATTATCCATATAAAAGTCACATAACTTAGATTACTTATTTCAAAGACCCTGGTGGATAATTGGTTCTAATGTAAAAAAAAGCCACAAAAAAAAAATAAAAATTAAACATCAACTAATCAAATTAACAAAAAACAATTAATTCCCTCAGAATTACGTGGTCTGCTGGAGTGTGTGTAAAAAAAAGTTGTAACTTCATTAATCTCTGCTTTGAATATCAATTGAATGAATAAATCATTGTGTGTTAAAGTTACAAGTAATTTATGTAAATGTCACTAATTACATGTTCTACTATTAAATTGTCTTTTTTGTCCTCATGTAGGATTTTTTTTTACTCTTCCATAAATAGAATGAAAATTACATTTCAAAGAATAAATTAATTAACACTTCACCCCAAAAGAAACATCACCATTTAATTTTCAGAATATTGTCTTTAGCAACTGCATAATTTTAGTCTAATTAAAAACTTATTGAAAACATTTTTAAGCGATCATTTATTGGCGTTTGCATAGTATATTTACCAAGTAGGCTCAACTAATCAGGTACATTTTTTTTGCTCGTTTAAGTTTAAGAAAATCTCCATGATATTTTACACCAACAAAGTGTTAGTTATTTTTGGTATTGTTGTATTGTTGTAGAGCTGCGTCTACTTAATAAATATACTTTGGGCGTATAATTTATATTTTCAATTTAAATTCAACATCGCTCATACGCCAACATGCACCGAAAATTGTCTTTGCAGAATCCAATATTTTTCAGGTGCATTTTTTATAACTACCCACTGTAGGAAGTTACTGATTTCACTACAATTTTCGAAAATCTAGTTTTCATACTTTTCAACGTTTATAGGTGCTGGAAGTCAATTCTGACTTTTCGCATTGATGTCAGAATGCATGTATGTATGTATGCGCGTATCAGCGTTACCATTTCTCAAGTTTTCATTTATTTGTCAAGGTTTTTGAAATGCCAAAAAGTTTTTAAATTTTTAGCTTAAAAAATAATTTTTTTTTGGAAATTCATTAAAACTATCAAGTTTTGTTTATTAATTTTTAATTTACAGCGTATATGACGAAAATATTATTTCATGTTGCCATCTAATGTAAACGATTTTATAATTTTTCAGTATTAAAAGTGTCTATTCCTTCGTTAAAATAACTGTGCTTTATTAATAATATTATAGTATTTTTTTTCTAAAATATTTTCTATTTCAAAAAAGCATGGATAAATATTTAAAGAGAAGCAGTAAGTATAATGGAATATTTTTCATTTTTGGTGTTATTAGTTTTTAAGCAGCAATGCAAGTGGAAAAAATAGTTAGAATACGCTACAGACACATCGGAAGGTCCAACAAAAGCTAAAAAAAATGGGGATCTGCTAAATATTATGGGAAGAATAAGTTTGTTATTGTTGTTTAACTTTTTTGTTTCTATTAATTATTCTTTTTATTTGATCTTCTTTTTTTATTGTATGCAATAAATTATTTAGCATTGCGTTTCTTTTTTATAAAAAGTTTTTAAATAATTTATTTTCCATATTTCGCTAACCCCTGGTTAGCATCATCAGGAAAATTAAATTTTTCGAATAAAATTATTTAACAAACATGAAATCAAAATATTTTTTATATTATTTGAAAAGAAGAATTGTTCTTTTTCTTTTCTTCTTATTTTGAACAAAAATGAATTCAAAATATATATTTTTGTGCTATTTTTCATTATTTGACACTTTTGTGGAAAAAAGTTTTTTGTTGAAAAATTAATTTTTTTTTAAGGGTTTTTAAAAAAAATATTTGGTAACGCTGGTGTGTGTATAGATATGTATGTGTGTATGTATGTATGTAAACATTTCTTAACTTAAGAACGCTTTAACAGATGCGAACGAAATAAGTCGCATTCGAACGATATTGAGTTCAATAACACGTCGTTAGTTAATGAACCGATGCGGTGCGGTACATTTCGAATATTTTTTGTTTCCAAATAAATTTTAAATTAACAAGCCGATCAAGTTTAACATCTAATCAACTTTTAAACACAAAAGGAATTGTCGGCTGCTGGCAGTTTGACAAAAATTAGGTGATTCATTCGAGAGATATCGTGGACGATAACTTTCGGAAAAATCTTTTTTTTTTCTAATAACTTCAAAAGTCAATTTTCAAATTTTCAAATTTCAAATTTCAAATCAAAAGAAAAAAAGAAAAATTTTTCAAATCAAAGAAAAAAGAAAAAAAAAAATCAAAAAAAAAATCAAAAAAATTTCAAAAATCAAATTTCAAATCAAAAGTCAAATTCCAATCCTCGATTTTTACAGAATTAAAATATGACTAAATTCTGAGCAGTGGTTGGAAAGATATTGATTTTGAAAATTTATTTTTAATTATTCCATAATATCTTGTCAGTCGTTGATTTTCGAAATGCATTAATTTTTCTAGACTTGAAAACTGTGTCGAATGCTGCAAATTTGCTTTCCGGTGGCGATTATTAACAATTTCCAAGGCGCTAGTTGTTTGATATGGGAAGCCAAGAATTAAAAATGACCGAATCAATCCTTTCATTAATGAATTATGAAGTATTTTATTAAATACGACTTTGATTTCAAGCAGCTCTTCTAGCCAACAATACAGGTGAGTTAATTCGTTGTAATTCAGTGTTTCAATCAGCAATATATTATGTATAACCTGTATAAGAAGTTTAAAATGCTCCGCTGACAATATAAGTATGTGTTTACCACACTGTACATGCAAAAGAAATAAAATTTATGTGCAATGTAAATTGGAGAATGAGATAAACTTGGCGGAAAGTTTCACGGCTGAACAGCAGGTTCAAACGATTCTTATATTTATTTTTGGTTCTGAATGAAACAAATTAAATCCCTATTTCTAGATAACGAAAACGCAATTTTATTCGACAGGGTACTCTCTTGCTTTCTACGTATTTTATTAAGCGGTAGTAACACACATTTTTCTTCAGTTTAACAGATTTTATTTTATATCTAAAACAACTGCATGGAAAAAAATTTATAATAAAAAGTTTAACAATGAAAATAAATTTAAATAAATTTAATTATTATTTTAGCAAAAGTTCATATTTCAATTTGTAATAAAAAATAATGTTTTAAGGTAACAATTTCCTGTGTTCTTGAAGGTTTTAAAAATTCTCTTAAAATCATGGTGATTCTACGTATTTAGAAAGGAGACTTGTAGATAAAATACTAGTGATGAAGTGATACAGAGTGAGTCCAAGGTTAACAACAGTACCGGTCCATGGCGACTAAGCTGGCGGTTTCTGCGCACCGATTGGAAATAATGACACGTTCACTAATGTCCCCATGTATGCGAAAATGCTTACACATGAGAACCAATTCGAGGCCATGCCTTCCCCATGGTGAGAAGCGGAGCCTGTCTAAAACTCCTTCCAATCTATGGGTCACGGCACCCGGTTGCAATGCAACTACACACTGAGCAAAAAATGGCTCTCGCGGCGATTAGGGGACTAACCACGTTGTCGCCACGTTGCTCCCACAAAGTTGCCTCACCAATTGTCAGGCAGGAACCATTTTGCCTGAGCCTGCTTACACCCGTGGTACCAGATTTAACAAACAAGAAATAAATAAAAATAAATCCAGCTGCAATCCAAAATCCATTCAATCAATCACATTACTGCAATAAATTGCTACAATGCAATTGCTGAAACGAAAATCTAATTCACCACCAGACACGTAAGTGTCCGATTAGATTTCGTAGACTAAGTTGAACCCCAAAGTATTCTTAATTCGTATAGAAGCCGGGTACTGTGCTTGTTGTTAATTTGCAGCATTTGTCGTGTTGTACACTAAAGAAGGAGGGCAGTCTCATTGTCATTAATGTAACAAATAATATACATCAGAAACTACCCTTTCGAGGGTAGCAATGGGCCTTGAAACACCAACTTCGCGCTATGAAGTCCCAGCACAAACTAAAGTAAAATGCATAAGAAGAGCACAAAAATGCAGTGCTTTGCAGTTTACAAATACACAATGAAATAATACGAGTTGGAATGGTAGTAAATAAAAGGAGTTCTAGAGACAAAAAAAAAACTTACAAGACATTTGTCATCTTAAAGAAAAGATTGGTTTCGTAAACCGCTTTAAACATCCTGATCGAGAAAATTTTTTTCATTTTTAGTTTACATATCCAGATTGTACAGTGATTGAAAGAAAAATATTTGCATTTTAGATTTTACATTTTAAAAATTCTATTGTAAAATTTTCCTATAAAATTTAATTAAAGCGAAAACTTTTCTTTTTATATTGAAAAGTTTGCCAATACTGCAAAAGTCACACAGTACATTTATTTTTCAAATATGCTTATTTGCATTTTGCCAGCCAGGTGCAATTTATGGAGTTTTATTTGTGCAGCCAAGATGTTGTTGGAAATTTTGCATTGCTGATGTGCAATCAAATAATACATTTTTGTATTGTGCTTTTGCTATTGCTCTGCTCTGCTTTAAATATAAAAATATTTCTGAAACTTTGGAGTATTTTGTTCTTTAATTTTGTTCTTGTATTCTAAGCACTCGAGTGTTTCACTTTGGTTACAGAAATAAAGGACAAATAGTGGCGGTTCTTCATTGCTCTTTGATAAAAAAACTAAATTTCCCTTCACCTCCTCTTTCTTATTCATGCCATTCTTAGTTTTTATTTTTAACCGAATATTTTTGTTGGGCCAAGTGATGCATAGGGAATTTGTAGAATTAGTAGAATTTTTAAACATAAAATTATCTTAAAAATGAAAATAATTTGATTGTATTTTTATAATTGAAAATGAAAAAAAATTCAAGTTGCTGAGGAAGTCAATCAACGATATTGGCGAAATATTGAAATAAAGAACAATACATATTTCATTTTATTAATTCACTACAGGTGTCGACGACGCTTTAAAATAATTAGTTACTACTACGCGATTCTCTTCTTATACCACACCATGTATGCGGTTCGCATTTCACTTGATAACCATTTTGGATAGAATCAAGCATGTTAGTGTGCTCTTTTAACATTGATCCCGTTCCGAATGCTACCACGCCCATGATGCAAGCATCTTAAGGTCAGAGTGGGGAATTTCAGTTATTTTTGTATTTTCAAAAGACTTAAAACTCAGACAAAAGCTAGATTTACTAGCACGTGAATTCAAATTGTCCCACCCCACTCATATTATGAGCAACACACTATAAAATATTGTCATGTGTCAGTTCTACTGACGACTGCTGACATACAGCACAAACATGTTACATTTCATTTATTATATTTTCCAATTATATGCACATTAAACATCTATTGTATGCTCATAATGACATGAAGAAAACAACAGAAAATAGTCCTGCAGACAATGTTGTATCTTGAGGTGAACATGAAATGTATTTATCTTGCGTTTTCCTTGTGCTTTCAACTGAGCGGCTGGTTATTTAATTAAAACAGGCCACGGAAAATGTTGCGAACACAGCGCTATTGTTATGCATGATTGGCCGCATTTAATTAACCAAACAATATAAATCATGTACTTAAACAAATTTATTATCAATTTATAGTGATACTTGTGTAAATACCTGCGGGACAACTTCTTTCAACGTCATGCTGTGACACGCACGTGAGAATTTAAGATTAATTGCTTCAACGAGCCATAACAATTATTAAATTGATTAACGATTCTGCAAGTCAATCGACCATAAAACTGTGTTTAAAGAATTCTCAAAATGCTGAAAACTAGTTCACAGGTAAAGAAATGCATTAAAAATTACAAAATAATGGTGGGGGGGGATGCAGTAGAAAGAAGAGACTACAAATGTAGTTGGCTGCATTCGTTGCCTTGCAGTCGGCTAATAAATTATTGTGAAGGCGGGAACTGCACCATTATTTGTGTTTTCCACATCATACATTTTGCCTGAAATAAATGCTATGCAGTGAAACCCCTCCTAACGGACACCTCTCATAACCGAACAAACTTTTTAGAACCGAAATGTTCATCAGTTTTTCAGTACAAAATTTATTCTCATAACCGGACGCGAACACTAAATTTTGAAAAATTGTGCACAAAAAGCATCTCAGCAAGCGAACAGAAGCGTTAATTTTTCTAATAATTCGTCCTGATTGAAACTCGCCAACCCCAGCAGTATTTCTTAATTTTGCAACTCTGATTCGTATTTGTGTTGTGTGCCATTGAAAATTGTGATTCCCGTGTTAACACGAATGTGCATACTCATGTGTTGGGAATTGCATAGAAATTGCTGTTTATTTGAAGAAATTGTTTGCTCAGTTCGTGTTGTTATCTTGAGAGTCACAAAATGCCACAAAATAAAATATTTTATCAATTAAAGAAAAAATGAAAATTACATGTACTTCATTGCATAAATGCTTGAGATGAAACATTTTCCGCAATTGCCGGTTTGAACTATTTTATTAGAAACGATTTTGTTGCATTTAAAACCATTTTGAAACTCAAAGGCTCAAATTGAATCGATCTAAGTTAAATCAATCTGTTCTGAAGAAATTTTTCAACCACAAATCAACCACTAGTCAAGCATTATAAAATAAAGAAAATGTTTGAAATAATAAATGTGTATGTCTGATAAGCGGACAGTTCTCAGAACCGGACTAAAATATCGCGACGGCGAGTGTCCGCTTATGAGAGGTTTCGCTGTATATATATATTTATTTTTACCAATTACAAAAACCCAAACAAAACATAAATAATTGAAAAATATGAACAGCTAATTACTGTAAGAAAAGTGATGCCACTTTGAGCGAAAAAAACTTATTGCGACAAAAATTATTATTTAAGGTAAATTGGTAAACTGAAAATATCACATTAAATTTAACCTGTGTGAAGATAAATTTCGAAATTTAAACCCTAGACACAAACCGACTGCCGTAACAGAGCTCTGTTAACGTGTTAACAGGCGTTACGAGTATCATGGGCGTTACGAGCGTCATGGGCGTTATGAGCGTCATGAGCGTTATGGCGTCAGGCATTTTTCCTCCCTACCCGAAAAAAAGGAAAAAAATCATCACAGCTCTTTAAAATAAAAAAAAATTTTTATACACATAATATTGAGATTTTACTTAAAAGTATTTCAACAAATGAAGTTCTTGAAGTCAGTAGCTTGCTGTGGCGAATGTGTTTCATGCTTGCACAACCCTGCGGTTGGCATTTTTTTTTTTAAATTTATAAAACAGAGTTGCTGCCTCTGCAGTGCTTGGTTGAGGCTTTACTTTTTAAAGAGAGCAAATTTTTCAAATATATTTCCAACTCACATTCCTGAGTTTGATCGTCAATCAATTAGCATGATTTGAATTTCTTAATATTCAACTTCGTTGTTTCATAAAATTAGCGGCCAACATTAAAATTCTGCATAATTTAAGTTCAACAACTTTTATTATTTACAATTGAAACAATCAAATCAAAAAGTTCCGCTTTTAATTAATTCGATGAAAAACAATTTACTGAAAGTTGAAAACAAGCAGTAAAATCTGAACCATGAGAAAACAATCCTCAAAAATTTATTTCAAATTTATATTATTCTTTCCTCAATTCGTGGCTGGGCATTAAACATTAAAGAGATCATAGTGTTATTAATGCCTCATTGCATTTGAGCGTACGTGAGCCGAAGGCTCTTTTCAATTTCTCAGCTCTAGAGACTCCTTGTCCTTTAGCACTCACACCAACGCCTAACCTTTGATAAGTTCTTACAGTGCCATACGTCTTTGGCCAGTGATATTTTTGTGTGTTGGCTCAGGCTAATGCGGTAGAGTGTGTTTAGTGCTGTTGCTCGAGTCAGATGCTACAGGTACGTGTACGTGTGTCTGGCTGTGTGTGTGGGTGTGTGTGTGTGGGTATGCCATTTGCTAAGTTCGTAATCATTTTCCAATAAACCAAATTCATTAGCGTTTGTTGTTTGTGTACGAATACAAGTGAATTTAATACCTTAACCACTGCATTATAAAATGGTAGTCGGTTTAGGTGTTGCTGTTGATGATGCTGATGATGTTGATGTTGCTGATGATGATGAGGATGATGAGGATGATGCTAATGGCGCAGTGTAGAGAATATTAAAGGTTGTTTTGAAAATTATCTAAAATAATATTTCGTTTGTTACGTGTTGAGTTCGAAGTGCAGCTTGTCTGGTGGTTTTGTATCTTCAAGCAATTGACGTAGTAAAAATATTTCACTACAAAGCAAATTTATAACGACGTGTTTTTGTTTTCTGTTCTATTTTGTACAAGTTTTTGGCTGTCCGTTGGGTAAAGGATGATTTCATTATTTATCTTTGACTTTTGTTGACTGGTATGATTGATTATTTGCTTCACTGGCTTGAAGGTTGCTCACTTGTCAGAATTTGTGAATTTGCTTGCTTTTATCCATTCATTTGTTGCCCAGTTTTTATTTTTTTTTTCCGAAAACTTTTATTAACAGTTGACAAATATCCCGAAATTAACCTTTATTTCCTGTTACGAAATTACTTAAAGGTAAACAATTTTTTCAGAGTTTTTCTTAAGTTATTGGTGGGCCAAAGATTGAAGGGAAAAGTTTTCTTTTATATCCCACAATAGCACATGAATTTTAGCAAACTGTGGAAAAGTTGAATTTTAAAAGGTTAAAATCGCACAAACTTAATTACTTCAAAACAATTCTAATAAAGGAAGTACTTTAAACAATTTAAAATCATACAATTAACTAATGCGAATTGCTTAAGCTTTAAGTGCTTGTGTCTACACAAGAACCTGGATTTGCATCGTGTCTATTTGCAAGGCTTTCATAATTTGTTCCGATCAGTTTCCAGACGAACGACCAAGAAAAGAATTTTCTATGGGTTAAAACATTAAAAGTTTATATTTTTATAAAGAGTGCAACAATTTAGAAATTTTAAATTAGGTTAGGTTAGGTGGCGGACCTTCCCCTAAAGAGAACGCCCCACTTAGGCCAGAGCTTCGACTCATTGTCATACCACAAGCCGTTCACACACGGCGATCAGACATTCATCACACGAAACCACCCCAGAAATTCTCTCGCGCGAGACTAAAGTGAATGATGACAGGAATGTGGGCGAATAACCCCCGCCGTTTCATGGCAAGAGCTGGCCATTGGCACATGAGGTAAGCAACAGTTTTCTCCTTCTGCTCCTGCTGCACATACCCACAGCTTCCAGCGAGACAATGATCCGTGAGAAGCGCGACAGTGCGGCTGATGGCCATACGATTGAAGGAAAAATGACATTTAGTCATCTTCTCATGCAGGTTGGACCAGCAGATTCTAGCAATACGTTCTCTCATGCTGCGAACGAAACTGGGGCCCCGCATATACCGATCGAAGGATACATAGTTTATCCGTGGCAATGGAAACACTAATGCCCATCAATAGTTCGGAAACAGTGAGCTTTGTGCTCACGTTGACTAAGCCATCAGCAATGCCATTACTGATGATATCCGTGTATCGCGGGACCCATATAAGAGTCACCAAGTCAATGGTCCAAGATTACCCTGACAAAACTCTGGTCGCATTCATGGTCGAGAAGCGACATCGAAGTGGCTTCCGCGAGAGACCGAGATCCGAAGATCCTCAGAAAAAATCCGGTCAACAAGCATTGCACACCCTTCTCTATGGCCATGACTTCCGCCCGAGATACACTGCAGTGCTCAAGCATCCTATACGAAGGCGTAATGTATGTAATATATCCCACTCTATCCAGCATCCTGAAGCCGTCGGTACAGACCTTAAGGGCATTGTAAGGAAGCTCCTGATCGCCAGACCAGGAGTCCCTAGTCGGAATCACGAAGCCAAATGTACTACCAAGAAAGTTATAAAAAGCACCATGTAGTCGGCCCGATTGCAGCGTGTCTATAGTTCAGCCTGGGCGAGGATTTAACTGCATTTAATTTTACTGCAACCAGAGCAGCCGAGAATCCAATCAAGCATAGCAAATAAGCCCACAGTTGGAGTACAGCAGAGTGCACTGGTGACCATTACAGCTGACTGTCTGCGCACCCTGTCTGCCAGTCTACAGTAAGACTGATATTTGCACAACGTCCACCAAACGTGAGTACCGCAAAGCAAAACTGGTTTCATGAGCCACGGCCAGATAAAGCCAGCAGGATATGGCAGATCTAAGCCCACAAGTCCTACCCACGGCCCTCTTACATGAGTAAAGCAATATGGTAACTTTTTTTACCATCTGCACCACATTCTCCATACTGGAGAGTTTGGGATCCAAAATAACTTCCAGCTACTTTATCTTGGTAGATAAAGCCAGCCGGATGGCGCTGAGACTCGGCATACAAATTCTAAGATTTAAAACAGTTTTGTTGCAGTACCTCTTAAATGAATTCAGAGCACTTTACTAACTGTTTCCTTCAGGTTTAAAAATTTTTAAGGTCAACCTCAAAGAAAATATGATTCTGGAATCAATCGTTTTTTAAATGTGTTAAAGGCTGTTTCTATCAGAATATAATAAATAGACTTTCGACAAATTGTTTTGAATTTTAACATGTAAATTTGTAACTTGTTGTTGTTTCGGGAAACAACGCCCTGGCGTCTGCCATTATTCTGTAGGTGAAGACTTAATTTTTATACTTCTACTTTTAAATTTAATTCGAGGGGAGGAAAGAGTAATAGTTTCATGCATTGTTTCTCTATAGAAAACTAAATTCTGCCATATTTTCTTAAAAAATATGTTTTTGATTTTCAATTCTGTTTTCCATCCTGTTTATATTTTCATGCTGAAAGTCGGTAAATAAAGTTTGTGTCCTTTTCCCATAAAACTTTGTCTTCTTTACTTTGTTTTATTTAGAAAAGTTTTCTTGAGAGACATCGAAAAATAAAATTGTTGATATTTTTATTGTTTTTAATTTTAGTTTTTTTTTTTCTTTGCTTATTTATTGTCAAATATTTATCTCTTTTCTTATTATTTTTTAAAAAGTTAATTTTTATTATGATTTTTATTACTGCCATTGTTGTCTGTTATTTTATTTATTTTGTTTAAAAAAAATAATGTCCAGGCATTTATGAAAAACATAAATAACTACAAACGTAAATACGGTCATGATTGAGACGCCGCTCTGGGCCTTCCCAAAGTAATGCGTAAAGCGGTCCCGGAAAGGAATCTACCCAGAGGAGGTGGAGGGAATTTTTTAGTGGTAACACCAAACGACGCAAATGACGACGGTCTCTGTAAGTGCCAAGGCACTCACAACCCTACCTCACACGCAAAAAAAAAACCGTGCATATTTTTAGGCGGTGAATGCATTATTTGTGCATCATTGCTTTTGTAAATTACGAACGGTTTTTGTGAATTCAGTAACAGGAAATTGGCATAACCAGAACCAACAGCTTTTAAATTTTTATGTGAAAGATTTGCTTAAATTAACTTCTTAAAATATTTTTCCTACATTTATCCCAATTTATTTAGCAAAATTAGCAATTTAAATCTCATGCGCAAAAATTATTTCAATCAGACATCTGTTTGCTGTTAAAACGCCATTAAACTCGACATGTTATTTGCAATGAAAACAATTATACCCCTTACAAAACGGGCAGAAAAACATTGTTCCACTTCAAAGTGTAATTATTGTCAGTAATAAAATATCTTGAATGCCTTTTAGCAATGAGATGTTGTTGTTGCATAACATTATCAAGAACAACATTAATACTCGTGTTTATGTTTGTGCACAGAAGAAAACTTTGCAAGTTCCTTTAATATACTGGAGAATAATAATGACGAAACGCCTGCATACATGTACAACCTTTGCGGATGGCGAAGAATAGATGATATACTAAACTCAAGGATAACAATGCACACAGGATATTCTTAGTTTTACCTATTCTGCTTTTAGAACACCGCCAATGAATTAAGTCGTGTTAATTTGCACATTGTACTCCCATAATGAAATAACTTTAATAATTAATTAAATTGTGAAAGGTTTGCACTGTTTAAATTTCTATTAAAATTAAAATTAAATTTTTTAATTAAAATTAAAATTTAAATTTAAATTAAAAGTAAAATTTAAATTAAAATTAAAATTAAAATTAAATTTTAAATTAAAATTAAAATTAAAATTAAAATTGAAATTGAAATTAAAATTAAAATTAAAATTAAAATTGAAATTAAAATTGAAATTAAAATTAAAATTAAAATTAAAATTAAATTTTAAATTAAAATTAAAATTAAAATTGAAATTAAAATTCAAATTCAAATTCAAATTCAAATTCAAATTAAAATTAAAAGTAAAATTAAAATTGAAATTAAAATTAAAATTAAAATTAAAATTAAAATTAAAATTAAAATTGAAATTAAAATTAAAATTAAAATTCAAATTCAAATACAAATTAAAAATAAAATTAAAATTAAAATTAAAATTAAAAGTAAAATTAAAATTTAAATTAAAATTCAAATTCAAATTCAAATTAAAATTAAAAATAAAATTAAAATTAAATTAAGACCACTTCTACTACCCCCGTATTGCCACATTCAGCAACTAATAACTCCACTGAGGTTCGGTTGCCAACCGTAATCGGGACACTAACTTACGTTTAACGACTACTTCAAATGAATTGTTTTATTCCAATTACTTCGCCTGTATGTAATTTTATGTACTGATACAAAATATTTATTCGCTGTGTAATAATCGACGATAGGATACTTTTACCAAAATTGTTTTTGTTTAAAAATTTACCAAATGGAAAATATTAAAAACAAATCTTACAAAAGAGCATACAAAACGAAAAGTAATAACAAAAACATAATAATAAATTGTTGAGTACAACATTTTACAACCTGATATTTACCTGCACTTAAATTTTATTCTGCCATATTTTTGTACATCAAATTATGTACTATAAATGGACATATAAATAAAATGTATGTGCATTTTTACCTTTTTTAATAGGTGATTGCCTTTATTTAGAAATATGAGCGTAGGACGAAAAGATATCTGCAATACTATGCCTCGTAGTATAATTTTCATAACTGAAAACCTACTAAAATGTAAAAGCCACCATTATTAACAGAAAAAAAAAAGAAGTTGTTACCGCATTTAAGATGAATTGAAAGATTGTATTTAAACTGGCTTCAGTAATAAAAATCAAATTGGCAAAATAGCTTTCTCTTAACCAACAAATATTTGAGGGTTTTTTTTTGCAAAACATATGAAATTTGTTTTACTGTGAAAAAATATAAAAAGGCTCCATAATTAACTTAAGATCATTTGCAGCCTTAATTGACATACTACGCTTACAGTTCTCAATTGTCTTATTCGCTAAAATTCTTATATGCAGGCGGGGCCAAGAAAAACGCACGATGTTAATTGTAAATAAAACAAAAAGTTTCCACAGAATTATCTTAATATTTTTTTATTATTATAGAAGCATCTATGAGAATATCGGTGAAATGCTCGCCACGGCTTCGGTGGCACAACTCTATCAGATGATCGATATTTTCAATGACTCTGACACATAATTGAGGTTTAAATGTCGTTCATGTGCCGAATTATCTCTTGAATTGTTCTTGGCTTAGTGATGTACACTTTTTCTTTTAAATATCCCCAAAAAAAGAAGACCAACGGTGTCAAATTACATGATCGTGACGGCCATTTAACATCGCCACGACGTAAGATTATGCGGCCTTAGAATTTCTCGCCCACAAAAGAGCCATTGAGAGTATATGTATGCATTTGTATACTACATGCTTATAAATACATACGTTGTATTGTGATAATGCCTTAAATAAATACAATTTATCAATAACACTTTACAAATATATTTTTCATTTGTGTGTTAATGTGCAGCAGCAACAGCCATTGGTTGGGACAACAAGCAATTTCCTGAAGAACTTTTTTTTTTGAAAAATTGCACAAATTATAGAATTTGAGAAACAGTTGAAAAAGATATGAAATTATCAATTTTTCCAAGGATATGGAAGGCTAAAATTATAATTTTCTTTCCAGAAATAAAGTGTATTTTCCACACAGCCAATATTTTGATAGATGCCATGACATTGGATTACAATAAAATAAAATATTTATTTAACTGCCGAAAATTTGTAAAAATAAACAAAAACAACTTATGCATTCTGCAGCCAATAGATACACCAATTGATCCATTTATTTTTACTCACTGACAAAGCGAGTTGTATCTGTAAATGTTTTTGTTCGAATGAAAATAATAAAAAAAAAAAAAACCAAAACAAAATTGTATTTGCGCCAGTATTCATGCATATGATGCGATACTTTATCAGCCCATCATATAAAATATGAAGCAATAAAGTGTTGTGAATACAAATTATGGTAAATGGAGTACTTTAAAATGTGTTTCCTTTTTTTTTTTTCTCTACATTCATGCATAAATATACTTAAAATTCCAACAAAAACAGCAGCAACAGCAACAACAGCAACAACAATAACAAAAGTAATAGTGCTTAAAATATGAAAAAGAGCAAATAACATACATATGTATGCTGGCAACAGGCATAAAAGGCAGTAATAAAACTGTAAAGTGAAGCAGAGCAAAAAGATGAGTGAAGTGAGTTTTTTAAAAGGAATGGAGTGGAGAGCCGTACAAAGAAATCATGCAGAATTATAAATGCTGATGATGCTTAACCACCATCTCGACTAGTAACGAATATGTTAACATGTATTGAAGCATTTGTCAAAATTACGTTATTGTAAATGGAGTCAGCTGTTTGCCGTTACTTGCAATATATGAAGCAATAATTGCTAATGCTCTCAAATATGTCAAACTTATTTAAATTCGACAACGCACAAATCAAATGCGGAGCAAGCTAACAAAAAAAAAATCGTTTTATTTTTATTATAATATACTCGAACAATCTATTTAATTTTTTGTTTTTTTTTTTTTATCTTGGTTCAGCACTCAAGGGATGACCCCTACACATGCGATGCATTGTGCTGGAACTAGGAAATCAGATTATGGGAAGGAGGATAGAGGGAGTAGTGTGAATGGACATTTGATTTGAATTTTCCCACGTCATAAGTGACAGGAATTATTATGTGGTGGTAATAAAAGTGACAATTGCAGCAAGCTGTATATAGTAGGTACGACAAAGAATACGTTAAAAACTAGCATATCATGGCTTAAAATCAATCATAAATATATACACATTAATTCAGAAAAAACAGCATTATCAACTCATTTTTTTCATTTTAATCATTATCCAGACTTTGATAATGCATCATTTTTGAAAACGGAAAACAATTATAAACCTAGTTTTTTTTTAGAAATGTTAAAGATTAATAATATACCAAAGTCATATAGAATAAACGTTAAAATACATACAGATAATTTAGCACATAACTATAGATATTTAGTTAGATATTAGAATTAATATTATGTTGGATATTATATTACAAAATATTTACACACACTTTATTATGTTTAATGTTATTCATGTTAAAGTTATTTAAAATGTTTACGATAATCACTGTTGATTTAACTTTATATTCATAAGATTTTTAAAAAATTTTTTTATGTTTATGTATAAAATATAAATATGAAAAAAAGATATTTCAAGCGATTAACTAGAAGTATATTTTTAGGCTTTTATTCATGTGATGTTTAATTTGTTTTTTGTTAGTTGTTTAACATATAATTGTACATATATTAAAATTAATATTTTGTTAATGTAATAATAATAATTTAAAGTATTTTTAAGTATTGCATATATATATGTGTATTTATATATATATATATTTGTATTTTATGTAATATCTATATGTATGGATATATGTATGTGTATATGGGTATTTCCATGAAATGGTCCACCGTGACTTAAAAAATCAAAACGCTCGCATAATTTTTTTAAGCACAGTTGGATTTAATTAAGTTGGATTAATTTTGTAGTATATTTTTATTTTTCATTTTTGAATAAAAGTTTAATTTTTTTTTTTAAAAACTACTGAAAATATATGTAAAATTACTAAAATATGTATGAAGGTAAAAAGTGTCACATGCGCAATGTAACTAGCGTAACCAACAATTTATTTTTTTCTTAGCCTACCCATGCATAGTTGTTTTTGAACAAAACATGATTATAAAGGTCCATTATTAACCTTTATAAAAACATTTTTTCCGAAATGAAAATCTCCAACAAATCGCTTACTTTCGCATTTTTTCTTACGGCTCTAAAAGGCACTTCCCTTTTTTTGTCACGTGCGTAAGTCTACTTTGATTGCATGGAACTTGGGTACCCAGTGCTCAATTTTTCAATATACAATATACTTTTTGGAAGAACTCATCACATATAATGTAACGATTCTAAAATTCCATTCCAAAATTCCAATCTATTTATATTTTCACAATATTCAAAGACAATTTAACGTGTACAAATGTCGCGTTCATAACCATGGAAACACCCATATGTATATATATATGTATATATATGTATATGTATATGTATATGTATATGTATATGAGTATGTGGTATTATAAGTATATATAAAAAGATATTTTAAATGTATATTTAAATGTAAATATTGTAAAATATTTTTGAATTTTATACATTTTGTTAATATTGTAAAATGTTTAAAATATTTTGAATCATATTCTTTACACAATTTTTATGAGACATGTTACGTTAAAAAATTTTTATATTAATTTCAAAAAGAAAAAATTTTAATAATAAAAATTTCCTGAATATTTTAACCGAAGCTTAACGAAATATCGAGATTATATAAAAATAAGAAATGAAAAAGCTTAAAGCTTAATTAAATATATTGTTAGAATAATAAAAAATGTTAAAAAACAAGTATTAATAAAAATTTATTATAATATAATAATATATAATAAAAATATACAAATTAAAAATATTATAAATAATTATTAGTTTATATAAACACGTAGTTCCTTATACTCGACACATAAGCGAAGCAATAAGCAATAATGCGTAGCGTGCACGATATCTATGTCAATACAGCCGACACACCAGTAACGCTACAAACTGTTGCACTGTTGTTGTTGCTGTTTTTGTTAGCGGCAAGGTGGAACGTTAAATGACAGACTTGAAAATACCAAAATCACTTCACCTTAATCATGTTACAATTATACAGGGTGGCTCAAAAGGAGCTATATGGTTTAAATGGTTTATAACTTTTTTATTTATGCGATTATTATAATTTTTTTTTTTTTTTAAATACAGTATATTAATGGGGAATTTTTTTGCAATTAGCTTTGAAAAATTATATCGTGTAAGTGATGTCCATTTTCTGCTTCGCATATACGTGCTCTTTTTAGCTTAGCCGTGATAGTCCAAAGTGTATCGAACGCCTCGTTGTTGATGTTGATGGACAATGCTGCACGCTCTCCCATACACGTTCAATATTTTGACCAGTGTGTCCGGCACCAGGAAGGGTTCTTACAGACCCATGTTGACGAAAATCAAATCAAACAAATGGTAAAATGACGACGATATGCACGCTCTGTCAACACAATAGACTGTTGGTTTTAAAAAATAAAATTCTATTATTTTTGTACGTTGTTCGATCGTGTAATGATTGAATAATTAATTCCCCAAGTCAACCAATTTTCCTGAAGAAGCGAAACATCGAATAAAAATCAATATTACATATATCAAAAGGAGCTGCAGCTCAAATAATTAGTGTAATTAGTAAAAATTAATTCTTAGTGCAAACAAGAAAATTTATTTTCTTTCAGTGTCATTCGGATTGCTTTTGAACATACGGAAAATTTTGCCCAGTGGATGGAAAAATGCACAGCAGCAGCGTTTAATACGCGCAGCAGTTTGCAAAATAAAAGCCGAATAAAATAAATGAAAAAAATTCCTTCAATAATAACTTCAATTGGTTTTCTTTCTCTTCATTTAAATACTTTAAATAAGGCATCCATTACCGTTGCTGGAACATTGTTATTGTTGGCATAAATATTGCTGTTTCCTGTTGATGGTTTTTGGATGTTAATGTTACGCTTGAAGGCGCTTAAGGTGGTAAGAGAGCAGGATATGCAAGTGTATGTTGAGGCAAGAGGAAAGTTGTAATGCGAGTTAAGGCGATGTGCTATTAATGATAATGTCATCTTAAATTAATGGCGTGGAGTTGCTAATGACAAATGATGAGTTGAAATGTTGAAATGGCAATTTGATAGCAATGTTGTTGTGTGTGCTGTTGTCTTATAATCCAATTGTTTATTGCTGAAAGGTTGTTGTAACACTTGCGTTTGCAGAATCATCAATTAAGTTGAAGTTTTTATAATTTTAAAAAAATTTTATAATTTACAATTAAAGTAGTTTTTTTTTCCAATGAAATCGTTGTTCTGCGAACCGTAAAATTTGCAAAAAATGTTCTTAACAAAATACTGAATTTTCTTCAACCTCCAAATATTTACCATTTCATTCATAACTGTGCAATAAAGTAATGAAATTTAAAAAGAAGTACTTAAAAGCACTTAAAGTCAAAATCTTTTAATATTTGCTGCTTTACAGTTTCTTGTTTAACTTAAGACGCGTGATAATATGTTGCTTTGTGTTCTTAAATTTGTTTATGCATGTGCACCTAAATTGCTACAAGTTATTCTAAAAAAATAAATTAAAAAAAAAACTATAAGAAGAAAATATAAAAAGTTAAATCTAACAATCTCAAAGACTACACTCAATTACAAAAAGTCTCTAACAAAGATTTATGCAATAACTACATAAACAAAAGCCAGCAACACAATGGTCACAGCAACTTTTATTTATTTCATTCTTTAGCCCCACAATGGTTCCAACCTTGGGGTTGTGCAGCCATAACAACAGTAAACAAATATTTTTATTTATTTTAGTTTTTGTTGTAGTTAATTTTACAAAAGATTTTCAAAGAAATGGCATAGCTTTTGTTTTAACTTATAAATGCGATTAAAAGGAAAAACTTAATATTTGTATATTCGCCAGCATACAACTTTCGTGTTGCGGGAAGATACTGCAAGCCTAATATGGAGATAAAGTATTTAATTGTATTTAAAAGATACTAATTGACTTTTAGCTTCTTACACACCCATACACATTCACAGACATACCAGGCAATTATTATGGACACTCTGGGTAAGAAGGCATTGGCTGTGGTATGTGTCCCGTAGAGCTGGTGGGGTTGTTATAAAATTCTTTGCTCTGTTAAATTCTGGCCTAAAGTAGTCATAATTTTCTGTCTGGCCATGTGTGTTCAAAGTTGTAAAATCTTTAACGAGTTCATACTCAACACACACTATCGAGCCTGAGTGAAGGAAGACTTTAGCAAACAATTGTGAAAATATACAAAATTAACATACAAGTTGAATGTGCTTAAAACAAACACAACTACGCAATTTGATTTTCCACCGCATATTCATCAAATAGAGAGAGAGAGAGAGAGAGAGAGAGACATATGTTTGTTTGTGTGTGTTTCGATATCAGTGCCTTATTATTTTATCTTGTTTTGTGCGAACATGTCCATATGGAAGCATTTACCGAAATGCCGCAAATTGCGATGGTTCAAGCTAATAATAATATTATTATTAATATAATTATCACAGTAATTATTGTCTTCATCAGCAAACGAAGGGCGATAGTGGAAAATTAAACAATTTTCAAATGTATAATTTAAGTTTTCATTACACAGTACAACACATGATTTTGGGACTCAATTCTGAGAATTGCATGAGAATTGCTGCATTTCTCGTCTTGTCAAGTGCCCTGCTTTAATAATTTAATGGCCATACGAATTTTTTTTCTCAAGGTGGATTTTTATCATTTTTTCTATATTTTAACACGGTTATATCTCAGTGTACCATACAGAATATCTGTTATGTGTCTGAAATAAAGTTGTAGGAGAAGTTAAATAGGAGAAAAGAAAAGCGGAACAAACCGACACAAAAAAAAACTGCATCCAGTGCCTTAAAAACCGCAAAAATGCCCAATTATGCCCCCTTTCACCTTTTTTGCTCATGTGAAACTAGAAACACACCTATAATATATATTAATATTATTATATTATATTATTATATTAATAAGAATCTTTTTCTACGTATTGTCAAGTTTTGTATACAGGATAACAGATATTTGCAATATGGAAATAAATTATATATTCAGAGTAAAGGACTTCCTATGGGATCACCAGCATCACCAATTGTAGCGGATATTGTGATGGAAAAGCTATTAGATTCTTGTATTGGAAAATTAATTTAAAAAACCGAGAATATTAACTACATATGTAGATGATCTATTCTGTATTATTGAGGATAATCAAATAGATAAAATGTTGAAAATTTTTAATAATTTTAACCAGGATATTAAGTTTACAATAGAAAAGGAAATGAATTTAAAACTTCCATATTTAGATGTAGTGATTGAGAGAAGAGGTCAGAATTTAATAATAGATTGGTATTATGATACCATACATCCTCGAATAGAATAATAAACTATTTTTCAAAACATCCAAAGGTAGTTATAATAAATACGGCAGGAAATTTAATTGACAGAGTTTTGAAACTTAGTAGTAGTCAATTTCAGAAGAAAAATAAGCATATAATGATAAATATATTGAAAGAAAATGATTTTCCAATACGAGTTATTCATAAATTATTGAAAAAATACGGTAAGCGGTATAATGTTAATGGTAATTGGAATATGGAACCGAAAATTTATAAATCTACGACATATATTCCTAATATGTCGGAACAACTTGTAAGATCGAAAATATTTAATACGGAAAAATATAGAATAACATATAAAACATATAATACTTTAGGAAAATTATTTAATAAAATGAAAGATAGAGTTAAAAATACAGAATTATCTAATTTAGAATACAGGATATCTTGTGGAGGAAATAATTTAGAAAGTTGTAATAAAGTATATGTAGGAACAACAAAAAACAAACTTAAAACTATATTAGCAGGACATAAGTCAGATCAAAAATACAAATATATAAATATACAAAAAAACAACAGTAACTACACATTGTGCAACATTAAATCATTATCGAAAATTTGAAGACACAACTATATTAGAGAAAGAAACTAATTATAAACGACGTTTTTTGTGGGAAATGTTACAGATAATTAAAATACCTGCGGACAATAGAATCAGATATAGATAATTTACCACAAAATTATAGATATTTAGTTAATATAATTTAGATTTAGATTATGTATTAAATATATGTATATATTTTTTGATAAATATATATTTATTAAGCCTGAGGTCTTTTTTTATTTTTTTTCCTGATGATGTTAACAAACTGTTAACGAAATATCGAATAATAAAAAACAAAATAAAATAAAAAAAGACCTCAGACTTAATAAATATATATCAAAAAATATAATAAAAAAGGTCAATTAATAATATAATTAAAATATTTAAAAATTAAAATTGAAAAAGCACATATTGTCAACATAAAAAATTTAATTTTGTTAAATTTTTTTAGAAAATTTTTAATTTTTTATTTTGACAATATTAGCTTTTTTATTTTTTATGTTGACAATTTTTGATTTTCTTATTGATTTTAAATATCCTTCTAATCTAACCATTTAAAAACCATAGATAACGTTGAATAAATGAAAAAATAGTTACAAAAAACATTTAATTTTGTGTAGATGATGGGCTCCTTCAAGCGAAAAAAAAAATAGGCGTAATATTTTATATCAATATGTCGAAGAAAAAATATTCAATTTTTTTTTTTGATTATTATATTAATATAATTAAATTTTTAAGGGTATATTCACAACTGCACAGTTGTTCATATGAATTAATCGCCAGATTTGAATGCATTTGGCATGAGTTCAAAAATGAAAACGTCGTGAACATTTAAGATGACATTAAAAATAAATTCAGATAAAGCAGTTGTTAAGAAGTCAGCAAAATGCCAATTCCGTCCAGACAACTCCATCAATCATATATCAGAAGTAAAAGCGTCGAGTAAAAATTCTAAATGCTTCGCCAATCTGCTGAAGGTACGAAAATATAAAAAGCAAAACGAAAACACCAATACCAAATTTCATGTGGCGATGGTCGAAGTAGTCTGCACGTTGAGTACCGAACGAAAAATTTTCCTGGGTTCAACCCCAGTTTGAGACTCAGAGGTGTAAGATATGTTCTTTCTCCTACTATCCCTTTCCTCTAGCTCCACTACAATGCCTTGCATGTGTAGGGGTCATCTCCTGAGTGCTAGTCCAAGCTAAAAAAAGAAAAATTCATAGTGAACGCATTAATTTTTTTTTTGTGGATAAATATGCCGAATTCCTTCATACACTTCTCAGTACTAAAATTTTAGTACGTACTTCTGGTGGCGGTACAGCAACTGCAAACGGCAGCCATAACAACATTTTTCCCTGGTAGTTTGTTTGGAAAACAAAAATCGTGCATAAATTTATTAGTGTGTTGTGGTTGGAAGTGCAAATTGCAAGTTCAAGTCAAACCGAAGTAACCACAAAACTTAAATATTTTAATTTATATTCGCAGTCATAACGACTTGAGATGTTTAAGTCTTATAATTATATTTAGTTTGCATTTATGATGATGCTCGTAATTTCAAAATTTATTGCCAAATTTAAAAGACAGAAACACAAAACCACGGCAGAGGTATTCAAACAATAAATCAACAATTGTGTACTTCAGTTGCTGTTATAGAGGAAATAAATTTAATTATTATTTGCTTAAAGTGGCAGTGTGCAGTTCAAAGAGGTAACATAATTGCTGGAATTATTTTGATAGGCAAATCCCTCTTCAAGTTATAAATTTAATGGAAATTAATTTAGTTTTAATACCCGCTTTGAAGTGTGTCCATTCTAAATGGTACAGCGTATTATGCAGCAGGTGTCTTAACATCGTATTTATAACGTATAATAGTGGTTGATTGAACGCTAGAAAGCATATTTCGATTTAAAAGCTAAATAAAGTTGAAAATTTTATGCAAATATGTTGCGAAGAAAAGCAGCACAGCACCTGTCTTCTTTTCCCTCCAATAATTGGCATGAAATTTATTTTATTGAAATTGTCTCATATACCATGTAGTTACCGTAAAGTTTATGCCGGCTATAAATAGCAAGCAGTGACAATAATTAAGGCTTAATTTGTTAGTCTTATGGCTCTTTGTTTCTTTGCCTTACGGTTCATTGAATTATAAACGGCTCATTTCATTTCAGAGAGAGTCACTTTCAGGCAGCCATACAACAGAACAAACAATGAACGTGTAATATTTGCCAGAGGCCTAACCTTATTCATCGTTTGTTCGGTTGTTTGTTTGTTTGTTTGTTCGTTGCTCTTTTTTTTGTTTTGTTTTGTTTGCATACAACGTGTACGTGCTGTCTGAGCAGGATACTTAAGAGAATTAAAACATCTGGGAGAAATTTATTGCATAAAGAAGAAACATGCCTTTGCATAGTCAGCAAAAAAAATGTGTTATCTTTTTTCTCTCAGAAGATCGCTGCAATCATGATCTAAAGAGCCATTGGACCTATTGGAAACTGTATAGTTGTATAGTTTAATAGATTTGCGAGTTCGTTTCTCATGGACCCCTGAAGACTAAATGGCTGATGGTAGTACAACAAACAAATGGAACTACCCAGCAAAAAACGTGAATGCATTCATTATGAATTGGTATTTTCATGACTTCTTAAGCACTTCATTAACTGAGTTAATTTTTAACGCCATCTTAATTGTTAACAAGATCATCATTTTAGTTCATTTTGGTTCACCTATTCACTGGTATTTACTATCAAATGAGCGACATAACTTTGACATCGGTAACCACCAAAAAATTATATTCGGCCGCCTTTACAAAATATGGAGCACTGTGCGATGATTTTTCGGCACGAAAACGTCCAGTAGTAAAAATGTGGACGCAAATTTATCCACTGTATCATGGTGGATAAATTTGTAACATGTGACGATGATTGGGGCCCAAAACAAGGAGCAAGCGCTCTTAAATTGAGACCACAAACTAAGGATTTCGGTAGTGAATTTGCAAATGCTGTTCCTTTGTGTGCTCTTCTCATTCACAATTATGTGACAGACTTAAAAGGCCATTCACAATAGAACATCAAGATAGTTGTGCCCCCCATTTAGAAAGAAAGTTGTTAATTTTGTGTACAAAATTATTCATCATGAAATATAAGTGATATCATTTATATTTTTAGAATTTCATAAGAATTCACTCTTTTAAAATTTCAACACATCTAATTTTGGATTTTGCTTTCTTTTTGTCAAGGATTTTTCTTCTGGATTTTCTGTCCATTGACAGGACCATTTGGCAGGACAGTAGTGTATGATGGAGCCGCTTTCAATATTTATTTGGCAATCATTTTTTAATAAGCAAACAATTTAAGAGCTGCAGTTTGCCAAAGCAGAAAAATAAGAATTATATATGACGTCGTACAACAATGTATGTATGAAAGAAAATGGAGAAATTTCTTTAGGATTTTGTAGGAAATTCTCTTTCCTGAATACAGCAGGCGGTGGCAAGTGAAGGAAAAACTTCAAGAGTTTATGGCCTGTTGAGCTTCTCATTTTGTGGCGTTGTGATATCTTCTTAAACAACCACTTGTACACAAAATACTTGTAAGTTAAGTTGGTCTTTTCTGTTTAAACTCGTTATGTGGTTCTTTGTATTTCCTAATTGTTTGCTTGTTTGTGAAACAGCACTACAAGAGTTGGTCTTTCCTGTTATTCTTGCACTTTTTTATACGGAAAGTTCGTATTCCATTTTTTTTTTCATCATTTCACAATTGAAAAGCGAACAAATTTTGCTTGTTAGGAAACGCTGTGGGCAGCGAAGGTTTTGCATGTTAAAGCTGGTGGACAAGAGAACAATAGTCGTAGCTCTGTCGCTGGATCACGTTGTCGCTAGCCTTTCACGTTTGATAAAAAAAATAATAATTTTATGAGTAGTGATTACAGCTTTTATATCAAAAAATTAAGGAAAATATTCTGCCCTCTTCAATTGTGTTTTGATTTTTAAACGTTTTTTTTTGTTTTTCGTTTTAAAGAGTAGTAACACTCAGGCAATGATTGCCTACTTGTAAGTGTTCACTTCTAAAAAAAGGATAGTGATAAGAGGAATAGATAAAGGGTCTTTCAATAGGGACTTTCAAACTTTGACAGTTGAAACAGCCATCTTGTTGCAGCTGCAGCTGTCAAATTAGTTGTCATTTAATCAGTCTATTTTGCCAAATCACCACTGACAGATACAGCATTCAACAACACGTGCAAATAATAAAATTGTTTTGTTAAAATAGGTATTCTGTTCGCCCATTCTATGCTCGCCATAATCGTGCTACTGGGAGAACTGTTCACAAAGTGCTGGATAAATTTGAGTCCACTGGTACAGTAAACGATCTACCAACAAACGCACTTTGGCGAAACGCATGATCTACCGAAAATAACGCAGCTGTCCGTGAGATTGTGCAGCAGAATTATTAGTAGTCGATTTCGTGTTGCTGACTAAAACTTGATCACAACTTGGCGCATTCTGCTTCGTAACTTGGGCCAGCACCCGTACAAAATTCAACTGGCAGCAAAACTATAACTTTTTGCAAAATGACTCGTCATCAATTGAGAGAAAGTTATAGATGTGCCTGTCCTACAACCACTCCGTAGTGCTGCAAGAAAAGTTCCTTTATCTAACGGCTAATTTAGGAAGGCTTTGGGTTGTCGGGCGGTTGAGTATCCTTATATAAAGTATAGGGAGTCTTTTGACTACCTCATACTCTATGGACCCTAGGTCACCAATTTATAATAAGAATGGTGGTCAGCTAATGTGGAGTTAATGTGAAATGGCCATCGATATCGTGAAATTTGACCCTGTTAGACTTTTTCTTGTGGGGGTTTCTTAAGTCGCAGGTTTATGAGAATAAATAATAATAATAAATAAACCTAAATTTCACATAACCTATGCCATCGGTTAAATTCGAGCTGATTTATGCGCCAGAGAAATGGAAAATTGCACAATTCCGATGCGCTTCACTCATAGAAACTGTGGCGGACATTTGAACGATGTTATATTCCCCACATAAAGTCATCAATAAATCTTTCCAACCAAACAAAAAGTTCCACAATATCTCGCACACACTTTTTCTATTTAAATTTAAAGATAGCACCCGCTTACTGAAAGACCCTATAGAAGAAAGCTTCATTATTTTTACAATACTGCTTTGGAACGCTTTTGCTTTTATAGCAGTATTGCAGCGCCTCTGATATCAAGGAAACGCATACAATTTGATAGACGCTTGTATTATTTTATTTTACTTCGCCGTTGATGCTGCACACTACCGCTTTGTATTCATATTTCATTTTTAATATCAGAAACCGGCTTTACAGAAATACTGTTTTTAAATTTATTACACTTTTAAATGAAATTTCTTTCTCTTGTTTTTACAGCGTTATTAAATTTACATTTTGCAGTCATAATTGATTTTTGATAATAAATTGTAAATTCATTAATGAGCAGTAATAATAATAATAATAATAATAATAATAATAAAAATCTTGAAACAAAAATGGCCTGAAACTGCACTCGAGTGATATAAATTTCCTCTTTGTATTCAATTATTTTATTACAGATAAGCCGTTCGGCCATTTAAATAGTTTTATATGCATGTATTCGCAGATAAAAAATAAACGTTCTGGCATAAGAATGACTATAAAACGAAAAATTAAATTAAAAAACTGAAATAAATGAGGTTGAAATAGTTGCAAGAACATTATGAAAATATTGTTGAAATGGAAATGAAATTAAGTGAATTTACTTCGTGTTCCGGGTTAGAAAATTACTGCTCGACTTTAAATTATATTTCATTGCTAATCACAAATAAATACATAAATTCTAAATATATAAATTCACAATTACACAAATAAATAGAAAAACGTAGTGATACAGCGGCGTGGAGCAAAATATTAAAACATACGAAATGCTATTGAAGTGGCCAATGCAATGAGCGTCTGAGTAGTAGAATTTGTTTTAATTCTGAACGGCCAAGGCATATTGAAACCAGCTACAAGCGCAAAAACAATAAATCCAGCAATACAGCAAATTCCCAATGCTTGTCAAAAAATATATTTGCAAAATAAACGAAGAAAAACAGCAAGAAAACGATTTATGAAAGAAATATTTGATATAAAAATAAAATAATATTGAAATGCCTTCTTCCTGCTGTTGCTTTTTTGTGGCACAATGGAAAATATCGAAATTTCGAAAAAAAAAAAAATATTAAAAACTGGCACGCACAGCCAATAATAATAATAATAAATTAATTAATTTTAAACATTCGGGCCTATTCCCGTTGGCGTT
This sequence comes from Dexiosoma caninum, assembly GCA_963924685.1. Classification (NCBI taxonomy): domain Eukaryota; kingdom Metazoa; phylum Arthropoda; class Insecta; order Diptera; family Tachinidae; genus Dexiosoma; species Dexiosoma caninum. Next base: position 79,425,455 of record OZ004727.1, on the reverse strand, counting down.
TTCATTTTAATTGTCGTTTCTATATCGTTGTCGTTTTTATCGTCGCTTCGTTTCTAAATTGGTATTCTTGAAATATGTATATTTATTTATTTATTTATTTATTTACATACATCTATGGATTCATGATCCTTACAAATGATATAATGATATACAGTACATAATTAAGAGTTTAAAAATACAATTAAACTAGATTTGACACTATCAACATTAAGCGAATAATCAATATGGTTATACAATTTATTAAATTGCTTACAAATTCTTAACAATGGTTCCGAATTAGCATAATTTACTCTGAAAACTTTAACTGCAAGCGGATAGTAATGACGTGTAAATCGTGAAGGAACATTAATAAAGATATTGCTAATCAAAAATTCAGAACAAACATTTCCTTTTAGCAAATTTAAAACAAAAGTAACATTAAGCATAGTCCTGCGACTCTTAAGGGTCGGCAGCTTTATCAAGGCAAGTCTGCTAGTATAAGGTGGGAGATCCAACGGATTCCAGCGAAGCCCACGTAGACCAAATAAAAGAAACTGCTTTTGAACGGATTCAATACTATTGATATGAACCATATACGTTGGATCCCAAATTATTGAGCCGTATTCAAGAACAGGTCTTACCAGAGATGTGTACAATTGCTTTGTAATGTACGGGTCGGAGAACTCCTTTGCCCATCGTTTTATAAATCCAAGAAGACCGCGTGCTTTAGCAACAGTAGAAGAGATATGTTGTATAAAATTTAACTTGGAATCAAGTAGAATGCCAAGGTCGGAAATAATATTTAAATTGTCTAGCGAGTAACCATTTAAAATATATTTTACGCTTAAGTTACGTCCACGGAAGAAGCTCATACATTTACACTTTTTATGATTTAATTCCATCAAATTACGATTACACCAAGAGCTAAATGCATCTAAGTCCTCCTGTAGGTAGTGATGATCAGCATATTTTCTATAGCTTAAGAAAATTTTGACGTCGTCAGCATACATTAAGACATGACAAAACTTCAATATTTTCGGTAGATCATTTATAAATAAAGAAAACAAGAGCGGCCCTAAATGGCTACCCTGCGGCACACCAGACAATACAGCAATCGGCTTAGAATAACAGTTTTTAAAATGAACATTTTGAGTTCTATCAGTCAAGTACGATTTTATCCACTTAAGACAGTTTAATGTAAATCCCATTGAGTCAAGCTTTTTCAAAAGTATTTCGTGATTAACCTTATCGAACGCCTTGCTAAAGTCGGTATAAATAACATCAGTTTGCTCTTGTTGTCTAAAACCACGATGAACAAGTGATGTTAACTGCATAAGATTTGTAACAGTTGAACAACCTTTACGAAACCCATGTTGGAAAGGAGACAATACAGATGATACTTGATGAGAAAGAATGTCAGTACTAATTTTTTCAAAAAGCTTCGGTAGAGTGCTCAGTTTAGCAATGCCTCTGTAGTTTTCGATATTATTTTTACTACCATTTTTGTATAATGGAATTATGAAAGAGGTTTTCCAAACCTGCGGAAAACATCCAGTCCTTATTGATTCATTGAAAATAAGAGTTAGTGGGGTCGATAAAGCTTCAGCACATCTAACTAACAGACAACTCGGTATTCGGTCAGGACCACAGTTAAATGAAAATTTCAGTTTTTTTAAGGTATTAACTACGGTAAGTTCATCAAGAAGTGGTATTGAAACAGGTGGATATGGTAATTCAGATAGTGGATGAGAATCTGAATCAGCAATCTTGACATCAGAATATGTGGACGAGAAGAAATCCGCAAACAAATCACAGATTGCAACATCATTATCGGATTCAATATCATGGTAATTCATCACAGAAGGAAACGAACTCGATCTTCTTTTGGAATTTACGAATTTATAAAATGTTTTAGGATCACATTTTAAATTTTGTTTGACTTTAATTAAATAACTGTAATAGCAGGAGCGATTAGCTGAGATGTATTGAGCACGAGCTACAGAATACTTGGCGTAATCAGCAAAAAGTCCAGAGGATTTATATTTCTTGTAGAACTTATTCTTTTTATTTTTTATAGCAGAAAGAACTTTGGAATTCCATGGCGGGCCAGAACGATTAGAATCAAAACATTTAGGAATACATTGATTCATGTACAGATACATTCTTTTGTAAAACGTGTCAACCATTTTGTTAATATGTATTGAATTAGTATTTAAAGCAGCATTCGTAAAAAGGTTCAACCAGTTTGTATTAGACAGAAGCTCATCAAGCCTATTATAGTTTGTTTTCTTGAAGCAAAACGATTCTCTTCTCTCTGTTTGAAATGATGACACAGAAACACGACTAGATGCAACAGAAATTTCAATTCCAATTGTAGGATGATGTAAGTCCTCAGGCAAAGAGATCGGGTAACAGCGATCAATGGAGATGTCACTCAGTACATTTAGGAATATTAAATCAAGTAGTCTCGAATTTGCGTTGTATAAGCCATTTAATTGGCAAAGATTCAAGTCTAGAAGAGAATTAACAAAATCCATATGGTAAGCATTACCTCCAACCATTCTCGGAATGAAATAATTAACTTCAGAAGAGAAGTCCCATGATAATAAAGGCATATTAAAATCGCCAAGAGCAATAACGTAATCGTATTGATTTGCGGCCTTAACAACATTCCCAATAGCTGTTACATGTTTCATGTAAACCACTTCAGGTGAAATTGGAGGAATATATGAACAGGTAATAAACATTTTCATATGTTTTAACTTAACTGCAACACCAATAAACTCGATGTCATACAGACCTTCACTATAAAGAACATCAGAAGATAGACGATTAGAAACTGCAATCAGAACACCGCCACCTTTGATAAGATTACCACGATCGCGTCTATAAATTTGATAATTTCCGCAGAAAATTTCAGTATTGAGTACATTATCGACAAGCCAGGTTTCAGTAAAAATAATAACATCATATAAAAAATCAAAGCTTTGGTTGTAAATTGAAGGTAATTTTGTATTTAAACCACGAACATTTTGGTAAACTATAGACAATTTATCAGGTAAAATATTTAGTTTTTTGAAATTGTCAGATTAGACGATGGAGCATTAATTTGTGGTAGGTGGACTATATCAGAAGGGACGTTTTCACTATACACGTATTCACGTATAAGTGCGTTCTTCGGCCAAAAATCTGGATTAACAACTGAATCAAAATTTTCTTCATTAACAATAATTTTGAAAGAGGATTTACGTCTCTGATTAGAGTACTTAAATTTGTAGACGGATAAGTCAATATCATTACCAATTTTGAAACAAATATAACGTTTAACAGCATCGGTACTTGTATTAGAATCAAAACGAGCAGCAAAAATAATCCTTTTTGGTGGAATAACCTTTAAAGTTGGAGCAGTAGAGGTATTATAAGCAGGAACTGATGGGTTTAAATTAGTAGGAATACAGCTGTTTTGCAATGGTTGTGGTGAAACTAAAATTGTTCCCGAAGATATTTCACGAGTTTTAGTTGAGCTCGCGGTGCCACATACGGAAGGAACTGATTCAACAAAATCATATGATGGAGTTAATACTGGAGTGGTTACAAGAGATGCTCCAGAAATATCGCTTATTTCAATAGAATTAGGTTTAGATACCAGTGAACTTGTTAATGTTTTCTTCTTTCCTTTGGGTGAGCACGGTGCCTTATCAAACAGGTTCCTGTAATTCAAAAATTTAGTGTTTAAATTTTTCAAATCATTACCCAATTCATCCAATGTACTTTTAGTGGATTTAAAAAATTTATAAAATTCCACATCAAACAAAATACAGTTTTTACAACACCAGCGGAGTCCCTTGTTCTCATGCAAATTATCCACAGTGCGTGCAGATAAGTCAACGCATTTTGCATGATAAACCGATTCGCAAAGCCAACAGGCAACCATAACATCATCGGACTTATTGCGACACTTCGGCTTAGAACAGGCCATAATTAATATATTAGAAGCGATGTAAAAAGTTAAATTAATTTAAAATTACCAAAGTATATGTATGTAGACAATTTGTTAAACAGCACAAATATGTAATAAATTGCTTATATTGCTTTTGTTATTTAAAGATTATTTATTGCACCAAAGATAATGTTGTTGTTTCAACCAAAAAGTATGTACACTGTTTAAAGTAATTTAACAGTTAATTTAAAGTTATTGTTTGTGTAAATTCTTTGTAAGGAATTCCAATTGCAGAGCACTATGCATAATATGCAAAGAAAATTCAGTTGTTGTTGTTAAAAATAGATTTAGTGAGTAAAAAATGACTAAATCTTTAAGCAGCCAAAATGTATTTTATCACACAATTGAATAATTAAATTTGAAATTATAATGCACAATAACTTCAATAAAATCAGATAGATTTAATTAATTTATAAATTAAAAACTCAGCGCACAAAAATTTTCAATCGAATCGGAACAGTGTTGTCAATATGAACAACAAAGAGAAGTTAACGACAAAGAGAATGAAACGACAAAGAGAAGTTATCGAAATTAACGATAAGAATGAATGAAGTATGGCAGCGCTGCAGTATTTTGTGTCATTATTTTTGTTTAAATTGGAAAATAATTTATATTTTAAAAGAAAAATAAAAAAATGAGTACAGAATTTTATTTTTCTAGTTCAAGTGAGGATGATGAAATAATGAACATAAGTATACATCGAAAAATTTTAAGACAGAATTTTAATATCTTTGCCATTCCAGATTCTGTGTAAAAAAACGATATTTTGATAAGCATATACTGGTACTTTCATTAATTTTTTCCCGTTTAAGATTTGTGAATACATTTAGACTAAATAAATCTGCATTTCAATACGTCCTGGAACAAATCCGTCCAAAACTGAAATGTAACCTACGCAAATCTGCAATTACGCCAGATATAAAACTGGCAACTGTTTTGCGGTTTTTTGCGCACGGATCATATCAGCTAAGCGTTGGGAATGACTTTAATTTGTCATTAGCTCAACCTACCGTTAGTAAAATTTTATCCGAAGTTTTGGAAGCAATGAATGCAACAATTTGCAATAATTGGGTTAAATTTGAAATGACGGAAGAAGAGGCGATGGAGTGCAAACAATTTTTTTATGAGCAAACTGGATTTCCTGGAATCATAGGCTGTGTCGACGGAACCCATATTAAAATGGTTGGTCCCTGCAGAAGTTCTCAACATTTGTACTACAATCGAAAAGTCTTCTTCAGCATAAATACAATGCTTGTAAGTACCATTCATAACTATTTATAAATTAATTGAATTGAATTGATAACTTTTCAGTATTTAATTCTCTTAGATTTGTGACCATAGAATGCGTATTTGATATGTAGATGCCAGACATCCAGGCTCCGGCCATGATTCACTAATTTGGAATACCAGCAGGCAAGAAGATTTCTAAAAGAAAAGTATGAAGCCGGTGAACGTAATTCGTGGATTATTGGTATGAAATTTTAAATATGTATATAGAATATCATTCAATACTTAAATTTTTAGGAGATGCTGGGTATCCTTTGCAACCATTTTTAATGACACCGTACCGATCAGCAGCTGAACACAGTGCATAAAGCCGTTACAACTCTGAGCATGCAAAAATAAATAAAAAAATTATGAACATGCATGTATGTACATAAAAAACTAATTTAGCTGTTGTAATTTTAATTTTTTTTTAAATTTAATTTGAATTTGTTTTAAGTTCGCTGCTAATAATGGCGGCGACAAAAATTGAAAGTTTCTTTGTCGTTTTTATCTTCGTTTCAAATTGAGGAATACATATACATTTTCGATAAATGTCAATAACGTCAACGGTGATGCCAAATTGTCGTTTTTATTTAGTTTTCAAATAAGAACGCTAACGGGAATAGGTCCGATTTATTTAGAAATTTTTTATTTATTAAAAAATTGACAAATTTAACAAAAAAAAATGATTCACAAATTAAATATACGTACGTTGGTTGGTTGGTTCAAGTGGCACCCCCTTCCAAGAAAGGAAGTCAATTAGCACAAAGTGCCGGTTCGATGGTAAATCGACCATAAATGTTTACGTTAACTATTCGCTCGTTTGCCCTAACTTAAGGCACGCACAACCCTATGAATTCAATGTGCAAATAATCAACTGATTATAATGAAATAAAACAGAAAAGTAGCAAAAAAAAAACGCAAAGTAATGTTTTAATAATACGATAATGGATAATATTGCAGTTATTTATTTGCTCGTTATTTAAGTGAAGATTTATGCATTTAACATTAAATATAAAAAAAAAAATGTATTTTTTAATTTTTCCTTTACTAAATGAGGTTTTTAAATCAACACTCTTAATCACATGAGTTACAAAGAAAATTGAGTACATTTATATATAGGCACAGAAAAACATTATAGTTTTTATTTTTTTACTAACACCGTAGTAAAACAGTTTCAGGATAATATATTAATTCAATTAATATTGTAATCAATTCTGTTAAATTTTTAATTATGTCTTGGTCTGAATACTTATACGAGGTGTATTCCAAAAAAGAAAGGTGGCTTTATATTTTTATGAGAAAATATTTATTTATTCATCAATATTCATAGTGTCCCCTTCAAAGTACAATATGTTTTCATTGAACTCGGTTAGTTGGTTTCGTTTCATTTTTATATAGATAGACAGTTGTATAGTTGCGGAGAGACATCTTTGGCCCCGTCCTTGACCTTCCCGAATATCGCGGTCATTAATCGAAATAAAATATAGCCTTCATTTTCAGTCGGATAAAGTTACATATTTGTGCGAAATTTCATTTGCTATCTTGGACCAGCAGTCAGGGGGTGACTCTTACACATGCGTTGCTTTGTGCTGGAGATATTAAATTAAAATCAATCCAGTAGTTTCGAAAATTACACCGGACAAACATCGTGACACCAGATTTTTAAATACATACTTATCGGCATATGAATTCACAAAAGCCTTAAGTTAGAGTCAACAAAATTTACAGGAGAAGCAAAATACTTTCAAACTAACTGCTACGCTTGCATTTGGCATTTCTGAAATTTTTTGATAAGAAAATTATTTCTAATTGCAGGCGTGTACAATTTTGCAGGCACATGTATTTTGATACTATGGCTCATTATCAATCAAAAAGTCGATTTCGAATCTTTTGTAACTTGGGGATTTTTTTAAATCATATGACTATATATACTTTATATATGCTTAGAAATAAACTTAAATGAAATTATCATACTGAGACACCCTTGGCCCATAGTGCGCCCACGTACCAAAAAAGTACAATACGTGGTCAACGAGCCAGAGCAATTCACAATTAAAAACAAAACAAACAAAAAAAAACACGGCTACACTCTTCACTACGTAATAAATACGTGGTGTAATACTGCACTATATTTATACTATTGCCCACCCCTGTATATGATGAGAAGTGCGTAGTAGTCAGCAATTACTTTAAATCACCTAAAACGCTCTAAATCGTTAACGGCTAAACGTATTTTAATGATTGTTTCACTATTGGATAGATTGTGAAGTTGGCTATACGATGGGCCCAACTATGGAGCCCCAGGTACCAGTGGGCACAACAATATTATTTATAATAATTGTGGAGACAGAAGGCTTGGAGGCATAAAATTACCTTGCAACTTTGTAAGACTGAAAAGAGCTGGGCCAAAGACTGACCATCTTGGCTCGATATCGAGGACTACCCAATGGTGAAAAAAAATTACTCAAATCGCTTCAAGGCTTGATGAGTTACAGTGTTTTAAAAAAGATATCAAAATTGTTTTCTGACTGACCATGATTATTGAATAAAAAAAATTGCACGTTTTTTGTGAAACAGCAGGCCAAGAGAACTTTCCAGAAGGTATCCGTTCGTCCGGATATTGTATACAGCCATAGAGTCATTAAATATTGGTAACACGAAATATTTTATGTACTCCCCATAAGCTGCTTTTAGACACTTTCTGTTGCTGATGGCGAGTAGGCAGCGTGTTGGCTCTGCAACCACAAAGACCCAGATCGATTCCCAGCCCGATCAAAACAGAAATTTTTTTTTTACGTTTTCTGTGATGCAGCACCCTCCTTCGTCGGTATTTGAGCAATAAGTCGTTGGCGAAGTAAAATAATAAATAAAATGGGTTCCCTTAGCTTTTCAAATGATGCGTCAAAATGAACTTCAGAGACGCCGCAACTTTGCATAATAATTAATATGTAACTGCACAGTTGTAAATAACTTACCTGTGTAAACATAAATTTCGAAATTTAAACCCAAGACACAAACCAACTGCCTTAACAGAGCTCTGTTAACGTGTTACTTCCCTCTTCCTATCACTTTCACTAACAACCTGTTTATTCTCTACACTGTCCCTACCTCTCTCTATCTAGTTTCATCACAATGCATTGCATATGTAGGGGATAACTCCTGAGCACTGCTTCAAATAAAAAAAAAAGTGTGAATGTCAAATGTTCAACTGCAAAATTCATAAATTGTGTGTAAGAGCAAAAAAAAATTTTACTTCTGTAAAAGTCAACCTGCTTTTACAGTGTACACTAAAGCCCCGATTTGCGTCGATCCGATTTGCGTTTTTTCGATTTGCGTCGCTTTTTAAAAATTGGTATAATCCGACTTGAGTCGTTGTGATTTCGATTTGCGTCGATTCTATTTGCGTCACTTTGATTTCGATGCTTAAGCGTAGCATCCTCTGTTGAGCACGCCATCAGTTGCTACAAGGAAATCTATGCGCAAAAGAAATCTTTAACAATTCAGCAAACCTTAGACAGTTTTGTTAACAAAACAGTGAGACCACCTAACCAAATGGAAACAACTGTTGTTAATTTAGATTTCTCTGCTGAATAACATTTATAACACTATTTTTTACTTTAATGTTTATGTGAATCGTATATACGTATGTATTTATGTATATGAAAATGAATTTTAATAATTTAATTTATAATTTTTTTTCATTTCTAACTTTAAAAAAACGTTTATTGAATGAAGTTAAACAAATAAAAACGTATTCATATGACTTTTTTTTTATCTAAATATGTATATATTTTTTCGAAATTTTTTAGTTTTTCTCCCAATTAATTCGAAATTAGAACATTTGTTTAGAAACAAATAATTCGACAAATAATGCGTCGCATTCCTTCCGTCCCCATTAACGACGCAAATCGGGGCTTTAGTGTAAATATTTTCAATTAGAGCGTTTTCTATTTTCAACAAACAAATCATCTCACACCAGATTGCCAATTGAGTTTGTCGTTCGCCACATGTACATATACCCCCAACCAAAAAAAAAAAAAAAATTGGCAACTACTAATGCTGCAAGCGAAAGTGATCCTGACATTCCTCGCAAGGGCAGGTCTGGATCAGGTGGTCTGACACCTAGCAGTGGATACAATATATCTTTTAGGTCGCACTATACTTAATTTACGTGATTTATTATTCAATTGAAATTCTAAAATTCCTGTGTGTTTTATTTCGGTGTAAAAAATAAAAACTCTTTAAATAATTGTAATTCATGGAAGAAAAATTACCTGTTTAAAATGAATTTTATTAAATTTAAATCATTTCAGTGCATTTTCTACAGAATATATTTCTAACAGCCAAATTCTGGGGTATTTGTTTTCATTGAGAAAGAAAACTAGATTATTGTTTACAATTCCAGTTACTTTTTTCCCCAATTCAGCTTGAATTTCATTTTTTATTTACAATGAAATGTAACAAAATTTTTCCAAGAAAACTTTGAACATTTTTATTAAAACTTTTACTGAGATTTAATTGAATTTTTTTAAGGTTTCTAACTTTAAATTAGAAAGGAAAAATGAGAAACATAGAAACGGACATATTTTTTTAACACAATTTTATTACAGTTGGCATATGAGATCGACCAGGAGACAGGATTGTGGTTGAGTTTGTATTATGAATGTTTTTAAAAGGCGTCGAATTGATAAATGCTTTATTTGTAGCATGTAGTTCCAACTTGGAAATATAACTATCAATATCTGATTATCAAGATTAAATTGGTTATACTTCGCTGGGTGTTTGTGGAGGCTTAGTTTCGTTGGCAGCATAAGGGGATGTGCAGTGTTGCTAGGCTCTGCTGCACCAACCTGGATAGGAAGAGGACTGCATCTTCTTTCCTTGCATCGCACTGCCGCGGTTCTCACGGGTCATTGCCTCATCGGAGGACATGTCAATAGCGTCGGCAACCCTCGTTCGATTTTTGCAGAATCTGTGGGTGATGTGACAGGTCTTGCCATGAAGGTTCTGCAGCGCACATTATACGTTTTTATTGACTGCATTCTCCTAGATGAGCATTTCCACAATAGAGGCATATATTACCGAATCGGCGTGGTCTGATGTGGCGACTGCCACTGGTCACAATGGACCTCTCGCCTTATTGGGGCATTCTCCTTCGGGCAGGGTCCGCCTACTAATCTAATCAATAATAAAAATAATAAAAATGTTACTTTGTATTCCCTAGAGGCAAATTTTGATATGAAATGTATTCAAAGTTTCACAGTTTTACGGCAGTAATTTACAGATCGCTTTCAGCATAACAAGACTCAGTAGAAGAGCTAAATACTGCCAGGTCTAGTGGTGTTTTCTTTTCCAGCTTTAGGAATTGTCTTCCATTCAGTTAAAATATTTGTTTTTTACTGTTCCGGTTTATTGATTTTGAAATTAATTTCGGTTGCCACGTGGCTGCCTCCGTAGCGCCCAGTGCATGAGCATTAGTCTATCAATCTGTATGTGCGGGTTCGATTCCCGCCTGATCCCTACGTGTTTCTGCACGCAAGCTTTAAGAGCTTCGTAGAGATTGTGTTGTTAAAAAAAAGTCCAGTGAATAGTGCGTTTGTCCATGAATCTACCTTTTTCCACTACATCCAGTGAAAGCCCATTGCAATTGTATGTGTAAAAATTATTAAAGAAAAAAAGTAAAAATTAAAGAAATAAAAAAATTCAGATTCAAGCGTAGTCCACTCTTTTTAAACATTTTTTTTCTGCCAAAATTATTAAAGGAAAAAGGAAAACATTTAATTAACCATGTTTGTGTATTTTCAACGTCTGCCGATCAAGCAAGAAAATACATGAAAGAAATAAACTTTTATTCCATAATATATAGCTTTTGATTAAGCAAATACAATACAGAGAATCACATGGTTGATGAAATGTATGCCTTAAAATATTTGGAAATTAAAAATTATGGCTCTTTCCCAAAAATGCACCGTAACATTTTCCATTAAAATAAGCTGGTGTTTTGTCTTTCTTGTTCCGGAAAAATTTTAATAAGCAACAGCTGCTAGAGAAAACAGTTCTTTTAAAATATTTAATGAACAAAATTGTCTTATTTTTTTTGTATTTTTAATTTTCATGTAATTTAATTTTTTTGTTCAGTTTAACTACCGGCAACAAGAGGCCAGTGAACAAAAACATGTTTATTTTGTTTTTGTTTTTGTTTTTACACAAATTTATTAAAAATGAATGATGTACATTTTTCCATAAAGTTATGTTGTGTATTTTGTTTTGTTTTGTGTTGTTTTTTTTTTTTCTAGTTTTAAAATAATTATGAACACACCATTGCACATTGTTCATACGCCATCAGTTTCGTCGACAACATCATCATCATCATCATCATCATCATCATCATCATCATCATCATCATCATCGTCATCGTCATCGTCATCAGATGGCGTGATGTAGTAACTGATGGCAGCTTTATTTTTAGTCGCATTTGATAGTGATGTATTTTTATTTTATTTTTTTTTTTTTGTATTTTTAATTGAAGTTGTAGTTACAACGTTATGTATTGCAGTGTTAGAACATTCGCTATCATTTGCTTGGGTTAGTGTTTGTTGCTGTCGCAACCAGCCAACCATTAAGCAAACTGACACCAACTTTTTGTTGTTTTGCAAAAATTAAAAAAATGTTTTCTTATTCTAGCATTGAATAAAACTAAAAAAAAAAAAATTTAATTGTATAGTGAGTAGCAAAAATTCAGTGTTTGAAATTTATTTCTTTATTTATTATTATTTATTAATTTAATAAATGGCACAAATTGTTACTTATATATGAAATTGTCTTTTTATTCAAAACGGATAGCATTCAAACCAAAAGCTTTAGGTAAGACCAAAATGTTATATGGAAGTTTAAGTACACTTTTCTCAATGTGATTAAAATCTCCAATTTCCATCGCACAAAATTATCTCATTTCTGTGAAGATGACTATATTTACATTGAATGAAAACGTTCGTACTAAATTACAGTTTTATCTACTTAATCGAGTCATACTTAAAAATTCAAGTACAAACTTTACTGATATGTGCGGATGGCGAGTAGTCAGCGTGTTGGCTCTGCAACCAGAAAGACCCAGGTTCGAATCCCAGCCGGGTCAAATCAGAAAAAAGTTTTTTCTGAGTTTTCTGTGCTACAGCACTCTCCTTCGTCGGTATTTGAGCAATAAAACGTCGGCGAAGTAAAATAATAAATAAAATGGCTCAATTAGCTTAAAAATAATGCGTCAAAAAAAAAACATCAGAGACGCCGCAACTTTGCTTTATAATTTAGACGCAACTGCAAAGTTGCGCAAGAATTAAGCTCTATCTTTCTAACACTTTCACCACCTGTCTGTTTCTTCCCTATCCTTCTCTCTAGTTGCAGTGCAATGCATTGCATATGTAGGGGATAGCCCCTGAGCACTGGTCCAAGATAAAAAAAAAAAAAAAAAAAAAACAAACCGAAAAATTAACCAACTTTATTCGATTTCAGTTTTTCTTAAATTAATCTCATTTTCGGTTTGTTTCAAGCACGGATTCCGAATTAAATATCGCTAAACGTAAATTTTTAGCGCTTGAAGAATTCGTACTTGACTTACATACTCTGTACTTGATTTAGGAAAATCCCTACTTACGGTACGCTTGAGATTTATTTAATTTCGGAAGGATTGAGTCTCATTTTGATGAAATAATTTTTTTAGATTTGGTAACACAGCCACGTGAACAGTGATTTCGTTTCACTAAAAGTGAACTGCACTTTCTAATCTGTTTATTGAAAAGAGTTTCTGTTTACTGTTCGGTTTTAAGTTTACGTTTGAAAACTGAGGCACATACATACGTTGTGACATACATCAATTAACATTAACGGGCTTAAAGGCCGGCGCACATAAAATCTGTCATCCATCATACATATTTTTTACTTTTGTAAATGACATTAACGTAACGACGGATGAGATTGGCACAATGAGTACTTTGTTGACGGATATCAACTAACAGCCAGCGTTACCACAAATTTCTGCAAACAAAATTTTTTTAGAAAGTTAAAAAATAAAAAAAAATACCTGAATATTTTTTATTTTATAAAAAATAGGTCTTCCATTTCTTTTCCACTAGCCACACAAATTTTGATGAAACAAATTTTGATAAAAGCGTTATGTACATATACCATTTCAATTTAAAACAAACAAACCCGTGGAAATAATTTCCTATCCATTTTGGATTTAAATACTGTATTATTTTACTTTTGTTTCTTTTGCACTGGTCTTGAATTTTTTGTTACAACAGAAACGATTTCTAATAAAATATAATATTAGTATATTTAGTATTACTTAGGCTGGAAAAAGTAACCAAAATGCCTAAAAATTTTCACATCTCCACACTGAAAAAGTTTAAGCAATTTTGATAGAAAATAACCTACCACGGCAACGCTGTTCATAATTGTCAAAGTACTCAACGTACGTTAAAAGTTGGCCAACTTTAGTACTTTTCTTTGACGGAGACGTACTAAATGTGACAAAGCTCATAAGAAAACGTGTATTTCAAGTTAGTTGTCAGTGGAAAAAGGCAAAGTATATCGGATGACGGATTCTATGTGCCCCGGCTTTCAGTTTTAACAACTATTGCGCAATGCAAATGCAAATAAATCTCCCTGCGTAACCACACGTGAACAATTGGTGTGGTGGCAATAGATTTTGACAGTTGCGAACATAATTATTTCCAAGTTTATTGCACCTCTAGTAAAGTTCCACTACGTAGCAGCTACACTTTGATAAAACCGAAGCCAATTCTACGACCATTTTTATACACTGCTAAAAAAAATTATTTTCTTATTTTCATTACATGTAGTCTCAGCATCGCACCTAATTAATCTCTAGTAACCAAAATGCAAAAAATATACACACCTCCACACTGAAAAAGTTTAACCAATCAATCAGCATTGAAAGGTGAGGGAAAAAAATTAAGAAATTTTTAGCCTTAAAAGGCGAATGAATATTTGAAGTTTAGCCAAAGTAATACAGTAAAAAACTAAAAGAAAACGTTCCTGTATTTCTAAATAAATAAATAAAATTTTATATTCGGCAACTTTTACTGCCCACTGGCGACGAATGTTTGTGGGAGAAAATTGTGATTGCAATTCATTAATTACGTTTTCTAATTTAGACGAATGTTTTATGTTGCCCCAGACAATGCAACAGTAGACAATAAAACTACATGCAGCTGCCAAAATAGAAAAGATCAAACATTAAGTGAAGAAATAAATCTGTGTTCTGAAAATTTCTTCATATATTGCATATGCACTTGTCTAAATTATAAATTAAATACAATTTATAGTCGGGTTCATATCAGATTTTAATAAAACATTTTATTAAATGGTACAAATAAGAGGGTGGCGATGGCAGCAGTAGTTAGCACGTTGACTACAAAACCAAAAAGTCCTCACATGTGTTTATCACATGTTTTATCCAACTGATATCAATATCCGCATTTAAATGCTGCCAGCCCCATTTAATGAGGGTGGTAGTTGCAATAGTCATCTGCAGTGGCAACTTCGCATTGAGTTATAGAACTTTATCTGTGGACTTTAAGATTGGATTTATTGCAGGCTAGGAACTTTTACGCGTAATCAAGTCCATCTTGATCATGCCTGTTATGATGCCCGGTTGTGACTGTTTTTTCTGTGCTGGGCATAGTGGGACTAAGTTTATTGATGTCAATATCAGATCATTGTCGATATTAAAAAACGGTCACGTACTGTGGTTCTGAAGCAAAAATAATTCAAATGAGCAGCATTTCTTGTACATTCAAGATGCCAGCTATCCCTTACGTTAACAGACTTGGTCGGTTTAAAAACTCACTTGAAACAAAACATGTTTCGTCATCAAACATCAGTTTATTTCATAAATGTGCCTCTCATTGGTTAAGAAATTTTAGAGTTGTCAGCAAATAAATGTCACCATTTTTCTTGCTTAAATCAACCAGTAGAGAAAACATATTTCATTTTCAAAGAAGTTTTCAAGGCAGCAGAATTTTTAATTTTCACATCAAGACATATTTTTTGATTATTTTTTTTTTAATCTTGAAATCTCTTCATTTCCAAATATTATAACTCAAGGCCAAAACTTGATTAGTTTTCATTTTTTTTTTTTCTTTTTTGGTTTCTTTTTTTAGTGTCCTTATTTGTGGAATCATAAATTTACAGCCTGAAGATTTTAGACTTTTTGATACTGAATTTTTTTTCTTTGCTTTCTGGTTATTTCCATCTCACGTATTGGCCAATTTATTTTAGTTTTGCCCATCAAATAACAACTGTTGCCTTCAAGCGAAAAAGACATTTTTTATAGTTTTTTTATGGGTTTAGCAAATTTTAAAAGTTTCACTAAAAAGAATCGAAAATCATTTGTTTAATAATATTTTTTTATTATTCGAATTTGTAACTATTTAAATATGTATTTCAGGGAGGAGAAAAACTTTATTTTAGAAAATTTTATATTCAACGTTACTGTTTTGGTGATTTTTTTTACTCAGTATAAATTTCATAAAATAAAGTTTCGAGACAAAAAACTGAATAATTCAGTTAAAAATAGGAATTTAATTTAGAAAAGAAAAGTACGTTAATAATATACATCATCAGTAAAAAAATAGCACTTCTAATCAGTGTGACCATATTTTAAAAATGCATCGCATGAATGCTGGTCCAAGATAAAAAACGGCTTTCATTTGTTGCGTTTTTGCTCATACTCATACACTTCGATCCACAACTCAGTAGTTGATTTCTAAGTGATGAGTACTATTCGTAGTTTGATTTTTAAGTGCGATTCGTACTCATGCAGGTTAGGCCCAGAAGAATAAAATCTAGAAAAAATAATAATAAACAAAAAAGTTATTCAAATTTAAACACACAGGCTTGACTTTTGGCCTACTCTATATTAAATAGAAATAACTTAAATTTAGTACGAGCTTATTTTTTCTGTATAAGAGTGTATAAAAAAAAATATTTCTTTATGTTTTAAATGTGAAATTACAGCAGAGCTCATTTAAAATTAGAAGAAAAAAAATTACTATGCCACACTTAACAACACCAAAAAGGCAAATTATTATTATAATCCAATCGTCCAACATAATTTCTCCTAATTCGCACATCTCCCATTACACCTGAATCATTTTCTTTCCTTTTATCTATAAAATTCTCAGTTTTAGAAATTCCTGTTTTTTTTTTAAATTATTCAAAAGCATTATAAATCACAAATAAAAGTAGAGGAAATCAAAACCAAATCGAAATATAAAAAAAATAACCGTATACATTTCTTTTCCTGTAGATAAATGTAGGAAAGATAAAACAGTGGAATCTTAAGTACGAATTTGTTAAAATGAAATAAACTTGCTGTTTCCTTGGCCACACACACAACACAACATCGGAACGGAAATTGAAGCAAATTGCAAATCAAACAACAAAAGCAAAAAAAAATTTCATAAATAATATTCTCTATGCGAAAATCGAAATAGAAAATTTAAATAGAAGAGAAAAAACTGCAAAGTCTTAGTGCGTAGAATAAAAGAAAAAAAAAAAACTTTTTACTTGTTCGATGGATCAATCAAATTTCATTTGTAATAAAATTTCTTTGTCTCAACAAATGAATGCGATTGAATTGAATGGAGAATGTTTATTTTCTTCTATTGCAAACATTCGATATTGTGTATGTTAAAAATCCTTTAAGAGTTTATAAAACAAGAAAAATTCATTTATTATCAAATTGTTATGAAAATTAAATGTACTGAATAATTTAAAATTTCCATTTAAATTGTTTTCATTTTTATTATTATAAATTTATTATTGGGTCGGTGTTTTTAAAGACTTTTTTGAAGTTGGCATAACTTCTACAGGAGAGGGCGAAGAAACTTATTGGCGACGGTAGGGCAGCCAACGATATTGATTCTCTTGAGCATCGACGCAATGTTAGGTATATTTCATTGCTCTATCGTTACTATAATGGTATGTGCTCTCATGAAACCCGTTCATTCCTGCGCACAAGCCGAGGCGCCCAGTAAATAAAATACTTTACAAAATATTAAAAAAAAAAAAATTATAAAAAACTAACGTTCGAACTGTGTACAAGGTTGACTCAGGTACATCTAACTCATTCTAAATGTCTCTATGGTCTCTATGTGGATCCTTTAACCTGATGTATTCTTCTGTGGATAACAAAAGCATTTGCAATTCATGTTCTTTCGAAAGCAGACCCAACATGACCGTTAATGAGGCCAAGAGGCAAAATGTGAATGACACACAGAACCACGATCTTGGCAACGATCTCAAAGTAGAACCGTGAAAATAAGGACGAATTTAGTGCTTGTAGTATTCAAGTAAACTTTTGAAAAAATTAAATGAAATGAAAAAAGGGGGTGCCTCCATAGGCGAGCGCATAAGCATGAGCCTATCAATCTGGAGGTTGCGGATTCGGTACCCGCCAAGACACTGGATGTTGTGCACACAAACAAAGAGCTTCGCAGAATGTGTGTTGTTGTTATTGTAAAAACAAATTACTGAAAGAAATATTTGCTGATAAAACTCAATTGAATGCTGTTGTTCATTATACCAATTTTTTTCTGGAGAAGTCACACCAACCAGTGACAAAATATTCAAAAAAAAAAATATTATTAATTTTTATAAAAATCAAACAAGCTTGAAAAAACAACGATAAAAGGAGGTCAGAAACTAGAAATATTACATACAATTTTTTTTAATATTTTTTATATAAAACATTTACTTTTTTCTTCCATACAACTAAAATATTTGTCAAAATATTTGTCAAAATACGAAGAACGCTCCACCCCCCCCCCCCCCCCCCAATTTAATTATGAATATCGTTCTTTTGTAAAGTTTGCTAAAGCGTTTTCTTTTTGCTACAACATCAAACAAATTTTTTTTTTGAGGCTACTGAAAAAAAAGAAGAAAAAACAGAGCTACCACCCTTTTTATAAAATTAATTTTCTGCAATTATTTACTTTGAAAATTAAAAAAAAAATCTTCTTCATTGAGCTGGCTCTTCGTTTTCTTTTTTTTTTCTAATTTTCTCACTGGATCTCTCTCCCTGTAAAGCACACCACTGCTGTTCATGTTGCAATTTTTATAACTCAGTTATTGTTGTTGCTTTATATTTTATTGCAGCTGCGTTTAAATATAACACTTGTTAATGCTTTCAAGTTTCATAATCAGAGAAATAAAAAGAAGAAAAATATTCCGCTATATTTAACGAGAAAAATTTAAAAATAATATCAAACAAATTCAAATAAATTTTAAATTTTTAATAAATTTCTTCCAAATTCAAACTTGTTTTACAGATGAAAAAGTGAATTGGGTACCGAAATTTAATCAATTAAAAGCATATTAAAGTAGTTGTGAAAAATTAGCATCCGTTTGAGCGCATAATTTTTAGGAGCATTACAAAAGTGCAACATCTGCTTTGACATTTGACAAGCCATGGAGCGATATTTGGTGCATTTAAAATGGTGGTCAATTCAATATTCTAATATATGATGACATAATATGGCGCTATCCATGGCAGCCAAATAAAATTGTGACAGTAGTTTTGCGCCAGCCTGTGGCTATACGTAGGAACAGTAATTTATTTCAGCAAACAATAATTCAATTTCAGCCTCCGTAGCCTAGTGCATGAGCATTAGTCTATAAAATTTTTTTTTAACAAAAACAAACATTCTGCAAAGCTCTTAGTTTGTCTGCAGAAATATCCAAGATCTAGATTGATAGATTACTGCTCATACACTAAGGGCCTTTTTTATTTGCTGGGTACATACTATGCACCTGCAAGACACCATTTACTAATAATGTTAACAACAATGAATTCAGCTAAATACTGTTATTGTATATCGTACACAGCGTACACAATATCAAGAAAGATAATAAATCAACTGAATCATACACATAAAAAATACGTCAATCACTGAAATATGCATTCCCCATTCGCTGCACAATAAGCAGCACAGCAGTAAGAATAAACAGTAGCACAACAAAATAAAAACAGAGATACATTGAAATCAACTGAGTTCATATTTTTTTTTTTTTGCATTTTGCAACAAAGCAAATACAGTTTTGTTAAGTTAGAGAACGAGAGCAAGATCAGTGATGCCGATTTGTTTTTGTTTTTTAATTTAATATGGCAAAAATTTTTTACATATTTTTATTTATATAACAGGAATAACAATGAATTAGGATTATTTATTTATGTTTGTTGCATGGTAAAGTCGAATCTATATTTGGAGTTTTTTGTGACTTTTGCTAAAAATTTGGTTGATGGTCTACTGGTCTTTTGGTAATTTTTAGCACCAATGTAATGCTCATATAGACTACCTTAACCGTACAACAAACATACTAAATAAATATTTGTGGCTAATGTGTTTTATTAGAAATTTTAATTCTAAATTATTGTAGTATTAGTGAAAATGAAATAAATCATAACATTTAAATGAACGGAACTAAAAGAAAAATGTATCAAAACTGCATAACACAATATAAACAAATGCATGAACACTATAAACGAAACCTCTAAAATTTTAATTTCATTTATTTCATTTATTTTAGAATTTTGTAATAATAAAAGCCCTCATCTGGCCAAAAGAATATTACAATAGATTTAAAAAATAGATTCTTAAAACATTAAAAGTAACCCTAAATTTATAACTAGATAACAATCGTTTTAATATCAGCATAGAATTTAAAAGGTAAAGATCATAATACGGCATCAATTTGTTAAAAGTATAATAATTTATCAAGAAAAGTAAGCGAAAAATTGTAAGCCCGATGGCTGCAATATCACACCAACTTCCTGCGAGGCATATAAACAAACTATGTCATATTGCCAACAAAATTAAAATGAGCAATGAGCAATCTTCGGTAGGTCTTTTTTTTGCTTTTCTTTGTAAAAATTAAATTAATTTAAAGAACCAGCAAAAATCATTGTGATATTTTATTATCAA
Organism: Dexiosoma caninum; assembly: GCA_963924685.1. Lineage (NCBI taxonomy): Eukaryota > Metazoa > Arthropoda > Insecta > Diptera > Tachinidae > Dexiosoma > Dexiosoma caninum. Next base: position 79,405,199 of record OZ004727.1, on the reverse strand, counting down.
AGTGTTAGCGAAACGGCAGCACTCATCACTTTTAATGTAGAAAAAACAATGAGAAGGCAGCAATATTCACTGTGTGGGGTATGGAATTTAGTGATAATATAATTCATTGTTGTGACTCTACATTTAACAAACAACAATAAACTAAATACGCAGAACAACGAATGAACGCATACAATGACTTTTATATTTAGAGATACACACACACACAGTAGTTGAAAAATGCTATTGAGTCAGCAGTCATATGAATGCTGATTTACTGATTTATAGTATTTTTAGTATTCTTGCAGGTCTCTAATACACACTTACGATGGTTGCGTATACTTGATGCAGCTCAGAAATATCACTCATACGTTCGTTTTGGTCATGCACAAATGAGAGAAATTTTTTTCGATTTTGAAAATCAAAAACACAACATGCGCAAGCATGATCTATGGAAGAAAAATTTTCCCCTTTCGGTTTCTTTTATACAGCGTTGCCAGCTTCATATTTTTTTCCTGTCATAAAGACGCAAAATTCCATTTCACACCAGTTCCTGGCAACAGCATTGGTATGCCACAGTATACATTGAACACATCAGCGCATGTATTAGCTGTGATCAGTGCAACAAGTATGAGGAGTAACATTTTCAAACACTCTTTAGAACTGAGTTTTCAAATGATGTCAAATAATGTTAGATCAGATAAAGGTGAGAATATTAGTGTTTGGTTACTCTGTTGATGTATTCACTTTAATGTAAAATATTTATGAAAGAGTTCATTGTTTGAATTGCAATGATTGATTAAATCATTTACGTACCTAAAACCGATTAAAATATTAAAAGTTTTCTGGTATCAAAATTCCCCTTGAAAAAAGCCCCTGCTCACCAGAAACTTGTTCAGCGCACTGCCGTAATTTTTTATTTATTATCTGCTGAATTCATAAATATTATGCATACTTTACGCGGCTATAAAATTTAAAAATGAAATAAAAATCCTTTTAATTGCAAATACTCCAACAAAAAATCATATTTCATAATAAAATTATTGCCACAAGTAAGAAAAATAAAGCACCATGTCGCTATTTCACAGAAAAAAATTCTTCACTGCTATAAACTTGCAGAGATATTATATTCATAAAGTATTTCTTGAATTAATGCAGCAAATAAAATCGACTCCAGGGCAAAATGTAATTATGGTTAATAAAAATATAAGAAAATTACACAGCATTGTACACGACTTCAAGAACAATAATTTTAAATTAATTACAACAATAGGCCCTGAATTGCTGTTATTTATAGGACTCATAAGTTGAACTTCCGCAGCACTTGAAGTAAATAATATTAAAGAATATACGTAAAGAATCCATTTTCTTAGATATTCAAGCATGCTGTATTATAAATGTAGATTATAAACGATTTCTTGAAAAAGAAAATTAATAAATTTTATTTATTGTTTTTTTTTTATTTTGTTGTTGAAAAAAATTGTTTTTCTTTCACAGAATCGAGTTAAATTGATGCAATTAAAGGAAAATGCTTATGCTATAAATATTCAGCAGAGATAATAATTCATTTTTCCGAACATAAAAGTTGTATCATGAAGTGGCAAAGCCATGGCTTAACTGTATACATTTCATTGTAATATGGAGTGTAAAAAGTATCCATATTTCATTAGTATATGTCAGCATTTATTTATATGACAGCTTATTGTAGATTATAAACCATTTTACTGTCCTATACCCTGCATATGATGCCCAGATGTTGTCCATCATATGTGCCCCACAATTTTTCAAATTTTTTTTTTGTTGACAAAAGATTCGGACCGTTTAGAAATTTTTACTGGGTAATACTAAGACGAAACAAATGTGTTATGAGGATGGTCAAAGGCTTAAAAACGTTTGTTTGCGCATGCTGCGGATATCAGCTTTTGCTACTCGATAAAGTAGAATCGTTTTAAAAAAAAAATTTTACTCACTGGGATAATATTAAGTTGTCCATCTACCAGTGACTCACTATCATAATCAAAATCATAATATTTTTCAGCATGCGTCGATCTTGCTTTCTATACACTTTATTTAAGTTTGGTGCAATTGTTTTTATTCCTTCGGAAAAATTAAGATTCGTCGAGGTCATCAAAATGTGTCCATATACATATGTTTGTAAGATAATTTCATCCATTAGGTTTGGGAATATAAAAATAGTCACTGGAGGCTAAATCTTGTGAATATGATGGAAGATTAGGGGAACGGTGATAGTGGTAGCGCTATTCATGGGTTTTTTCAATGGAAACTGCACATGTCTGCACCCTTCCATAATCTTGGTGCAACAGAAATTTTTTCCGTCATTTTGTTTTTGTGTTAACGAGTTAAAAAGACGCATTATTTTTGAGCTAAGGGGAGCTATTAAATTTTGTATTTGATTTAACAAAAATAGTAGCAATAATAATGCATAACATTTATTAATAATATTCAGGAAACCTTACAATATACATATAGTTCAATATCATCAAGTAAACAACAGAAAGTATTTCTGTTGGTTTGCTGCAACTCTTAATTGTCTTAATTGTTAACTCAATCTCGGCTTAATCTTTTAATTAGTGTCTTAATCTGCAAAGATAGCATAATGACGGAATTTCATTTGCACACTGGGACGAGTACGTAACAGGAGCCATTTTATTTACAGCCGAAGGAGGGTACTTGTAGAAGAATAATGAGAAGAAAATTGTCACTTGAACGGGCCGGAAATTGAACTCGGGTTCTGATTTTGACCAAAATGTGCTCAGTACCCATTTTGCGGAGATCTCCCTACTCCCAAGTGATCACAATTGAAACCAATAAAACATTTGAAATGCCTATAGCTGCCCTAATTTATCTAACTTTCAATCTCCGATCACTAACACTATAACATGCATTTTTGCACTTGTTTCGGCAGTAGAAACCTCAACTGGACGGCAAAAATATGCGGCCTCTTCCGTGCTTGTACGGCCACAACGAAATCCAGTAAATCATGATTTTACCATTGAAACTGATGCTGCAGAGTGCTCATTAACCATGGTTTTAATGAAGGTCTTTGCAAAAAAAAAATAAAGGATACAGCTTCTTCAAATTTAGACAGAAGTCAACTGCCTGTTGATACGACCAGTTCAGTGGTGGAAAATTCAAAAAGTCACCGACTAAGTTACCCAAATGAATTGAGAAACCAATAACTGTTCACTGCTGTCATTCGTGCTGCAGGGTCTGAAATTACATGTCTGTAGGAAAACTGTCGTCATTGGTAATTTTAATGGAGAAAAAAGTCAATTTCTTTCGGTTTCTTGCTACAAAATATATTAACAAAATTTAAATAAAAAAAATTAAATAATAAAAATGACAAAAAAAAACAAAAAAACAAACACCCATAAAAGCAAAACTTTCAACGCACGCTTAATTAATGAGAAACTTTTATCTGACACAACTTTGTCTACAGCGATCATACTTGAACTTTTGTACGTTTTTAGCGATGAAATTATATGCAGAATTATGCTGTAGTTATGTAAAAAAAAAGAATACATACGTACATACGTATGCATAAATTGAAATTATGAATAATTCATATGGAATTGAGCTGAAGGTATTTGAAATACCAGCATAGTTTGACTCGTCATGAGCAAAAATTTTTTTTTTAATTTTATTTCTTTTTTTATTTAAATTTTCCAAAATAATATGCAGTTTCAACTTTTTTGCTAATAAAACGTGGTGTAGTGCACACGTGTGTTAAAATATGTTTTTTTTTTATTTTGTGAATGACATTTTTCTACAAAATGGAAAAAAGTTCACTCAATATCGGCATTAACAAGTCAAAGCAATTTGTTTTCATCAATGCTCAGCTGCCGGAGAAGAAGAATTATTTGAGAAACTTTTATATGACGTATGAAATTTCTTAAAGTTGCTGAAATATTGCTGAAGTGGGTTTATTCTTATACAAAAATAATAAAGATGACTGCATGAATGAACGACTGACTGCAATTTTTAATTTTAAAACTTGAAAACAAACTTCTTTATGTGTGCGTATATACATTTGTGTGTGTGTATATATGTTTACAACACATTTTTTTTATATTTCACCTGCCCCTCAGGAACTTCCTTAATCACAATTATGTGAGGTCTTGATTCTTCATTAATTTCCCTTTGGTTGACTCTGCATTCTTTCGTTCTTTCAATTTTCCATTTGAAAATTAAAAATAAACGTGCGTTCTGTTTAAAGGAAAAGCTTTAAATGTTCAGTTAAAATTACTTGAAAGAACTCTTAAATACCGCAAATATAACAACTTTGTAACCATATAAACACACATGCAGATAACTTGGTTATAATTTGAAACTCAATTCAAGTCAGCAGACAAGTAATGCCAAGAGTTTTTACAAGAGACTCTGCAAGTGAAAAAAGCAATAGAGAAAGAAAAATTAAATTACTTCATATAAAACTTAATTAGCGTGAACAAAAAAACTCTGATACGAATATGAGGATGTAAATGGAAGAACATATTCTACACTGAATACACGGAAGACTGCACTATAAAAATGATTGCTTTATTCACGGAAGTGATTTTAAAGATTGAAATGTAATAAATCAGGAAATCCATGTAACGCACTGTTACAGTGTGCGACTGATTTTATTGAGAAAATATTTTTTGTTCAAGAAGATTTGCCATTTTTATTATTAAATTTTAGATTCTTTTTAAAATATGTAAAGTTTTTATTAAGCCGATATTTAATTTCGTTGCTAATAAAGCATAATATGTCGTACGCACGAGTTACCAAATTCACTCTTTGAAAAGTAAATCAGTCAGTTTTTTTATCTTGGACCAGCATTCAGTGGAAGACTCCTACAGATGCAATGATTATTTTGGAACTAGAGGAAAGTGAGAGTGAGAGTGAGAGAGTGAGAGAGAGAGAGAGAGGGATGAAGGGAACAACTAAAGTTTCACTATCGTACAACTCTGTTTGTCATTAGCAGTGTTGCAGCGACTCTAATGTCAAGGATACGTATTCAATTTTGAAGCTTTCTTTTAGAAGCCATTTTTTTTTAGTAATTATTTTACTTCGATGGTGCTACCGACGAATGGAAGACGTTGTGAGGTGGCTGTGGATTGCTATCAGCTGAAGCCGGTACTGTGAAGTTACCAGCGACTAGGCTTTCGCTACAGAAACATCAGCAAAATTGCGATATGATTTGATGACTCAGTCTGAAACTGGGTGCCAACCCAGGACTTTTTGCTTTATAGTCTACGTCCAGTTAATTGTGATCATGCTAAAAAATTAAATGCAATAGAAAATGATTAAAGGTTTCTTATTTGAATATATTTTGGGGTGGTATTCAGGTATGACCCTTAAACATGCAATCCATTGTGTTGGAAAAGAAAAAAGGAAAAAGATATTTTTTTTTGGGGTCGAGGGGAATAGAAGGAGTAGTGTTTATGAATATTCGAGTATTCGTACATAGAATATGACAGAGAATTATTCTGCCGTTCGACCAAAACCAAGTTGTCGCTGTAATAGTCATTAAGAATAAGACAAGAGAAGAGACAGCATTCCAAGGAAGGGAACAAGGGAACAAAGGAAAAATCATCGTCAATCAAAAGCCACCAACACAGGCTAAACTTGTTTCTTATTTTAATTTTCATTTCTCATATTTGAAACGAAAAAAAAATAATACAAAATTTGCCAGCTGATCGGCAGGGAACTAAAACTTTATTATAAAATTTTACAAATAAAAAAATTTCTGATTTAAAGGTTGATATTAATATTTCAGCAGTAATAGAATATGATAATGAACAATTTATTGAAGCCAACAGGAATGATCTAAAACGGGAGGTGAAAAACTGCGCTGAGATCAAGTCAATTCGATATTGCTACAACATGTTCGGCTTAAGACACTCCGTAAGATTATTAGACTTTAAAGCAAATGTTGCCCAAATGTATTCACAAAAGTTCTAACGGGTAACTTCACCAGCAATTAGTATCGTTACAGACTGGGCATAACTAACACGGGCATCTGCAATGTTCTGCAGTGAGGATGATAAATATATAGAGCACCTTATCAACAACTGTCCGGGAATACTGGATAAGAGGGGGAGTTTCTTGGACAAGTTCACGCTTACGGATGGGCACATCCGCTCTCTACGCCATAAGTAACTGGAGCGAATCAAGATTGCACCCGACGGTCTTCATAGATCAGAATGGTCGCGCTGCTGGAGGACTCTGCGTTAATCCCCTTACCATTAGATTACGTTACCGTAAATCGAGGTTCGGTTTGGAAAATATTTGTTTAGATTGTCAAGTGTTAAACATTGTACAAATATTGTAGGTAGCGATGTATTATATTGTATTTATACACAGGAATGTATGTATGAGTGCATGTATGAATTGATGTATGCATGTACGGATATGTGTATTCAAACATACCCTGCAGATAACATGACTAGTTCATACATGCATATATAGAGGACTAGGACTAGTGAAAGACGAACCCAAATATATAAAGAAAACATAGTCTATTTAACATTACATAAATTATATAACATAAATGGAAAACTTCTCCGTGCATGCACTCCATAGAGCACCTCAGAGAGTAATTCTCATGCGACGAAGTAATCGTAAATACCAAGAAAATCATGAACAGTTGCCGTTTAATAATAAGCTGTTGTTTATCTCGACATGGCCTGCAATACCTATCACCACGTTTGTGACAATGGGCCACATAGTCCTATATTATCTGCAGGGTAAATACAAAGTTATATGCTGTTGTGTGTGCCTTGTTAAGCGCACAACATCTTAATGTCATAACTTTTATAATTTAATCATGCGGTTGACTTTTGTTACGTTTATGGATTCCAGCGAAGCCAAATCCCAAGAAGTGAAGTAAAAATTTAATTAACAGAAACAGTAAGAGCTTTCCTAAGAGCTGTGAAACTGATATTTAGCGAACAGATTAATCCATGTCACCAAAAACGAAAGCAATTGAATTTCATTTACAAATGGATGTTTAAGTTGAAAACGAAATAATGGATCGATTATGGCGCTGAGTTCAGAGGGGGCAACCATAAATTTGTGGTTGCCAAAAAACATTAAAAAGCACTGGAATTTTTGCAACTGAAGTTAATGCAGTTCCGATATGCATTACCTGCAATAATGGCAGCTGAACAGCAGTTCGATTGCAATCCATAATCCAGCCATTAGATTGCGTGCGTTGTTATTGTGCTGTCTATATATGGCGTAAAAAGGGTTCTAGATATTACATTCGGGGCTGTTAAGGTCATTTCGGTTTATCAGTTTTCTCTTTTTGCTTAACTTGAACTCATCTAATTTTTCTCTAAAGTGATATTCGCGACATAAAGGGGACGCAAATGGTGAACGTTTTTTTCCCAAGGGTGGCGATGGCACGATGGATGGTAGTCTGCACGTTGACTACCAAACCAAAAACAGACTTGGCTTCAACTCCAGTTTCAGACGAAAATAATATAAAAAAAAAAAAAATCTCGCATTTTTCTGATGTTTTTTTTTTTTTTTTTTTTTATCTAGGACCAGCACTCAGGAGATGACTCCTACACATGCGAAGCATTGTGCTGGGAACTATAGGAAAGGGATAGTAGGAGAAACGACAGGAGGTGAAGCTAATTTAATTATTTTACAGCTCTGCTTTGGCACGTTCTTTGTTTTGTTTATACTCATAGCAGTGCTCACAAGCTTCGGTTTAGTAGCCAGTTTTATTATTATTTTACTTCGCCGGTGCTACACAATACCGACGAATGTGCATTAGTGTGTCAGTTTTTGTCGGAAGGTTTCATTTTCGAAGTCATAGTCACTGGTCACTGAACAATACCGGCTTCAGCTGATAGCAATCCACAATCACATCAGAACGCTCTCCTTTGTCGGTATTGTGTAGCACCGGCGAAGTAAAATAATAAAAAAATGGCTACTAAACCGAAGCTTCTGCACTGCTACGAGTATAAATAAAGAACGTGCGAAAGCAAAGCTGCAATATAATTAATTAAGCTTCACCTCCTGCCGTTTCTCCTACTATCAATTTCCTATAGTTCCAGCACAATGCTTCGATGTGTAGCAGTCATCTCCTGAGTGATGGTCCCAGATAAAAAAAAAATAAAAAAAAGACTAAATTAGCACAGGTAAATGTTCTTCACGGTCGGTTGGAGTCCGAATTTGAATCTGCAGTGAAAAATAAAAAAAAAACTTCTTATAAGCCTTCGTACATCTCTCCACCTCCGCCCATGCACATCAAGTTATTTTCACAAGCGACTGAATAAAATCAAAACGTTTTCCATACGAAACATAAAGATTTAAACTTTTTTATGTTAAAAATATTCACAAATATCCTGTGCAACAATTCTATAGTGACAATTTCAGTTACTAGGATGGCATTGTTGGATGGTCCTCGCAGGTATCAATAGTACAAAAATAGTTGTTAGCCAGCCAGAATATATAATTCCAATTGTAACAAAATCTTCTTATTTAAAACAATCTGTTTATCCTCAAGCATTTACAAAGCAGTGAAATAAATAAAAGATATTTTTTTTTTAGCCCAAATTTTTCATTTAGCTGCTCTATTCGTCCACGCAAAACACAATACACACACACACACCCACACGCCTAAACACATACATACGTACGTTTATTTATTTACAATACCATTTCTACTTTTATTTTTATCTGTCGGCTTGGTTTTATTTAAAAATATCTGTCTGTATATCTGTCGTTTATCAAGCAGCAAAATCAGACAACGAAATTTCCTGTCCCCAACCACGTGATTGTAATAAATACACTTGTAAATACCTTCTGTAGGTAATTTCTTGCTGTAAACAAGAATATTTTTAATGCTAAATATTCGTGACATTTTACAGTTGCGATAAATACGTGCAAGATACAAGATAAATATGTATCTTTATATGTATGTTTGTGTGCACAGTGACAGCAGTAACAAAAACAACAACAACAATAATGTATGTAGATATAGGTATAGTTTTAATGCTTCATGACAGAGAGACGGACAGAGCGACAGAAAGCCAAATGCCCAAAGTAACGTATTCTAAAATGGTGGCGACGTGCAAAAATTAAAATGTCAACTAAATCTTGCTGTTGTTGTTTATTTTTTATTTTTTTTTTCCAATCAATTAAAAATTTAAGATGCCATATGGCGAAATTGGCAATAAGCAGCCATTTTGTTAGGATTTTTGGTGAAATTATTCTGAAAATATATAACATTTCTGCGCAGAAATTTATTCGCGTGTAACTTTTTAGCCCCAAATCATGGGTTCAAATCCTATACTACTCCTCAAAGCTACGTTTTCAATTGAATCGTTTATTTCAGAAAACTAGAAATAACATCCTAATTTTAATATCAGTAAAGGTTTTGGCTTGTGAAAAATTTTTAATTGTTTCTTATGGCATTTTAAAAGCAAATAATGCTGTTAGATAATTTTAAAAATTTTATATTCTTATTAGTCTCACTTTTATTTTTATTTTGACCTTTATTAAATTTTTTAATTATATTTATTTTTGTGCGATGGTCTGTTTTATGAAAAGTTTTTAACAATTACTTATTTCCAATTACAACAATTACTTTTTATTGTATATAAAAAGACCATCGCTCAAATATAAATATAATTAAAAAATTTTATATTCTTGCAAAAATTTTTTTTTTTTTTTTTTTTTTTTAATTATATTATTAATTGACGTTTTTCATTAAATTTTTTATATATATTTATTAAGCCTGAGGTCTTAATAGGAAATTTCCTATTATTCCTGATGATGTTAACAAGCTGTTAACGAAATATCGAATAATAAAAAACAAAATAAGATAAAAAAAGACCTCAGGCTTAATAAATATATATAAAAAATTTAATAAAAAAGGTCAATTAATAATATAATTAAAAAATAAAATTATTAAAAAAAAATTTTCCCAACAGTATTGAGTTTTCAAAACAGTTGCAAAAAAACCTTTTATCTTTATGTTTAAATTTATTAAGAATCGAAAAAAAATTTCAAATATTAGCTAAATGAAAAACATAAACATATCGAGCCTTAACCGCCAACATAACGTAACTAATATATTTTTGAAAACTGAGTTTTTGATGTAAGTAACAACACGCTGTCCTGTAAAATAAAATATAGTATCGATAATCCAAATCGATATATCCCACATACACCTAAATTAGTGACCGCAAAATAACGTAAGTAACATAAAAACAACGAGAGAGCTGCCATATAATTAGAAAAATATAAAGCTTAAAATAAAAAATTACAAATAATAATGCAATCAACGTAGCAACGAAAATTACTTTTTTTTTATTTATTACCAGGGCATACTATGATGCCAGTGGATTGATTCTGTTCACAGTACTATAGAATCATTCGTTCGTAACGTAATCGAACAGTATGGGCTCCTAGTGAGTGGGCAACAGTTATTCGCAGTGCAAGAACAAATCCTTGTGGATACGAATGCATTTCATTGCAACATTCAGATTTTTTAAATTGGAAGACAGTTTTCGCAATGTATTTTTCCAAGAAATTAAAACTAAAACCCAAGTGAGCTGATTTTTTTTGAGACTTGGCGGCCTGCTAACCTAAAACTAAAATGTGTTTCCCTGCGCTCTTTTCGATTGAATGAGTTGATGTTTTTAAAAATACAGCTGTCAAAAAAAAAATAAGCGATTTTAAATTTTTTGTCAGTTACACCCATTTGGATTTTAGGTGACGATATGTGTATGTAAATATACATTCTATATACATATGTATGTACATATGTATTACAAAAATTCAAGAAAGTAAATTTTTATTTTGAGAATAATGAAACGTAAGTGGCACATTTTATTATTAGCTGGTTACAATAATGACGGCCAAACTGACGTAAGTGAAAAAAAATATTTGTGGATGATCAAAAACAGTTTTGTAAATGGAAAATTAATGATAATACATATCGAAAATAAGCATAAGAATATTTATAGGCTATTATAAAAATTTCGCCCAAAAAAAATTTCATGTGAAACGGAAATCGGAAAAAAACCTTCTTCTGTAACATTTATTTTTTGTTGGTTACGTTATTTTGGCGGTTAAGGCACGATATTATCTATGCATACAAATCCGGCGTATTGTTTGTATTTTTATTCTACTCATCGCCATATACTAAATCGATGCTGGAGTCGGCATCGGTCGTAGGCCAGTGGAGGATTTCATCAAAAAAATATTCGTAGCCTGTAGTATAGTTGGGCAACTTTTTCAGGCCATTGATTTACTCTCCGTGGATCTCAATCTTTCCTGATGGACATGCAATCAGTGTTGGGAGCTGCTGAATATTTTTTGAGGTGTGAACATTGAGGACTTTAAACCGCCGATAAAGTGCTTGTTAACTAGTTTTAATTGTCCAGTGCTGTTATTATAATAAAACTCTTTGTAAGTGTATACCTTAATAGGAATTCTGTCTTCTTTGCGAATTCTTCTCCCACAAGTTTCCTCTGTGTGAACAGTCTTCTTATAAAATTGTGGCCACCAAGTATTAAGAGCATAAATCTTGTCGTTTTTTATTTGGTGAACAGTGAAGAGTGACAGAAAGAACAGAAGGTGAACAGGAAATTTACTGCAGAAAGCCGCCATGTGATTTTACTTGACGGGTGACTGCACCAAACAGAAATTCCGAAACGAAATATAAACCCATTGGAAGGCCTGTATTAGGCAGTGTAACTAAAGTAGCCCATTCATAATCTGTAATAATATCAGTTTTGAAAATAATTTCAGTTGACGGGTTTAGACAGGGTGACGTAAGAGTCCCCAAGGGGTTAAAAAATTTAAAAACTTTTTTTTTGATGATGTTAACAAGCTGTTAACGAAATATCGGATAATAAAACCAAATAAAATAAAAAAGACCTCCAGCTTAATAAATATATTTAAAAAAAAAAAACTTTTTCGTTTAAATTTTTTTTTCTTTTTTTTCCCAGATTCTAAAATATACAAAATGGAAATTTTTTTACTTTAACGGTGTTTTCTTTTCAACCAAAAGTGCATTGCACTTCTTGCCCGATTTTGACTTTTGCACTTTAATACTCTGCCTCTAAAGCTATTGTACAATACTTTAAAACAGAAAAATAATGCGCAAATATTTATAATAAGGAAAGTGTAATGCACTTTCTGAGAATCGAAATTACTATAAATATGGAAAATAATGCCACTTCAATGACCGCCGTTATCAGCTTCGCAATTATGGGCTCCTTTTAGTGCATTTTTCATAACGTCAAAATGTTTTCAAAATAAGAAAATCTTAGGGGAAAAAATTCATATTTTTTTACAACAATGCCACGCGTGGTGTTTTTAGCCTCAGCTTTAAAACTGTGTAACCCTTTTTAATGATTTAATTTAAATGCATTAAACAAATAAAAAAAAAAAGAAACCGAAAGTTGTATTAAAGAGTATCAGTAGATGCGAATTTGACTATTTGCAATTTTATATTGTTTTTTTTTTTATTTTATCTATTTTGTTTTGTAGTGACCGTTTCTTTGAGCTTTTTATGGGTTTTAGGTGAATAAAGAAAATATAAATAAAAACGTATTTATGTTAACTTAAGCAAATTTGTAAATAGTTCTTTATCTGTCGACTTTATATTGGGTAAGAGAAAGAAATCTTTCTTTCGAATAAGAAGATTCCTGCTTTAAATGTTTGAAATAATGACATTTAAATATGAAACATATCCAGTCTTTGGTGCAATACCGTCGTAATTCAAAAACTCGTGAACTGAGAAAAATGCATTTGAAATTTTGAGTCATCTAATAGTATTTTCGTTAACTAAAGTTATTTTTTTACAAGTTTTTAAATAAAGAGGCATGTTTTTTAATGTTTTCTGTTTGTAAATTTCCTGTCATCAAGGAAATATTTCATTATTGCTAATAAATATTGTTTGTTGGAAATAGCTGGAGGCAATAAAGACATTTGTAGCTGTAGAATCTGAACAGTTAGAGATAGAACCATAATAATATGTTTTTCTTTAGATATATATTTCACCAAGGATTCTTTCTGCATACCCAGCTAAAAAAATTAAAATTTTGAGTTACTACGGTATTGCACCAAAGGCTCGATATGTCTTTTGAATACCTCAATTGTTAAATAGTGCCTTATTTCGAATGTCATTTTTACATACGAGTATATAATTTATTAAAAAGGTCTTGTCCGGATAAGATCGCAGCCAAAACTTTATTTTTGTTGAATATTTTAATTTTGTTGTTTTCAATAATTTCAACAATTAAAATTGTTTGTGTTAATGTATTAACAGAACTGGGCCTGATGTTTGTTTTCCATACAGTTTGAAATAAAAAAAAACGGTCGTGAAATAGAATCTATTTTATTTTGACAGCACTTTTTCTTATGCTCTCACTTTAAAACACAAATGCTTGCAACAATATTACCATACTTTTAATAAATGTTATATGTTTTTGAAGCTTTGGGGCAAAGAAAATATAAAGAAACATTTCAAAGTGCAATTGTAATCATTTTGTTAATTAAAAAAAAAAAAAATTACTGATATTGTGGAGAAATTAATTGCAGAAGTACAGAACATGATTGCGCACATAATTTACAGTCGCCATTGTACAAAAACTTTTATTTAAAGCACGATTTGTGACGTTCGTGAAGCTGCAGCCGTCGTTGCGCCTGTTTTCTCTGAGAGTTGTTTTTGCTTGAAGTTGCGGACGTGTTCTGTTTTAAATGCTTTTATAATTCTTTAGTGCCGCATTCGCACTTGATAATTTTTTTCGTTATTCGAAAGTAAGGTCAATTGCATTTTTTTAGTCATTCGTTAACGGACCACATATTTGTTATTTATATAAATATTTTAAATTTTTTGTGGTTCAAATGAACATTGTATTAATTTTAAGTCAATTATTGTCGATCAATCAATAAACAAATCAGGCAAAATTAAACGTCGCATTGTGCTGTTAATTATTAAATTTATTTTTAATTTAATTAAAGAAATTATATGAATAAATTTTGTTTTTCCAACAGGGCTAATGACCGAAAACATACAGGCAGTTAAAATTACATGTGATAATTGCTAAAAAACAAACTAAATCATAGACAAAACTTGGAAGTCTGACTGGCAAATACCAGCAGAACGGAAAAATTTTAAAATTGCATGAAATTTCATTTCGTAAATTTTACTGTGGCACAGAATCGTCCTTCTGAGCAGAAGTTATTCTAAAATTTTTGTTTTACTTTTCGTTTTTTTTTTTTACTAAATACGGCAATTTGAACTCTTGGCAATTATTGCTGCTCGGTAAATACATGATCGTTGATAGAAAATTTTAAAGAAACAAAGAATGAGGAGAGAGTAGAAGACAAGGTCTATTTATTAGGTCCAGGCTAGTCGCCATGTGTTTTGCAAGTATTTTATACTCGACTGTCGAAATTTGTTTACATTTTACTCACTTGCTTAATTTGAGAGAGGGCGCAATTAACAATTTGACTCTTTTCTTTATTTTGAAAAATTACGAATGAAATTAATGTTTTTCTTGCTATTGTAGCCTGTGTGTGTGTTTATTTTTGAGAGAGTAGTTATCTCTTTTTATGACATCCCAAAATTAATGTTATTTATTGTTGTAGATGAGATTAAGATTTAAAAGAAGAATTGACGACTTAATGAGAGCATAGACCGATGTGGCCGACGAGGAGCGCGATAAAAGCAGTCTAATCCCCTAAGACAGCGTTGTTAGGCGGCCGAATAAAGCAGACCCCAACACCCGGAGATGTAGGTTACCAATACCGGGCATTCACATTAAAAATTAACCACACTACCTACTCCTCCGCTTCATCATTGCATCCACATAAAAATGGCGTTGAAAGAGCAATAGCCGTTGAATACTTTTTACGTTTTCTTCTGCTTTACATTTGTGTAAAATATAAAATTTCTGACAATCGATGGCTTCCTATATTTGTTCTCATGACCAATTGCACAATGGCGCAAATTGGCCAATATGGAAAACGAATCATGTGAGATCCCCAAACCAATGTAGGGGAAATGGAATTTTTTTTTCTTAAATTTTATTTTCCATATCATGTGATACAAGCTTATTTTAATTCCCTGCTGCTGTTGCTATCGGTTAAGTGTTCAAGAGGATTTAACCCTTTTTCTTTGCATTTCTTTGTATTTTTATTCGTTTAGTTAACAAACCCTTCCAACAACATATTTTTTTGCTGGATTTGCTTTACCTGTAGTATTACGATACAAAGATAGAAAATAAGCTGACATGTGTTATTTAAATAGCACTACCACCACTACCACTATCGTATTCCTTTTGACTATTCTTGTATTAAAATTGTTTATCGTTGTTGGCAAGATGACTATGGTTGTTGTTTTTGTTTTTGTTTTTGTTTCTGTAGATATAATAAAATGTTAAAAAGATTTGCAAATTTAACCCTTTCGATATGATGCAAATAAATTTATTGTTTTAACAGATACGTGTGGAAAATGTTTATTAAATTTCTATCGAATTAAAGCGTTTGGGGAGAATTAAAATGAAAAGTTGGCAGAGGCTTTTAAAAACAGAAGCTGCTTGTCGGCGAAAAAGTTTGCTGGGAGTAGGTTGGACCCATTCAAAATATCCTAATAAATTTAAACGATATTTTAAGGCGGAAAATACACTATAATGTGGGGTTAAGAATAATTTGCTTTATTTTTGAAATTAAAATAACAATACTCGATTATTTGTAAAACATTTCACTAGAAATATATTTTTTTCATTGCCTTTGGAATGTTATGAAGATTAAGCGATAGGTTTTTCATGCCCTGAAAAGTGACTAGTCCGTTATAAAGGGTGGGCATATTTGAGGTTAGGAAGTAAATTGGCTTAACACATACACTTTTCTTCGACAAATTCAGTTTTATTGATACCAATGTAAATTAGAAATATGGGAATTAATAACGATATATGATGTCGGGTAAATGTCCACCTCTAGCATGTCGGCAGACGTCTGCTTTTTGCACAATATTTTGAAAATTTTCAAATTTGTGATAGTAAATTTTTAAAATTAATTTTCTTTGTTCAAGAATGTAGCGTTCCATATTTGAAATTTCCCAAGTTTTTGCTAAATAAATGTCAAAGGATGACAGCTCAATTCTTGACATTTCATAATTTGACAGTTAATTTACTTCCTAACCTCAAATTTGCCCACCCTGTACATATCAGCCTTTACAAACATATCATTTTAGTTTGCTTTACTAAAGATACTGTGTGTGTTATTGCTTTCATTGGCAACCAGCCATTGCTAATGAACTACGACAACATTCACATGTGCGTAAATATTTACAATGATCTTCTTGGCCAACTGATAGCAACTGAATGTGATAAAAATGCGACAGTGACTCTACGGAAATTAATTAACACACTGATTTCGCATAAGTTCTCTCTGCCAAAATGAATTTCATAAACTAATATTATAAGCGTAAAACAGTGTATAAAATTTGAACTTTAATTTCAGAAACAAAAGAATCTCTTTCTCCTAAAGTTTTAATTAATCTTGCGATTCATTTATATTACCCGATGTTCCTCTCCGTCCGATCTTAATTTGAAACTGTATGGGTCACAGGGATATTGTTGTTTTTAAATTTTATAACTGAATAATTTAATATTTATCACCACGTTGACTGCTTTTCAAAACGTATAAATTGTGGGAATTTTTGCAGCTTTACAGAATTCATTTTGCAAAGTGTAGCGGGTCCACCCACCAATCCAAATTAATGAAAATATTTATATTAAATAAAAAATAAAAAAAATTGGTTAAAAATAAAAAAAACATGTTTGTGAGCTGTCCTTTGATACAGACACAAATATTATCACACATTCATATTTGCATAAATACCGAAGCGCAATTCACCGCACATCCAGTGTCATACAAATATTGATAAAAATAAAAATCGGTTGCAAGCGGCAGTAAAATAAAAAGACATCTTGCAATTTCACCGTTCCACATTTATAATTTACAACCAGAAAATGTTTGTTTTTAACATTTAACTTTTTATTAATTGTTGTAAATGTGAAAAACAAAAATATCTCCATAAAATTATCGGAATAAAAAATGCATACACAAGTGAAAAGAACACAAGAATTTATTTCAAAAGTGCAATGAGGCTTAAAAAGCTTGAACTTCAAATTTAAATTATCGCACAGAATTTTAACAAAAAAAAAAAAAAATTAATTATATGCAGAAAAACTATTTGGAAATTGTAAATTGTTGAACGTTTTCTCTCAATACAACTGGCAAAATTATTGCAAAAAATTAAAACCGACTCAATTTCATATTCAACACTTGTTTGTAGCACTTCTTGAGAACACAGTGCCAGCCAAAGTATATTTATCAAATAGAGTCAACTAATCAGGTGACTTTTTTGCTCGTTTATGTTTGACACAACGTAAATGACACAATTTGTTTACATGTTAAGCATTGAAACACATTCGCCACAGCAGGCTACGAGCTACAGAGACTACAAATGTAATTGGCTGCATTCGTTCCCCTGTAGCCGGCTACTTAATTTGTTTGACGACGGCAGCTACATAGTAAGCAGCTGATTCTGAAGTTTGACTGAAATTTGATTGAAAATTTAATAAAAACTAAAAGTTTTTAAAATAATGGCTGAAGAAAATTCTGTGAAGTTTATGAAATCTATTTAATAAAATAGTTGACATAACAAATATGGTATATTTAATTAAAAGTTTTAAATTATGAACAACTGCTCACCACAGAAATGTTGCTTTCGTACATTTCAGTGGTGTTACTTTAAAGCATTTCAGATTCATAAAAAAAAAAACACTTGTTCCAAACATCCTCTTCAAGGTCCAATTAGCCCAACAACTTTTACCAGTTGACTACCATCAAAGACGAATTTTGGGCAACACAATTATCTCAAGAAATTCAGAATTCAATTGGCCAGCACGTTCACCAGACTGATTATTGCCCCTGATTATTTTCTATGTCTTTAACTAAAAGAACGAGTATATGTTAACAAACCCCAAACTATAGAGCAGCTAAAGCACAACATTGAAGCTGAGATCAGGGCAATAGAGCCAAAAGCTTTGCATGTTATTATGCCTGTTTAAGAGCCCAATTGTGCATCGCTGAAAATGGTGGTCATCTCTCTGGTATTATTTCTCATAATTATAATTTAGTTCGTACAAAGCAAATATTATATTTAAAAAAAGAAAAAATAAAAAATAAAAAATCATAATAAACAAAAAAGTTATTAAATTTTTACACGCAGACGTGACTTTTGGCCAACGCGTTATTTTTCTTAACAAATAATAAATGAAATGTACACTTTTCTATAAACACACGCCCTTCCCATCAATAATTGTGATTGGCATTGCTATTTACTGTATGTTTAAATAAATAGTAATTCATTTCAAATCACTTTGAATAATAAAGAGAAATAAAAAAATTAACTGGAGTTTCATATGAAACTTCCTGACAATAGAAAAATATAGAATTCTACTTTTTGGTAAATCAGTTCAACAGTTTTACGTGTTTTAAGCTGAAGGAGAACTATTTTGCTATTGTTTTCTCTTAGCCCGCGTTTTTATTGCTCATAGATCTCAGGAAATTGCTTAATGGCAGGAGTGCGATTTGAAACCACATTCTGCCAGCTGCAAAGTCTACGTGTTAACTAGTCAGGTAACAAACAGCTGAAATTTTAAGTGACTCCCGGCAGGGTAGAGCACTTGGGGAATATGACTTTCTTCTGCCAAAATGAGGAACATATTATTATTGAGTTTTTCGTTCGTGACGATAGCTGTCGTTACTTGTTTAGTAAGCGTGTTCGGCTGCTGAATTCAAAGTCATTGTTTGTCTCGATGGTGACCGCATTTACTTTAAATTCTGCATATTTATTACAGTATTTACAGAAATTAGGAAAATATAAAAGAAAAATAAATTAAAAGAATACAAAAGAAGAATAAACTTTTAAAATAAAATTTTAAATTGCAATATAAAATATATTTAATGCATGCATTGCCTGCGTAATTAACATGGTGAGCAACGTCATCCGTATTTTCAAAAATTAAAACTGTGGAAAATGTAAAATCTATAACAAATCTGCGATTGGGACATAAACACTTTTTTCCCCTACAAAACAGAAGTAAAGTTTAACTTCACATAATCGCTTTATTTATTTTTTTTTTTAGTTACATTTAATCAGTGCGGCGTGTGGGGGCATATTTCAAGCCTTAACAAGTTAATCGCATTCTCTATCTTGCAATATTTCCTTTATTTACCTCCATATGTCCCAGACCACAGGCTACTTAATTGAAAATGTGCACGGAATGCAAAAAGCCACTGCTAGGGAGTGAGATTGAAATAAGAAGGAGCAAATATTCATTAAATTTATGGCAAACATAAATAAAAAAATGCATCTCTTATATTGAAAACTCTGCAGAAATAAAGGAGTGAACAGCAGTGTTAAGAGGCTTTCAGTTGCACTCGAACACACATATGTATGTACATGTAGGTGAACACCGAACAAACTTAAGAAATGTGTGAATTTTTTAAGGAATAATAAAGTGTATAAACGACTTTTGCAGCAGCCATTCAAGTATATAAAAAAAATTAATTTAAAAACTTTTGTTCTGTAGTCTGTCTCTTTTAAGTAAATAAAATATGTTTAAACATACGAGGCAATATGTAAGAGTAGCTTAATTAAATTTTTTGCCAGTTTATTTTCCAAATTTTGCTTCATTTTTTTTCATTTCATTGAGCGTCAGCTGTTTTAAATTTTTTTAACTTGGTAGCACTGCCATGAAAATCAAGGTTGTATTTTATTAAATCAAATTAAAAGCAATTTCAAAAAGGTTTCAAGGTGCTTTCAACAAAATACTTTTATGTGGTAAAACCAGGTTTCAATAGTTGGTTATAATGTACAACCAACATTTGCTTTAAAACCAATCACTATAAGATAAGACAGGTAACCACAAATTTTTAATCAAGAAA
Source organism: Dexiosoma caninum (assembly GCA_963924685.1). NCBI lineage: Eukaryota > Metazoa > Arthropoda > Insecta > Diptera > Tachinidae > Dexiosoma > Dexiosoma caninum. The sequence goes on along the minus strand of OZ004727.1, from coordinate 79,385,219 downwards.
AGAAAGTAAGGAAGTAAGAAAAAAAGAGATTTATCCTCCCGTAAATGAAGAAAGCTGCAGTAGTTTCAAGCGAAAAACATTTTTAAAATGAGAAAATATGCGAAAAGAGAACGGCTAATAATAATTCCAACATCGTACAATCTTTACCGTAAAAGGCTTTTTAATAAAAGGAAGAGAGATATTTTCGGTATATGTAGTTGCAGATTTTTGGTAGAACGCGAAAACGTAAACGATTCATTAATAGTTAAAGGCGAACAACTTTTGATAACTTTGTAAAATAGAAGTATATTACGAAATATAAGACATTTCACAAAAGTACATCCCAAACAACGATACTACTTACATATTCATTGTCATAACAAACCTTAACCCATTAACGCCGGATGAGTAGAAAAATACCCAAAAATAAAACCGAACTAAAAATTTTATCTTTTAATGCTGTTATCAGTAAGGAAAAGAAAAACACTTCATAATACAAATTAATGAGTCGCTTACCCGCATTATTTAAGGAAAAATTAGAGCATCAAGAAGAAGAAAAGTTAAAAAATTAAAAGTTTGTTATAAGGGTGGCTCTGCAAACTGGAAAGAAAGTGAATTCCACAAAATCCCGCAATTCCACATAAAATCGTATATTCTCGATCGTATAGAAAATAATTTTTTGTTTTTATAATTCTCCAATAAGTTGAAACGCACTTCAAAGTCATGACTATTTAAATACCCACTTAGTCATAAATATAAATACATGGAGTGTAGTTTCCAGGCAAATCAATACAAATACGCTAAAAGTTTAGATGGAAAATTTTCATACAAATCGGACAAAGAATTCTAGGGTCATTTATTGAAATTATATATTTTTAAAATCTTTTTGAAATCTGAATATTCATATGGCTTAACCTAAACATCAACCTCTCATAAATATTAATTTCCTAACAAATATACTCCCAACATTTCAACAGCTCCATAAAAATATACTTAAATTTAACGTAAGTGCTTACGTAGGCTTATGCCCTTTTGTCACCCAATTACGTTCGTGTTTTTTTTTTTTTTATTCAAAAAAATAAAAAAAAAGCGCACAAGACTTTAAAAAAATTATATGAATGAATAACATTCAGTTATCTATTTTTGATTGAAATCTGCCTCTCAAAAATATATATTTGATTAACTTTTCCTCTTGAGATAAAACTTCTACGATAACGCATCCAGCCACCCCAGAATTAAGCCAAGAAACGTTTTATTTTTTTTTTTGCGTTTTGGCATAAGGAAATTCAATTACATGCGGCAATTTTTCACTTATTTATTTGCCAAATGTGATTGGTTTTTTCTTTATTATTTTTTATTTTCTACTTTGAAGGTGTTTAATTTACAAATTTCTATTGAAACACAATTTTATTTGAAGCAAATAAAAAAAAAAAACATTTGTGCGTTTTATAACAGTTTCCTGTCAATTTCAATACGAAATTGAAAGATTTTCTCTAACTTGTATGTTCAGCTGTGGCGAAATAACTATAAGAAAATATATTGTGAAATAATAATCCTGAGGTTACCAAAAAAAAAAAAAAATTTTGTCAAACTTTTAAAATCCGGGGGCGGTCGAAATTGTTTTCGATTCTAACGAAATGCCGATAGTGCTTTTATTTCTAATTCTCGCAGTCGCTATTGAACGAAACGAAATGCCCTCCCTGTTCAATGTTATAAAACATTTAATTGAGTTTAAGAAATTGTTGACAAAAAAGCAAAAATTAAGAAATTGTGTCCGCTAACAGGGAGATGGCAGTTCATCTGTATAAACGTCTGCGGATTAAAATAACAAATAAAACAATATCTTTTCGATTAAAAATTATTGGGGTAATAACACTTGTTATCACCACTGTCGACCGATTACACCTTTTAGATTGCAATTCATTTATCCATTATTTATTGGCATATGTGAATACCAATTACCCATGAACGTGTAAGAGAATATTCGCGCCATCTTTTTATTCATATACATAAAATTAGCTAAAGAAGTACTTGCGAATTAAAGTTTAAAAAGCTTTATAGCCTTTATTGAATATATAGACAATATAAAGAAGTATGTATGCATGTATTGACTCATAAAATTTATTGCAATATTAATAAAAATTTCAACAATTCAATACAAATAAAACTGAAGCTAATTAAATTTGTATTTAGCATTTATAATCCGGTGAAAGCTTGGGCGTTGGGACTATTGCCGCAACACCACTCTTTTTAAATCTGTCCGGTTACCAATAAAGTTTGATATGTATATTTTCTTTTTTTTCTGTATTTAACTTTTGATCATTTTAACCTAAAACGGTGAAATTGCAACTTTTTTTCTAGCTTTGCTTTTTACAAAATGTTCAATTTACATTTTCTATAATTCTCTTAGTTTTTGAGCTCTTTTTATATTAATTACACTAATTATTTAAGCTGCAGGTCCCCTTTTTATATATATAATAAATATACTAAATAAATAAATAATAAATAATTTTCATTTCGATATTTCGCTACTCCTTTATGCAGCTGCTGCAGGAAAATTTGATTTTTGTTTACAATGAAAAAATATTTTTTTTCCAAATCACAATAAAGAAAAAGTTTTTGTCAATAAAAATTCAGTTAATATTCTATAATTTCAAAATAAAAATATTAACAGCCATTTTCATAAAAATATATTCTGGATTTGAAATAGGTATAGGAGAATCGATTTTGTATTGAAATTTGTGCTTGAACCTTTTGAATCTTTTTACGAAGATGTTACAACATAATTAAATATTTTAAAAAACAATAATTGCAGTAAAAATAATAATAATATTAATTATATTATTAATTGACCTTTTTTATTATATTTTTTTTTTAAATATATTTATTAAGCTTGAGGTATTTTTTTTTATTTTATTTTGTTTTATTATTCCATATTTCGTTAACAGCTTAATTGTTTGAAATATAAAAATATTTTTGAAATATAGAATTGAAACCTACATAAATATGTACACATATACACATACCCATATACAACATAGACCGATTAACATGAATATTCATAAAACAAAATAAAATAAAAAAAAAACCTCAAGCTTAATAAATATATTTCAAAAAATAGTAATAATAATAATATATGTCAAATTTATTATTACATACTTTATGATATTTTCATAAAGTATTTGTTTTTTCCAAAAGTAAACTCAATAACTGAGGAGGAAAGCATATCCATATAGTAGTATTTCGCTAATGCTTACTTGGCTCATCAGTGGATTTTTCTTACTGCCTGTCCCACGATGTCACTCGATATCGTTCGTTCATATAATTCCATTTAAAACAAAAACAAAAAAATTAAAATCTTGTTTTTGTTATGGATGTTGTTATGCAAACGAACGCTATCGAGTGAATCGTGGGACAGGTAGTAAATTTTTTTGATCACAAAACCAAGATTTAAATGTTTAAATTTCAACTAATCTATACAAATATATATACAATAATAATAATAATAGTAATAATAATACAAATACAAATAATAAAAAAAATATTTTTTCTATCTCTTTTTAAATAATTAACTATGTGTTTATGATTCTAACAATTTTTGTTCCTCCTCTAAATGTACAGGGTGGCACAAAAGGAGCTATATGGTTTGAATTCTTTATAACTTTTTTAATTATTATTTTTTCTTCGTTTTCTTTTTCAGCATTTTGTGAAGCAGACTTGGGGAATTATTTATGAATCATTACACGATCGAACACAGCACATACTGCAGGTGCCTCAATGGCTTTGTTAAGGGACACATTCGGCGAACGCATTATTTCGCGCACAAGCGATTTTAACTGGCCTCGACGTTCACCAAATTTAACAGCTCCTGACAGTTTTCTTTGGGGATATTTGAAAGAAAGAGTGTACGTGTTAACAAACCAAGAACCACACTCCAACTAAAAACCAACATTCGAAATGAAATCATGGCCATTACAGCCGAAATTTTGCGATTACACCCGATAAGTTATGGGAAATATATGCTAAAAAGAGCACGTATGTGCAAAGCAGAAAATGAACATCATTTACAGGATATCATTTTTCAAAGCTAATTGCAAAAAATTTCCCCATTAATATACTGTATTAAAAAAAAAAAATTATAATAATCGCATAAATAAAAAAGTTATAAACCATTAAAACCATATAGCTCCTTTTGTGCCAACCTGTATATCACAATCTTACCACTATTTTTGAAATTAAATTGTCTGTCACTAAGATTTAAAACCTTTTCTATCAAATTTCTATCATTGTTGATAATAATAAGCATTCACATTTTCTATTTTTATTCTTTTATTCACAAATAAAATAATGTTCGTCAACGACGAGCGTGAGAGATGCAATTGTTGGGCACTACGGTTTGCCCAAATTTTTGCACGATTTTTCCGATTGTACGCACATTTGGACGATTAAATTGACCGAAAAAATCACGAAGTGCACGATATGCATTTTGATTTGAACGCCCGTTTTCATAATAAGACTGAATAACTTTAACGCGTTGCTCGATTGTGTATCTTTCCATGGTTCAAATTGCGTTAGTCTGAAATTGAGAAATGGCAAATGAAATACAGAAAAAAGCTTGACGTTTAAGTGTGGTTCACATTCAATATCGGCCTTTAAAATTTAACCACCCTTTACAACACGATGCTCACTTGCTTACGGCTAAAAACTCTCAAGGTTGCAAGGTTCAAATTTTAGCTCGCTATCGGCTGTTGTCATATAAAAATTTCGATACAAGTTATTCGCTAACGATTGAGATAATACTAAAAGTAAAAAACCTTCGAACGTACGAGTAAGTATTCGATTCTAGTATACGACTGCCAGAATTAGGCCCAGTCTGTATTCGAGGCATTTGACTGCTCCGTATGACTACAAACATATTTTTATACGCTTCAAACTTTATAATGCTTATAAATATTTATACGAACCTAAAGTGTCTTTGCAATAATTAAACTAACAGCAAATTTACTAAGTGTTTTATATACATGTATGTACTCGTCCATACATCCATACATTCAATCACACACATACACCAACACTCTTTCAGCATAAAAAACCAATCACTACAGAAATACTTATATAAAACTAAAATCCTGTCTTTATGTGGGTAATAAAACGTTGTCCATGATACTAGTGGCCATTCCTTCAGTTATTAAAAACAATTTTCTCCTGGTATTTAAGGAATATGTTCCTTGTGTCTGGGCATGAATCATTAATGTTGTTTTTATGCTGTACAACAGCAACAACAACAACAACAACAACAACAACTATAACAATGTTTTGTTAAACTACTGTTTGGCTACTCTTTTCACATGTACATATTTGTGTATTTTAATGTTCAAATATTTTCCTTCTGTGTTTGGGGATGTTTAAGAAAAATTAGCACGTAGTCGGGATTTTTGCTGCAAACAAATTGTTTATTATAGGCGTGACAAATTTTCAAGATTTTCCTTTGGTGCAGCTAAGAGAAAACAAAAACTTGGGATTGGCAAAGATCATTTTAGAAAAATTATGTAAATTATTATGATTATAAATAGAATATGAAAGGAAATTATAAAAATATATGTGAAATTTATTATTACAATATTTAATAATATTCTCATAAATAATTTTTTTTTTGTTTACAAAAGTAAACCCAATAACTGAGGAGGAAAGCATATCCATATAGTAGTACTTCGCTAAAGCTTCCTTAGCTCATCAGTGGATTTTTCCTAATTTTTGAATACAAACCCAAGATTTAAATGTTTACAATTCAACTAATCAATTGAGAATTGATTTTGAATATCAAACACAAAAACCAAAGAATCTATAAACAAAAACATAACAATCCATGAGTTTACTTTTATAACACACACACACACATTTCTATTTTTAGATTTTTCTTTTTATCTACACTAGGCTTGCCATCGGCCAGCAGAACTAATGTATTTTGAATCAAATGCGAAATTAAAAAATTAAACAAAAGAATATTAAAATCTTACACCGTGCACATGTAGTATTGTATATTAACTGAATTTCTTTTGGGAATATCTCTTTATATGGTTATTTCCATGAAATGGTCCACCGTGACTAAAAAAATCAAAAATGTTGCTCGAACGTGATTATCCTGTTCGAGCAACATAAGGAAAAAATTAAGTTGGTTTAATTTTGTAGTATATTTTTATTTTTAATTTTTGAATAAAAGTTTAATTTTTTTTTTAAAAAACTACTGAAAATATATGTAAAATTACTAAAATATGTATGAAGGTAAAAAGTGTCACGTGCGCAATGTAACGTGCGCAACCAACAATTAATTTTTTTTTGTAGCCAACCCATGCATAGTTGTTTTTGAACAAAACATGATTATAAAGGTCCATTAGTAACCTTTATAAAAACATTTTTTCCGAAATAAAAATCTCCACCAAATCGCTTACTTTGGCATTTTTTCTTACGGCTCTAAAAGGCACTTCCATTTTTTGTCACGTGCGTAAGTCTACTTTGATTGCATGGAACTTGGGTACCCAGTGCTCAATTTTCCAATATACATATATACTTTTTGGAAAGAACTCATCACATACAATGTAACGATTCTAAAATTCCATTCTAAAATTCCAATCCATTTCTATTTTCACAATATTCAAAGACAAGTAAACGTGTACAAATATATATTTATAAAAAATATATGATTATAAAAAATTATAATAAATAACGTCATAACACAAAAATATAATTTTTTTTTTCACTAGTGCAAAAAATTCATACATAATGGCTTCAAAAGTGACCACGTGACAGAAGTATATTTTTCCTTTTCCCCATTACGGTGTATATAAATTAAAAAACTTTAAGTACGTTTTTTACAAAACTAGTTTTTTACAAAATTAGTTTTTTTTTAGTTATGACGTTGTTTGAGTAAATGAGCGATATGTACTTTGTGACTTTCAAGTGCTTTTTTTACTTTTGAATTAAATGGAAATTCTTAAAAATGTTTTTAATTTTCGTAGTGCAAATCTTATGGCGTTTTTTTTTTCCAACCAAAAGTGCATTTCGTGTCTTGCCTGATTTTGCTCTATTAATTGAAATCATTTGCACTTTTTCGTGCCAACAGCAGTTTACAAGAAAATAATAAAGTGTAAACGTTTCTAATAAATTAAGAGTAAAGTGCAATCCAATTTTTAAGAATCGAAAACGCTATTAATTTCATATTAAGAACTTCTTTGGAAAACATTTAATTTCTTGAGTATTCGAGGGAGTCATACTCACAAATATTTGTTTTTTCACACAATTAACAAATTTGATACAGCATCATATTATACGACAAATTATACTGTAGCAAAACAAAATTTTAATGTTTTTTTATATTGAACCAGCACTCAGGCGATGAACCCTACACAGGCGATGAATTGTGCTGGAACTAGAGCAAAGGATAGTGATAGAAATGACAGGTGGTGAAGCTTCACTGTCATACAACTCTGCTTTTGCGCGTTTTTTATAGCAGTGTTGCAGCGCCTCTGATGGCAAGGAGACGTATTCAATTTTCAAGCTTTGTTTTAGTAGTCAGTTTTAGTATTTATTTTACTTCCCTGGTGCTGCACATTATTACTGAGCAATAGAGCTCAAATGCTATCATTCTTATCGTGACATTGCCTTGAAATTTCGTTTTTCACTTTACCCCGAAATTGGTGGCCTTTTGATATTTAAAACGAGAGATTTTCTGTTACCAATTTTAAAGGACAATTGCACAGTGCTGATTAACATCAACCGTCAATGAGTGAAATTGAGGCTTCAATAACAACTGTGCAAATGATGTACAACATCAACATATAGGAAATTAATTTGGCGTTTGATTGTGTGCTTGTTTCAAATCCAAAATAAGCATTCAGCCATCCGTCCATCCATCAAGCTGTATAATTTACAAACGTATATAAATTTATGGGCATGTTTGTAATTGAATATTTAAACGAAACCATCAGTTTTTGAATGATTGAAACGCCGGCGAAAGCTGTTTGCTTAAATTACTGCTCAAACTTAATTTTTTTTCACACATACGGGTATCAGACTGTACAACTCGTAGATATTGATTGTGCTGCAGCCATTTAATTTAGTTGTTTTCTTTCCACAAATGTAAATTTGAGTTCCTGTTGATGCTTTTAACAATGAAATAAATTGCAAGCAAAAGACAGAGTAGCAATTTGGGCCAGACGATGTCAAAGGCATCTTAAAGTTAAATAAAAATGTTATGATGGATCCGTACACTATTCAAATCTGTTATAACCGCTCCACAATGAATTGTTGCTGGATGAAGGGAAAGTGAAAATTAAAATACCCTCAAACGGATCTGTACAAACAGCATATGTCGAGAAAAGTACATGGGAAACTAAGGAGCATAAGCTGGCATGAAAAGCGTTAGGACGGGGGCGTGTGTTTAATTACTGTATTCGTAGATCCGCCGCTGGTGGCAATCACAGTTGGAGCGCAGATCATCAAAATCTGAAAGTCGTTTTTTTCCTGTTGCTGTCTAAGGGAAAATTCAAAATTGAAAATGTGCTTCAAAAAATGTTGTCAGCTAAAAAAAAAATTTAATGTAAAGAAATATTAATTTATGGTCATGATTCATGCAACGTATAAAGAAATGAAATGTCTGAGCAACTGTTTTTGTGTGTACTTCACATGACCCTGTATTTCAAAGTGATTTTCTCAATATGTTTTTAATAGTTTCCAAATTTAAAAAAAAAAAATATTTTTTTTTTCACTCGTCTTCGATAAACAGGCATTAAGTCTCAAATTGACTACTTGAATTGTAAAAATCCCATATAAATATGCAGTTAAAACTTAAATGGAAATTACTGAAAATTTTTAGTGATTTTCTTATAAAATTTACTTGGCAACAAACTTTAATACATTTTCTCCGTTTTTTGGTTTGTTTTCTGTGCGTTGTGAATTTTTTTGAATTCATTGAGTGGAATTTTATAACTTTTAAAGCAAATTTGAATTTCTAGAGCTTTCCAAGTGAAATAATTAACTTCCTCACAAAGTAGTGATGAACCGTTTTCTTGAACCTTCGAGAACTTAAAACTTTGGCAATTTTAAGGAGAAATTTTCGTGCTCATATTCTTAAAAAAAAAATGAAATATATTTGAAGTCTATTTTAAGAAAATTGTGCAAGACAAATTTTAAATAAAATACATTTCAAAACTTAATTGCAATTTTATGAATATGACAGGATAGATGTTTCAGGCTTTTTGAGTAAAATAATTGATTCTTAAAAATTGCCTGCACTTTTAACAAAAATAAAATGTTTTTCTTACTGCGGAAGAATAAACGCTCATATGCCTGATTTTTATTTAAGTATATTTATAACAAAAGAACTGCAGGGCTTTGGTCATCTTTTTAGAGGGTGTGCTTTCACAAGCGCAAAGAAAAATGAGATTTTTGTTGTTGTGCTCGTGTTAGCATGCTGTTGTTATCCTTGATTTTAGTGGCTTGTTGATTTATAATGACATGTGACATGTGCAAAAATTAAAAACTAGGGATGATGTATTGTTTTATAAATGATGACTGTTTTTCAGATTGCAAATTCTATTCACCTTTTTGTTATGGAAACAAGGAATCTGCAAAAAAATCGTTTAAATTTTAAGTTAAAGCAACAATTGGGAAATATTTTCATTATTGTTTTATATTAAATTTCTTAAATGCTTTACAGATGTTTATGAAGCAATTCCTTTGTTGGGCATTTCATCAAAACTAATGACGAATTAAAGAATTAAATTTCGAATGATAATTAAAATTAAGGAAATTTAAGCAAAAGAGAAATTTAATATTTTATATTAAATTAAAATAAATTCTACTTTTATTAGAAACAATTCATTTTAGTATTGACTAGTATTGAAGGGAAACAAAAGCAAAATTCTTCAAAGTGAATTTTGTTAGAAAATTATTTTTCAACGAAAATTTAAATCCCTGATTAAATAATTTTTAGCAAATTTGCTTATTGTGGCATGTTTTTGTAATAAAAATATGGGGAACAACAACATTTTAGTATCCGCTTTTAAAATCAATATTTTAATTAAATTCTCAACAGCACAACAAATGTTGAGCATTTGTGTGTCAACACAACTAAAAATAGCAAAAAACATATCAGTTGCTAATGTCGCTAGCGATTTCTTTCTTCACTTTTCACCATACATCCAATAAAAATCTGATAGGAGCAGCATTTCAGCAGATTTATTTTAAGTGATTTATGCATGAACATTTATAGAACATTTATTCAACACATGCCTAAGATTTATTCAACAGCAATTTGTTGTCTATTTGTTTTTACACTGTTAGTGAGGAATCGCTTCTGTCAGTCTAATGCACAATAATTTAATTTGCCATCATCACACGAGTTGTGATACAGTGAACTTAACATTTCTGTCAATATGCAACAACAAAGGGAACTACAAAATACATATATTTCAAAGCAGTCAAATAAGGTTCAATCTAAAAAAAAAATTACCAAATAATTTAAAAAGTCAGAGCAAACAACAAAAAAAAAATACTAAATAAATCAAAATCATTTTTGGGAACTTACAGTGAAGCTGAATAGAATGTCGCAAAATATTTTCCATTGGAAAAAAATACTACTGCACGGTAACTGTGTGTCGAGTAGCTTAAGGAATTAAATCCGCTCTTTTAGTGGGAGTGCCTCTAAATTCTCATTGCGTTTCCATACTGATAGAACTCCCACCTAGATTTGATCTTCAATTTGCAACATAATCGTGCACAATTAAAAAGTGGGTATGTACCATCATCATTCCTTTGCCTGTTTTCTTTATGATCATTCAGTTTGAAGGTTACAATTTAAAATGTAGTCAACCTGGTGCTTTCACCACAGGAGCTACAGCAGTTAGACAATCATATCAAAATATGAAAATAAAACTTAAATAAGTTCTAAATTTCAATATTAAGTTTTGGCAAATGACCCAATAGGCACATTTCAGCAGCTAATATGTCTGTAATTATCTCAAATGGAAAGTTTAAAACCAGCGTGTTTTGCTATGGAAGGCGTAACGAGATAGTTTGGAAAATGCATGATGAATGTAAGAAACCAGTTTTCTTACTAACTACAATTTTAGTTCATATCAAGACACACAAATGCTCAACAGAAAAATGCGAGATGTTTTTATCGGTCTAAAGCTGGGCTTGAACCCAGGAAAAATTTTTTGTTTTGTAGCCAACGTGCAGACTACTTCGACCATCGCCAACCTCTATACTAATAAAAATCAAATGAGGAGTCAGAATCAATTGTAATTTGGATTTTTTTTTTCTCTTTCTAACGAACGAATTTTGCATCTCAGCGGATCATATGTTTATTGTAGGAGAAATGATCTGTAAGTGTTTCATGTTCTTTCAGATGAAAACACTGTTTGTTGAAATGAAAATATTTTACTGTTTGGAATGGTTGAGACCACCGATACCTTTACAAAATTTGTTTGATTTTTTTTATGTTGGACCAGCACTCAGGAAAAATTTGAGGTTGGGCAAATTTGAGGTTAGGAAATAAATTGGCTTAAAAACACACAATTTTTTTTGGCAAATTCAGTTTTATTTTTATTATTTTATTATATTGGAATATAAAGTAGAAATATAGGAATTAATAATTGAATATGATGTCGGGTAATACTTCACCTCCAGCACGTCGGCAGACGTCCTCTCTTTGCACAAAATTTTTAACCACATTTTGCAACAAAGCTTCGTTTAATCTCCTCAATGTAGCGGCGAATTTTATATTCCAAAGCGTTAGTTATTTGTGATTTGTTCATGTGAACCCGCACTTTCAAATGGCCCCAGAGAAAATAATCCAGCGGCGTTAAATCACAAGAAAAAAATTATGCGACCAGGAAATATTTCATGCAATAACTGAATTGTTTGACCGGCTGTGTGGCTTCTGGCACACATCTTGCTGAAACCAAAGGTCACTCAACTTTTGCCAATTGTGACCAAAAAAAGTCGGGTATTATGGTTTGGCAGTGCAGAGAATTCACGGTGCCGGTGTTTTAATGCTCATTTTCGACTGACCCTAAACCGCATCATACGGTCACTTACTGTAGATATAATGGGTTTTCTTTGGTTTGTTTTAATTGAAAATGAGCCTCAAAGATGATTTTATTGAAAAATGCGTTGTTTTACTTGGTTTTTCCAACAGCCAATTCAAAAACGTTCGACGCAAACAATAGTCGGGCGGCTTTAATTCTTGAACAAGTTGAACTTTAAAAGCGTGAAGTTATAGATCGTTATGCAAAATGTTGCGCAAAGTGCCTCTGGTGATGCCCAATTGTAGCGAACGTCGACGAGTTGCTGTTCCAGGCTCATTCTGAGCACTTTGCTGTGTTTGCATCACTGCCGTCACTACGAGCGTATTGCTTTGGTCTATTGTCAGCAACAGTACTGTACGCATCGAATTTAGCGATTAAATTATATGCAGCGCTTTCTGTTCTAATTTTACGAAGTGATACAATAAAATTTTCATCATTTTGATAATAAATTTCCACAATTAAAATTTTATGTTCAAGAGTGTAGCGTTCCACGGTTAAAATTTCTCAACTTTTTACTAAATAAATGTCAAAGGATGACAGCTCAATTCTAGACATTTCATCATTTGATAGCCAATTTACTTCCTAACCTCAAAGACCTCTGATGTCAAGGAGATGTATTAAATTTTTAAAGCTTTGTTTTAGTAGCCATTTTTAGTAAGTATTTTAGTTCGCTGATGCTACTGATGGTGATGGTTAATGAATTTATTTCTTTATTTTCAGCAAACAAGAATTTCTTTAAAATATCAGTAGAACTCACTCTAGAACGAAAGAGGCCCCTCTGCCGTTACTAGTGGATTAGTATCAGTGAATATGTCTTCACCTTCCGACCACAATTGACACAACTGAATGTGTTACTACTCCTGTGCTACCTAAGTGCTCTCCTCTGTTGTCAGCATTAAAAGAAAATAAGATTCAGCCGCAAAGTCACAAAATAAACAATAAAATATGTTCAAACATTCATCAATACGACGTCAAGAAGAAAAATAAGAAATTTTTAAAATGAAAAATTATTTATTGAAATTTTTAAACAGCACCAAAAAAAAAACACAAATTGGAACATCTTATTTTGAAAGAATGGAAAAGTTTAAAGTAAAAAAAAAAACAAACTTTTGTATTGAAAGAAATTTTTATTTAACTACTTTGATTTGTTTAGTTGACACCTTCATTTTTGGGTAACCGGAGAAAAGAAAACAACACACAGCAATTTGTCTTCAGACAATTCCAAAAATCTTTTCGCCGGAGAATAAAGTTTTTCTTTTTAAGCAAATTGAGATAAAAGGTTTTCGGCTTGTACTGCCACTTCAAAAAACAAAATATTGTTCTTGTGGCATGTTAATGTCAATCGTGTGGCAGCGTATTCCGTTGTTAATGTGTGATTTTTATTTTTCCATTTGAGTACGTGTAAAGTGCCACGTCGCTCCCTTTAGATTGAATTTTTTTCTTTCATTTTATTTTTATTTATGTATTTATTATACTTTTTCGACTGTTTCAAATGTATTTTCCCTAGTGCGGCGTGCCATCATCAACGAGTCGTTGAAGTATGCTGTCAGAAGCGGTTCTATTTTTAGTTTTTCAAGATCTTTAAAGAAAGCAGAAATAATTGTTTCCTTAATTGAAAATGTTGTCATTATTATTTTTAATTGTCTGCTGATAGTGATCTTGTGTGCTTTATGGGAAGAACTAATTTGTTGAGCAATTTTCATTAAGATTTCATATATATTTTTCACTGTAATAAAATTAGGCAGGAAGCTGACATTTTGTTAATAGAAATTACTCAAAACATTGTATTGTGATAAATTATAGGCCAACAAGTTAATAACAAGTCATCTTCTATGGCGTACTTATAAATTGTTTTTAAGTGTAAAACGGTTTTTATCGATATGAAGTGGGATATAAAACTTGATTAATTACACGTTTGTACATGTGTGAATATTAAAAATGCTCTTGAAAGCATATTTTTTTAGAAGTCATACTGTGGCAATTAAGATTAAGGTGACGTTGTGTGTTACTTTAATGTTGAAAGGGTAGATTGATTAGAGAAGAGGCAACTCAAGTGATGCGCTGAACTGAGAGAGTGGGGCCTATCACATGCACAACTCTGTTGTTGTTGTTGTGCATTTTTTTAAATGTCAAGTAGATTGACATCGTTTCTGGTTTTAAGTTGATTTTTTTTTAAATTTTTTATTGTAAGTACCCGTTTACGATACACTTGCAATTTTTTTCTGCAGTAATTTTTCAGTATTTTATTTTGTTATATGGCCAATTTTAATATTTTTTTTGTCTGGGACCAGCACTCAGGAGATGACCCCTACACATGCGATGCATTGTGCTGGAACTATAGGAAAGGGATAGTTAGAGGAACGACAGGAGATGCAGCTTAATTAATTATTTTACAGCTCTGCTTTTTGCACATTCTTTGTTTATAGCAGTATTGAAGCTTCGGATTAGTAGCCAATTTTATTTTTATTTTATTTCGCCGGTACTACCCAATACCGGCGTTCTGATGTGATCGTGAATTGCTATCAGCTGAAGCCGGTATTATTCAGTGACCAGTGACTATGCCTTCGCCAGTGAAACCTTCCGACAACAACTGACACACAAAGTGTCAGTGAAGTACACCACATGTAATCTTTCTCACTATCCTTCTCCTCTAGTCCAAGATGAAAACAATAAAATAGATATGAGAAAAAATTGTTGTGTACCCTGAGTGTCCGCTTATAAGAGCTTTCACTGTAATTTTTTATTTCTTCGTAACATTTCCTTCTCAGGTATTGAAAATTACCTTCGTTGAGTTCACACTGCATTTGGTAACTGTTTGTTGTTTGTGATTGTGTGGTTAAAAAAAAAATGCTAAAAGTGTTTGGTAAACAACACAAAATTTTAAATTCGAATGAAAAAAATTTATTTTTTCTATTTGAAAGATGAACTTTTTCTTCGAAAGATTAACACTTGAAAATGACTTCGAGTATATGGCTACGGCAGCTGTCCTTGACGATGAGCATTCTGAACTACCAATTTGGGGCACTTTTTCTAACATTGCTGGCCGTATAGCACATATAATACGAATTATTTAATGTGATGATGGGCCACTATACACTGATCATATACGACTACGTCAAGAAGTAAGTGCAGTATAACAGTTCGTCTCATAGTGAACAATTTTGTAAGGTCTATCAAAGTTAAAAATAACACCCTTACGTATCATATAATTTTGAAACAAAAACGAATTTAAAATTATATTTAAAAATACACTTCACGACAACAACTTTGGAAAAAAAATCAAAATTAAAAACAGTCTAGTTAATTTAAATAAATTTTAAACATTTTACTCCTGCACAAACGTAAGAATAAAAGTTATTTTTCAACGCCTAAATTTCTGCAACGATTTTACGCATTAACATATGTTGGTCAAAAAATTCCCGTATTATATTTCCGTTAAAGATTTTTATAATTAAAAATTTTTAAGCGTAGTACAATCAAATGGAATACACAAATATTCAAAATTAATTATAATGTTTGACGGCTTTCGACGCCGGTATAAGTTGTAACAAATTAATTTAAAAACTTTTGGTTCATTGCTTGCATATGGTCACAAGTTTCTAAATTATTAATTCGTTACGACTATTACCCCATTAAGAGAACTTTTCATCTATTCTGCATAAAAATTACACAGATTATGTCAGCCTGCTGCCTGGCCCTATGAGGGTATATTATTGCTATTTCCTTGAGAAGTACAAAATCTTTATTTCTATGTTTTACCCTGGGCCTGTCCAATCTACTCCTACTTAAGGCAAATGGTTTGTGTAATCCCAAAGTGCAACCAACTTGAAAAAATATATTAAAGAATATGTAAATGTGTAAAATCCCCTTTCAATAAGTTTATTATTTTGAGTAGGTTTCTTTTCAAGAGCTTTTCAAAGTGATTTACCAAAAAGCCACTATTAAAGAATCATAAAAATTAACTTGAAAAGTGTTGGTTTTTTCTATTAAAATAACCTTTTTAAAAATATATGTATGTATTTGGAATTGTAGCACAATCCATATGTATATGTTCATCTGTGTGTGTGTGTGTGTGTGTGTGTGTGTATGTGTGTGTGTGTGTGTGTGTGTGCGTTTTAGCAACTTTGATTGCTTTGGGTAGACTGAAGGTAGAGAATATGTTTTGTTAAAATGAGGTCAACTGGAAAATAGAAAAAGTAGTTAAAAATCAAATAAAGTGGTTTTTTCAAGCTAAAATTTTGTTATTTATATTTTTTTTTTCTTTTACCCAAAAAGGTTCGCATAACAATAAGACAACAAAAAATCTTGTAAAAATGGAAAACGAGTTTTTATAAAAGTAATACAAATTTTCACCAATCGATTGATTTTCAATAGCAAAAGAAAAAGAATTATAATCGGTATATAAGTGGGTGTGACAATGAAAATAGCAATAATTTTACGTTTGATTTTCATTTCGGTTAATTCCGGTGATGGAATGCCGAACTAAAGGGAATACAAGAAAAAAGAAACGCATGAAAAGTAAAAAAATAAAAAGTAAAATGTCCTGATAAGTGAAATATTAAAGATCAGCCTAATCCTTTGTTATGAAGTGGCGAAGGGGAGTGCGAAATTTAAACCTCTTAATTTGTTTTCTTATTTTTCGTTTTCCATCTTATTTTGCTTTCGCAAAAACTTGCCCCTTTTTTGGTTTTGATAACTAAGGCTTTGTCCGAGTTTATACACGAAAACATTTGGAAGAAAAATATCTGTTATTCTATTTTTTTGTTTTTTTATTCGCGGTCACACAGACACAGAAATGCTGCTGGCGACATTCCATTATTATTTGTTAATATTTGTCCGTGTCGCCGTGTACCGAACACAAAAACGATGCTTCTTCTCCACCCGTAATATGCTACCAAACTAATTGTTTCCCATCCCAAAGTTTCCTCGTCTAAACTCAGACTTTGAATTTAGATGCCTGACTGTGTATTGTACCTGCTAAACAAAAAGTTTTAAAAAAGTCTAATATTGTCAACACTTCCATAGCCTTGCCTGCATTTACACGATTCTGAAGTGCAATCAAAATGCATTTTACGTACCTCGTGATTTTTTTGTCAGCATAAACGACCTAATATGTCTACAATTAGGAGAATTGTACGCAAATGTCAGTAAATTAATTGTGTAGGAAATGAGAAAACAGCTGTGCATGCCGTTTTGCGCGTTTTTTGGATTGGCGCAGTCATCGGAAGGCGTACTTCTTCAAAAATGAGGGCGGCCTAGCAGTTAGCATGAATGGTATTCGCTATCGCGAGTTGATAACGGACTTCCTGTGCACCTGGAAGTTATGTGGTTCCAACAGGAAGATGCCACTTGCCACACAGCCAACTAATGGCTCTTTTTCGTGAGAAATTCTATGGCCGTGTTATCTCACGTCGTGGAGATGTTAATTGGTCGTCACGATCATGTGATTGGCGTTGGACTTTTTTTTTGGCGATATTTAAAAGAAACAAATGTACGTCAATAAGCCAAGAACAATTCAAAAGCTAAAGGATGAGATAATTCGGCACATTAGCGCCATTGAACCTCATTTCTCAATGTCTCAGAGTCATTGAAAACGTCGACCATCAGAGGTATGACACCGAAGCCATGGCGAGCATTTGTTTGACACTTAATTTTAATATATGTAGATCCTTCTAACATAATAAAACATATTAATATAACTCTGTGCAAACTTTTTGTTTTATTCACCGTTAACATCGTGCGTTTTGGTTGGGACCACTCTTTATTTATGAAATAATACGTTTTTAGATACTGTTGGAATCACAAGTTTTATAAAATGTAGTTTTCGAGGCATTTAAAGTAATATATTTTAATAGGAAAATATTAAAATAAATTTTAATGAAAATGCGATTATTTATATACGAGTATAATTTTTGTATGGTTAAGCTAGTTTAAATGTATATTTCGTTGGTCGATATACCAACTCATCTGTAGACCTTCAACCGAATTTCTCCAAAAGGTAAAAAAATCTCACATGTTTTTACAGCAATTCGCAATAAATGTTTGAGAATTCCTAAAATACAAACCGAAGACAATAATTTTATGCAACAAGTATTTTTTTTTTGTTCCACTTAAATCTCTTTAATTTTTGTAAACCATTTTACAATTAAATGAAATTCATCTATGGAAAAAAGACGAATCCTCAATTTAATGCAACAATAACGCGCTTTTTCATATTCTGTGCATTCAATTAAAATTGTTTTGTGTAAAAGATTGTTATTATAAAATATATTGCTGTAGTTTGAAAGTTCTAAATTTTGCTATTACGAATAGATTTTAATATAATGACGGCTTGAACGTAACACTAACACATACAAAAGTGATAGAGCAATGATGTGACTTTGTGCAAATGACGCCTTTGGCTGTCACGATGAAAGCACAACTACAAAGTCATAGAATCACGCATATCAGCATGTATAGACATAGAAACGTTACAATAGAGCTGACATCTTTAGCCTAGAAGAGTTTTTGAGTAAATTATCACTGTATATTTTTTGCCCGGGTAGCAAATTGCCTGGCTGCCAGAATGTACATAAACCAAACCCACACACACACATTTGTGAGCCGTGTAAAGCCCTTTGTGTAAAGTGCTTGGAATTTCACTTTTCTTGTTTTCGAATTGGAATTTTAATTTAAAGTATTTCACGAGTATGCCTTGAAATTCAATTGGACTAGTATTATTGGCAATTTATTACTTTTACAAATTACTGGACCGCTAATTAGCCAGGCTTTCGTAATCACATTGATGTTTAAAGTTTCTACATCATTTGTGTGCAGTAGAAATTGTTTCTTGTTTCTTTTCTGTAGCATTTAAGATCACTCAACGTCACATTTATGCAAGCAAAATAATTTTGGTTTGGTGGTTATTACGGATGACAAACGATAAATCTCGAAATCTGAAAAAAAACCGGGAATTTTAAAAATAAATTCCATTTGGCATCCCCAGTTGTTATCTTTTGATTTTAAGCCATATTCAAAGGCGAGCCCTTTAAAAAATCTATCCTTTTTATAGAACTATGGGACTTCTGAATACAAATATGTTGTCTGTTTGGCGCTATTTTGTCTGTAAGTTCGGGCCATAGGTGTTCGTAAGTGCGAATACTAACTTCAATTTGACATGCATTTCCCATATAGAAAAAAAGTTCTTAAATATGTTAAAAATTCAAATTTAAACTAATGAGAAAAAAATTTTCTAGTTTTTTGACCTCTTTTTATATTAATAAAGAAGAAGCTACACAAAGGAGTAGCGAAATATCGAATCAGAATAAATATTAAATATATTAAAAATACCTACAGTTTAAATAATTAGTGTTACTAATGAGAAATATTTGAAAATTTATTTCTTAACATTTCCTGACAGGTCCACCACGATTTCGAAAGAATTTTTTCTATCGTTCAACTGAACATAAAATCAAGGTCCAATTAAAGAATGCGAAGACTCAATTAAAAAAAAATTATTCGATTTCAACCTATCACGGAAAACACAGAGTTTTCAGTGAAAAAAATTTTTAAATTTTACCATTTTGATTGCACTTTCTTGAGAGAACACCCAAAGCAATTCAAATAAACGTGGATTCAATTAAATTATTAATTGGGAAAAAAAATTTTCTGAACAAAGACTTAATTGGGAAAAATTTTATTATTATTTTTGCTGGTACATTCAATACAGAAGCAATATTTTAGAATTTGTTCTTTATAATGACGTTTAGTAAAAATGAAGATTTGTAAAAGAAGTCATTGATTGTAAATGATAGAAGAAGACTTACCAATTTTTGTATTCACACGCCTCTTCGTTATTTAATTTATAATTTGATATATATTTATATTTAATTAAAAATTTTAATTATTACACTTAATTTTTCTTACTCAGTTTTAAATGCTTCTGAGTAGCATTTTCTTCACTTAATTGATTTAATTAAATTTACATTCCTTTAGTTTTTTATTAACATCTTTTACTCTGCTTTATTTTTATTTTGTAGGATTGTTAATTATTTTTTTTTATTTACTGATTTAATTTAATTTTTAAAATAATTTACACTTTTTATATTTTTCTTGACAACTTTTACTCTGCTTTATTTCAATTTTATTTTTTATTATTTCATTTTTTTTTTTATTTACTGATTTAATTTAATCTTAAAAATAATTGACATTTTTCTATATTTTTGTAAACAACTATTTTACTACGAAAAAATAAATTTTTCATTAAATCAATTGATTCCTTTTCTTAACACTTTAATTTCCGCGCATAGAACTTTTTTACTCTCAATAACATCGCACTAAGCAATTACTCTTGCAAACATTTACTTTTTTGCTCTCTTTCTTCAAAAAGAAAAACAAAAAACACGGACTCCAAAGCCTCATTAAATTTCCACCGTCACCTACTCAACTGCGCAGTAGGGAAAAAAGCAAAGGCAAATAAAGATCTGTCGCCACTATTCTACAACAACACTGGCCAGGGAACAAATGGCTTCTGCTGCAGCGCAGCCATACATTTTGCTATTGCATTCTTTACATTTTTCTTATTTCGTTTGGCGCACTTTTATTTCTTCAAAATTACAACTTTATAAAGCTATTTCTATTGAAAATGACACTTTAATTATGTGAATATGACTTTTCTTAACACTTTCAGCATATTTTTAAGAATTTTGTTGCATTATTTATATGATTTATTAATATTTTTGTGTCCCCGTTACCAATTACGTGCGGACACTTCAAGCACCGGCGAACAAACTGATTTTTGCAGATTTTAATGAGATAAATATAGCAAATGGTGTTGCCAAGTTTGCAGAAAGGTTAGTAATGCTGGTGCAGGGAAAACTAAATAGGGAAATGATATTTGCATGAAAATAATAAAATTTACACACATACCTACATAAGTAATCTTATGTATAAAAATGACATGTTTGTATGTAAATAAACTGCTGAACCGATTTTCTTTAAATTTACACAGTATCGCTCTTTATATCTGAAAAGAACTATAGGCTATAAAAATTTAAAAAAGTTCTACTGGGCATTACCACGTCCATACAAATTAAATATATGTCTTTGTATATTTTGAGACCGATTGAAGTGAAAGTTTCTGAATACAGTCCCAATGACCTTCTAGTTAAAACAAATAATCTGTCAAAAACTGGAAGGTATTGGACAAGTGGACGTGCTACCTCGCATACAAACTAAATATTAATCTCATTATATCTTGAGAACGGTTAAAGATAAAATTGCTGTATTTGGTCTGAGTAACTTATTGACAGCAAATACAAATAATCAGCCAAAAAGTAGGTGGTATTATACAAATGGGCATGATACCTCCCATACAAATCTAAAATTGTTTTTTTTTATATATTGATAACTGTTGAGGTATATAAATTTATTTTAAATAGAACTATTTATACAGCTACAGCAACAATTGGGGGATTCAGTAAAATGTGTATGTATGTATGATTTTCTCTATGGAATTAGATAATTTTTAGGATGCAAAATTTAGAAATAAAAAAAATGTAAAAAACGAGAGAGAAATGCTAAATTTTTTTCGTTTTCACTAATAAAGTTTACTTTTACTGCACTTTATGAAGCATATAGCTTTTTCAATTTTTCTAATTTTTTAACCGAAATATACAGCCATTAAAAAATAATCTAATTTTAGTCGCATAAACTCAGGCAAAAATTTATTTTAATTGTTGGTAGATTATTTATAGGTATACTTGTTTTTTTTTCTGAAGCGTTAATAAATGAGAGGGAGATCGGAGAAATTGTGCCTGTCAGGGTTATTAAAACTTACTTTTAAAAAATGGAACTGGAACACCTGCCGTGTGATTGGGCGAAGAGGCGATCCGAATTGGCCAAGGAGATTTTGTAATTTAACATGTTTAGACGTTTTTTCTTTGCAACTGCGTGAAAAATAAGATCCATACCAATGTCACACAATCCGTTTAAGAACACAATGATAAATTCGTCAAGTTATCCACGATGTTGTGGGAATTAGAGAAGGATAATTTCATAAAAAATGTAATACAGCCACTACTATGTTATTTTTGTTCTGAAAATATTGATTAAAAGTAAACAAAAGTGGCAACGCTTATTATAATTACGTATAAGAGAGGTTAATATATCGTTTCGATGTTTTGTAGTTATTGGGAGTTAAATTTATATGTTTTCATGCTTATTTAGAAAAACAACACTTATGCATAATATTTATGTTTAAAATTATTCTTCTTATAAACAAACAAACAAACAATAACATCAAGCAGCTGCACCATTTCTGAAACAAGAACAACAATACACTGAAGCTCATGCTACACGCATCAGTATTCAGCTTCAATATTTGTCTTTGGGTCGGTATATATATTGAATCCTCTGACACACTATGTCTACATTTCTCATCAACATTAATTTTTTTGGGTTTTTTCAAGTGTTAACATATAGAAGTTACCGTAGGCAAAACATTTTTTGAAGTTACCGTCGGTGAAATACATATCTATTTATTCTCTTATTTATTAAAAAAAAAACACTCATGACATTTTTTTTGTTTTTGTCACTATACTTTTTAATTTTCACATCCCAAAAAGCCATTAATGAGCGGTATACTTCAATTAATTCGATTACAAGAATTTTTTACTCTATTTGTAATGCGTCACAATTACGATGTGCAGT
Source organism: Dexiosoma caninum (assembly GCA_963924685.1). NCBI lineage: Eukaryota > Metazoa > Arthropoda > Insecta > Diptera > Tachinidae > Dexiosoma > Dexiosoma caninum. Next base: position 79,362,462 of record OZ004727.1, on the reverse strand, counting down.
CAAAGTTACCCGAAATAAAATGAATATAGACAATAACACTGCCACAATACGTCAAACTGCTTTAATATTTTGATGAATATCAAAACCATTTTGCTGTTCGTCAATATTACACAGAACGTATATCGCACCCTAAATACAAAAGCGGCACAACTCAAAATTCTCAAATTTTCAGGAGAGGCAAAAAACTGTTTATGCAAAAATGATTGTAATATTTAAAATAAAATTGGTTCCATTATGAAAGAAGTCTATTTCGAAAAAGGTTTTGCTAAAATTTTTTTAATTAATTAATTAATAAGACACTATATGTGTAACAAAAGTAATCAGCACTTCTTGAGAACATTGACGCAACTAAAAATAGGTCTTTTTAGTCGATCGTGCGTAAGCAATGCAATTAACATAAAAACAGACATAACGGTATTTTTCCAGTTAAAGAAAACAGTGATGAGAAAGAAATTTTTGAAGTAGTTAGAGATGTGTACTGTGAATTATTTTACGGAAAAAAGTACATTTTGGAAAATTTTGAGTTGTGTCACTTTTGTATTTAGGGTGCGATATGTATGACTATTCTTTGCAAACAAACGCACACAAAAACCAATATTGGAACTGATCGTGTAGCATGGGCTTTAAGATTGTTTTTTTTTTATACCACTGACATGTTTGTACCATTTTCCTACTGCACTTTTCGTACTAAAAAATACCTAAATATTTCCCTAATTCGTTTCAATTTCCACGGAATAAGTTAACATTGCTACTCTACTTGACAAAAAAGTACTATTTTAAAATATTTCTTGCAACCAAAACACATTTTATTTTGCACATCTATTTTTTTGCAATAACAACAACACAAAAAGAACAGTTAGAGAGTCTGGTTAATTGCGATGCAGTACTACCCAGTAGATAATATTGTACTACGAGCACCAATGTAGCTGAAATATACTGGTTACAAACATGGTCGTATGCGATGCAGCCATGGACCACGTCACTCAAAGCAACAGTTCATATTTATATGACAAGTGTTTGTTGTTTACTTCATATTTACGATTACTCCGTCGCATTAAAATTACTCTCTGAGATATTCCATGCAGTAGTTTTTGGGTTACTACAATGTAATTCAAAAGGTGATTTATATAGTTAACACCTAGGGCATTATAAGGATAAATAAACTAGATTTTCTCCATTCATTTTGGATAGTCCTCTATGCACTATACTTTAAATGTATGTTTGAACTGGTCGCGTTATCTGCAGGGTATACCAACAAGAAGTTTCAATTGCGCTGCTTACTTACTGTGCATCAGAGCTGTAAAAAACTGCAAACAATTGGGATTGTTTTCAAAAAAAATTCACGCAAAGTGATTTAATATTTCCAGATGAGAACTTCTCAAAATTTTTAAAAATGCAATCATTTTGAAAACAAACTTTCAATCCGATTTCAAGAAAATGTTTGCGATGTGAATCAATTAACCATAATAGAACAACCACCGAAAAAAAAAATTTATTTATATAGAACAGTTTGTAAATAAAACTAGACAAATTGTGCTTAACTGTTGATATCAAAAGTTATCAATGTTGACAATTTAAAATTATAAGAGTCAGTTTGATTTCTAAAAACTAATTCTATCTTCTTTATCCTATTGATTTCATCAAGCTGTTTACGATTGTGAATGCAAGAAAAAATTTAGCAACCGTTAATGTGAATCATATGATTGCATTATCTCATAGCTCTGCTGTTATACAGAGGTGATGCAAATTTTTCAAAAAAAAGAGAGAAATGCAGTCGTTGGTCTTGAACTTGAATTTGGGGAGAGCAATAGAGTTGTCGTTTTTTTGTTACAAGATTGTTGTGGGGAAGTGTTTTTCTTTTGTTGCCGAATTTTTAATTTAAATTTATTAATTCTTCTGTACAATATAAATTGATATTTATTTTTAGGAAATTTCAATTCGATTTACAATTTTTATGGGATTTTTGTTTGGAGGTGGCTGTCTTATATTCAACTTCAAAAAGTAGTTAATTTTTTCCTAAATTTTTCTTTTTATTTTCAAAATTAACTTTATTGGGACAGTTTAACAAAAGTGTCTATTTTAAAAGTAGGTATCTGAACCTCTAAATAGTAAATCAGATCAATTGGTGGGCCAATAGTGTAGATTAATGTACAATAATATTCACCAGCAAAGCATTTTGTTTTCGTCATTATCAACTTACAGTGACGGACTTGGCAAATTTAAAAAGCCCATAAAATTATGAAATTACTTTTTAATAAATAAGTGTGTTCCATTTTCTAAAGAGCACACAGAGGGCATTTAAAACTCATAATTAATAACTGTGCTTTTAGGAGATGGACGCGACAAGAAGACACATATAAGTGAAAGCAAACTCAAAATACTCGCGCTGGTAGAACTGTGTTAAAGCATAAGCTAATTGCTAGTAGGAAATTTGTGAATTACAAAAGAAAAGAACAATACTTTCAGCTTTATTACTGAAAAAGTTTCCTGGAATTGCCGATATACAAGTGCACATATAAAATAGGAGCATAGTTAACTTTTTTCGAAATATGTTTTTAAAGTATGATTCTCATATCAAACTCCATAAAAAAAACCTTTGCTTGCACTCAAACAAATTAATAATGTATTAACGTTTTAGACAGCACTGTAAAAGAAGTTACTAAAACTTAAGCCAATAGTCGTAAGTATTTAACCTTCTGCAGACGTACATATGTACATATTTATGAATATTAAATTTTTTTCTTTTCATTTAAATTTCTTTTTATTTATAAATTTTTTTTCCTAAAAATTATCTACCTTTTTATATACATATTTCAACTAAATATCATTTTCCTATTTAGTTTCTCCTTCACCAGTATTATTTATCTTTCTGGGAAATTGGCAACCCTATTTGCTATATTTGTCTCATTAAAGGCTGCAAAAATCAGTTTGTTCGCCGGTGTTTAAAGTGTACGCACGTAATTGGTAACGGGATCACAAAAATATTAATAAATCATATAAATAATGCAACAAAATTCTTAAAAATATGCTGAAAGTGTTAACAAAAGTCATATTCACATAATTAAAGTGTCATTTTCAATAGAAATAGCTTTATAAAGTTGTAATTTTGAAGAAATAAAAGTGCGCCAAAAGAAATAAGAAAAATGTAAAGAATGCAATAGCAAAAGAATGGAGCATGGACTGCGCTGCAGCAGCGGCCACTTGTTCCTTAGCACGCGTTGTTGCAGAATAGTGGTGACAGATCTTTATTTGCTTGTGCTTTTTTTCCCCTACTGCGCAGCTGAGTAGGTGATTGCGGAAATTTTATGAGTCTTTGGAATCGTTGTTTTTGGTTTGTTTTTTTTTGGTGTTTAGAAATTTTTTGGAAGGGAGTATTAAAGAGAGAAAAAAATTAAATGTTTTTAAGAGTAAATAATAAAAGTGGTATCTTTAAGAGTAAAAAAGTTTCAGTGCGCCGAAATTAAAGTGTTAAAAAAAAGGAAATCAATTGAAAAAAAAAAATTCATTTATTAGCAGTATAAGTTGTTTACAAAAATATAGAAAAATGTTAATTATTTTTAAGATTAAATTAAAGCAGTAAATAAAAAAGAAATGAAATAATAAAAAATTAAATTAAAATAAAGCAGAGTAAAAGTTGTCAAGAAAAATATAAAAACTGTTAATTTTTTTAAAAATTAAATTAAATCAATAAATAAAAAAAAAAATAATAATTCTACAAAATGAAAATAAAGCAGAGTAAAAGTTGTTAATAAAAATATCAAAAGTTTTAATTAATTTAAAAATTAAATCAATAAATAATAAAATAGTTAATAATCCTACAAAATAAAAATAAAGCAGAGTAAAAGATGTTAATAAAAAACTAAAGAAATGTAAATTTAATTAAATCAATTAAGTGAAGAAGTGAAGAATGCTACTCAGAACCATTTAAAACTGAGTAAGAAAAATTAAGTGTAATAATTAAAATTTTTAATTAAATATAAATATGTATATATCAAATTATAAATTAAATAGCGAAGAAGCGTGTGACTACAAAAATTGGTAAGTCTTCTTCTATCATTTACAATCAATTATCTCTTTTACAAAACTTCATTTTCAATAAACTTCTAGATAAAGAAGGTTTATATATTTTAATGTTGATTATTTACGTTTTCACGATTACTCCTCCTCGTTAAAATTATTCTCTGAGGGGCTCCATGTAAAGCAATATAATGCAAAGGTGTGTCACATGATTCACCCAACTACCTCGCCATCGCCGCGGTAGTAAATAAATTTTTTGTTTGACAGGGATTAAACTCACGACCTTCTGGTTGTAAAGCCAAAGTGCTCTTTACTCGCCCAACAACACCCCCATTTACTGTGATCATGGAAAATTTAACATTTCTGATGCGTGATGTAGTGGACATTGGCACAATGGCGTCTAAAGCCTTTTCACACGTATAAAAAATTGCACTGACATCTCACGCACACTTTGTTTAATTTAACTTTTATAATAGCAAAAGCTTAAATGAACGCTTCTTCAAACAAAACTTAAATTTTTTTACATTTTTATACTTTTATCCTCCCACATGAACAACTTATTTCAAGGTTGTCTGAAAATTGTTAAGGGGCCTTTGATTTAATATTTAATTTTTATTCTCCTTATTTATAGTCTGTAATATTTTGCACAAAATTCAGGCAGAGTTCAAGTAAAATATTTAAAGAAATTGGTCGAAGTTGTTTATCATGATAAAAAATTTTATTTTAGAAGACAATTATTTTCCAGATTAATAAATTTTTGCTGGAATCATCAGTTTGAACTCAAACCCCTTCGGTCATTTTGGGCTACCTTGTATAACTTTTTCGTATTTTTTTTCGATTTTGTTCGTTCTTGTTTTTTTTTTTAATCAGCATTCAAGGAATGATCCCTATGTATGCGATGTATTGTGCTGGACATAGGAAATTAAGTTATGGGAAGGAGGATAGAGGAAGTACTGTTTATGGGCACTTGGCTTGAATGTTCCCATGCCAAAAGTGACAGAAGAGACATCTGAGCTCTGTTCGGCGCCGACAAATTAGTTCTGTCTGCAATCCGTTGTGCGATTCGCTGCCAAATCGACCACAAAAAAGGAAGTGCTCTTAATGATTAACGCGTTGTTGGCAAGAATGAAGGGGTTACGGGAACAAGTTCCCTGTTTTCATTAGAGTTCAGCCTATTATGGTGTCGATAATTATAAAGAAAGGCAGCCCACGTTGCGACAATGCTCAATAGAGTCAATCGAGTTTACTACACTACCGTACCCTATGAGTTTTTTCGCTCTTTCCTGTACACGGTCGAGTAACTTCAAAATAGTCTTTGAAGCACCGGCCCCTACATGAGAGTTGTATTACATCTTCGTTCGGATGTAGGCGGTATAAATAGTAAGGAGATCAGATGGGGTGAATTATGTCTTACACCGCCTTAAAAAGCCGAGGTACTTGAATGCTTCCTTTAAGACCTAAAAATGTGCTCAGTCCATCGAACATCATACTGACTTTTCATGCCAAGAACATCAAGAGCTTCTGATTCCTCAATGTTTATACCACCCGTAATTACATTCGAAGCAGCATGATCGGGCATGCGGTGCTGTGTAAGCATACAGCATTGGGTCTTCTGGGCATTGTAATCGACCCTCTTTGCGTTTGCGATGTATTTCTGTGGTCTCTTTTCAGTGTGTTCTTCAACCAGTGCTCAGTGCTTGAACATTCCAGTAGCGCAATTGACAAGGAAAACTTCTGCATGGAATTTATTCCATATACGTCTATAAGTTAGACTTTTCAAATTGACACTCGTTAATATTCACCTACGGTGTTGATGAAATGTTGCCATGGTATTAATTTTTTCCTTTGTAACCATGTTGAGTGTGCGTCAGTATGAGAAGGACATGAGGAAAAATAAACAAACAAAATAGAGGAACTCATTCATGGTTGCATTAAATATTCCCCTTTTCCCCCCGAAATATCAAGAGATTTTGGTAATACTCTATGCATACAGTGTATTTGTTAGTGGAATGGATACGTATGCGAAGAGTATTTAAAATACAATTTTGGTGCGGAATTGCATCTTACTGATGCTTCACTTGTCATTTGCGCCAGTGGTAGTTGTTGTTTTAATTGCTGTGGTAGTTGTTACTATAACATTTGATTACATGCTGCATAAACAGACATGAATACAAATTCGTGCAATCTTCATAAACAAACAAGAGAAGTGCATATACACTGGCATTGCCTGGAAGTAGCAGTTGCACGTATGTGGTCTCTGCTGCTCTGCCTGCAATTCGGTACATATTGCATAAAATTTTAGCAGGACTGTTGGCCTGCATACACATACTATTTAATTTCTTTGGTTGCATTTTGTTCACACATACACACACACACACACGTCAGATATTCGCGTTCATGTGGCAACTTCATTGCATATCCTGTATGCGGACAGAAGCATACAGCCTTCAAAACCTTTATATTGGAGAATATTTATTGATTGGTTTTAAGTTTAAATAATTTATAAATTGTAAATGGAATATATTTTTTTGTACGCTTTGATTGTAATAAAATATCGTGCAAAGCAAAAACTAAAGGGCCGGGAAAACAATAGCGGGAATCACAGTTTATTGCGGATTAGCAAAGTTAGCAAATATGCCATGATTTTATGCTACAAAGTGTAAGTGGATAGAATTAAATTTTTGCGTCTGCAGAGAACTCTTCCGAAGACGCCAACGCTGTGAAATTTCAATAAAAAAATTTTAGATAAAAAAACAGCTGTTTTCCTTTGAAAACGTTCCCTTTACCATTCTGCAGTGGTTTTTCGTACCGCAAATATACTTGAGTGTAGAAAACTCTAAATTTAATATATTTTTTTTTTGTTGCTGCGCTATTGCAGATTGTAGCGCATTTTACAGATCTGCAAGCTATGCACTGCCAATTTACAGGGCAAAAAGAATTTATCTGATATTCTCAGATAATTCTATTAAAAAAAATCTTGTTTGCTGAAAATAAAGATATAAATTCCTTAAAAATTGAAATAGTTTATGCAAAAAATGTTTAGATTTTGGCAAAACCAAACTTGATTTAGCAATTGAAATTTGAACAGTAAATTTTCTTCTATATTTTCAGAAAAAAAAGACACAAAAAAAGTAAAAAATTAAAATTTAATTCAACTGCAGTTTTCATATTCAAACATGGAGAAAATTTTGCGCCGTGTAACAAGTTTTGCAACAAAAATAACGTTTATTACTTTAACCGGCCGCTGCAATGCGCTGTATTAAAAACATATTAATGGAAAAATCAGTAAAGCGAACACTTTTGTGCCATGAGAATTCTTAAATCAAAGTTTGTTGGTTTTTAAATCAAAATGTGTAAAGAAACAGAAGTACATTCATTTGGTTGCAGTGGAACTCAAATATCTTCCACCAACTGTTTTCAAAAAAAATAATGAACAAAATGCTTGAGCGCTAGTAAATATTTTTTCAGCAGATTCACTTAAATATTGTACTTGAATCGAGGGAAATAAAATAACCCAGCAAAAACTACTGCTTCCAACGAAACAGGTTTATAAGCGAAAGTTTAGTCGGCTCTTGTTTCGAAATGCGCTTCCAATAGCCATGATTTTTGTTCGCGAAATCCCACTTGGGAGCTCTCTTTTTTGACATAAAACTGCGCTTTTTTAAAGCATTATAAATGCACTGAAATCAGGTCTCTTTTTACTGTGCTTCTTTGAAAGCATCAAAATCTCACTGAAATCATGTCTGTTTTATACGGTCCCGGAAGAGAATTAATGATACGCTTAAATCATGGCTTTTTATGTTATTTTTAAATTTTTAGATATGAGCAGCAAGAATGTTTTCTTGAAATCAACGAATATGCAGTTAAATAATGCTTTTGAAGCATTTGGTCGATTTATTTCCTATAACCTGAAATGCAGTAATTTTCAACACATTTTTTACAAGACTTATTTATATATTATAATTCATATAAAGGGTGGTTAAATTTCAAGGGCCGATGTTGATTTTGAATAAAACACAAACTATTTAGGAAATTATTGTAATTTTATTTTATTATGATATATTGGTATTACTCAATTGTGTATGGAACAAAATATCGGCCAAATGGGCGCCGCGACCACGGCGGCACACCTCCATCCGATGGTCCAAATTTTCGATGACCCTGAGGCATAATGGAGGTTCTATGCCGTTAATGTGCCGAATTATCTCATCCTTTAGCTCTTGAATTGTTGCTGGCTTATCGACGTACACCTTTTCTTTCAAATAACCCCAAAGAAAAAAGTCCAACGGTGTCAAATCACATGATCTTGGCGGCCAATTGACATCGCCATTACGTGAGATAACACGGCCATTGAATTTGTTGCGCAAAAGAACCATTGTTTCGTTAGCTGTGTGGCAAGTGGCACCGTCCTGTTGAAACCACATATCGTCCACATCCATTTCTTTCAATTCGGGCCATAAAAAGTTTGTTATCACTCACGATAGCGAACACCATTCACAGTAAGTGCCTGACCGGCCTCATTTTGGAAAAAATACGGGCCGATGATGCCGCCAGGCCATAAACCGCACCAAACAGTCACTCTTTGTGGGTGCATTGGTTTTTCGACAATCACTCTTGGATTCTCATTCGCCCAAATGCGGCAATTCTGTTTATTGACGAATCCACTGAGGTGAAAATGTGCCTCATCACTGAAGATGATTTTCTTCTAAAATTGATCATCCACTGTTGCCGTGGTCGCGGCGCCCATTTGGCCGATATTTTGTTCCATACATAATTGAGTAATACCAATATATCATAATAAAATAAAATTACAATAATTTCCTAAATAGTTTGTGTTTTATTCAAAATCAACATCGGCCCTTGAAATTTAACCACCCTTTATATTCACATTTTTTTGTATATAAAACGAAACATTTTGTGTATATAGAAACTACATATTTATTAATACATATGTATGTATATGTAACTACATATAATAAAATAACTTATGTCGGTTAAAAAGTACAAAATATAGATAAATTCGGAACATAAATGAGATCAATTCGTTTTTAAGTTCTGTAAAAAAAGTTGTAATAATGTATAGTACATGTATTGCAAATCTTCATTTACAATGTTTTTTAAAATATTTAATATACCTGTTTTTATGTTCAACAAAAACTATCTAGTTACCATGACTTTATAAATTTTCACCCTGAATTATATAAAAATTATTTTTTGTAGATTGTCAAATAAATTAATTGATTTATACTTTTGAACATTGAAGAACGACTTTTATTTTTATTAAGAAAGGAAATACCGTTTTTGGCCTTTTACATGTTTCAATTTAGGAATTACTAAAATAGCTTCAAATTCAGTTAAAAAGTACAAAATATGTTATTTTTGAGAACATTAACAATACTATTAAGGTTTTAATAACAAAAAAAAAAAAAGAGTTATTCATTGTGAAAAATGTTTTCTTCGTTTTCTTGGGCCGCGTTGGTTTTTATTTTATAGTATCGGTTTTTGGCTGGCCTAATTGATTTTCGTAACAGTTCTAAAAATAAGTTCTTAGAGCAGTCAGTATTCAGTATCAATGGAGCCTATAAAATTATTTTTGATAATTTGTAAAAAGTTTTACAAGAAACAAAATAAAATTTACTTACTATTTATCGTTAATTCATTAATTTTGGATAATTCAAGAGTCGTTTCTTTTTCTGTCTTCCATCAACATTATAATCTAAGAGAAGCGACATATCAAATACGCTCAAAATATTTTTTTTTATTCCACCTCCACTTAAAAGTTTTTTGATTGTTGCAATCTGAAAAAAATAACAGCAATAACAGCAATATTAACGCAAAACGTCAAGTAATGAAAAAACAAAGTACTATTATATGTACATATGTATGTAACAAAAAATACGGGAAAAAGGCACAAACAAACGCAATGTTTTTACCCTTAAGTAGTCTTGCACAGCTATATTTACACAGTTACTTACATCTATTTTTATTTTAAATACGTTTTAAATTTTCACACCCGCGCATTATACGCACATTATTCACTTTTGGAAATATAATAACAACTTCGCTTTATTGCATCATATAATTACCCAACATACCAAAAAACTTGAGAAAAATATTATAATAAGCTTACCAACACAAGCCTTAAGCTTGAAAAAAATTAAGATAATATTGAAAAAGGCTATCGTAACAATTGTAGAAAAATCAAAACGGAACCCTCGTGAAAATATTGTTTCTGCAATATTATTTTAAGCTTATCCTTGTAATTGTAGAAAAAGCTTGCGAAAATAATGTTTTATTAATTGTTGTTTAGAAAAGCTTATTAGTCTCAATATTTTCATAAGCTTTTTTATATAATTGTAGAATAAGCTTCACATACATACATATAATACATGCATATATTATTTAATAAAATCTCAACTATTTCCTTTAGTTTCATTTAATTTATTTTTGATTTAATAATTACACATTTACGAGTATGTATTTTTATTATTTTTGTAATTAGTCCACTTTGAAATTTAAACCAAATGTATACGAAAAAACGTTTAGAAAATTTACTCAACAAACATAACGTACGTACGTACTTGACGCCAGTTTTTTTGTGTCGCTTAAGCATTATAAGCGTAGAACAAAGACAGCAAGACTTTAGAATGTATTGAGAAAAATAAGCCTTTTTCAATCGTCATATTCAATATGCATACATAAATACATTTCCCATACCTTAGAAACGGTTGTTTTTAATAAGAGTTTCTCAAGCATTGCTAAAAAATGCTTGTGAATTCAATTTTATACATATTATTTTAAATAAACATAAGAAAAGCTTAAAATCCACTATTAATATAAGCGTACTGTCAAGTTGTATTACAGTTTGATTAATATATGGTATCTTGGGTATATATTCGTTAAATATCGTTGTTGCATATGTGAGATCGTTAAACCATAAAAAGCTAATTGTTCAAATTACTATTACTCTTGCTTATGTGTTTACTCTTTTTTTTTTTATATCTCTCCCTTCTAGTTGCGCATCCTTGGAAGCGCTTAAGAACAGAGCATCTGAAAAACATGAAATTTTTTTAATGCTTCCAGAAACCCTAAGATTTTTTGCTGGGAAATTTTATTGAAAGTCTTTACAATATACAAATAGTGCAGACTTTAAGCAAAAAGATTGGCAACAATGACAAGGCGGATATATTTAGGACTCCGCCTGACCTTGAGTCTTTAATCGAGCCAGTTATAAAATCATGAATCCATGGAACCATGATCAGAATGAATATGAAAATCTGACATTTTTCTCTAACCCCAAGGTAATGAATAAACTGCTATTAATATTAATTGCCCTTTTTATTCGAACTACTATTTTTATTGTATGCAATAAATTATTTATTTAGCAATGCAGGTCTTATTTTTATAAAATTTTTAATTTAGTTAGTAATATGTTTTTCCGATATTTTGCTAACCCTCATCAGGAAAAATTATTTTTTATTTTTAAATAAAATTATTTTAATAATAGATATTTTAAGAATTTTATTAAAAAAAAAAAAATATTTTTCCTGATGATGCTATATCGGAAAAACATATTACAAAATAAATTCAAAATTTTATAAAAATAAGACCTGCATTGCTAAATAATTTATTGCATACAATTCCTATTAATATTATAAATGTGAATATTTGTATGTTTGGACGTTTCTTCTTCCACTAAACCGCCTAAACTGCTGGTCAGGTTTTTATGAAATTTGGTAGGCGGATAGTTCACGATCCCACTTTAAATATCGGGTACTTTTCATTGGGTAAAAGTGGATCCAAGATCTTTATACGGTTTAAAAAGTGATATTATGAATGTTAATTTTACTAGCTGGTAAGCATTGCCAAATATTAATTATTGCCCGCTCTATACTACAGTTTCAATATGGGGTTCGTGTGAGTTTGTACTATGCAATGCTGCCAACTGAGAGGTTGAGGAACTAACTATTTGGTCTGTCATTTAGTGAGACACAGCACCTAGCGCGGACAACTACATAATCGTGGGGGGTGGTAGCGCAGCGCACCGGGTTAATATATTATTTTATGTAGGAAATTGCTGAAAGTAACTTTTCCGAAATAATTTCACATTTAAGACCTTGGACCACCGAAAGGAGGTTTTATTAAAGTTGCTTCTTAATATTTTCATGCTTTCCATTGCTCCCTATTTGCATGGATATTGCCAAAAGAAACTAACTATGAATCTTTTTTATAGCCTAAAATTCTATTACCATAAGTTGCTAGTAAAATAGCTGGCATTACGGAAATGCTTATATTCCACTCACATCATACGTTTACAACGAAAGAGTGATTAAAATTTTGCACATGAACCTATATTTCCCAACTTTCCATGATTTTCTAAAATTTCCATTCGCCTCTTAATGCGTATAAAATATAATTATTACATTAACGCCATTGTTATTACGTTGATTACATCTCTATTTAACATATTTATAAAACACACATTTTTCTACGCAAATTCACATTAATTTTTCCAGAAATAATTTACATAAAGCCTCAATTACCACATTATTACTTTGGTTACGCTACTTTATATGGCTGCATTTATGGGCAGCAGGATACGAATACACGTGAACATTAACTGGTGTACAATTTTCATATTCTCATATTTTAATGGTTCAAATATGGGCAACATATAAACATGCACATACATGCATACTCATAAATATGTTTTTAAAAACATGCTTGTAAAGAAGATGTTACATACAATGAATTGTGGAAATATACAACCTTTTTATAACACACATGCACATAAAACAAATACTAGTACTCGAATTTAAAAATATTAAAAGAATTATCTACAAATACACATGTTCTTAGCACAGCTTTTCACGTGTTTGCCTGTTTGTTAAGCTGTAAAAATCAGCAAAATACACAAAATTTTATAATGACACAACAATGCCACAAATGAGTCATATAGAGAGTGAGAGAGAGAGAGAGAGAGAGAGTGAGAATTAGAGTACCACACGCCTTGGATTAGACTACAATATTCTAAAAAAAAGTATTAGGTTCCTCAAGTTTCTACTTGACTGTTATTATTAACTTCAGTTGCTCGAATACTCGAACGAAACATAAAATATAGTTGTGTGTCGCATACAGTTTACTTTTCTGCTAACACCCAGTGAACATTTTTTTGTGAAAATTACTACGAAAAAATAGCCAACAATTCGGAGATTTGTTTAACTGATTTAGTTAATCATGTACAAATTGGCACTTGCTATTTTTTTTTAATAATGTATACATTATTATATAATGATGGCGAGTAGTTAGCGTGTTGGCTATGCAACCAGAAGACCTCGCGTTCGCTACCCAGCCCGGTCAAGTAAACGAAAAGAAAACGGATTTTCTGAGTTTTCTGTGCTACAGCATCCTCCTTCGTCGGTATTAGAGCAATAAATCGTTAGCGAGGTAATATAATAAACAAAATGACTACACTTAACTTAAGAAAATTAACATCAGAGACGCCACAACTTTGCTTTATAATTTTAAACGCAACTGCAAAGTTGTGTAAGAATTGAGCCACTTTCATTAGCTAGCTGTCTATCATCTAGACTATGCCTCTCTATATCAAGTTGCATTGCAATGCATTGCATATGTAGGGGATTTCTCCTAAGCACTGGCCCAAGATAAACAAAAATTTGTCGCACATTTACATACGGGTAGCTCAGTCTGTTTCTGTGAAAACATGTTGTGTTAAAAAAATAAAATAATATTCTTTCCTATGACTTCGCCACCCAACTCTTTTCTTACGCTTTCCCTTTACAACTGCATACACAGACGATGTTCCCTGAGCACTGATCACAGAAAAAAAAATAACAGAAATCGATATGTTTTTAAATGTCCTTACAAAGGGCATATCTTTGATTAAGTTTGTTACATTCTAAGGGCATGCCCTCCAATGATGTCAATCACTTCAACTGTCAAGTGATCGGCACTTTGAGAGACCTTGAAAGTATTTGAAAACGGAATAGGATTAAGTTTCCTTGAACAGACAGTTGAACTCTACTCAAAAGGCGTAAGAGCGAACATCAGACAGTATAGAATATTGGTATTGTGGTATAGTCTTTCTCCTCCTCCTCCTATAGATCATTACAGCTCCTACAATGATCGTTGCAATACCGGACCATTCTTAAAACGTGAGTCCCTATAGTACAGTGACCCGTTAGCACCACCACTAGTTATTGAGTCTAATATTTACTCAATCCCAGTAACCCTCGTAATCTCCGTTCATCATAGTGAAACCATAGTGGCCTGACTGTAAGATAAGTCTTCTCAAAATGTTAGTTAGAAAAATATATTTCTTCTGCAATTTTCTTGAACTACATGGACTATGTCTCGATGCAGATTTCATATTTCACTAAAATCAGTTCAGTCTTATTAAAATTAATAAAAAAAAAAAAAAAACATTTTCCTTCTCTGCTTTGCGAGTGGCGTACTCAACTGATGTGAGTGAAAAATTCATTCATATAATTTTATCTTTAAAAATTTGGATATAGACGAATCGGAGTTCACAACAAATTGTTTACAATTTTTCCAATTAAATGCAACGAAAATGTAAGTCTTCTGCATAGGATTTTTAAAAATTTTTTTTTGTTTTTTTACTATTTTTCTATTGTAAATCAATCAATATCTTTTATAATGTTTTGCAAATTTTAAGTAAATAAAAGCAATAAATCATATCGAATTTGACTTTGTCAAAATTAAAAACAGTTACATTCCATTCGTGTAGATATTGAAGTATGTGTGATTATTTGCATAATTGTGTCTGTCCGGCTGCCTGCGTTTGCATAATCCACCATCGTAGCCACAGAATGAGTTGTATACTTGTATTTGTGGAGCTCCATAACAAAAACGAGCAACTACTTACAAGTTTCTAGATACGATTTCTGTTACTGCTACAAAAGCAACATGAATTTTGTTTTTGTGTTTTTAAAGCACAACAAAATCTAAAGTAGCAGTAGAAAACGAACTCATTGCACAGTGGCTTTGATGTTGACAAAATTTTACTTAATTTCATTTTATTTGCCGAGTATTATTCTTATATTTTTTATATTTATATATTTATATTTTTTATTTTCTTATAAAATAAAGTTCACCCAAATAAAAATCATTATAGAGAGAGAGAGTGAGAGACAGAGAAAGAGAGAGAGAGAGAGAGAGAGGAATAAACAAATAAAAATTTAATAAATTAATATTTTCCTTTTTTTTTTTATCTCGGACAGGCAATCAGGCAATGACCCGTACACATGCCCTACAAATGATAGGAAGTGAAGCGTCACTATCTTACAACACTGCTTTTTTGCACGTTATTTGTTTTTGCAGCAGTGTTTTAGCGTCTCTGATGCCAAGGTGACGTATTAAATTTAGAAGCTTCCGTTCAGTAGCCATTTTTATTATTATTTTACTTCGCCGGCGATACACAATACCGACGAAGGAGGGCGTTCTGATGTGATTGTGGATTGCTATCAGCTGAAGCCGGTATTGTTCAGTGACCAGTGACTATGCCTTCGCCACTGAAACCTTCCGACAACAACTGCCACAAAGACACTCAAAAATGCACATCAGCAAAAATGCGAGATGTTTTTATGAGTCTGAAAGTTTTTCGTTTAGTAGCCACCCTTATGAGAGGAATTTTGAGCACAATTTTCTAA
Organism: Dexiosoma caninum; assembly: GCA_963924685.1. Classification (NCBI taxonomy): domain Eukaryota; kingdom Metazoa; phylum Arthropoda; class Insecta; order Diptera; family Tachinidae; genus Dexiosoma; species Dexiosoma caninum. Next base: position 79,346,755 of record OZ004727.1, on the reverse strand, counting down.
AATTTAGTGTGTCCGGTTATTGGAATACAGTCTGTAAGAAAAAACTGATGAAAATGTCGGTTCTACAAAGTTTGTCCGGTTAAGGGAGCTGTCCGGTTATGGGGACTATCCGTTAGGAGAGGTTTCACTGCAGTTGAAATATGCAACAAAAATATTTGCCACACAATTTTGCTACAAGTCTACGAACACTCTTCAGTATAAAATTCAGAGCACTACATACATACATTGAAACTTTCTATCCATAATTATGTCCAATATAAAGCAAGTCACGATTTTATGCCCACTGTACGTCATAAAATGTACAACTAGAGAATAGAAAGTTATTTATTGAAATTTGTTGCATGGTGCTAAAAAAAAAGGAAATTGTGTGGCATTATAAAAATGTGTCTCTGTGTGTAATTTTATGAGTGGGAAATAACGTACCGACGAGTATATCTACTGTGTCTCACTATTTATCTCTCTGCCTGTGTGTTGCGTTTTTATAATTTTGCGGTTACATTGCAAATTGCACAATGGTTGAGTTTCTGCACCTTTCGTTAGTTGTTAATTTGAATAATTTTAAGCACAGCTTTGTCTGCGTCTGTACAAACTATAATGAATTTGGCTTAATTTTCAACAGCAGAAGAAGATCTCTGTACATACTCGTACATACACATCGTCACCTAAAATACAAAAGGGCCTATCATCACATTTTTTAAATTTTGCACTAGAAACAAAAAACTTAAGAAAATGAAAAGTGTTGTGGCTACAAATATTATTTTTTCGCAATATTTTTCAAATTAAATCCAAATAAACGTAAAAAATTATGTCTCGAAAAGAGTAAGGTGGTAACATTTTTCCATTGTTTCATTATTTCTCAACAGCACGAAATACGAGTACATTGATTTTGAAAGCTTAGTAAAAACTTTTGCCTCCTTTGGTTTGCCTCATATTGTAATGTTGTTGCGACCTCTTGAATTTCTTTAATAAAGTCGTTATTTTCAAAAAATAGAAAGCTAAAAATTTGTGAAGACCTGTGCCTTGATGCGCTGTACCAATATCCATTAAAAACTCAATTTTAAGTCTTTTAGTTGGGACGCACTTTTGTATTTCAGGTGACGCCATCCTCTTTAGAGATAAAATTTACTTAAAAAGAAACGTATAAATGATACAGATGGTTTTTTTTATATGAAGTTCTCTGCTTTTCTATTCAGTGTAGCAGTTGTGGGTTCGATTACCACTTGAGACACTGGACTCTTACAATTTCGTGGTAGTAAAAGTCTTTGTCACTAAAAACTTACAATGTAATATAAATTGAATAGAAAGAGGCCCAACCTGGCCGCCATGTCCAGAACGCACCTCGTCCTCGTGTTCGTCGTCAGATCGCCCCACTCCACAGCGCTGGGTTTGAAATCACTGACCACCACAAAATGGCCGCCCACCCTATTTAGACCGATCTCGATAACAGCCATCTTCGCCGTAAACCGCCCCATACTATCGCTAGGGGTGAGGTAACAGCTCACGCATAGCCGCAGCCGGTTCCGCTTTACGCGGCCGCTAGCCCACAGTTCAGCCGTACCCACCTCGTCCCCGAGCCAAAATCCTCCCTGTATCCGCTCGTATGGTTCGCTGATAATAACCAGGTTCACGCCTTTCTCGGCAACTATCTGCCGGAGCAGAGCAGGCTGCTGATATTTAGAGGATATTGTAACCGAAAGGAGGTCAATGGGTTTTGTTGTGGGCCTTTTACTTTGGCGAGTTGCATAATACAGCAATTAATTTCTTGAGCAGCACATTCTTATTCAGTTTTTAAAAAAATTATCGACAAAACACAACCTGCATCTTATTTGTGTCAAGTAGTTAGCAAAGCAATTAGCAAAATTGTTTAAATAATTTTAAGCAAATTTTTCTTTTTCAAATTTACAAACTTTTTCAAGAGGACAAGGCAGAAAATACACAGAAAAAATAACACTTAAATGTTTCCCTTTCAGAATAAATTTTTTTTCTCAATTAATAATTTAATTGAATACACGTTTATTTTAATTGCTGGATTGCTATCAGCTGAAGGCGGTATTGTTCAGTGACCAGTGAATATGCCTTCGCCACTGAAACCTTCCGACAACAACTGACACACAAAGACACACTAATGCACAACAGAAAAATGCGAGATGTTTATTTTTATAATAAAATTTTAGTCTGAAACTGGGGTTGAACCCAAGTCTGTTTTTCGATTCGTAGTCAACGTGCATCGCCAGCCTATAAAATTTCTAGTAATTTGCAATTTTCTAGCTGGATAAATATACAACACATACCGTACTTTGAAGCATACGGCTTGTCGAAAAAAAATTGTTGAACTAATTACATTTTAAAACGGTTTAACTCGCTGGTTTAACATACGTTGGCTTTTGAATAAGTTTTCAAAATTTTATATATAAATAAATAAACATAAATCTGAACATGAATTATCAGCCATCAGTCGTGTTTTAGAATTAAATACGACACCTTAAAGATGAAAATGTTATTGGCTTGTGAGTGTTCTCATAAGTTTTCTCGAATTTATTATTGTAGTTTCCCCTCAAAGCTTCAGTACTTTATTATCACTTTCCGCGCACTACACACGTAAAGAAGTGTTGTTTTTTTTGTTGTTCTTTGTTTAGCTAACTTTTAGTAGCCTTCAAGAATGAAAAGACAAATAGAAATGGAATAACACATCATCAGTAAAAAACGCCAGTCATAAACAGTGGAAGCATAAAAATACACTTAAATAAAAATCTGAAATATGCGATAAAAATATACTGCAGAAAAACAAACAATGAAGCTTTTAGAACAGAGCCAAGACCAACGGGAAAAACAATAACCGCAGCAGCAACAACAGCAGCAACAACAATGGCAACAAAAACTTTATCAACACTTATTGTTTAGTTAACGAGTTACTTAAGCCAAACAAGCTACAATACCGATCTTGTGTATGTGTTGCTGACACCAACAGCGTAAATACATGATATAACATACTGCTGTTTTTGTTGTTTATTGTTAATTTTTATGTATGTTGCTGCAACTTTGCAAAAGGAGCTGATAAAAAAAAAAAAAAAAAGAGTTGATAGTCTTTTTCTTCTCCTTTGGTCTTGAGAGAAGTTTTTTTTCGTGCCCTTCACACCGCGCTTCTCTTTGCAAACAGTGTTGTTGGCCAGAAAAGCTTTTTTATGTTTTAACCATATAAGAAAGTTGTTGGCCAACGTCTAGTTAAAGCGGCATACGAGTAAAAGATAAGAAATATAAAGAAAAGAACTTAAAGGGAACTTAAAAAATTCACGAATATTTGAAAGGGAACCTTTTTCTCATGCGACTCAAATAACAATAAAATATGTGCGAATGGTTATTTGTTTTTTGTCAGAAAAGTTCTGGCACGATAAAGAAGGGAAGAAATTAACCGTAAAGTAATCGCTACTAACAGCCATTTATTTTCCACAGGAGCTGAAATCAAATAAAAAGTGAAAATTTGTAAGAAATTTGTTTAAAGTAACAATAAAAAAAATTTTTTTCTTTTAATTAAACTAACAGTTTATTTATTTATTTATAATTACTTTTGTAATAAAATGCTTTATGATATTTTTCATACTGTATGAGAATATCATAAAGTATGTAATAATGAATTTCACATATAGTTTATAAGGGAAAAAGCACAATTAGAATCGTATATATGAATAAATATTCCCAAAATAAATTCAGTTAATATAAAACTAACAGTTTATTGCAATTTAATTGTGAAATAATGTGAAATATTTTAATTTATTTTATAAAAACAAAATTCCATTAAAGATTAGAAACTTTCGGACGGTTGGCATTCATGCTGGTAGCCTGGGACTTTCGCGCCAGTATTGCCAGGAGGTGGAGAAAAAAATGTAAAAAAAGCTAAATTTTTTTTCATAATTCCGCTATTTTTTATTTTACTATTATTAAAAAATGCATAAAACAAGTTAAAATTTATTATACGAAAAGGCGTTGTGTAGCATCATCGGCGAATTAAAATAATAAATAAAAAGTCTACCAAATACAGCTTCAAAAATATAATGCGCTGCAACACTGCTATAAAAGTAAAAGCCTGCAAAAGCTGTATTGTAAAAATAATGAAGCTTACTTCTGTCTACATCTTCATCATCTATAATCTCTCTTACTATTCCTTTCCTATAGAAGTTGACACCGAGTAATAGGCAAGCATTGCCTGGGTGTTACTTCTCTTTTACTTCTCGAATAAAGCTACACCTCTCTGGTTATCTAGTTCGTTCCAGTGCAATGTGTTGCATATATAAGCGATGTCTCCTGAGCACTGGTTAAAAAAAAAAAACCTACCACAGAAATATATTTTTTTTTTTTAAATACACCATCTGCCATGCTAAGGAGGCATCACATTTTAAATATTCAAAAAAGAAGATTTAAATGTAAGAATTTTGTATTTACGGAAGAAAATAATTTGCGAAAAAAATAATAAATAAAACAAAGGTGGCGATGGTCGAAGTAGTCTGAACGTTGACTACAAAACGAAAAATTTTCCAGGGTTCAACCCCAGTTTCAGACACATAAAAATATCTCGCATTTTTTCTTATGTGCATTTGTGGGTGACTTTGTGTCAGTTGTTGTCGCAAGGTTTCAGTGGCGACGTCATAGTCACTGGTCACTGAACAGTAACGGCTTCAGCTGTAGCAAACGCCCACCTTCGTCGGTATAATGTTGCATCGGCGAAGTAAAATAATTACTAAAAATAGCTACTAAAAACGAAGCTTCACAATTTATTACGTATGCTTGACATTAGAGACAACACTGATATAAAAACAAAGAACGTACAAAAAACAGTGTTGTAAAATAATGTTTTAAGAATCTATGTTTTAAATCTATTGTAATATTCTTTTGGCCAGATGAGGGCTTTTATTATTACAAAATTCTGAAATAAATAAATAAATAAAATAAAAGTAATAGTGAAGCTTCACCTCCTGTAATTTCTCCTGCTATAGCTTTCCTCTAGTTCCAGCACAATGCTTCGCATGTGTAGGAGTCATCTCCTCATTGCTGGTCCCAGTTAAAAAAAAAAAAAAAAAAAAAAATGTATTCGAGAAATGTATAAGTGTTCTACTCAACTAGTGTTGGAAATAAATTGTTGTCTTTCCTTAAAGTAATTTCTCATATTGTTGTCAGGAATTAACTATGAACTTAAACACAAGCAAATTTTCATTCATTACGCTTGTATTAACTGTATTTCTAATAAATATCACTAACTTTAAATTTCTATTAATTTAAAATTCCATAAAATTGACTAATTTTCCTACATTATTTTTCTTTTATTTGTAAAAATTTCTTTTCTATTGTCTTGTCGGAATTGCTTGGGGACTAAAGACTAACTCAAACACTAATTAAATTCAATAGTTTTTATATTTTATAAATATAAATTTCTATACAGTGTGTATTTTAAAACAGTTGGAAATACCAGAGGAATTTTGCATAGAAAAACATTCAACCGGAGGGATGCACGTCCAAATGTTTGTCTGCCTGGAATTTTCAAGTCAACTGCAGCATAAAACCTCATGCATATTTACTTCAGGTTATGTAGCAATACTTAAAACATTTTTCTATGTTTTTTCTATTGTCATACGTTGTCTTTTTGTTTTGTTTCTTTTTTTTTTCTTTGGAAAGATAATTGAAAATTATGCAAAATACCATGGCAAAGAGAAAACTAAAACGGATGCTCCGGTAAATGTAAAATTAAGGTTGGCACAACATAAAGTGTATTTATTATGACTGAGAGAAATGCTAGAATTAAATACAGTGAGTCCAAGGCAATAACAATGGCAGTTGCTGGGCAAGATTGTTATTAAATTAAATTGTAATGCTGACTAATGAATTTAGAGCTTCAAAGCCAGACAGAAAATAATATGATATTTTATATGGAAATAACAATTAGAAACTAATACAGGGACATAAACTATTGAACTTCTTACATTTCTTTTAGTAAAAAGAATTGAAAACAATATCCACTAACATACACAGACACAGACACACACACACATACATACGAGTATCATTTACACATTTTAATGTTCATTCAAGCAAACAAAACTTGGTAAAGAAAAAGTCAAAAGTTCATTGACAAAAATGGTAAATAACACTGCAACAAAATGTAATAAAGCAGGCAACAAAATCGAAATGAAACAACTTCAAATTGGGCTGGCTGGCTGACTGGCTTGCTATTTTGGCATTCATGACCCACTCACAAGCAATAGTGGGGCGGTTGGGAAAGAAAACATTGAAAGCCCGCAAACAAAATGCGTAATACGGCAGCGTGTGAATTTTAAACACAAAACTTAACAGCAGTCAAGCAGTGAGGTGAATTTCAATAAAGAAAGACGCTTGGCGGCCAAAATTATCAGCATAGAAGTCCACAAGCACCCTACTAAATCTCAACACCAACTTAAAATTGTAATAAACTTTAAAAATCAAACAAGCATTTGAATTTTTTTTAAGAAAAATAAACATACAATTTTCAAAAGAAATTGTAAAGAGTGAAATCTTTAAGAAAATATATAAATTTTTCCATCAAAGCCATTTGCAGGTAATTCCGATTAAGTCTAAAGAAGCTTTAGGAAAAAGGGGTTTTAGTGTCAATATGAGTTATTAAGTAAAAAATATTACAGTCATGGAAATATAACTTTGTACAAAAGAAATTCATTCATTGTTAAATATGAGGTGGCTTATTTCGAACACTTAGTTACAATTTACTCTTTTTTTAAAAAGCCTAATGATCGATAGCATACAGACAGTCAAAATTTCATGTAATAGTTACTAAGAAAGAAACTAAATCAAAGATAACTTTGTAAATCACACTGGCAAACACTAGCAGCACGGAACAACATGCTGTTTTCGAAGGTTGCTAAAGTTTATTAATTTTTTGAAAGTCTACTGATGAGTTGGTATAGCCAACAAAGTAATGTTTATATAGAGTAGTAGTAACCCTACAAGAAGTACATATATTAAATAATCGTAATTCATTCTGACTGCCGTCTGAATAAATATAAAAAAAGAATAAGTTGAAATTTATGCATAAAATATATATGAATCGCAGTAGCTGTATTTAAAATGAAATCAGAGCGTTTAACTAGTTAAGACATTTTTGTTTCAAATGTCTGATAATTTCATTCTTGAGGGTTGGGTGATACCCGTAACATTCAGAAATAATAGTAATATCTCAGCGGCACTATGGCGAAGGTACACCAAAATGCGTATTAACAAAATTACCTTAATATTTCGAAAGCAATTGAATTTTTATATTTTGATACCGTGTTAAAACGTATATTCAGGCACTACTAAACGCCAGATATTAACTCACCTTTATGTCATAATTCCAAAGTATTTTTGTTGTAACGCTGAAAATAAACACAATTTCCATTTAGAAGCGCTGAAATAAAATGTTAAAGTTGTCATGTTTTTTTTTTTTCATCTGGGACCAGCACTCAGGAGAGGACTCCTACACATGCGAATCATTGTACTGGAACACTTTAACAACCGTTTTTGCATAAGGGACTAGCTACCCTCTTTTGTAAAATACAAAAAAGAAAAATATTTTTGTGTATAAAAATTGAAAGAAAGAATCTTCCCGTGTAATATTTAGTTTTTGGCGCTTATGTCTTCTTGGCATAAATGGACCACTGGCTTTCTAATAATTAAAAGTTTAAACATTTTTAATATTTTCTTGCTATTTATTTGACCGTTTTTTATTTTAATTTGAATTAGAAAATTTTTCAAGCTTAAGCGCAGTAAATGCTTTAATTTTTATTTGTTTAAATTTTTTTTTTGTTTTGCTTAGTGTGAATAATAATTTTAAACAGGAACCAATTTTCTTAAAGAAGTGGCGAAATATTGAACATATAAAAATTCAAGAACTTTACTGATCTTAAGCTTGAAAAATATTATAATTTAAATATTTAATTTTAACAATCTATTTTTTTAAGCTTTAAGGTTTTTTCTCTTTTTATTTATTCTCTCTTCGATATTTCGTTAACCTTCGGTTAACATCTTCAGGAAGTTTTTTTTTTTTAGAAATGTTTTCTTTTAGAAAAAAAAAAAAAAACTTCCTGAAGATGTTAACCGAAGGTTAACGAAATATCGAAGAGAGAATAAATAAAAAGAGAAAAAACCTTAAAGCTTAAAAAAATAGATTGTTAAAATAATAAAAAAGGTTAAAAAAAAGTATTAAGATAAATATTTAATATTTATTTTTCTAAAGAATAAATTAATTGAATAAATGAAAAAAATAAGTTTCAGATCCATTGTCCTTGATTTAATTATTTTTTAAGTCCATGAATCATAAATCCTTACAGATTAACTATCATATTCATAAAAAATTTTTTTTTATTAATAAAATGTTTATTAGACAAATTTCCATACAAAATTCAATCAACATAGCTGCTATAAATCTAAAAAAATTTTATGAATGTGACAGTAAAAGTTTAAATATTTTTAATATTAATTTTTCTAAAGAATAAATTAAAAGATTATTTTCAGCTCCATGGGTTCCTTGATTTATTTATTTATTTATTTTTAATAATTCCATGACAGATTAACTGCCAAAATTCAATTCATAAAAAATTTTGGGATTTATAGAAGATATATTGATTGAATTTTGTACGAAAATATATCTAATAAAAAAAAATTTTTTTGACTACAGCATTTAAGATAGATATAATACAAATATATAATCCAAATTCATTATTTATTAGTTATTACGAAATATGATAAAAATATTCTAGCCATCGGTAAAAAAAAAGTTTTTTTTTAAATAAGAGTGCACTCTTTTAAGCGTCTGCCTTTATGTTACTACCATTCAATTAATTCTCAAATTTCATACACAGTACATACCTGTGATTTTTTATTATTTTGTGTGTTTGTTCGCCAACTTACTGCAACAGTAATAAATGCATGTTTGCAATGCAGCTTCCATTACCCAGCAAACTGCGGGGCTTAGTATCAAAAAAAGTACTTTCAAGAAATTTTTACCCAGTATTTCTGTATTGAGTATTTCAGTAAAAATTTCTATCTTCAGAAGAATAATTCTTTTACTTTTGATATAATTATCGGCTAAATTATGCCACTTGATATTGGTTGGAATTCCAGTATATTTTTTTCAATTTTGTTTTGTGTTTCGAAACGTATCAAAAGGCCAGGTACAAAAAAAATATTCTCAATTCAATTTGTTCTAGAAATGTTCTAACCTCTTGCGCTGGCGTTTGTTGTGTTTTCACTGGAATTCAATTGTTGTATGCTGTTACTTTTCGTTTGTAAAAGGAAATTCATTTTAAATGAATAATGGATCTTTTTTCTCTGTATGTGCACGAGTGCAATTTGTTTGAGACACAGTGGCTGGTGTAGATGTGAATGCGATGCAGCCAACAAAGAAAGAAATCAACCAAAAGTCAATTTTATTTCTGTTTTATTTTCATTGTCAGCATCACACGACACACTTGCATCACATTTCAAGCAAAGCAACACACGATGAATGCATTTAACGAAAAACATTTTGTGCATTAAAATTTCAAGTTAACTTGGTAACATGATTTTTGCCTTTGTTCATCGATTTTAAAGTTTCGTTTGAGTGTGATTTTTTTTTTAGGCTGCGGGGAAATTTTCAATAGAAAAATAAAACAAAATTGTAGTATTTTAATGCGATTTTGGTGTTAAATGTTTGACGTTTTGAACTTTATGTGTGAAGGTTTGCGCCATTGCGCCATTGTGTTTTTTTGCTTTTGGTGGAACAATAGTTTGCAGCATTTTATAACAATTTATTGAAAAGCGCTTACCGCAAATTTCAACAGGCGCTACGTATTGCATGGCTTGATAATTTTCGGATCAGGAGAACACTAATGAGGTTTCCTTAATTTCTAGAATATGTTACACTAAGTGATTATACATTTTCATTCCGTATAGAAATTTGTGGAATATTTTTTGCTTTAAAGGGTTCTAAAATTAAGTCGTATCTATTGAAATGCAATATTTTGAAACGAGTGTCTAATACTGCCATTTTGCACTCGATCCTCTAAAGCGGAAACTTAAAAGTACAAAATTTTCAGTAGAGGCATAAAATGTCTTCTCAAAAAAGAAATTAATAAAACTATATTTTTTTTGGCGAAAGGGAAGACAAAACGCTGTAAGACTGTTACAGTGGGAATATCTTGAGTTTTCCTGCTTCTTAGTGCACTCCCTGACGCATCATTTGCATGTAGAGGGATACATTTGGATATCACCACTCCTCCGCGATAAACAATAATCTTCAAAATTGCATCAAATGTAGTAAAGCTGTTATGTGCTTAAACAGTGCTCTGTTAACTGGAAAAAGAGCTCTGCTCCAAAAAAATGGTTTGTGTCTTGGGTTGTTAAAATTACAATTATATTCACACACTTTCCCTCCTGTTCTATAACTACGGAGGTGAACCTTTTGGACGTAATCATGGACGTGGTGGTAAATTTTACCCCCTAAATTTTTACCAAAAACGTTTACAAACAATTCTTTTTTATAAGTCATTTATTTATTAAAAGCAAAAGACATAATTTCTAGTTTAAAAAAATTATATAAAATTAAATAATAAATTTTCCAGTTTAACAAAACAGGTACTTCATTTCATAACCAATTTTCTTATACCTAAAAAGCATTACATTTCTAATTATAAAAAAATAAATTAATTGAAAGCTAGTAGGGAATATAAAAGGCATTTTTTCACAGCCGAGAATTTAATATAATAAAAAAATAAAAGAAAACAGAAAAAAAATAATATATAAAAAAAATGATGATCAATGTTATTGGAGATTTTTTTCGTCAATCTCCGCATTTGCACAGTGCAAGCATATGCGTTTACTGCATCCCTACACATTGGGATGGAAACAAATGTGTGTTGTTTTACGTCTCAGCCTACTAGGGCATATGTAGCATAATTTCCGAGCAACGGTGGTCGGCTCTATCGGAGGTGAAGGTACGGAATCTGATACTAAAATTTTACCGATTCTGTCTCGTAGTAACCGAGGTAGTCTTTTGTTGTGCTGCCGTCTTTGTAAATGGGGTAACACCAACTGCTTTCCCAGCTTTTTTAAAAAGTCTGCCCTTGAACTATTGTCAAAGTTATTAGAAGACTGGAATAAAACATATGCATTTGCCGTGCTTATGTCTAAAAGCCGGAGGAGTGGTCAAAATAAATCTATAACGACTTAACATTAAATCTGAGGGGTGGTCAATTTTATTCTATTAAATAACTTGGAACGTGGTGGTAAAATATATTCCAGCAAGAATTAACGTATAGGCTGACGAGTGGTAATTTTTACACCAACATCAGCATTTCTCGTTACACGTTACACGCACTGCAGCCAAAATACAACTGACTAATAATAATAATAACAATATCAGAAGATATTGAGAGAATGAAATTCGTAGATCTCAACGGAAGAGAGTAAATCAGAAAACCGTAAAGAGTGGGTAAAATTTACCACCACCTGCGTAGTTAAAGGTTAAAAACGAGTGATTTTTTCAAAACCGAATAAATTTATACGATTTCCAACATTCGAACTTCTTTCGAATAAGATGATGTTTAAAAAGTCAATATTGCGTAACCAAAATATAGCATTGCCAGATCATTCAATGCCAAATAATTGCATGAGGTGAATTATTTTAAATATTTAATTTATTCAAAAAAATTAAAAAACACACATTTTTAAAAAATTTCAATTTTTAATCGTATTGTTTTTGTTTTCTTTATTAATTACTGTTTACAGTATTAATTACTGCGTTATTCAGAGAGTTACATTGACATATACTTGTTAAAAAAAAAGTTTGGTAGCTTTGATTTTCGAAGTAAAAACCATTTGGTCGCCATATTGATTTAAAATTTTGTGATATTGGAAAAATTAAACAAACAAATTTTTTAACTATTTTCATAAATATTCACTTAAAGATAACTTATATAAATTAAAATTAAGCTACTGAAAATTTGTGCAAATAATAATAAGCAAAAAAGTTATTAAATTTTTACACGTGACATTTGTTCCACCCTGTATAATGTCAATTCATTTCTGGGTGGTTTTTTTTTGGCACAGTGAAACGTGCAGTGGGCCCCCGGTGTATAATGAAAATCAATTATCTATTTAATTCTGTATTTTTTTCATTCATTCATTATTTTAACGTAACAATTTCACAGCTGAGTTTAATAGTCACAAGAATGCGTGGCCGTGTCAGCTAGTTTTATAAAAACTCAGTTATTGAACGCTACCAAAAAAGTTCATAAATTTATTCAATTCCCATTTTCCATTTAAAAAATATATAATTTTTCGTGTTTTATTCATATAATTTTTTTTTAGCACACATCACGTTATAACCAAAATATACAGTTAAATTCAGCCGGAAATGTGTTGTTTGGGGGAAACAATTTTCGTTTACACCTTCTTTAAGCAGATTAATTGTTTTCTAACACGCAAACTTTTGCGAAAAAAAAGCAAAATGTCTTTATATGAAAAGGAAATGAGTTAAAAGGCATGATAGGAAACAGAGAAATTAAAAGAAACACAACTTACATTAGGAAAACATAAACGTGTCTAACAACACTTTAACAAGTCGCCAAAAACAAAATTAGTGGGGAGGGTATAATTGAACAAAATGACTGCCAATAGACTTTCGGCATTGGGGCGCTATTAAAAGGTTACAGATGGCGCACATACTGTATGTGTAGATATGTATGTATGTGATTGAACTTAATGAATATGGATCTGCTATTACTGATAATTGTTACTAAAGGTGCGATTTGTCTAGACCAAATCTAGTTCCTAGAAATGTTTATAATAAATCAATTTAACAAATGGATTGTTTTTTTGTTTTTCTTAGAAAAATAAACTGGAAAACACATAAAATTACTGCATTTGCTGTATGCATGTCACATAACTTTTCTAAGAGGGTTTGTTGCTTGTGTTGTGTTAATTTAAGTTGAGTCTTCTCCGGGAAAATTATAATGAATGGATTGTGAATTGATGCAGATTTACTTTGAAAATCAGTTATGAATTCGTGCAACTGGTCGTCCAACTGAGCAAGCTATTCGTCGACCTGTGAATATATTTCATACCTCATGCGCTATAAATGATGCAATGACACCAATACAGCGAAGTAATGTACGCATTCCTAGAATACCGCCGCTGTAGACGAAGCGCGTATAAGAAGATCCAAAAATATTGATTTTTTTTTTTTTTAAAGAAAAGTACAGCGCCAGATCGCTAATCCGAAGGTGTGTAAACCGAATTATCCAGTAATCCGAATTAAATTTATAACGTATTACATACTCTATACTCCGCATTGGTTGCAAGTTCGCTAAACCGAATTTAAATTTCTTTTATTATCTGCTTTTTTGTTATTGTGCCTTATTTCTTCAAAAACAAAGCGGGAGCTCGGCCTTAGTGTCAATGAACATGGTTACCACTCATGATCAATGACTTTTTCGTTGCGGTTTTAACGCGATGACGCCACGTGCCATACGGCAATCGCAACAATCGATTTATTTTTAAGAAAAATTTTAATGTTGAGAACTGAACTTGTCAATTTTTCAGTGTCAGTGTTTCTTGTGAGGTCACGTGACTCACTAGTTTGTTCTGATAAACCAGCAAAAATAGATGCCTTGTTGGTCAACAGTGTTTATGTTATTCACGACATATGGTCATCTGGTGCATGAAAAAATGTCCCAAAATTTAAATGTCCGGAATGCGCTTCGTCAAGAACAGGGGGGTGGTGGCCATTTGCCTGAAATAATTTTCAAAAACTAATGCGATATATTAATAAATATTTCTAATAAAATTTTTTTTTTAAATTTAATAGTTTTTCTTAATACTTTTTTTAACCTTTTTTATTATTTTAACAATCTAAAAAAAAAAAAAAAAAAAAAAAACTTCCTGAAGATGTTAACCGAAGGTTAACGAAATATCGAAAATAAATATAAAAATAAAAAGAGAAAAAACCTTAAAGCTTAAAAAAATAGATTGTTAAGATTTAATAGTTTTTTTAAAATTTAATTTTAAAGGTCTTAAAAGACACCCTTTATTTAATAAAAAAGCTCCTCTTACTATTTTTTTTTTATATAAAACAATGCTCGATTTAATTGTTAATAAAAGAAAGAATAACGCAGTGATAAATTTGTTTGATGGTTTAATTTTATGGCATTTTATAACGTCAGTGTGTGATTAAGGCAACCCAAGAAAATATAAAAAAAAGTAATTGCAAACTTGTTTTTATAATAAATTAATTTTAAATATCATTAAGGCTTCATTTCACTGTAAAAGTGTGTATAAAAATAAAAATTACTTTAAATTGTTGCAATAAATCTTTTTTCAGTCATTAACATAAGTTGCACAAAAATTATTGTCTATAATAACAAAATGTATCCCTAGAAATGTACACAAATACAAAAATATAGTACACTGATAGAAAATGTTTCATACAGACCATGAATTGCTTCATTGTATCAATGAAATTTGTGATTATCCGCGGGCTACGAAAGCCATTCATTGTATCAATGGAGAATGTTACGTTATATATAAGTATGTATATATGATTTCTTCTGCAGATCTATGTCATAAATAGAATAAAAGTATTCATTTAGTAAATAAAAGTTCAATGTTCTAAAGCCAACTCGTCGCACAGTGTTCGTTTTTAGAATTTTTTTTTTAATCCAATTTTACTTTTATTATTATTACTTTTTACAATGGTTTGTGCCGCAGCGTCAGCGTGGAACATTATTGAGACGAGTTGCCAATAAAAGAGTAAACTAAAATTTATATATGAAAAAACATATAAATTAAATTTTGCTCACAATCAGATACACATTTATATAATAAAATAAGAGTTATTAAAACAAAAGAAAAATTCCCTATAAAATTAAATTAAACGACAAAAATACATAATATGTTGGTATGCGACGAAAAAAAAATGTTAACTTTCAAAGAAGCATTTCAGAATTTTGCAATAAATATTCTTTTAGTTTCTTTTTAAAATTAGATATTCTTTCAATGTCTTTTAAATGTTGAGGAAGATTATTGTACTCTAAACTACCCATGTGTTCCACACGCTGCTTAGTAGTTTCTAATCAGCATAAAGCTATTCGAAGATTCATATTATTTCTCGTATTAAACGTAGTTTGATTTCTAGCAAACGTTACTGTGTAGCGTCCAATATTATGCAACGATTAAAAAACATGTATGTATGTAGTAAAAGTTGCATTTTGTAAAGCCCATAAACAGGTAGAAGCGTTACGGCAACATCTTTATATTAGCTTAAGGTGGAATAAAATAATGGCAAATTATAAACAGTTTTTAAAGCTCTATTTTGAACGCTTTGTAATGCTTTCAGTTCGCTACTCCTTTTGTAACCATAAATGATGGGCAAATAATTTAAATGGCTTTGAATAAGTGATTGGACAACAAAAATCATAAAATTGTAAATATTAGTATCACTTTTATTTTTATTTGACCTTTATTAAAATTTTTTAATTATATTTATTTTTGAGCGATGGTCTCTTTTATGAAAAGTTTTTTAATTATTAGTTATTTCTCAATATTTCGCTACCAAATAGGTAGCATCGTCAGGAAATAATAATTTGTATTAACAAAAATATTTTTTTAAAATAAGGAAAAGAAAATATTTTTGAAAGGAAATGAAAATTTTTTTTTTTTTTTTTTTATTATTGAGAAATAAATAATAATTAAAAAACTTTTCATAAAAAAGACCATCGCTCAAAAAAAAATAATTAAGATAGAGTCCTTAATTTTTGTACAGGTATTTGTTGTGTGTAACAAAGCAATTACGCGAACAATCATACCGCTCCGCTTACTGCGTCTGCTACTTGTCACATATAAATCTGTCCGACCATCCATCCGTGTATTTGGGGCAGAAAAATGTAATTTTTTTTGCTTTTAAATTTTTTTCATATAGTTGGGGTATTTACAAAGTATGTACTTTAAATTTATATACACACATAGTTTACAATAATAAAAGTAAAAGAAATTCCATAAATTAACAATAATATAATATATTTTTTGATATATATTTATTAAGCCTGAGGTCTTTCTTTTTTTTTTTTTTTATCTTATTTTGTTTTTTATTATTCGATATTTCGTTATATCAAATATATATCAAAATATATATCAAAAAATATAATAAAAAAGATCAATTAATAATATAATAATATAATATAAAAAAATAATAACTTATTCTGAGTTGCTGCTATCATATTCATCATCTGACTGACCCTTCACTATTTATGATGGTATTTTGTAGTAAATAATTTCAAAATATCTAAAGTTATTTGTCCACGCTTAGTTCTTGGGCCTTTTCTTATTTTACATATATATCGATATGATAAGATTAGCAGTCTATTTATTAAATCAGAGTTGGTAAAGAATGTAAGTTTACTTCAGCATATGATTCTGTTACATTTATATTTTCTCGATAGCACAATGTTTTTGATGGTCGAACTAATTGGTAAGAAGGATAAAGGTCGCGGTTAATAGGTTTTCTTACACTGTTTCATCAACCTATACTTATTTATAGACAAATCCAAATCCAAGATCATTGCCAATGCTTCATCAGGCGATAGAGATTTTGGTGTTTTTTTAACTCTTTGACTATTCGCGCTGAATTATGCTTACTGCTGATCGCTTTTGCCTCCTTACTTCTTTGGGAGCAGTCTTCTAAGTTTTCAGTTGGTCTGCCTCTGCTTTTAGTATTACCCTGTGCAAGAGAAGTTGATGTGAAATATGAGTAATGAATTACGCCTGCTAACCAATCGTTATTATTATGGTAAAATCGTGGTTTTCTTCTGTTAGCCTGTTGCCGCTTTTTTTTTTTTTTAAATTTAGTGCACAAGTTTGAAGCAAGAAGATTTAACTTATCAAATTGTACAGTTGTTGCATTGCTGAAAAAGAAAATTTGTTTGAACAATGTAAAGAATTTCAGAAATACATTGGAAATTAAAAACCAGAGATAAAGGAAAGCAATTAGTTTTGATTAAATATTATGATTTGGCATTAGCACAAAATGCAAAGTACATAGAGACCAGCTAAACTATATCGAGCCTTTGGTGCAATACCGTCGTAATTCAAAAAATCGTGAACTGAGAAAAATTCATTTGAAGTTTTGAGCCATCTTTTTGATAGTATTTTCGTTTACTAAAGTTATTTTTTTACAAGTTTTTAAATAAAGAGGCACGTTTTGTAATGTTTTCTGGTTTGTAAATTTTTTTTTTTTTTTTTATATTATTCGATATTTCAAAAAAGACCTCAGGCTTAATAAATATATATCAAAAAATATAATAAAAAAGGTTAATTAATAATATAATTAAAATTTTTTTTTTTTTTTTTTTTTTTTTTATCTGGGACCAGCACTCAGGAGATGACTCCTATACATGCAAAGCATTGTGCTGGAACTATAGGAAAGGGATAGTAGGAGAAACGACAGGAGGTGAAGCTTAATTAATTATTTTGCAGCTCTGCTTTCGCACGTTCATTTGTTTTTATACTAGTAGCAGTGCTGAAGCTTCGGTTCAGTAGCCATTTTTATTATTGTTTGACTTCGCCGGTGCTACACAATACACAATACAATCTTGTCATAAAGGAAATATTTCATTATTGCAAATAAATACTGTTTGTTGGAAATAGCTGGAGGCAATAAAGACCTTTTGTAGCTGTAGAATCTGCACAGTTAGAGATAGAACCATTATCCTTTTTCCTTTCGATTTATATAATTCCCCAAAGATCCTTTCTGCATACCCAGCTCAAAAAATTCAAGTTTTGAGTTACTGCGGTATTGCACCAATGGCTCGATATAACAAACATAGAAAAATAATCGGAAATAGAGAAAAGTGTAAATTAAGTAGCATCGTGCATATAATGAAATCTTTCATTGCATTTAAAAAAAAATCTTTATTAAATTTATTAAAAGCTTTATGAATGCGCTTGATTGCTTGAATGAAAGACTTTTCTATCAGTGTAGGTAGTATGTGTGTTGGCTTAAACTCCCCCACTTTCGAGCGATAGCAGAAATATTTATGAATTCCCTCTAGAAACATGTGAATGAACATCTCTTTAGTAAAAAGTGTCATAAGTCATTTGTCTTTCTAGCATTTGATCTTTTTTCTTTCATTTTGCCACAATTGTTTTATATATAAATTGTTGGCAGAGGTAAACTTTGCAAATCTAAAGCCTTTTTGTTTAAATTATTGCTAATGCTGGAAAGGGCTTGTAAGAATTCTCGTATTATCCCAGCAAACCAGCTAATGTGTTCTTTGTAGTGAAAATAATGGCCACTGGATTTTGCTTTTATCTTCTTCGTATTTTAAATGCCGTATTCATAAAAATAATATTTAAAATTTATATAAAAGATTTGAACGGCTGTTTCATAAATAAACTACTTATATATGAAAAATAGCATGAATAGGGTGGGTCAAAAATCACTATGGGTTGTAAATATTTAATAACTTTTACGTTTATATTTATTTTTTATAAAAAATTTAAAAAAAAATTTTTATATATATAAACTTCAAAAAAGGGAAAAAAATTTTAAAAATAAAAACTTCCGGAAGATGTTAACCGAAGGTTAACGAAATATCGAAAATAAATATAAAAATAATAAATAAAAAGAGAAAAAACCTTAAAGCTTAAAAAAATAGATTGTTAAAATAATAAAAAAGGTTAAAAAAAGTATTAATAAAAAATATTTTTTATAATTTTTTTTTTATTTTCAGTTTATAAAATAATCAAAATCTAAATTTTTTACGCTAAGTTTGGAAAATAATATCATTTAAATGATTGGGTTTCGAATATCTGGAAATTATTCGCTCTCAAAAATTGGCCTTAAAAGGCCAGTCCCTCCATCCCGCTGAAACCACATCTCAGGTATGTTTTCAAAAGTAGGACGTAAAAAAGGTTCTGTCTTAAACCGATACCACTCTCCATTTACGGTTACAGCACGGTTTCGCTAACACTTTGTTCAATATTTTCACCAGTGCGAATTAAACGGGGTCTACCGGTTCGAGACAAATCTCTTACGGTACCATGTCGGTGGTGTCGGCAAACTAAACGTACTACTGACAGTTTATAGCCATGACAAATGCCGTTACTATTTTACTAGATTCTCACATATAATATGTTTACAAGTTTACATTTAATTTTAACAAGCGGGACTTTTAAGCCATCAAAATACAAATTGAAAATATTGCCACTTTGAAGATAAAGTCGCCTCAAGCCAATACAAGTGGAGACTTGGAAATACTTGAGGCCAGGATTCCTGCGGTGAATAAACACTTAGGAAACCTGTTACTAGATCCCTACAAAATTAAATATGTATGTATTTATTTATGCATCAAAAGTGATTGTTACCCTGTTGACAATATTACCAGCGTCATGCAATCGGAATCTAAATTGCCTTTTTGTAAATTATTTGAAAGTAATTACTTTACATATAATTTTAAAGCGAATTTTTAACTATTTTAACTAAACCGTTGCGGAAATTTGGTTAACAAAATATCGGAAAAAAGAGAGAAAAAATAAAATCAAAAAATATTTACTTTTCTAACTTTTTAATTCTTATTGTTTTTTGACCTCTTTTTATATTAATTACACTAATTGTTTAAGCTGTAGGTCCTTTTTATATATGTAATATTTATTTTTATTAGATATTTATATTTTATTAAATACTCCCTTGTGTAGCTTCTGCAAGAAAATTGGTTTTTTTATTTTTATTTTATTGTAACAATAATTCAAAAAGTGGAGATTTGAAGTTGTTCAATTCTATTTTGAATATAAAGATTGATAGAAAATAAACATTTCTGCGAGATATCAAAATATTACAAATTCGCGGTGTTATGTTCGCTGGGTTGTCTATAGGAATGCGAGTCAGGGATAACACTTAACACTTGCTGTTGATTTTTACTTTAAACTATAAAAATATAAAGAAATACATTCATGCTATAACTCGCTTATTGTTCACTCATTATTTCATTCTTTATTCTTTATGAATGTTGCTGGTGTCTAAACGAAGCAGCCTGTGCTGCCAACTAGTTTGTCTTTTTGAAGAAGAAGAATAAAAATTGGAAATGTTATGCCAACACAATGTGTGCTTCAATGTTGACAAATGCATAGAAGAGAAACTGTAACATCCACACTTACGAAACGCATTCATTTATTTATTTAAATACAGATTTTTCAAAAGTTTTTTTTTTTTTTTTTAAAAGCATTCTTTGCGGAAATATGTAGTATCGGTTGATAAATTCCATAAGTCATTTCATACAGCCCAAGTTTTTTAAAATCCTGTAGAGTGGGGTATTTTAATGGCGATTGTAACACAATACCAAATTAATTGTAAAGTTTTTAGTATTAAAATTTATTCTTAATACTTTTTTTAACCTTTTTTATTATTTTAACAATCTATTTTTTTTAAAGCTTTAAGGTTTTTTCTCTTTTTATTTATTATTTTTATATTTATTTTCGATATTTCGTTAACCTTCGGTTAACATCTTCAGGAAATTTTTATTTTTTTTTTTTTTTTAATTTCCTGAAGATGTCGAAAATAAATATAAAAATAATAAATAAAAAGAGAAAAAACCTTAAAGCTTAAAAAAATAGATTGTTAAAATTAAAATTTATTTGTGAACCACTGACTTTTCTAGTCACTCTTCTTAAAACCCGTATGACACAAATTTTTTTTTTTTTTCATTATTTAATATAAAATTGATAGAAAGGGACACCAAAGACACAATTCATATTAATATTTACATTTTTTAAGTGTTGCCTACCTATTTTCATTAAAAAAAAAAAAACGCCAAAGAAAAATATACGGTCAAAAACTCAGCTCAAAATCGCAAACATTATGCATAAATCGCAAAGTTGTCAACATATAAAAGATTTTAAGTTCGAAACGTCAATTTTAAGTTGAAACTTTTTAAATTTTTTTTTTTTGACAGTTACTAATTTTTTTATTGATAACACTAGTGGACGATTTGAAGTTTTTGCTTTTATTTTAATATGGTTGTACTCTTTGCACCTGAATAATATCCGCATTTACACTACATTTGCGCTCTTCTCCAAAATTTTAACAATGCAGAAAAAAATGTAGTTTCATAACGGCTTAACCCATTAAACGCCAAGATGAATGATTTAGAAATATCGAGCCTTTGGTGCAATACCGTCGTAATTCAAAAAATCGTGAACTGAGAAAAATGCATTTGAAGTTCTGAGCCAGCCATCTTTCTGATAGTATTTTCGTTCATTAAAGTTATTTTTTTTTACAAGTTTTTCAATAAAGAGGTCTGTTTTTTAACGTTTTCTGTTTGTAAATTTCCTGTCATAAAGGAAATATTTCATTATTGCTAATAAATATTGTTTGTTGGAAATAGCTGGAGGCAATAAAGACATTTGTAGCTGTAGAATCTGAACAGTTAGAGATAGAACCATAATCTTTTTTCCTTTAGATATATATAATTCCCCAAAGATCATTTCTGCATATCCAGCTCAAAAATTCAAATTTTGAGTTACTGCGGTATTGCACCAAAGGCTCGATATGTTAATTCAGTTCAACTAAAATACGTATAAAGAATATGAATATTGAAAGAAATTAAAGCATGCTTTTGGGTACATTGGATACTTACGGCTATATTTTTGATAAAACTTAACGTTTTCGAGATATATCCAAAAATGGGAAAATGTTCACTTGTAACACTGACTGTGACTGTTTCTTAAGCAAACATAGCATTTGCATTAAAGTGACTTGTTGGCAAACAATGGTTACGCTACGTTGCTTTTTAACTTTGATAATAGTAAAATGTCCTCTGACAAATAAACAAATTCAACTGGCAGTAATTTTTTGTTTAAAACCAACTGAATGGGTAAAAAAAAACAAAGTGAACATTTCTTCAGTATGAAATATTTTACACATTTTAAATGTGTGTTTGTTTTTTCTCTGAACTATAAACAACCTTAACCTTTTGCAAAGTAAAAAAGAAAAAAAAATTAAAAGTTAAATTCGTATCCTTCAAACAAATGCCATTTTCATTTTATTGCAATTCTCGTCTGTTCTCTCTTATCGCGAGAGACAAATGCAAAAAAAAAAAAAAAAAAAAAAAACTATAAAAGAAATAAATCGTCAATTCAAAAGTTTGAAATTTGAAGCAGAAACATGTTCTGATTCATTTTATTTTTTCCTTCGGTCTTCAACATTTTCCTTTTTATTTTTTTTTTTTTTTTTTGGAAAAAGTAAAGGAAAGTTGTAATTTTTAACATGTACAAACTAAAATTCGAAGGAAAAGTATTTTTTTGGGGAGCTGAAACTACTTCTGCTTAGGAATATGGAAAAAATGTTCGCGGTAAATTCATTGCTTTCATACACTTCATTACTTGTGTCTGTCAGATAAAATAGAATTTTTTTTTGTCGTATCCGCAGACTGAAATTTGTAACAAGGGGCGAGATGCAAAATTATGTTATGGGGCGTGCTTAGTTCGGCATGCCGTTTGTTACTGTTAAAAAAAAAATTCCCACTAACTCGAGGCTAAATTGCCAGCATAAAAGTACCTAAAAGTAGTGCAATTTATTTAACAACAGTACGATGGATTTTTAATTTAATTTATTTATTAACTGCCTGCACAAATTTTCACTGGTGGTCTGTCTACCAGCAAATTGAACAAGTTAAAAAAAAATTTTTACCCCAAAAAAACTGCCAGCATTCAAATGCAAAACAGGCCATGTATTTGCGTACTTAAAGTAGCGATAAGTTTTCAAGATGGAAACCAGATAAAATTTTACTTAGCGAACACTCGATTTAAATGAATATTTTTCATTTCGTTTGGAATTCGTCTTGCGTAGCTGTATCTATTATGCATCTCATAACAATTACAAGTGGAAATTGCAATTTAGAAATATTCATATTCCTCTCAGTTAGCGAACCACAAAACATCGCGGCCAATTGTGCAAAAAAAAAAAAACAAGAAAGAAGAAAAGAATAAATTGGGAAATTTCAAATAATGAAGCGAAACAGATTTAAACCGTTTTAGTTGTGCTGATGGCAAGAGCTGAAGTGTTTTCCTTTTCAATGTGAATTAAAGAAAATTTTTAATTTCAAGTCTTCCAGCAAATGTAGGTCGACATGTTAAGATTTGAGTTGAAAACATTTATTTATGAAGTTCTAAACGAAATTGTATCTGCCATTTTATTAACGAACGTGTCCATTTCGTGTATATATTGCATTCTCTGTTTGATTTAGTTTCATTGAAGAAACAGTGAATTTATGAAGACAATCAAGTGATTTAAAAAGAACACAAACATCTGAAATGAGGAAAGAAAATGATTAAACATTTTTCCCACACACACACCGCATTAAACTGCCGACTGACTACAGCTGTCAAAAAGGAAATACTCCGTCTTATATGAAAATGATTATTTTGAAGACAAATATGGCTAAAACTGACGAACTTATTGCGGCACTTAAAAATTTGTAATAATTTTGTTAATTTAAAAACAAATGACTGATATTGTGAAAAAATTAATTGCAAAACTACGAAAGCATGATTGCATTCATAATTTGCAGTCGCCATTGTACAAAAACTTTTATTTAAAGCAAGATTTGTGAAGCCGTCATTTCAATTATGGGCCTGTTTTCTCTGACAGTCGTTTTTGCTTGAAGTTGCGGACGTGTTCTGTTTCATCATTAAGTATGTGGAAATACTGAAAAACAACTGTCAGTTGTAGCTGCCGTCATCTATTTAAAAAAGTACCCGACTATAAGGGGACGCACACAGCTTGAGTGTTACTGCTCTTTAAAAAGAAAAAAAAAAAAAAAAAAAACTCAGAATAGATCAACGAATTTAATCGAAGGCTTATTGATATTTGAGACAACATGATTATGTTTTCCTTGAACCAGTACTTGTGGATACCGTCTACGTATGCAATGCATGGCATCGGAACTGGCAAAATAGGTTTTGCTGAGGAGTATTGTCACAGTCATATTGAAAGTCGTAGACTTGAAAAGTCTCCCATATCGCTGGACAAAAGTACCACAAATTCGAACAAATCTATTTAATTCGTCCGACTTGGTAATTTGAAATCACCGACATTCTATCATTTTAATTTTTTATCTCAATAATTTCAGTGTTTTATTAATTTAAAAAAGCACTGGAATCAATTGCTGCAGTTAACAGGCTTTACTTTATACAAGTTTTAACGTTTTCCATAGTCTATAATATATTTTTCTTGGAGCAGTCCTTGATTGTTGACCTCTATGTATATAGTGCATTTCACTAGACTTTGTTGTGGCAAAGATATGTACATATATTGTAGAGAATTTATAGAAATGTTAGGTTAGGTTAGGTACAGTATAACTGGGACAGCTCCACTCGTAGACCCATAGCGAAGAAGAAAGATAGAAGAGAAATAAGAAAGATTAAGAAGCCAGATATTCTCTAGACAGATATGCCCTATAGCCAAAACATCCACACAAAGAAGACTCTGTACTATGCTTCGCGGGGGAATTAAAGAGCTGCACTACAATTTGATTGATTCATGATTTCATGAAATAAGCAAGAAATTAAACTACTGGTATAGTTTCCGTGCAACGATTCCAGCATTAACAACAACTTAAACAGCCACTTTTTAGAATTAAATTTTAAGAAAATTTCTTGTCAGTTGGAATATTTCTATGTGACCCTCTAATTTAAATTTTTATTTATCTAAATTCACAATTATTTGAACTTCCTCTATGGTTCCTTGAATATTAAATTACGGAGCGTTGACTGCATTGACTCGTATATTGTATTTATTAATCGATTGCTATGAAGGAGCTCTTTGACACGGTTCCGTATAAACCTTAATACCCATTAATGCTGACTGTATGCAATGGAATTTAATTACTCACAAATGCAGATCGTGAATTTAACTGAACTACGAGTGCATACTTACAGACGTCAATCGGGTATTCGTGTTAAGTTTTAATTTGTAACATATTTAGTGCTCTAGTTTTCTTTTCAATACAGCAAAATCCATTGACATCTTCTTTTGTTATATTTTACACCGTGTTCGACAAAAAAAAAACAACTCACTCACACAAATGCACTGAAAAATATCTGCGATATGAACCTGCATACATCACACATAAACTGCCGCCCTTTGAAACTTTTCTAAAACGCATAACAACACAAACTCACAAGGCCTACAATTGAAAACTTCTTGTTGCTGATGTTTTGCTGGCTCCTGATTCCAGGATATTTTAATGTCGACGATGTTGCTCAAGCGTGTGTGTGTGTGTGTGTGTGTGTGTGTGTCTGTAGGTGTCTGGGTGTTTGCTTGTGGCCATATGAAAGTGTATGTGAAGTGTTGTTGTTCTGATTGTTTGCACAATGTACAGAAAGCACAATAAAACAATACAACACTACAACTACAATATAAAAAAGAAGCTGAAAGGAAAACTAATGAAAGTGAAAGTATTTTCTTATGCAACAGGGGAAAGCTGTAGATGTCTATTAATGCATACGAATATAGAAGCGCATTAGTACAGCGCACAAAAAAAAAAACCATGACACACAGAACCAGCCCCTTAAAAAAGTATTATGAAATTTAAATGATTTGTTCAGAGTGCTGAATTTATTTGCACAAATTTCTGGTTTAAAACTTGAAATGTCATTGTGATTGTGATAGAATATGAAAAATCTTGAAATTTTTCATTTTATTTTTCCTCGAAGCAGTGCTCAGCGGACATTCCCTACGTATGTCCGCGTTGCAGGGAAACTAGAAAAATATTCTTTTCGGAATGAGATAGTGGGTGTAGTATTTCGGGAACTACACACATCCCCCTGAATTAGCAATAAAGTCCGGAGGTACACCCGCCATGGCATTGATGCTGCAGTCAGTCAGTAGCGTCTGCTACTCCTCTCTCAACGATAATACACTTCGTTCTCTTTTGTTGAGTAGATTAAAAATAGATTTGGAATAGACGTCATATATTTATTTTAAACTTTAATCGAACAATCGAAAAACAAAATGGTGTAGAGGGTCGGCGTTAATCTGCAAGAAAAGCTCACCAATGTGACATGCGACGACAGGTTTTGCATTTAGTGAACAGCTGTGTCTTTCTCAACAAATTTTTCGTTTTTGGTATTTATTTCGAGATCAAATAAATAGAATACAGAAGATACGATTAGCAGCTAGTCTATTGGTGAAAAACCACTATTTATTTTAGTTTTGCTGAAACTGCTCCATGAAACTGCCATGCCGTAGCCACCATAAATCTGAACATGTTGCTACGAGTACAACTTGGGATCCCAGTACGACACCGTGAAATAAGAGAAAGACAATTATGGAAATTTGTAGCTTTAATAACAGCCTGTGTTCTATATTCCACGTGAAATAAATCCACTCGGAATTTTAAACGAATTGTTGCTTTAAATGATTATTTGCCACAACAATGCTATAAAAATTCCACGAATATAGAACAGAAATTAATATTTTTTCATCGAAAATGTAATTCATATATGACATTTTTTAAAGGATCACAACAGCACGTTTTGGAAGTGCGATGCTTGCGATGGACGATAACAAATTTAAGGAAAACTTTCGCCTGAACAGGAATGCTTTCGACAAAAGTATGGCGGAATGTTTAAAAAGATGGAGAAGCTGTACACCAATATGAGGGTCTGTATTCAACTCCATAAGAGAGTGGCAATTGCATTGTTTGCATCGGCATCGGCATCGGCATCGAAATATAGGACTGCTTAGTTTACACTTTGTTTCTTTCCCTTGGAAATCTCAAAAAGGGAAAAGCGCGTTGCAATGTTTATATTTCTTTTTTATTTTGCTAAAAAGAATTCAAATGACTTAACTTTGCTCACTTTGTATCCTTTTTAATTTTAAAATAGTAAACAATTTGCCATCAGCTGATTTTGATTGCGTACTGGGTTGCCATAGTGAATTAACTAAATTCACAATGATTTCGTGCATTTAACCCACATTTAATACACTTTGAATGGGGATAATTCAGAAGTTAATTTAAATTAAGACTGCTAATGCAAATTAACGCTTTAAGAGACCTTAATCCTGGTCTACAACAAACACTATTTTCCATTGAAATTGGCAAAATTTCAAATGAATTTTAGAATTTTATAAATTTAATTTAAATAAAAAAATTTAATCAAAAAAAAATATAAATTAAAATTTTATTTGGAATATTCTCAATTTAATTTGGACTTTTCTCAATTTAAAATTGGACTTCTCAATTTTATTTGGAATTTTCTGTATTGAAAATTGAAATTCTCTATTTTATTTGGAATTTTCCCAATTTTATCATAAAATTCTTAATTTGATTTAATATTTTTCCAATTTCAATTTGAAATACTCAATTTCATTTGTAATTTTTCAATTGGTAATTCTTAATTTCATTTGGAATTTTCTCAATTTCAACTGGAAATTCTGAATTTTATTTGGAATCTTCTCAATTTCATTTGGACTTTTCTCAATTTAAAATTATTAATTCTCAAATTCATTTAGAATTTTCCCAATTTCATCATAAAAACTCAATCTCATAAAATCCGAATTTCAGTTTGAAACACTGAATTTTATTTGGAAATTTCAACTGGAAATTCTCAATTTTATTTGATGCTTTTCCAACTTCAATTCGAAATTCTCAATTCAATTTGGAATTTTCTCAATTTCAACTGGAAATTCTGAATTTTATTTGGAATCTTCTCAATTTGAATTTGAAATTTGGAGTTTTCCCAATTTTATCTTAAAGTTCTCAATTTTATTTGGAATTTTTCAAATTTCAATTTGAAATTCTCAATTTAATTTCGAATTTTCTCAATTTGAAATTGAAATTCTCAAATTTAATTAGAATTTTCCCAATTTCATCATAAAAATCTCAATTTGATTTGATATTTTCCCAATTTCAGTTTGAAACACTGAATTTTATTTGGAAATATCAACTGGAAGTTCTCAATTTTATTTGATGCTTTTCCAACTTCAATTCGAAATTCTCAATTTAATTTGTCATTTCATCATAAAATTCTCAATTTCATTTAATATTTTTCCAATATTATTCGTACAATCCTCGATTGCAATGAAAATGGCATAGTTGGATTGAAAACTTTTTTTGAAATTTAAATAAAAATTAAATGTTGTCAACATGTATCTGAAAATCTATTGGTTTGTGCGCCCATTTGAACCACTTAAAATGATTTTCCTACGAATATTGTATGGCAAATTTGACAGAAATATAATTTCCAATTAACTGGAAGACCACGGTAAGAGCCACCACGCAGTTTGTAGAGCTGCAGCAAAGTTAATTTGAATTTATAACCTCTTTAAAGTAGCACTCAGCATTATTTGTGCCGAAAAACGTTATTAAAAACTGCTACAAGTATATTAAGTCTTGTTAATATTCTATTGAATTATTAACGCCATGACCTTCTTTTAAAAGAATTGAAACCTTAAACATTGTGCTGAAAAAAAAAAAGAAATCGGAAATTATTTTATTACTGTAAATGACAGCATGTAACCTGCCTTAGAAAATGCGTTAATGGTATTCAAGTAACAAAAGTTAACAAAGTCGTGCCCCAGCCCCGGCCTCCTTCTGTTGGAAAATTTATTGAAATTCTCTTTTTATTACTGACACAACAAAACTTCCATTACTTTTGACGACAAAGAATTTATAAAATTGAAAAAAAAAAAAAAACAAAAACAACCAGCAAAAGTTCTCAACAAACAGAAACTCGAATAAGATTTTTTTGTTAGCGGAACGCAAATAATTTTTATAAACATTTAATAGAAAATTAGCTTCAATTAAAATTGGTTTTTTTTTTTGTTGATTTCTGTCATAAAGTATTTTTATTATTTTCCAATTTGATTGTGAAGAGCACTAGGAAAAAAAATAAAAACAGTAATCGGTAGGCAGAGGACTAGAGAAGGTCACATACATACATGTGAACGTTTAAACTTTAATGGGTCTTTTAAGTGTTCCCTGGCTTCAAGTGTAATTTGATTATTGTTCAATAAAAAGAAAATCAACTGATGGAAGTTTCTGTTATATTTGGAAAATCTCTATTATGCGTAGAAGCAAATCAAGAACTTTAAAAAAATTATTAAAATTATAAAATAATTATTTGTAGATTTGTGGCTTATTTGAATGAATATACTTTGAATGACTTGTTCTAGTGGCAAAGTTGCCAACACAGTTTCAATTTAAAAAATTAAAACTTGTTACCGACTCCAATGGTCTAATTATCAGGTCAAAGCAACTCTATTGAGTATTTTTGCAGGATTGTGTTTTCATTCTAATGCAAATCAAAAGTTGTTAACATTTCTAGACGCCATTGCTTTTATAAGCGTATGTTTGTTTACATCTTTATTAGGCCCTTTGGTTTCTAACCCCTCTATTCGAATACAGGGTGGCCCCAAATAATCGGAGGGGTTTGAGTTCAAATACACATTGTGTGCGCTGTGCCTCCATCCTGTTTCAACCATAATTGGGGATAGTTTTCCACGGCTGGCCTTAAAAAATTTTCAAACATTGTCCGATATCTAACGACAGTGATGGAAACGGCGACACCGTGTTCTTTTTCAAAAACAATGTGCTCCAATTATCTTTTTCGACGAAACACTGCACCAAATGGTAAACTAAGTGGTTGAAATTTTTGCTGTTGAACTACTCTTGGATTTTCCGTAGCCCTTTTTGCTTATTAATGCACCCATTCAATTGGAAATGGGCTTCGTTGCTCATGATTGAATAATGAATAAAATAAATTATAAAGAATTCAAATACCTTTGCTACTTTTGGGCCACGCTGTACAAAAAATTACATTTTAATAAAAACATTTCGTAGCGAAAGATCTGTAAAGATTATTTCGGTCATATTTTTTGTTTTTATCTTGGGCCAGCACTCCGGAGCTGACACCTACACATGCGGTGCATTGTGCTGGAACAATATGAAAGGAATAGTAGGAGAAATGATAGGACGTGAAGCTTCACTATCTTACAACACTGCTTTTTGCACGTTATTTGTTTTTATAGCAGTGTCGTAGCGTCTCTGATGTCAAGGAGACGTATTAAATTCTGAAGCTTCGTTTTCGTTTCAGCAAAAATGCGCGATGTTTTTATGAGTCTGAAACTGGGTTGAACCCAGGACAAATTTTTCGTTTTGTAGTTAACGTGCAGACTATTTCGGCCATCGCCACCCACAACATGGTAACCGCGACATTTCCTGGTGAAGCACATGATTGAAGTCAACTTTTGGGAGACCGTATGTTGGCCTCCAAAGCTTCATTTATTGCTGGTATAACTGCATAGAAAAAAAGGGACAGCACAAAAAATAAGTGTGGAACACAATTCTACGAGAAAGCACCAACATAAGTTGCAGGAATTGATGACTGATTTTAAAAGGAAATCTGAATAATTTGGTTTTGTTATTGAGGCGTCTGAGGATACTGATCATAATTGTGAAAAAGTGAATGCAGAGGACAGTTCTTTTGACAATTAAAATTTTCGTAAGTTGCACAGTAATAATAAAATACCCCTTTAAAGAAGTACATTTTTAAAAAATACCTTTTGAAAAGTACGTCCTAAATATAATTTGAACAATAAAATAATACTGTGTGACGTCAAACTGCATACTTGGTATTTCATTTTCTTAACTTCTATCTTGTTTTGTACTGGATACTGTTTCATTTTAAATTCCCCAAGTCTTCTTTACAAAACACTGAAAATAAAAATAAAAAAAAATTATAATAAAAAAGTTATAAGGAATTAAAACACCTTTGCTCCTTTTGGTCCACCCTGTACAAGCATGTTTTTTTGACATTATTACGCTGCCTATTATTTTTGGTGTTCTTGTAGAATCGCACTGACCTTATAATTGGACCATGCTATGAATTATGAAAATTAAATTAATGCCAAACAAAAATTCAACACATTCAAATGCCACATAAAGATTTTTGGCCAGTTTTTTTTTGGTTAGCGTCCAAAAGTGATTCGTTTTGTATGGTTTTCCACACCAGGGTGATTTAAGGGTTAACACTTTCAAAATGTATAAACAAAGAAAAATAAATAGAAGAAAAAAAACGTATTAAGCATCTGTTGACATCATCATAATTGCCGGAATCATAGACATTAAAAACATAAATAATCTCTTTCATTTAAATTTTATTTGCCTTTTATTGCTTTTCATTTAGATTTAATTGTACTGTGTGTGTGTAATACACTCGTAAATATTTTTCTAAGCACTTGTGACAACATAAATAGCACATATTGATGATATAAATGTCATCGAAATATATACGAGTATTTATTCGGGACTTAAAAAATTATTAAAAAATATTCAAATTATAATATAATAAGAGATTTGTAGAGTTAGCGCTGTGACATCTTCCACCCTGAAGATCTCATAAGTGCTGACCTTAAAACTTCTTAAAATTTCTCTTTTGTAAAAATAACGTTTTTACTATCTTTTTTCCTTAAAAATGTAAATAATTTAGTTATACAGGTTGGGCCAAAAGTAATCACCCTGGGCATAAGTAATCACCTGATGTTCTTTTGCTGTATTTTTCTTTTTTTTAGACAAATTTTGGCACTGCTTATGATATGGGCTAAGTGACTGTTGCCAGAGTTGATGACCAGACATGCAGATCCAAGGGTTTTTATTAAATAAAATTGCAGCAAAAAGACATCGGGTAATGCCCCGGTTGATTACTTCTGGTTCACCGTTTAGAATAGTTTCTTCTAATTATTTTAAATGAACTTCATTTGTTGAAATACTTTTAAGTAAAATCTCAATATTATCTGCATAAAATTGTATTTTATTATATTTGAAAGTGCTGTGATGGTTAGATAAATAATAATAATAATAATAATTATTATGACCATCATAAAAAAGACCATCGCTCAAAAATAAATATAATTAAAAAATTTTAATAAAGGTCAAATAAAAATAGAAGTGATACTAAAATAATAATTATTTTTTTTTTTTTAATAACTTAAAAAATTTATCGGATGTCGCAAATTTGACAAAACATCTGTAAAGTGGTTCGAAAGATATTGATGTCGTTTAAAACCTACTTTGTCACTTCAACATCTGCCACTTCTCTGCTTGAAAAAAAATGTCTACCTGTTACTTGGTTAAAAAAAATTTGTATTTTCTTGAGTTGTTTTTTTATCCTCAATTATATTTCAACCAGACAACTGTTGCAGCATTTGCGGCAAAAAAAGAACAACATTTTCAAAATAAAAAAAAAAATCAGTTAAGCGCGTGCACACATACAAACACACACATCGCCATATTTATAATACACCAATACACAGTTCGTCAATTTGATATTGATGCCGTTGAGCAATTAACAGCTGGAGCAGAGGTAACTAAATTTCTATGAAACTCTATTATTTTGGGCACAAACAAATAAGAGCCTTAGAGAAGTTGTTGTTCGACAACAACAACAACAACAGCAACAACATGTATTTGCCAGATTTATCTACAACTCAACGGCATATTATATGCTGAATAATAATAAGCAAAATATAATATTAAATTTTCTACTTATTTTTTATTTATTTAATTTTTGTTTTCTTATTCGATTTTATTTAATTTTCATTTCTAAGATTTTGTCAACTTGCCAGTCTGCTCAACATATAAAAACCAACAAAAACAAAAAAAAAAAGAAAATTATAATTTTTCCTACAAGTGCCACAATAAATGGCTGAATATAAAAACATCTGGTTACGAAGATGTTTCAGCCTGTCGCACGATAAGTCTATCAGTTGGCTTGACTTGCAAACTGGCTGACGTATTGAATGTGAATGTAAAGGCAAACAAACTGGTATATAAACATAAATATTTATACCTCTGTACATGTACATACATATGTCTGTTGATATTTTTTTCTAATAAATTCAACTCATCTCGTGTCTCGACGTCTGGTTATTTGTGTAGCCTGCCTGCTTGGAATTCTCAAACATTTTTTTTTTTGCCTTACTTTTTTCCACTTCATATACATAAATTGTGTAGAATGATTTTTAAATGAAGTGGTGTCTTTATTTATGCTTTATACTCGTTTTTTACTTTGTATGTTCGAGCACTCTTCATATAAATTTTACAAATTTAATTTCGTATTTTGTTAACTGCACACTTGAAAGTATTTATTGCCGGTTGATGTTATTTCGTTCTTTTTTTTTTACTGTTGTTTACTTTTTCAAGTGTTTGTATTTGTATTTATTTTGTCAGTTTATATTAAATATATGAATATATGAAAGTGTTTCATTCATTCATTCATTCATTCATTCATTCATAATAATAAAGCTTCAAGTGTTATTAAGTATCATCAACATTGTTATCATCTTTTGAAGAGCTTTTGGTGTCGTTGTCGTTAAAGAAATGCTGTACAATTTGTGATATGGTGGAAATCTTTTTTCTTTTGCCAACGTCACACATACATTACACATACATCTACATATATAAATATATAAATATATATAAAACGGAATGTGTGTTTGTTTATTTGTTTGTTGCTTAAATGGGACCAGACCTCTGGAGCGATCTTCCAGAAATTTTTATTTTATAGGCTACTTTTTCTTTAATCACACCCACTTTTACGCCCACTTTTTTTGATTATGTTACGCCTTCCGCATAGTTTTTTTTTTGACAGATTTTATAATATAAACGGGCATAACTTTGTCATTTTGCACATGGAAAAGCTGCAACAAGTATTTTTTTTTTTGGAAATTGTGGAGCAGGGAGGCAAAGCGCCCGCCCCAAAAATTGATTATCAAATAACTTTGTGCACCAATTTTTTTCAAAATAGTTCTTGTCGTTTGCGGACCAATTTTCAAATTTTTTCTAACATATCGTCATATAAAACGTAAAACTATGTAACTACACTTTTTTTTTGATTTTAAAGGAGGGGCAACAAACTTGAGAACAGCGTTCAGTAACCAACCTGAAAAAAATGTTTCTCAAAAATCGCATAAAATTAAATAAAACACTAATATCACTGATAACATAGTTTATTTTACATGGACATGCATATTCAAAAGAAAACCGATTTTTTAAATTTTGTCACTTACAGAGTTTTACGTTTTATATGACGATATGGAAAAGGTTCACTAAAATAATTTTTTTTTTTTGGAAATTGTGGAGAGAAAGGCCAAGAGCTCGCCCCAAAAATAAAATAACCATGTCATATGTGGAACAATTTTCACAAAAAATTTTTACAAATTTGTTAATTTTTTCTATCTGGGACCAGCACTCAGGAGATGACTCCTGCACATGCGAAGCATTGTGCTGGAACTATAGGAAAGGGATAGTAGGAGAAACGACAGCAGGTGAAGCTTAATTTATTATTTTACAGCTTTGCTTTTGCACGTTCTTTGTTTATACTCGTAGCAGTGCTGAAGCTTCGGTTTTGTAGCCATTTTTATTATTATTTTACTTCGCCGGTTCCACACAATACCGACGAAGGAGGGCGTTCTGATGTGCTTGTGGATTGGATACAGCTGAAGCCGTTACTGTACAGTGACCAGTGACTATGCCTTCGCCACTGAAACCTTCCGACAACAACTGACACACAAAGAGACACTAAATAGATTGGAATAGGTTCACAATATTTTTTATTTCCATTTTAAGTGGAGAAGGCCGTGTGGGGATTAAGTGCGCTTTTCTTTAAACTATATAAACACTTTTTATTTCATTTTGTAGTGAGGCCGTAGCAAAGCACACCGGGTTAAGCTAGTACATATGTATGTACACATACACAAATATACAATACCATTTTTAAATATTTAGAATGCAAATTGAGTTGAACTGTCAAAAGAGCCAAACATTTCTTTAAAGACAAATATAAATCAGTATTATTTATTAATTGCTCATTTGAAAGTGAAAAGATAAGGGAGCGTGGGACGCTTCATGCAAATGCGTGTCTTTTTTTTTTTCTTCAAAATTGATAATGGCTCAATGGAAATATCGTTTTGAATTGGTGGATTTGGCTAAAAGTGGCACCGATATATTTCAACATATTTTTTGTTATAAGAAAACATACTGTTTGGTGTGTCATAATTTGAAAAAAAAACCTCAACTAAAGAATTATTTTTGGGAAAAATAATTACATGCTTTAACACAGAATTCTGTTAAACATGGAAAATCGACAGCTACCATTGTATTCCAAATGGAACTCTACTTGTAAATCTAGACGAAGTTGACACAAATTAAAGAAGCAAGCTGACCATCCAATGGCTTTAATAAATATATGCACTTGTATCCCCAATATTACAAATAAGAAATGCTAAATTCTTTGGATGATGCATGATGGTATTCCAAGAAAATTGTAAAATATGGACGGATAGAAATTGCTGGATTTTATGCTTCAAAGTTTGGGGCAATTGGATTGTCTCTAGTGTTTAAATTTCGAAATTTATCTTCACACAGTTAAATAATTCGCCTTAAACTATGTGTAGAGGCAGTCGCTTATTATGCAGACTACTTTGATTAAATCTTGTCGAAGTTTTAAATGGAAAAGGCGATATAGCAATAAAGTAAATTCAATAAGGCTGGCGATGGCTGAGGCAGTTAGCACATTGACTACGACAACAAAAGTTCTCGGTTCGAGCCCAGTGCCGGACTAAGTAATAAAATCATTTTGCATTTTTTGCTGATGTTTATTAGTGCGCCGTTATTATCGGCGTAGGCACAATCAGTGGCTTCAGCTGACACCGGTCAAAAAAAGTTGTGGAAGAGAATCATCATCAGCGAAGTAAATTATTTAATCAAATGACTATCGCACATACAGTTTAAAAAATTTAATGCATTTCCTTGACATCAGATGCGCTGCGAAAGCCGATCTGCCAGTTCGCGGTCTGCCCGTACGTCTTAAATCTCCGACAGTTGCAAATTCAGCAAAATTCCAAACCAACGAACGAATGTTTCGACCCGTTCGAGCAGTTCTTACAGCATAAAATCTTTTGTATGCACTTTGAGTATTGTCAAGGCATAGAAAAACAATCTTAGTTCTTTGTGCAATTGTATAGCGTTCCAATTTTATATATTTAACCGACTTTAATTTCTGAAATAAAAAACAAAAAAAAAAAAATATTCAGAAGCAAAGAAGTGCTATTATTTTTAAATCATATGCTTAGCCGCACCCTGTACTTTACTCTTCGAAATATTCGTCTGCTTCAACGATTAAATTGCTTAAACGCACTTTGGCAAAGAAATGATTTTTTAGCTGAATATTGAGTTATTTAATATAATTCAGCCATAGAGGCATGAGGTGGGAAAAAAGTAAGCAGACATTTGCTTCAGTGCCTTGTAAAACTTTCGCTAGTTCACTGCTCTGCCTTTCGCTCTTTTTATTTTAATTTAAAAAACAAATAGTTGTTTTTTTAACATATCCCTTTTTCTAATTTAATTTAACATTTCTTTCACTTCACATATTAAATCTTTTAAGCAAAACAATTAAATTTTCTTTAATTTCCGCTTCCGCTGCAGTACACAACATTCCGATGCGAGTGTACGACCGTCAGTCATTCAACCACATAATCTCCTATTTGTGACACATAATACATGCCCATTAATAAATACACAAGCGTACATGCACACACACATACATACACGTAATTGGCAAACATGGGCTCATTTCAAATATTTTAAAGCTGTCACGCGTATTAAGGAAAAGCAATTACTGCTAAATATTTGCGACGCTGTTTAACTTTCCTTTTTATTCCACTTGTTTTACTTTTCTATTGTGCGGCCTTTCTAAAACTTGGTTAGACTCTTGGTCAAGTGATTCCACAGTACAGTGAAAATATTGTCGGTATTGTGTAGCACCGGCGAAGTAAAATAATAATAAAAATGGCTACTAAACCGAAGCTTCAGCACTGCTATAACAAAGAACGTGCAAAAGCAGAGCTGTAAAATAATTAATTAAGCTTCACCTCCTGTCGTTTCTCCTACTATCCCTTTCCTATAGTTCCAGCACAATGCTTCGCATGTGTAGCAGTCATCTCCTGAGTGCTGGTCCCAGAAAAAAAAAATAGCAGGTGTGTTTTATTATTTTTTTTTTAGTTACACAGAAGAAATTATTGCTTGTTTTTGTTTTTATTAATTCAGACCTTTAATTGATTTTTACTCTTATTTCCATTAAATAGTTTGTTTGATTAAATTAAATTTTAAGCACTTAAAAAGCAACAATAATATAAAACTAATTTTTTGAAATCAGCTCTCTGAGAGATATCGATTTTAATTCGGCCAATTAAAAAAATTAATTAAAAGTTTTTAATTTTTTTTAGTTCCGTAGTTAATAAATTTAATTAAAAAATAATTAAAAAAAAATACAATAACAAACTATTAAATTTTTAATTGTTGCAAAGAACAGTTAATCAAATATTATTTCAATTTAATTTCAGTATAAAAATTTAATTGATATTACTAATTTGTTTACTGCTGAAATTTTAAACAATTTCTTAATTGATATCACAAATTTTTTAATTGAAATTAATTTTCATTCGCTTCTGTGTATTGTGAATCTGTTCAGTGGAACAATAAAGAATAAAAATAATACTTGAGAATTTTCAAGGAAACGAAAGAAAATATTAATTTATAAATAAATGCAATAAGCATTCAGTTTCTTTAAAATCTTGACAATAACAAATGGCCCTGTTTTCTAGAACAGGATGGTTTTCCAGGCCAAAGATTTACAGATTGTAATTTATTGCAGATTTTACAAAGCGATATTTAGTTATTGTTTTTTTTCTTAAGCCACATTAAGAACTAACACAAGGTTTAACTGTCAAACGAACTGTCACATATTTTGACACATATGACGTTTAAAATCGGACAAATTATCATGAATAGATTGACGCTTGAACAAATTTAACCAAATAAATCATATTTTTTTTAAATCCTGAACCAGCACTCTACACATGCGAAGCATTGTTTTGGAACTAGAGGAAAGGGATAGTGAGAGAGATGACAGGTGGTGAAGCTTCACTCACCTACAACTCTTCTTTTGGTAATTTTCTGTTTATAACACTGGTGCAGCGCCTCTGATGTCTACAAGATGTATTAAATTTTGAAGCTTTTAGCAGCCATTTATAGTAATTATTTTACTTCGTCGGTGCTACACAATACCGATTGATGACTTGATGATCTGATGTGCCTGTGGATGGGCCTTCGCCACAGAGAACCTTCCGATAACAATTGTCACAAAGGCTTACTAATGCAAATCAAGACAAAAATGCGTAATGTGGATATAGTTGCATCAAACTATGACGCAACGACGTAATAAAATTCTATTTTCTATTCCATCAAACATGATGGTTTGAAACAACTACATCAACGTTACTAGCTCAGCTGAGCTAAATGAGCCTTGAGTCTGAAAATGGGTTCGAAACCAAAACTTTTGTATTTAACGTGCAGACTACTTCGGCTATCGCCACCCTCAAAATTTACTTTCAAAATCAATAATCAAGTGGCCCGCCCTACTTGTTATAAAATCTGAAAAACGATCAGTTGATTTGCAGAAGTGGACCTGCCAATTGTCCTCCTAGACCGTGTGATTTTACGCCCGTTGATTATTTCCGGTGGGTTCACGTGAAGTCACTTTTTAATACTGTTAAAACAGCAAAAATTTACGCTTTGGAGGGCAATATTGTGGCTGTTATTACTGACATACGGCCAGCCATAGAACCGAAATCATTTTTGTCCGTTCGAATAAAACAATTTTTTTTTATTAATATTTAATAGTGTTTTTTTTTTTGTTATTTTTTACAATTTAAAGTTTCATCGGAATGCAAAAGAGACACGCTTTAATTAGAAATAAGTAATAATTTCTTAAATAGATTTTATTTTTACATCAACTACTTTATTTTTGAAATTTATTGTTTTAATTCGCAACTTATTATTTGTTGAGGCTCTCAAATTATCGGAATAATTTGCTTAAGTCGTTCTAACATTTGTAATTCGCTTAACGCGATCCAACTTAACGCTTAAGTGATTTTAATCTTCTTAAAAATACAAAAAGATTTTGAATAATTTGATTTTCAATTTTAACAAAAACATTTCCTTTCTTTCTTTTTTCTATTCACTGTTTTGCTCCAGTATCGTTAATGTTGTCAACAACAACAACAATAACAGCAACATTAATGAAAATGCCGGAGTGATGAAATTAACTGACCGAAAAGCAATTTTTTCTTTAAATCGCTGTATTTAATGAATTTAACCCTTTAATGACTGCTCCGATTAATCGCTTGATTAATAGAAAATTAACGATTAAATTGTTAAATTTTTTTTTTTTTTGTTAGAGACGAAGCTCTAAGCGGGAATCGAACCTGCACCTCCATGTTGATAAGACTAATGCTCATGCACTAGACTACGGAGGCGCCCAAAATGAAGAGAAATCTTGTACTATTTGTGGCATATTGAGACATGTTTTATTCATTTTGTTATGATCTTTAAGGGACACTAGAAGGACTTTCATTCGCCAATTTAATTTTTTCTCCCCATAATTGCCGGTTCAACTAACAAGTGACAAACCTATCGGCCATTGAGAACCGCACCAATCCCAGCATTTGCTCTAGACTTTGCTAAAGTCTCAGTTGTCTCTTCAGGCAGTCGTGTGGTATTTCTCATCCCGCTCCTCATCTTCGAGGTCATCTAAAGTTATCGCTGGCATCTTCTGCAGACTAAGTTCTCCTATCGCACCCCCTCAAGTATGGGACGGACCGTGGCGTTTAGTTTAGCCAAAGCCGAACATTTACTGACGATATGTGCCGCCGTCTCACCCTCCTCCAGGCATAGTCTGCAAATATCATCCCCTACGATTACAATCCGCCTCACATAATACCTGAAGTTTCCATACCCCGTTATTATGCGCCGTGATCCAGCTTAAGATACCTCAGTCGTAGCCCTAGCGACGCTCGACCCATGGTCACCGTGGGAACCACACAAGCCTGCCTGTCAAACTGTTCCACCTGTAACGGACAACGGAATCCGACCACCACACGGCTCCAGGACTAGTTTTCCCATGAGCCAGCAGAAATCTGGGTGCTGGTCCCTCCCTAGCGAGTTCATGCTCCGCCTCGTTACCTCTAAAGATGAAGTGCCATCTGATTGACTGAGTCACACTTAGTGGGTCACCGGACAGTCTCCAACTCCAATACAGAATACAAATTCGTCCTCTCATGCATCTAATCACAGATACATTATCAAGTGCAATGAGAAACCTCTACCCCGCCACCGGAGACTACAGACACGTACCACTCCGGCGTAGTATGCCAGAAAGTGATAACGCACCACAGAAGACATTCTTTAATTTAATTAACTGAAGTTTTAATATGACTCGAATCTAAGAAAAAAAAAAGATTTTGATATACGATGACATATTATTTTCTATATGAATTACTTTCCAACGTCTTCGAAGTACTTTTGATGTGTTTAAGGATGATAATAAGAGAGGAATTGAAAAAAGATTTCAATTGAATACATATTATATTTAGAGCACTGTATGCAGAAGAACATCATATTTGCGATATCTGCGATAGTTCGTCTAGTACATCAGTGCCTAAAAATTAGTAGCGCAGAGTATGGTTTAGCTACCAGCATGCCTGCCAATCGTTCAGTGGCCTGTCAGTAGCTCAACCAGGCTTGAGATGCTCTTCCGGTTTTCATGTGTCATTTGTTCTCAGAGTTTATGGGAAAAGTGTGGATACAATTGTGTCCCTACAAGTGCTCAGCCTCTTCTACGAGTACGAATTTTTCGCTTTCTGAAAGTTGAGTCCCATATGGCTGTTTCTTATGCTGTGCAATGCTAATGCGACAGAAATCGCCCTGAATGTGCCCAAAGCGAATTGCTTAGTATAATCAGAAGTTATATATACAGTCTGTGTTCAAACTGTGTATATCTTTTGATGAAATTGCTACTTTATAGGCGAAAGAGATGTGGGCAAAGGAAACCACTACGCTCCAGCGTAAATTAACGCACACATGCTATGGGTCAAAAACCTGGCCTCAACACTAAGATTATCATTGGTTGAACGCCGAAAATAGTTCACAGAAGAACTATTAAGAATCTTATCTATAAGACGTGCATAGTCTTGCGCACTGAAGTCTTAATACGAAGTACTTATGCTGACGTTTAAACATTCCCATATGTTTTTATGCTTTAGTTGATTTTAAATGTTAGTTTTTCATTTAGAAACAGTTGTTCGTTCATTCATTAAAGCAAATTATTCATATGCAGCAACATCAACAACAACAATAACAATAAAGTTATTTAATTTTGAATTTAAAATTTCTTTCATTAAGCGCTGCCCATCTTTAAATTTAAATTAAACAAAGTGTGTCTGAGATATCGTGGACATTTTTTTTATTCGTTTGCTGCCATTTTATGTGGAATATAACGTCGTTCAAAGATTCAACAATGCTTTTCTCGCTAGAGCACATCCGAAATGTACAATTTTCCATGACTCGGGCGCATTCAATCAGGCTCAATTTGACTGATGACATGGCTTATGTTGGCTTTGAGGGCCGCTGTGGTTTGTGGCATATTCGCATACACCTGCGACTAAAGGAAAACTGACAAAAGAATAAGTCTGACGGCATCAAATTGCACGATCTCGGTGTCCACTTCACATCACCTCCAACGTGCCCTCAAATTGTGACACGAGGTATGCAGCATTTAGCGCCGTCCTGTTAAA
This sequence comes from Dexiosoma caninum, assembly GCA_963924685.1. Taxonomy (NCBI): domain Eukaryota; kingdom Metazoa; phylum Arthropoda; class Insecta; order Diptera; family Tachinidae; genus Dexiosoma; species Dexiosoma caninum. The sequence goes on along the minus strand of OZ004727.1, from coordinate 79,305,018 downwards.
ACCACAATCTCATTGGTATCCACATCATCCAATTGAGGCCAAAAGAAGTTGGTAGTGACTTATGGCGCTCGGCATAGAGAGTGATGGTCTGGCGAACGTCGTTCTCAAAGAAATAAAAACCGATGACGGCGAAAACCCAAAATTCATAACAAACAGTGACTTTTTCGTAAAGCTTTGGACGATCTTGAATCTAATGCGAATTGGTATCGTTTAATCAGAAATGCGCTCCTCGCTGAAGATGACTTTTCGCGCGGTACGTTGAACGAACAGAACACCCATTTTGATGAAACAATTTATTTATTATTATTTGCTGGTGCTGTTGACTGCTTCATCCATCCACGATGATTTGGCAGAACAGACTGAATAAATGACAACTAATTCGACAGATGCAGCTTCGGAAGTCCTTGTTGGAAGACCCTTTACATTACGAAGTAAAATTATTCGAGAAAATCTTTCCTGTCTCTTCGTATGAATTTTATCCTCCTGATTATGATTCATTTAAATTAAAACTCGTTAATATGAATGTGCATGAATATTTATGGCTCACAAATTTCTGTGAATTTGCATACTTTTGTTTAGTGAAAAGAGGTTTGTTGTTTCAAGGTTTTTGCTTTTAATATGCAGTAAATAATTTTTCTATAATTTCCAAATATTATGGAATTTAGAAATTTACAACGAAGATACTTTATTGTTGACAGTAACTTCAACAGCTTTTCACCAGTGCATTTTCAAATATGTAATTTTTTTAATGTAATAATTTCGCTAAGATTTAATCATTGTTAATTTATTTTTTATACAAAAAAAAAAAAAGAAAAGAAAAGAAAACTGAACAGTCTATTAACGGTAGATTGAAGAAGTAAAGCTGCTTAAAATTTCATCCATCTGTTGTGAAGGAAAAATGCCAGCAATATTACTTTCCTCTGAAAGTTGCTTTTAATATAATAATTTTTATAATTTTTGTTTCATTTAACGAATTTCTAGGAAATCGCCAAGACAGCAGAAGCCATTTTAATTATTCAATAAATTAAGCTGCTTTTGCTCAAGTACAATTTTCCACTTCATTTGTAATTATTTCCTTTTTGCATTGTACCTTTGCGTATTGTAGGTTTATTTTCTTCTTATTCTTCCTCTCTTCAAATTAAAGTTCGTTTAAGATCAACTTTGCGTTGCAAGACTTTTCTAAAGAATTTAATCAAACGCTTTTGAAAGGAATTTATTATTGGCCACCTCCTACGTTGGCATTACGCATTTTCTTTGCTTTTACTTAAATAGAATTATATATTTTAGTTAACAGTTTATTGTTGGCCATAATTTATGAAGTTGCCGCATATAGTTTCGTTGTTCGTAAAGAAATTCAAAAATACTTCTAAAAAAAAAAAAAAAAAATAATAGAAATTTCCTGAAGATGTCAAGCGATGGTTAACGAAATAACGCAGTAAAACAAACGAACAAACATAAAGACGAACCTTTAGAGCTTAAAATATAATATATAGATTGTTGTTAAAATAAAAAAGTTTAAAAAATATGTCTTAAACAAAATTTATTTCTAATTATATTATTAATTATATTATTAATTGACCTTTTTTATTATATTTTTTGAAATATATTTATTAAGCTTGAGGGCTTTTTTTATTTTATTATGTTTTTTATTATTCGATATTTCGTTAACAGCTTGTTAACATCATCAGGAATAATAGGAAATTATAATTGTTTGAAATATAAAAATATTTTTCAAACATGTCACAAACATTTTTGTTATAAAATTTGTTTGAAAAGTTAAAAATGTGTAGTAGTAATATAGGCGCATATAAATATAACGAATTGAAACCTACATAAATATATATACACAAATATACACTTTTGTAACAAACTCATACAAATATATTGTATATATAAATATATACATGCAAGAATGTCGGAGGCCCGACACAGAGCAAGAGGCTGATTATGGCGGTCACGAAGTCGATCTTGCTGCATGGGAGCGAGATTTGGAGAAATGTACTGGGTGAGAGAACCAAACGCAGGGTGCTCGAGGCGGTACAGCGGACGGCGGCCCTTAGGGTTGCTTCGGCTTACCGCACGGTCTCGGGCGCTGCGGTCCTGGTGATATGTGGGGAAATACCCATACTCTCGAACTCGAGGGGGGAGGGCCCTGGTGTTGGTGCTATAAGTCTGAGACCCCAAACTGTCCGGCGATGGCAGGACAGGTGGACCGCGGACACGGTCGGCGGGGGAACGGCGAGGCTCATTCCCTGCGTGGAAGTATGGATTCGGAGGAAAATTGGGGAAGTTAACTACTTCCAACAGAACAGAATTAGTCAGTGGTGTGCTAGATAGTATTATAACTGCCCTCCCCTTTTTCGGTACATAAATAGAACACCAAGGCAAACTTAGAATCGATAAAACCAAAAACCGATGAGTTTTCTGCTCGTTTACGATCAGCTTTCATCTCAATTAAATGTAGAAATGTTTTATTTTGCCGAATTGTACCAAGGACAGCTAAACCTTTGGACATCAAATACTTACCCAAATTTAGTGATGTAAAAAAGTTATCACACACTACAGTGCAGTGTATTCCCAGTGGCAAATAAGCTTTTGAATGACACTTTCGCCAACATTAGCTGATCGGCTTGAATTTGGACTCTTACTAGTGTAAATCTGGCTATTTAGAGGATAAAATGACTTTGCATCACATGCGAACCAAACCTTAATTCCATACTTAGCGGTCTGTGAGGGAATGTACTGAGTGAATCTAGTTCTTCCACGATATGCAAACAGTTGTTCGTCTACTGTTATTCCTCCAGATGGCAATTTAAAAAAATAACGTTCGGAGGCTTCGAAAAATATTTTTGGTTATAGCAATAGTCTTCTATCTGCTTAAAACTATTTTCTAGGCAGCTACTGGAAAGTCTCAAGCATTTTTGGTGGGGGCTTAATTTTTCATTAGTCTTTTTCAGTAAAAATGCTACAAATGTTGACAGCCGAGCACATAAATCTTAAATCTATAGCTCATTATTAATTTATGTTTTCTTAATATGAATTGATCTTTTCTTAATATCAATATGAATTTTCCTAATATGAATTGGGATTTCTCAATAGCAATTTTTTTTTTTTTCAATTTAAACTTAAAAAGGTGCAGAAACACTACCAAATTTTCATTTATTCAATTGTAATAATTGTAGTTGCAATAAATAGCAATAATTTTAAACAGTTTTATATTAAAATGTTCAATTTAAAAAATCATGGAATTTAGAATTAGAGGTTAAAATTTGATAACATACGTAATAAAATATTTAATATTAAGTATACGCCATGCCGACGTAATAATAAAAATTTCTCTAATCTGTTGCATACTTTCCCAAACAATCTAAGGCCAAATTGCGATAATTAGTTAGTTTAGTTTATTGAGATTTCTTTGTTTTATTATAAAGAAAAATTGATAATATGGCATATTATTTTAATTACAATTTACCAAAAATTAATTTGCTTACGCAGCATGCTTATCACAGATAAGAAATATTAATTATATCCAAATAGCGTCTTTCGAGTCGAATCAAAATTACAAAATTAGAAAATTACAAATTACAAATTCTCTTAAAAAAAATGTATAGGGATTTCGTTCGATACCGAATGCCGTATGTTAGGCTTTAGTTTGTTTAATTTAAAAGTTAATTAGTTAGTTGAGTTTATTGAGACGTCTTTCTTTTCACATTACAAGTTTTATTATAAAGAAAACTTAAAACTATGACGTATTATTTTAATTATAATTCACTAAAAATTAATTTGATTATGCAGCATGCTTATCAAAAGTTAGAACTATTAATGACATAAAATTAACAAATTAGAGAGATAAGTGCTCGCTCACGGCACTTACCAAAATTAGTAGAATTTTAACTACCAAAAGTGCATTTAAAAAAAGAAAGAAATAAATTTAAAACTAAATTAAATACTTTGACTGTTTCAAACAACACAAACTCCACGAAGCACTTATAGCTTGTCTGTAGACGCACCCAGGGTCAGGCGGGAATCGAACCCACACTTCCATATTGATAAGACTAATGCTCATGCACTAAACTACAGAGGCACCCCTTAAAACTCACAACTCCAAATTACAATTAATTACAAACAAAAAATTATTGTTATAAATAAGTAAAAAAAGTTATTACCCCTGTGAACTGTGACTTGAAATTGAATATAAGTTCTGATCAGGAAAACTATCAGGAACATCTCTTGCAATATGCCAATAGATAAAATGTATCGAGTGTTTGATCAATTATAACTACGTTCGCTAGATAAAATATCATACATGTCACTGCCTACAAAGACGAAAGTCGATCAACAAATCGTCTCATTAAATCGAGAGCATAGAAAATAATCGGTGATAATTTACCCTTTTCATAAATAATATTTTTTTTATTTATCTTCTTTTTTTTCTATTAAAAAATTTTTAATTATTCTAAATCAGTGTTTACCACTAGAACGCCCGCGGGCATTGTTTATGGGTTAGTTTCTAATACGTGTGAGCTAAAGTGAGAAAGAACAATATTACAAGTGTTGCCAGTGAAGAATTTCGCACCACTGGCTTCCAAACTACGCATTTGAAGAAATATTAGACGTGACATCTTTTAAGTTTTTTTTTAAATGGGTAAAGTACAAATGCGGACCCGACAATTTTTTTCGTAAAGAACAAACCACAGTAATTTTACTAATAATATTGATTGAACTTTAATAAAAAAAATAAAACAACAACATAAAGTTAACTTCAAGAAAATGATAATAATAAGAAAAATCAAATCGAAGTAAAAAATAAATAAAAATTTTTCACTCGAACTTTTTCTGAAATATGCGAATTAATTGTTCCGATATTTTATGACTTTATTTATATCAATATCATAAGGAAAACATTTTATTCGAATGAGATCTTCCAAATGACTATCGGAAAGTCTGTTTCTGTGTTTGGTCAGAATATTTGTCAAAGTAGAAAATGCAACTTTGCAGCAATACGTGGAGGCAAACATTGAATGAATTCGGTAAACAGCGTCCTTAGTTTTTGGATAACTCTCTTCCTTTATTTGTTTCCAAAATTCTATGCCCGTGCCAAGAGGTAATGAAATGTCACACCTCATTCTATGCAGTTGTTCGTGGAGCTCTGTATCTTGATCCAAAATATTACACTGTAGTGGAGCATTTAACAAGACAACTGCGTCTTCAATTATTTTGAAATCGTGAAATCGATCTTCAAATATTTGCTTATAATCTTTTAACGTGTCAGAAAATTGCGACTTATGATTTAGAATGGTGTTTTTATTATTTGACAAGTTTTGTTTTATTCTTTAGCAGTTCTATCTCGGCTATATTGACTAACAATTCAATCGATAATAATTAAGTTACAACTTCAATATTAATAAAAGGACAAAGTAATACACAAAAAGCAATACAATAAATACCGTTAGCAATTTAATAAGAAGTTTTAAAAAGCGCTAGTGATGTACATATAGGGTTACGATTACAGTTTTAGTAATCGGCAACACTGAATATATCAACTTTACTTGTGTTATTCAGTCATAAACAAGCAGTTGCCAAAGGAGGGTATACGCCGCTTGTTTCTTTAATTTTATAAAAAAAGAGAATAAGAAAATGCCTATGTATGTGTTTGGTAAACAATGTTCTAAATACATTTTCAAACAATATGACGTTCGAATATTTCCATTTTTTTCATTGAAATAGTTTTTGAAATACTAAACTACATTGGCAACGCATAATGAAGAATTGGCCCCTTAAGCAATAACCTTATATGAAAGTAATTTAGTTTCAATTCGTAATAATTTTCTAGTAAAAAGTTTTGAAAAGACCCCTTTAATCAAATTAGCTTTCTTGGAGGTACATGAAACATGATTGTTAAATTTATTAAGATCAAAATTAATCAAAATTAACTCCAAGGTATTTTAAACTATCATAAAATTTTTTCTCATTGCCATTCAATGTCAAATTTTAATAATTTTACTTTCTGGTAAAACAAAATATTTACATTTTCCAGAAATATTACGCACACAGATTGCTTTGCTATTAACAGCATTTGTTTTTATAACATTATCTTAAAAGTGAAATTAATATATGAAATACAAATTAAGTATACGCTTATAAACCGTTAATGAATGCATACAAAACGAACATATAATGTTGCATACCCTGAAGGGCTTATTTGCTATCGAAACTGTACGTATGATTAACATCAGAAATAAAGAAAAAATATAGTTATATTTTTTAAAGTACATACATATTAATAATATTTATATACAGTAAAACCTTGATATACCTGTTAATTGATTGGAGACCCTAATCCGGATTATCAAATAAAAGTTTTGAAACGTTGTTCTTGTCTTAAAAATGCTTTCGAAACTCATATCGCATGATATATTAACGGAATTCACGGTTCGTAGTAAAGGCTTTGTTGAAATTGCAGCTGTAGTAGTACAACAACAACAACAACAAAATATATTGATTTACTAAAGCTACAACAACTACAAATTCCAGCATTTCACAATAAAAATCTTAAGGCTAATTATTTGGCTTGGAAAAATAGGCATTCGCTTTTGGTTGTAGTGTTCAAGTGTCATAAACTTTTTGCCAAAGCTAAATCAAGCTATTTGTGAAGCACTAAAAATTTTCTAATATCGACATGATTTTCTTCTTTTGTATTTTATTAATGTACAGAAACAAAAGACATGGAATAGCGTATCCAAAGGCAGGAGAATCTGGAATTGGAAGTAATAGAGATTAACATTAAACTACAGTTAGCATGCATTCCGGATTATGCAGTTACAATCGATAATGATCAGATTATAGAGTACTCTATGTAATAAAAAGAGTTGTCCCGATTAACGAATAATCCAGATTAGCGCTGTACGCATTATCAAGGTTTTACTGTTTTAATACAAAAAAAATATAACATTTTATTTAATTTCAAATAACTTTCCGAAATTAATATTGTATTGTATATTTGTTGTATTTTATTTTTTTTAAGCGGAAAAAACTTTGTTAATTTCATATTCATTAAATTAATTGATTGATTTTTTTTTTGATTATTGGCAATTTGTAAAATATTCCACACATTCATAAAGAAATATTTTTATTTATTTTCCAAAGCAAGAAATAATTTATTAATATTTAACATATAATTTATTTTCCTATTACAGAGAAACAAATGCGAGAATGAAATGAAAATTTTTGTCAGGTTTGTATGAACAAATAAATAATATTTGCGATTTTAAACACATTTCATATTTTCCCATTTTCATATTATTCAATAGATTTTTATAAATTCGAATGCGAGTAAAACTCTTGTTGTGCCAACAATTAAATCGTGACCACATTTTTCAATTTGTGTACAAATTTTATTTCACTACTGACTGAGTATTGTTGCCGCCAGCATGGCATTAATGAAACAGTTTAATGGGTGCTTTGATTTCATTAGTTCAATAAAAATTAATTTCGACAAGCAACGGAAGAGGGCATTTGTATACGGCAACGCAGTTTCTTTGAAATTTCCACTCTAAAATTATTAAATAAATTCGCAAAATTTCCAGTAAAATTTAAGTATTCAATAGGATTTTGTATGCAGCGACTTGCCCAGTGTTCTCCCTTAATTATTAGGCAAATCTTTTGAATTTTTGAATATAACACTTAAAAGCAGATTGTGCAATTAACTCAAACCACTGTGATCAAAAGAGCTCAAAAAGTGAACAAAGCAATTCGGCAAAGAAAATTTTTTATATATAAACATTATATAACTGTTGTACTTTGCATTAACTACACCAACGTCAAGTTAGCGTGACAATAATTTGGGTATATTTTTTTTGAAATAAAACTCTCGCTTTAAAAACAATTTCTTTATTTTACAATTTTTTTTTTTGAATGTTTTCCATCAACTAAAAAGCTTTTTGACCACTATGCGATATGCTTATGTCAGCTTCCTTGTCTCCCTCAAAATAGTTAAAAAAAAATGTTTTTTTTGTTCTGCTCTTTGGTGCGGATATTTTAGATTTTCATTTTGTTTTGGTATTGATTGAAATTGAACAACAAATTGAAGCTTTAAAGTAGTCGATAATGAACACTTAATGAGAAATATTAAAGTCATTACAGAGAGCATTAGTTTAATTTTTCTGGTGATTTTAAAGCAACTGTTGTTGAGGAATAAATGCTAAAAAACTTTTATTTAAAGAAAAAAAAATAAAAATTAGAAGAGGAAAAACGTGTTTATAAAATACGCATCTCCAATAGAAAATAGAAAGAATCAGTTCCTAAAACAAAATTGAAAATAAAATTAAATGTAATTTTTTGCTCTTTTTCTAGAAACTTAGTTTTTGGAAACAACAAAAGTCAACTGGTATGGTCTTATTAGGCGTCCAAACTGCTTTTGACTCGGTGTGGCATGAAGGGCTTTTTTTTTAAAAAAATGTTTCACTATGGCTTTCCGACACAACTTATGAAAATAATTCAAAACTTTCATACACTACGCTTCTTCCGAGTACATATTGGTTCATCATGTTCTGACTCTTTGAGCATTACAGCAGGTTGCCCACAGGGCTCCTGTTTGTCTCTTTTCTCTATAATCTATAACACATGCGATTTCCTACATTTAAGTTACAATATGGCGATTAACGAATGGAAAATTAAAAGTCATGTGATATTTTGGATTTTATAAAAAAAAATCAAATGACAAAAAAAAATATATGAACAAAATTTCAGTACAACTGTTCTGTCTATCACACAAGCGAAAACTACAGGGTATCGTTGAGTGCATTTTCCAATAATTTTACGCTTCACGTACAAATTAGTTACGCTTGTGAAACAGGAATAAATTAATACGTGCGTGGGTGTGTGTCTGTGTTTGTGGGTGGTGGGTGTGAGTATGTGGTTGCTTTGAAAAGTTTCATTCAACATTTTCTTACGTTATTTTAATTTATTCAAAAATTTCAATTCTATAATTAAAAGAAAAAATAATTACACACAGGAGTATAATTTGCCATCGGACAAAGAGGGCAAAGAACTTCTTATGAAAATTGTGATGATGGTTATGTTGTAGGGGCTGCTTTTGGCTAAACCAGTTGAAGCGAAACTTTTGAATTGAAATCCTGTTCCTGTCATTCAATATTTGCGTGATATTTTTTTTGCATTTCGCAAATTTTTTATGACGCGGAAATTTTCGCCTTCGATACGAATACAATACAGAAATTCGAATAGAATTTAATATGATTATTTTTAAAATTATATATAATTATAATATAATTATTATATAATTATAAGAGTACATTTTATGGTTGCTCCATAATATATATTTATCAAGCAGACTCAATTAATCTAATAATTTTTTTGATCGTGTATGTTTTGACACAACGTGTATGTCAAAAGTTGTTTACATTTTATGCACGCAAATAACACTTTTAGTCATTTCTTTATTGTGAGAGAGGATTGCCAAACCCAATTAAGCCGAACATAAATAACATTTATGTTTTTCTTGCTATTGTAGCCTGCCTGTGTTTACTTTTGAGTGAGTAGTAGTCTCTTTTTTTGACATCCCAAAGTTAATTTACACAAAAATAATGCCTGTTGTTTTTTGTGTTGTTCATTGTTGTAGAGCTGCATAGACCTAATAAATAGACCTTGAGCGAGACTTTGGGGAAAAAAATTATATAAATGAAAAACTGAAACATTTTACTGAATTTTTTGTGTAATTCGGTTGTTTCCCATTTCTGACTTTTTTTTTAAGCAACCACCTGCACACAGCACAAAATAATTTAAATCCATCAATCCATTAAAATGAACCGCGTTCCAAATATCACGATATATATTGAACTTGCAGCAGTGCCATTACGGATTAACTTAACCCATTAACGGCCGCTGTAGTACAAATAGTGCGCTATTTCAAGTTAAAATAAAAAATTCTCTTAAGCAGTATTTTAACTGTCAATAAAAGCACATGCAAAAATTATGAATAAAAAATAAATCTTAGTTATAAAATAATAATGAGGATAATCCCTATTTTTTTGCTAGAGACCAGTGCAAAAACAATTAAACCAGACATAAACAAGATTTTTGTTTTTTTCTCTTTTTTGCTACTGTAGTCATCCGTTATTGACATCTTCATTGCGTTTTACACAAACAAAATGCCCTTCTTTTTAGTATTGTTGTTTTTTTATTGTAGAATTGCGACTACTTCATAATATATGTATACTTTGGGTTGCTCGCAGTTGATATTTAATTACTTATTTACTGTCAATTGAACATCAAATAGTCATAACAAATTTTCATCCACGTTTCTTCATGACATTCTTAATTACGCCCGATTTAAATCGTGTTGAGTTCGTTTAATGTCGGCTTCGTAGGCTGCAATGTTGTTTATTTTATATTTTATTCTTGAAAATTTATTCTTATGCTAAGATTTAGAGGTTTTGAACTCTGAAGTTCAATTACCTCTGTTGCGTTGAATGCTCCATTGGAAATAACTCGCGCACAAACACACGCAATGCCGGAAATCGTTTAGGTTTACTTTCTTCAAAAACAATAAAATTAAAACAATAATTCATAAGATGTGAAAGTAAAAAGAGGAAAAGATGAAATTACCTTCAATTGTCTAAAGAATTTGTTTGAATAAAAAGACAGGAAACCGGAATTTAATATTCACAAAAGAATTATTTGCAAGAGAAATTATTTTATTGATTGCCCTAAAACTTTTAATGCCACAAAACCGAAGAATTTTCATTCTAATACGAGTATTGTATTCTTAGTTTTTTTTTTTTTTTTATAAAATTTGTTGCTGGCAATTTTTATATTTTCAAAAAAGAGCAATAGGGCAGCAAGTAAACTAGCAAAATTTTCTGATTCTAATTTCTTATTGGCAAATAGAAATGGAGTTACTGATGATTGAATAGTTAAACGTGTAACCAGAAAACCCGCGTTCGATTTCCAGCTTGGCCAATGCAAAAATATTTTCTGAGTTTACTGTGCTACAGCACCTTCCTTCTTCGGTGTTTGAGCTAAGTAAAGTAATAAATAAAAAGGCTCCTCTTAGCTTGACTACCTATTCTGACGCACGGTTTTTTCTTGATAAAAAAAACAAACTAGATTAAAAAAAAAAAAAAATTTTTTTTCTTAACACTTTTTTTTAACCTTTTTTATTATTTTAACAATCTAATCTAAAAAAAAATTTTTTTAATTTTGTTTTATTAAATATTTAAGACAAAAAAAAAACTATTCAAACGACCGAAGTCTGACCGGCGAATCGTATATTACAGTACGCACGATATCCATGGGGAAATTGTATACTGGGCGGATTATTGCATTAGTAACAGATTCCAAATTTTTGTGGTGAGTAGTGCTGATCAAGGCTTCTATAACAGGTACATGGCCATCTAGACTTCATGGTGTGGCTAATCATCCGTAGAAATTAATTTTGGTAAATTGTTTTTTAACCAGTCTTGACTGGTTTTTGCCTTCTGGACTGGAGCAGAGTGCTGTTGAAAGGTCCACGGCTCATTAGCTTGGTACACTTTCGCCGAAATTTTCCCACCTTTTTTTGCAAAAATTAAGCTTGGAGGGGACTCCTCACCTTACCAACACAAAAGCAGGATGGTGACCTATTCGAACTCTAGAAAGCAATTCATTTGCTTGCAGTGATAACTGAGCAGAGACACTATCGTTTTCTTTATTGAACGACTCTTCCACAGTAGAAATTTTCTCATCAGTAAAGAGAATTTTTCTGTGGTCGTTACTGGCGTACTCTGGCCAATCAATGCTTTTAATTTTTGCTTGCCACCGTACGTAAATGCCCAGTATGTCCTTCGTAAGCCGCAAAGTCGCAAGTCTGCGAGAAACGGATACCTTCGCTTTATTTATTCTCCCCCGACAATATTTGCTGTTTTCAGAGTGGATTTCAATAAATTCGATGCGGCACAGCTTTGACGTCTCTGGGGAGTTCGCACACATCATGGACGGCCAGATGTCGGACAGTCTGCACGTCTACCAGTATCATCAAACAGTTTCTCAGCACAATCTACTGAGCGTCTGAACGTTAGAAAAATGTCTCCAGTTTCACATTTTTTAGGCCTTTTTATACTTTTTATACTTTTAACAATTTTTATACTTTTTATAATTTTTATACTTTTTATACGAAAATGAAGTATAAATGTTAATTGTCAAAAAACTGTCTACGTAAAGGGAGTATGATTAGTGGCTTTCTTGCAGTGGAGGTGATTAACACTGTGTCAGTAATTATGAAATTATAATGCGTCAAATTAACAGCAGAGACGGCGTAACTTTGTTTTATAATTAACAAGCAACTGCAGAGTTGTGCAAGAATTAATCTCAATCTTCCTACCCCTCTCAGCAGCTGTCTATTATCCCAACGATTCTCTCCACTCAATGCATTGCATACACGTAGGTCATATCCCCTGAGCACTGGCCCAAGAAAACAAAATTTAAACATGTCAATAACTACATCAAGGTGATTAAACCAATTTCGGTTCTGAACTTTTTTTTTGTTTTGCCACACTTTATTATATGCTACCAGCCAATTTCCATATTGCAGGCTTTCGTTTAAATATTTTTCATAAGTTTTTCTGTGGCGACCACAAATATTATAATAAACTTGCCGTACATTATCATTCATAGTAAATATTTCTTAAAAAAATATAAATATTTTGTAAAAATAAACAACAGTGAGAAAAAATAAACATAATAAATGTGTTGCTTGGTTTTGCAAACAACAACATGTTGAACAATAATAAATATTGAAAAAAACAATACCAATTACATGTAGTTGTTGCAAATACAGCAAAATCAAGGCTCTTACAAAACAGAAAAAACTGCAACATATAAATTAAATAAAAACAAAATCAAATAATATTTAATACAGCGCGATATTTGTGTAAAGACTACGGTCACATGGCAAACCGAGCGTTGTATTTAAAGGTCTTGATAATTATTATTTATAAATTATGCTGAGAATTTCTTCGTCAATCGTGGGTCCACGTCTGCTCAAGCGAAAGCAATAGCAATACTTTCCTCATGTAGCGCTGCCGTGATTTGCCGTGTAGTGTCCGTCTAAAGGCCGTGTTCGCTTACGGGAAGTGTCCGTTAAAGAAGATTCCACTGTATTCTAATTATATATAAATCTCTATATAACTTCCACCAGCTTCATAGAAATGAAGGTGGCTGAAACAAGAAACAAGAATAAAAATATGCAGCAAATGGAAGCGAAAATAAAATTAATTTATAAAAAAATACTAAACTAAACGTATTTCATTTATCAGATTTTAATTTATTTTCCGCAAGGTTTTTAATTCATTTTAATTAAAAGACAGAGAGAGAGAGAGAACGAAAAACAGCTGCATAAAAATACAGGATTTTTTCACTTCTCCTCCTTCTTTTTGGCTGCCGTTGCATTTTTATTTTATTTCTCAATAAATGCAACTTTTCTTTACTTATTCTGTAATAATTATGATTATGATTATTTTTTTCTTGATGTTGGGCAAGAAGTTAATTACAAAGAAAGAAGAATTTCCAGACACACTTAAGACCAGTCAACAACACATGTGAAAGTTTGAAAAGTTTTCTGTGCAAAAATATAATTTCCATTGAAAGTCTTTAAATCTGTAAAACAAAAAAAAAATGCCAGTGTGTTCGGAAACTATTATATTGCGGATTGAAATTACCTGGGTAGGTGTGTGAGAGTTGTTAACAGGTCAGTCTGGTTTGCTAATTTTTTTATTTTAAATTCTCATGAAATGAATGAATGAGTGAATGAATGAAAATTATGTTGTGTTAAAAGTTCATACTTAATATCACAATAATATGAAAAATTACTTGTAGTTGAAATAAATATTACGAATTTTAAATTTTCATAAAATAATATTTTCCTGCTACGGCAGTTGATTTTTGGGAAGCAACTGAACGCTGCTTAAGATATTAATAAAACTGTTAATAACAGTAGACTACACTTCCGTTACTACACCATCTGTCTCTCCTCTACAAAATCCTTAGTGCCAAAGAAGAATGTCATTATTGTTTTAGTAGGCATCCTAATTGCGTGAGTGATAGTTTTCTTTATAAAAAAAGTTGACTTTACTGCGCTTTACTTTTGTTACGCTGACCATAAGCAATGTAGAATAGCAATTACCATTACGTTCGGACTATTTGTTATTAAACTTTAATTTAAGTTGTTTTTTTTTTCTCTCAAAAAGTGCAATGAATTCGTTTATTTTCAAAATTTGTTAATAAAACATTCTTATGCACGTGGTAAAGGCACTGGAGCCACGTTTTACGTCGTTAAAGGGAGTAGGGAAAATGTGAAGCAAACCAGAAAGACACAAATCGGGAGCATATTATCTTGTTTTCTGATTTCAAACGAAAAATAATGAAATTTCTAGCGACCTCAATTTTTGCAGAGGAGAAAATTTTTTTTTTTGTGGCAACACTGATTTTATGCAAGAAGCGATAATACCGCCTACTGCTTTGAATGCTCAATCTAAAACGGGTAATGTTGTTTAAGTGCGTGTAAATGATAGAATAACAAAGCGATCATGGGCGGCATTTTGCCTATCCCTGCCCCAGTGTAATGTGTTCGTTTTTCGTTTTGTTATTAAAAACATGTTCCTGCATGTTCCTGCATGTCAAGTGCAATTATTGTTAAAATTATAAATTTTCTATCATTATATTACTTGCATTCTCGTTACATTCAATAAAGTAATTCAAAATGCATATTTAATAAATTGCTTTACCATGAACGATATAATTTTTCTATTCATTTCATAATTGTCGACATAAAAATTAATTGGTAAAAAAAAAAAACCGGAAAAGCATAAAAGTTGCTGCAACTGCAGCATAACTAAAATGAAAAATAAAGTTCCAACATGTTATGATATCTTGAGGGCAACATTATACAGGAGCTAGGACGGAGGGAATGGATAAAAGATGCATCATAATAATATTTTATTTCACAATATTTTAATAGATTTTTCATAAAACTGAAACTTGTGCACATACTGTTGCTTGCGCTGGTATTTGCGGAAATGTTGTCCTTGATATTGTTGTTCCATTTACAGAGAACTACTGCTGCCCGTAATACAGTCTACAATATTATTTCAATATGTTTGTTTTCTTTTTCTTTATTCTCTTCTCGGTTTCTATGCTTCTTAAACTAAGTGCAATTTGTTGTTAGCAATTTTTAGTTTTACTGCGCTACTGCTTGTGCTTCTGCTTATTTTGCATAACGATATTCTATAATTTTCATACACTCTGGTGCAGTCAAGTGGTGCGTTTGTAAACGATTTGTCTCCCATTAGATTGTGCCAGGGATTGTAAAAAAATTCTTAAATGCATGAAGTTATTTTAATCAGGTTCAAGTTCACTTTTTCAAATCACTATTAGTCCGAGTTTAGACAGGCGAACATTTCAAAGAAAAACATTCGGAATTGTCTATTTTTTCATTTGCGTTCGTACACGCGAAAATGTTGCCGGTATTGGCAAAGAATTGAATTATCAATGAATATCTTTTAAATATTCTAGGCAAAATTACAAACCAGATTTCTTATAGATCTAGAGAAGTGGAGGAATATAAATAAGTAAGACGGTGATTGGATACATACAATAAGGAATAAGGAGGTTAATACTTCGATCCTTATAAAATCCAGAAAGTAGCAGTGTAAAAAGCGAATGGAATAGCGCGAGACAGAAACTGAGATTCTAAGTCAAAAAACGTATCGAACAATTCGCTGTTATTTTTACATAGAATATTAAATTTTTATAATTATAAAATTATTCACAAATACTTTTCTTAACTTTTTCATAAAAGCAAAACAACCTTTGACGTTCGGCATAAATATGCGCTACAAATTATATCTGTTTCAGCTGCATAACAAAACAGTCCGAACTTTTTTTTTTAAGAGTAAAAAGAGAATTACTCTCTGAATGTGACAAAGTTGAGCAAAATTGCTGGAACGCAAAAAACCACAATTGAACATCTTGAAATACTAATGCTGCCTACTTTCTCTAATAAATTTTCATTTCAGTTAATAATAATATTTTATAATATTTTTAATAATATTAATATTTATTTATTTATAATATTTTTTAAAACAAAACATTTGCATAATTGGCTGTAAAAAATGAATGATAATAAACTGAGAAAAAGTAGAAGCCATTTTTTATTAAACAAAGTGCTAAATCTGCACAAATATATGCACTTACAACTTCAGGTTTATTTCAAAAATCTTCCATTTTGCTTTCAATAAAAACTTTCGCCCTCTATTTAAAAATTTTTGGATTTTTAAATGTAAACAAAAAAACAGCTGACAATTTAATTCTAGTGCGAAATTAACCTAAAAGAAAAAGTACGCACAACTTTGTACAGGAAATTATAAATTATACACTTGAACCATTTATACATTTAAGATGATATAAAAAAAATAAAAGGGGCTACCTAGTATTCCGGCCGTGCTCGTCGTTGGGTGTGGTTCATTAGTTTCCCGTAATGTATACGCATATGTTATTCGTCACAATAGATTTTAAATTTTAGGTAGCATTGCTCCGAAATTCTAGTGATTCTATAAATATATATATATAATTAAAAAAATAAAACTGCAGTTGACGAAAAAAATTATATGGGCCATGGTGAAATTCGCCACATTATACTAATCCCTCCCTCCATGCTGATAAAAAAAAAATCCACTTATCAGCCCGATAAAAAAATTAAGAAAAAAAAAAGGTTTACCCCATTTGTCTTCACCTTTCGTACCACCGTAACTCTAAATTCAAAATTCCATATTTGTAAACAATTATATGTCAGAAATTACATTATTTAATAATTAAATTTATGTATGAATATCCGTTAAATTAAATAAATAAAAAATTACAAAAAGAATTAAAATTAAACAAGTTAATAAAAGTTAGTAAATTAAAGTGTAAAAAAAAATTTATATTAATAACAAGAAAACTTCTTCCATATGATTGATGTATGAAGAATAGAAAGTGTGAAAAAAAATTAGGATAATGTAATGTAAATATCGTTCGGGTAGTTTTAATAATTTAATTATGGAAAAAAAATTTTAAATGTCAAGAAAGGAAATGATTACATAAAAAACTGGAAAGAAATTGAAGTAAAATTTCAAATATCTAATATTACTATTTCTTAATCAATTAAATGCAAATTTTTAAAACAAAAAACCTTAAATAAATAAATAAAAAATAAAAAACTTAAAATAAAAAACTTCCTGAAGATGTTAACCGAAGGTTAACGAAATATCGAAGAGAGAATAAATAAACAGAGAAAAAACCTTAAAGCTAAAAAAAATAGATTGTTAAAATAATAAAAAAGGTTAAAAAAAAGTATTAAGAAAAATATTACATTACATATATATGTATGCATATGAGTGGATTATATTATTAATTTGGAGTTTTATTCTCTCTTCATAACAGAATCCACTTTACAAAATTAGAAATTGGTGGTACATGTATGTATGTATTATTATTATGTATGTGTTATTATTATTATAAACTAAACATATAATTTAAATTTAAAAAAATTAAAATTTTAATAATTTTAGATACAGCGAATTTAACTAATTTTTCAGATATAGCAAATCAAATGGTGAATTTAAATTTCAATTTGCTTTGATAAAACAAATTATTTTTATTCCAATAAATTCTTTAATTTAGGTATTTGGCTTCTTTACTTTTGAGGTAAACGCAAAACAAATAATCACACAATATATGTAGATGAAATAAAGTTTATCAATCCGTATTTTCCAACCCAATCGATTCGGATTATTCCACACAAAATTTATAGTATTAATGTATTTTCTCTTCCGATCCTTCTAATTGCCATTGGGATTCAATGAAAATTTCTCCCAAAACAATATTTTCATAAATATTCTGTTTCCAATTGAATTAGGAAAACGAGAATTATTTTGAAAATCCCCAAATCTTCATCAGGAAACAGGATCACAAAGGCGTTATATACATATATATGTGTATATATTTTGTTTTATTAATAATATTTATATATTGTTTTTAATTTAGTTTTTCTTTTTAAATAATCTTTATTCGAAAATCAAAAATCTAAATTTTTTCTCTATTTTATTTTTTTCTCTTTTTTTTTCAATATTCAGGAAAATCATAGCCAATTCTTTTTCCTTTTTTTTTTTTTTTGTTAAAACAAAGTATATTTTTTCTTAATACTTTTTTTAACCTTTTTTATTATTTTAACAATCTATTTTTTTAAGCTTTAAGGTTTTTTCTCTTTTTATTTATTATTTTTATATTTATTTTCGATATTTCGTTAACCTTCGGTTAACATCTTCAGGAAGTTTTTATTTTTTTTTTTTTTATTTATAAAAACTTTCTGAAGATGTTAACCGAAGGTTAACGAAATATGGAAAATAAATATAAAAATAATAAATAAAAAGAGAAAAAACCTTAAAGCTTAAAAAAATAGATTGTTAAAATTCAAAGTATATTTTTACACAAACAAAAATGTATTTCCATAAAATCAAAAATAAACCAATTTAATCGCTCTCACACACTCTCTAATTTTCTGTCAAAATAGTGCAAAAATTTTTATCTGTAACGCTTTTCGACTGATTTGTGCAAGTTTTAAATGTTTTGTTATCCATCTGGAACACCCCTATTGTTGAATCAGCTGTCGGGCGAATTGGCTAATGAGTTCACTTGCTAAAGAATTTTCCTTGATTTATATATATGTACATATATGTATATTAAAGATTATGGCTTAATTTCAAACAACTGATGTTTAACCGTGGGAATGATAATACTGAAATGCGCTTAGAAAATTCGTTGCGACTTCTCACAAATTCCTTTGCTACTCCTTTCCACCTCTACCACTTGTAACGCACACATCCTTCTGCCCTGAAATATTTGTTATTTATCAGTTATCTTTCAGTAGCAAGTATGGCATTATTGTTACAGAATAGAGACATAAAAAGAAGTTGAAAAAGAAAACAAAAATTTGTTAAACACATTCATACCTTGAAGCTGCAAATGTTTCCAGTCTACCAAGTACAAGTTTAATGCAAAAGCCATCACATGCTTATAGGAATATTGGCAAATAGGGTACGGCTAAAAGGAACGAGAGATGAATATTAGAAGCAAAAAAACTAATTATAAAACGTTTTGCAATAAAAGTTGATAATAATGTAAATGAAATAATTGTTGGAAGAATTGGCAAGTGATATGTACTTTTCTTCATTGGGTTTTAAAATAGTGGATCCAAGATAACCGGATCTGTGGAAGGCGGAAAACTGTTTTTTACTCTCCCAGGACAATACAAAATGTCACTTCAGCGTTGGTTATCGGCATTATGGCAGCAGACATCACGTGCTCGTGCAACGCCATAAACGTTTTTCTACAACTTAAGAAAATATTGCCAAACGTGAAAATTGGTTGTGTAAAGCATATTCGGAACATGAATTTAAGAACAACTGGGAAACTGTTCGTGGCCTGCACAGTTCTCAAGAAAACTTCATTCTCGAAAGGTATAAACTACACGTAGAAAATGTTTGTTATGAAAGATGCTTCATCTGCTCTTTACGCTCAAATATTTCAACGTTAAACTTTGGTCAGCAATCAATACACATACCTGCATATATAGCGATTTTCGTTTTAATCAGAGCCTACGAATTGTTTTTGAGCTTTTTCGAGGGTTTCGATGGCTGACAAAACCAAAAAGTACTGGTTTCGAGCCACAAAAAAATTTCGCATTTCTTCTGATGTGCATTAGTGTAGATTTGTGTGAGTTGTTGTCGGAAAGTTTTAGAAGGCGAAAGCATAGTCACTGGTCAATGAACAGCTCATACCAATACACAGGCACATCAGGGCGCCCTCCTTCGTCGGTATTGTGTATCAGCAGCGAAGTAAAATGCAAAAATTACAAAAAATGGCTACAAAACCACAGTTTCAAAATTGGATACGTCTCCTTGACATCAGAGGCGCAAAAGCAGCGTTAGTAAAGTTGACCCCTCTCTACCTTTGCAGCAACTGTCACTATTCCTTTCATCTAGTTCCAGCCCAATACATCGCACTATCAGGGTTCATCCCCTAAGTGCTGGTGCCAGAGAAATAAAGAATTTAAAATGGTGTGACACTATTCCCCTAAATTTATTAACAAATTGTTATGATCTAATTCGCACAATGTTTCATAATTATTTGCTGTCAGCTACTGATTACTAAATGATAAATTTGACAGAACTGCCTACTGAGCACAAATTCCACAATCCATTGCGGTCTTAAAGGAAAACTCTTTGCACAATAAACAAATGCATATGGGAAGTTGCAGTTCTTTTAGTACTTTGTGCTCTGCTCAATTTTAACTTTTTAACACAAAACTAGAGTTGCGGTCATATTAGGCAAATATTTAAAGAAATAAGTGAAATAACTAAATAAAATATTCCGCCGATTCACTTTATAACCGCAACGAGCACAACGTAAATATTAGGCACAATTAAAAGACTGTTAACATTAACGAAGAAGCAACAAAATCAATTAGAAAAGTGTTTTTCCAATACATACATATCGTTACATGTACTGCAAAAGGTCTTAACTTATAAAAAAAAATCCAAAAACCACTTTTGACTGAGTACGAGACGCCGCACAGTAGTGCAACATATTTTGGGAAGACGGCCGGAAATCATTTTGTTTGCTGGCTGTCGTTTTTAAAGTTGTGTCACTCATTTGAAAGTTGGTTAGGTTAGCTGGCGCACCCTTCCCGAAGGAGTGTGCCCCAGTTAAGCCAGAGGGCCATTGAGAGACCACACCCTGGAATCAAACAGAGCTTTGAAAGTAAATACCAGGGAATTTTGTGAACCAACATGTGCGAATGCTCTAACACTAATAAAGAGAGCATGCAAAGGTAATTTTTATTTTTGTTCGATCAAAACTTTAACGCTACGTCTGATAAAACTTTTGCTTCGCGTTGCGTTACAGCTTCGCTTTGACATCTAAGATAAAATGTACATATTTATACGAAACATGCCACATAAAGCACTCTCAGCGGAACGCGAAGCGAAAAGTTCGTCAACTCTCAACTTTTTGCTAGAAGCTAGAATAATTTTTTTTTACTCGTGTCTTCTATTCGATTCTTTTCCTTTTAAAACAGAAGAACATTGTAAAATATATCGTCGAATAACATTATTGACTTTTTTTTTATAATAAAAAAATGATATAGCAAAATTATGAACCACTTTTTGTTGGAAAACAACCAGTGCGCGAGAGTTGTCAAAGTTTTTATTGTATCGTACACCTTTTGCTTTACGCTTTTCTGTCAAATTTAGAATCGTCACGCAAAGCGACAAAGTTCTATGTGACATGGCCTTTAGTCTTGTGTGATTATTCAAGCAAGCAGTTTGTATATACGCATGTTACTTGAAAACCAAGGCTGCCACTTTATTGTTAATTATTGATAAGAGCAGATTGTGTAGTAGTTTTTTTTCCTAGACTCTGCAATGAATACGAGAAACATTTTTTATTTGCCGAAAATTACTTCGGTAAAGGTGAGTGCTTAGTATGCCAACGCACAGTGAATCGTAATTATAAATATTTCATACTTCAGACACTATCATTTAAGTCATATATAAAATAAATATAAGGGAAATTATTCAAAAATGTGATTTTGAGGTTAGTTCTTTTAGTTTCTTTAGCGTTATTTTTTTTAATTAAAAATAAGGAGGCAACACTTAAAAAATGTAAATATTATATTCTATTTGTTTCTTTCTGGCTTTGCTGTACCTTTCTTTAAAATCTATATAGTATATATAAAATACAAACATGTTAGTTACAATATTTATAATACAATATTTATATATATTTTGGATTCGTCTTTGCTCAGGATAGCATAATAACTACTAAAAATTTTCAAAATAGGACCTGGAGGGCGATTGGGGGGAAATTTCTGCCCCTCCGAAGTGTTCAAACCGATTTTAATGCAATTTAGAACATGGATAGATCTGCATCTAAAACCGTTCATCGGTAATGTACATTTTCAAAACTAGGACCAAGAGGGTAATAGGGGGAAATTTCGGCCTCTCCAAAACTATATTACCGATTTTGATCAACTTTAAAACTTGGATGTATTTGAGTTTAAAAGACACATTGGCAATTGTGCAACTCTGGGAATGTAATACGTGATTAGTTTTTTTAAAACTAGGACCACGAGGGAAAGTAGGGGAAATTTCGACGCCAACGAAACCATCTAACCGATTTTTATGAAATTTAAATGTATTTATGTTTTTGCGTCTAGAAGGACACATATGCTACATATATATATATATGGGGGTGCTGATGGCGAGTAGTCAGCGTGTTGGCTCTGCAACCAGAAAGACCCAGGTTCGATTCCCAGCCGGGTCAAATCAGAAAAAATATTTTTCTGAGTTTTCTGTGCTACAGCACCCTCCTTCGTCGGTATTTGAGCAATAAAACGTCGGCGAAGTAAAATAATAAATAAAATGGCTCCATTAGCTTAAAAATAATGCGTCAAAAAACATCAGAGACGCCGCAACTTTGTTTTATAATTTACACGCAACTGCAGAGTTGTGCAAGAATTAAGCTCTATCTTGCTACCACTTTCACCACCTGTCTATTTCTTCCCTATCCTTCTCTCTAGTTCCAGTGCAATGCATTGCATATGTAGGGGATAGCCCCTGAGCACTGGTCCAAGATAAAAAAATAAAAATATATATATATTTTTTAAATAGAAGCAGGAGGCGACGTAGGGTTAAGATATCTCTTTCCGAAACTGTATAACCCTTGATAATAACGGGAGCGAAGCCGCGGGTAAAAGCTACTTTTATATAAATTAATAAAAAATAAATGTCGTATCATACGGGCTTTAATAACAATTATAATTTATATACATATATTAAAAGTGGGAATTTTTTGGGTATTTTTTTTTTTATTTTGCAGCTCTGCTTTTGCACGTTCTTTGTTTATACTCGTA
The DNA here is from genome assembly GCA_963924685.1 of Dexiosoma caninum. Classification (NCBI taxonomy): domain Eukaryota; kingdom Metazoa; phylum Arthropoda; class Insecta; order Diptera; family Tachinidae; genus Dexiosoma; species Dexiosoma caninum. The sequence continues at coordinate 79,282,016 of OZ004727.1, read as the reverse complement.
GCAGTGCTGAACCTTCGGTTTAGTAGCCATTTTCTATTATTATTTTACTTTGCCGGTGCAACACATTACCTTCCGACAACAACTGACAGACAAAGACACACTAATGCACATCAGAAAAATGCGAGATGTTTATTTTTATTTTAAAATTTTTTTAGTCTGAAACTGGGGTTGAACCCAGGTCTGTTTTAAGTAAATATTTTACATACTGGCAGCATTAATGAAATCAGCGAAAAATAATTACGCTCGAAAACAAGCATAGAATGTGAATGTATGTGTCTGGTGACCCCTGATTTAGACTATATCACAGTGAACAGGTTGATTCAAACTGCGGTTTCTCACACTATTTTGCTGCAACTAAAAATTTCTTCGTAACTTTTAAAATTTTAAATTACTGCAACTTTTTCGTTTTAAGAGATTTTACAGCATTTAAGAGATTTTAGATTTTGCATAATTTTTTACCTCACGAGCTCTTGTAGTAGAAAAATTAATGTTTCGTGTTTGTTAGAAATCTTTTAAAAAGGTTTTTTTAAAAATGTACAAATTTGCCGAAACTTTCATTGCCATCCGATGTAGGGCTAATAAACCAAAGAAATTTTAATAAGGAAAGACAGTTAAAAAGTTGTAAAAAACTAACTTCGTTCGCACCTGTACTGAAAACAGAGAGGTTTTGCCCTTTGGGAATATATGAATATATGACCTTTACTAAAAACATAAAAAACAATAAAGCTGGCAACGTTTGTTAATAGTATGTAGACAGCAACGATTATTGTCCTATGCATTTTCCTAAGCTCTGACGGGTTAAATAGATGATATTAATGACGTTATAACTATCACCCTGTTGACACAAAGAGTACTACTATCGCATAGATAATATGTGTTCTACTCAACTGGTGTTGGAGATTAATTGTTCATGTTCCCTTATTCTAATCAAAAAAGTAATTTCTTCTTAATATTGTGATAAATTAACTGTGAACTTGAACATGACAGAAAAATTTTCTTTAATTTATAATAACTATAGTTCGATTATATTCTAAATATTCTGAAAATCTCCTACTTAATAGAGCATAATTCCTTCTCGTCGAAATGCCTCATAAAAATAGTTTACCAATTTTGTAGTCCGTACGCTGCTCAACATTCTTATAGCCCCATTATATATACTAAAGTGTGGCACAAACACCACAAAAATATCTTACAAGCATTTCATGAAATTGCAATCAGTGTGTATGTATTACTTGCTCATTGCAAAACACATACTTCCAAAAATATTTCTTTTGTTCCACGATCAAAACATTGAAGAAGAGAAAACAAGTACAACAAAACAATGTTAAAATAAAACAACGCTGAAGTAGAAGAAAAATGAAGTAGAAGATCAAAACTATTTTGGAACATTCAAAACATGTTTGAATAACTCGTAGACAAACTTGCAAAGAAACTTTTGCATTTTTTATGAACATAAAAAATCGAATGTATACAAATAAAATAAAAATATCACAATTCATATTAGGTTTGAGGTTCGTTTGTAAGGTTCTTTAAAGAAAAATATTTAAAATTTATAATTTCACCTACATTTAATGCATCCATTTCAATATATATTTACGATTACTAAAATTTAGAAAAATCACGAAAATCAGAAAGTTGAAATTATGAAAAAAATTATATACGTACTTTTTATGTTTTTTTGTGTTTGTTCTTGTGTACTCGATGCTTTTGGTGTAATTTACCGTTTTTTTTATTTCATTGTATTTTTTTGTTTTGATGTGCTGCTTCATTTGAACTCACAAGCACAAACAAAACTATAGAGAGAAACTTTTCAAATGGTGCTTGTTTTGTTTCAATGAGAGTCATGTTTTGTTATGCTTGTTTTGTTGAGAATGTTTACACTGGAATACACGGCTTGGAAGTAGTGTGCTTTAGAATGCAAAACTTTCAATACATTTTGTACAGCTCTTTAGTATATACACCAAGTTTCGCCCGTGTGCACCAAACCAGTTTTTCAGGCCGACGGTCTGTGTTGTTCTGTGCAAAATTTATATCTATATTTACTAAATTAAAACCTTCTCTTTCGAAGTATCAAAATTCCAAGCCAATTAAAATTTATTGACCGCCTGCAAGAGAACTGGTCGCCTGTGCAGCGCATCAAAATACATACAGCTTTAAAATTTTATGCTCTTAATTTTTTTCATTTGTTACTTTAGGGCCTTTTGGCTTTCGTATGACGATATATGTATGTAGTATATGTTTGTAGGCATGTAATTATGCCATCATTTCTCTACTGCTAACGATTGCCTGCACTTGCTCTTTGCTTTGTTATCATCTTCATCGACGGGTTTAACTTTTCCAAGTTACTCGTACTTTCATTTTGGTTGCGCTTTTATTTTTGGTTTTTTTTTTTATCCCAGTGATATACACAGTTGTTCTTCTAGTTGTTCTGTACTTAACAACAACTAAATAATTGTTTGCCAAAAGGCAAACATATTAATGTTGTTCTTTCTATTGTGTTGTTCCATTCTTTCATAATGTTTGCATTAATATTATGAACAATTTAACATTTTGTTTGTACATGCGATTTAATATTTGGCATACATTTTAATGTTGAGTGTTTGTGTGTGTGTGTGTGTGTGTGTGCATGTATGTCTTAATACCCGTACACTTGGAAAAATAATTAGGCTAATTAGATTTTAAGTATGTTTTAAATAGATAAAAGAGCTGCAAAACAGAAAACCCGCAAAAATGAGCACAGTCAAGTGTATGTCTTACATATGTTTTCTAGTTAAATTATGCTGAAATATTGTTGAACAAAAAAAAAAAAAAAAAGTAAAAAATAATTAACATCATTGGCTTTTCCAGTGTATTTCGTACAAGTTTGTAAACAACCCTAAAAACTGGCAGTCGACTGTAGTTACAATAGAAAATAAACCTTTCAAAAAAAATCGTACACCTTCCGGCCAGCATTGAAGCTTAATTACCTACAGTTTGCTACAGCAAAAGTAATTAATTGTAGATGAATAATATTTTGTGCAAAAAAAAAAGGCTACAAATCAGCCCCAGGATAAGTTAGTAAGTAGAAAGCTTAATTAAAGCTTAAAGCAAGGACAGTATGTTAAAATAAAAAAAAAAACCTAAATTAAAATTATATGTTAAATATGAATCAAATACTTTGCTCCAAAATAGCACAATTGAAAGGCTTTGGCAAATCGTCATCATGAATTAAACTTAAAATTTGTATTTAAAATTCTGCATTCTCATCCATCGGTCCTTAAAACATTAAATACTGTTGATTTTATATTTTTGCCCTGCAAACTTTAAAACGATATTATTTATATTTTAATATGTTTTTAGTAATTAATTTCTTTCTTATTTTTTTTTTTTTCGTTAATTAAAATCAACAACAATTTTATATTAACTTGCATATTTACAGGCGTTGGCAATTACAGACACACACACACACACACGCAATCTATAAAAACACACACACAATCACTTGATATTTTGTAATAAAAATCATAATTATTTCAATGCATTTGAAAATACATACTTTACATACATACTTTACAAGCACAAGCAAAGAAGTGTAAAAAAATGTAATAATAATAACCACTATTTTGACAGCATACTTGACCGTACACGATAATCGTTTGTTTGATGTCAGAGACCTAAAAAAAAAGAGTTGACAGCTTTTTATTTGAAAACAAAAACGTTTCACACTTGTTGTTGCTCTTCTACTTATAACATTTTCAACATGCCTAATTGTGATTACAATGAAAATGTACATAAAAGCATAAATTAAATTAAAAATAAATTAACATAAATTCAATTACACAGCAACGAGCATACAAATGCAAACACATACTCACATACGCATGCATGCACGTGCAATACAAATGCAATTTAATAAAACAATCATGCACAGGGATTTGTACGGCAGCATATTTATTTTGAACCCAGCAAGCAAAAGGTCACAGCTTTATTAAAAACATACAGTAGAAATCCTAATAATGGCGGTCAGTATTGCAATTGGAGGACCTTCACCCCGCAGGTATACATTTCTAAAAGAACCTCCGTATCCGGTAATTTTCTTTATTTTTTTTTATCATTGAACACTGCTCAGGGGAAATACCCTACTTGTGCAACGCATATGCCACTTTATTTACTATTTTACATCGCCGATGCTCCTATATCGACAAAAAAAAAAAATTTTTTTTTGACTTGACCCCGATACTTCTAGTTGCACAACCCACACTCTAACCAACTTGCCTTCAGCACCCTCATTAGGGATTTTTCATTGAAATTTACTATGTTTTTGGAAGCAGAAAATTAATTTTGTTTTAATTTGCCACGGATTCAATAGAAATTGAAGATTTAAATTTACCCACATCAGAAGAAATCCATGAGAGTACTAAGTACTACACTTTCATTAACACAGAAAAAATAATGAAATAAAAAACTGTAAAAATCAATAAGTTATAAGAATTTCACTTCAGTCAGTCGAAGGTGGCCCACCTTGTAAAAAAAGTCTGCGACACCGCATGTATTTGGTCGTTATTGAAATTTTTTCTTCATAGTTATTCTTGGGAAACGCGCTACGATTGAGTGAGAAATTTAACTTAACTGAATGTAGTTGTCTGAAATAAATATAAATATGCGAATACAAAAATTTCATGCTTTGGCAGTGCTGCGGAGCTGCACCCTCGTACGAGGGTGGCAATGGCTGAGATGGTTAGCATGTTGACTACAAGACCAAATATTCTGCGTTCGAGGCCAGTATCCAACTACGTTGGGTTTGGTGGCGGACCCTCCCCGAAGGAGAACACCTAGTTCTTAACGGGAATGTAAACCGCTCCTCCAGATTGATAAGACTAATGCTCATGCACTACGGAGTGCCCGGCTAACAACTGCGTATTTTCCTGAAGTGTATTAATTAATGTGCCTTTGTGCCAGTTGTGAATGATCAGTACCGGCTGCAGCTGATGCTGATCCACAAGTAACATCCGAACCTCCAACTTCGTCGGTATTAGGTACCATCATCGGCGAAGTAAAATAATTAATAAAAACTACAAAGAGCTTAAAAAAAATTGCATGTGCCTCCTTGATATCAAAAGACGTGCAACATTACTACAAACAGAAAAAGTGCAAAATTTGTAAAGAAAATGCGGCTTTCTCTGGGTATCCATCCCTTCTATATCTGTCATCTCTATCGCTATTGCTTTTTTATAGACGGTAAAACCTAGTACAGGGTGGCGCAGAAGGAGCAAATGTCTTTGAATTCGTTATTTTTTATTTATTATATTTTTTTTTTTTGTATATATGATTCTAATTGTGCTTTTTCCCTTATAAACTATATGTGAAATTTATTATTACATACCTATATGGTATTCTCATACAGTATGAAAAATATCATAAAGCATTTCATTACAAAAGCAACTCAATAATTGAGGAGGAAAGCATATAGTACTATTTCGCTAACACTTATTTAGCTCATCAGTGGATTTTCCTAATTTTTTTTTTTTTTTTGTTTTCAATATTTTGTAAAGAAGACGTGGGGAATTTAAAATGGAACAGTACACAATTGAACAACATGCCAAAATCTTTGAGTTTTATTTCATAGGATCATCATTATTTTATTCATAATTTACTTAAGAGCGACGAAGCTTATTTCCAATTGAATGGTTTCGTTAATAGGGAAGAAGGGCTGCGAAAAATCCAAGAGTAGCTCAACAGCGAGAATTATACCCACTTAAGTGTACCGTTTGTTGTGAAGTTTCCTCGGAAACGATAATTGCCCCATATTTTTCTTTGAAAATGAACACGGTGTCGCCATTTCCATCACTAGTGTTCGATATAGGAAAATGTTGGAAAATTTTTTAAGGCGAGGCTTGGAATACCATCCGCAAGTATGGTTCCAACAGGATGAGGACACAGCGTACACTGCGAGCGACGCTATGGCTGGTTGTATTTAAACCAGTGATGTTCGCCACATACAACATTTGTTGAAAAATTTACACAGACAGTTGTTGTTCTCTTTTAAAATCTTTCATTCAGTCGTCGTTGAGCAAGCGTTGAATACACATGCGGATGGTTATTGTCATTTTTTTCAGAAATTTATTAAGCATTGTTGTTGTTTCTTGTTGGACGAAGTTCACGAAATGAAATGTGAAAAGTATTTTATGGTAAACAATGCTTTTCAAAACATTCAATGCCTTTTATGTTACAAAACATTAAAAGCGGGTAATGAACACGTTTCAATCAGAGCTAATAATACTTAGATTTGAGGTTAAAGATTTCGATAAAATTAGAACTCTAGAGTTTTGGAGAAATTTAGATGTTGCGATATGTCCCCAGCTAAAAAAAAATTATTTAAAATATTTATCATTATTTTCCACTACTTACTTATGCGAACAAATATTTTTAGACATGAAAAACGTTTAATCCAAACAGCGAAATGAAATGACCTCGTTGAATTTAAAAAATATTTTACCAATTTGCAATTGCCATGCAAGTATTAACATGGAATGTTTAATTTAAAATTTTCAAAGCGATTTTAAAAATTATAATGAGGAATGACAGATGGTTAAACTTTTTAGTCTAATATTTTAATTATATTATTAATTGACCTTTTTTATTATATTTTTTGCAATATATTTATTAACAAGCTGTTAACGAAATATCGAATAATAAAACCAAATAAAATAAAAGAAAAAGACCTCAAGCTTAATAAATATATTGCAAAAAAAAAAAAAAAAAATTTTTAGTCTAATATTTAAGCCCAAAAAAACTGTTTTATATGAATTTATTTTTGTTTTTTTCCCCACCCCCCCCAAATAAGTGTTCTAAAATTATTTATTAAAATTGATGACTGCTATTTATGGTCCCTGATGCTCTTATTTTTTTCTTAAAATTTAAATTACATTCATTTAATAAGTTGTATATAGCTGTCATTTTCTTTCTTATTTCAAACGTTTGACATTATGTTTGCTGGGCAAATTCTCTCACCAAAACAACTTCATTTTATTTTAGAACACCAATGACTTAAACCCCTTCAGTCATTTTGGACCTGAGTGTTATTTCTCTATTTAAAAAAAAAATCAATGTAAGAACTTTTTGGGTACGTATGAGTGCTACATTTATTTATAAATTCCTCATACGTATAGGGCGACAACATCCATCTTGCACCTGCAAACATTTTAATTCAATAATTTTTATAAATTGTTTTTGATTATTTAACACGAATAGAATTTAATTCGATGTTAAAGCCATTTAATGTTTATGCAAATATTGCTTCTCAAATTACAAGTCAACATGAAGTCCGTATGTTCGCTGGGAAGCGAACAGCATATCGCACACTAAATCATAAACAGTCAAGTTTTTAGGAGAGTCAAAAAACTATTTTAAAGAAACATGATTTTTTTTAATTTTGTGCTGTTGTTATGAAAATAAGGAGATATTTTGAGTTGTAACTCTTTCATTGCAATTTTTTCAGTGACTTGTGTGTAGTATATCAAATTATGACTTTTTAATTGCAAATATGTTTCGATTTACTTTTTAAGTCACCTAACACTTACTAAATAGAGGACATAAAAAATAAACACAACATAAGGTTTTTGCTATTATGGTTTGCGCTGACTCTGCGTCATCCCTTGGAAAAATTCTTGGAATTTTTTCAATCAATTCTTTGATACTTGTTTTGATTTCAGGGCTAACTACATTGTGATTCCCAGTTTTGCCACGGAAATCAATCTCAACGAAACCTTCATCATCCCTTTTTTCAATTACAGTGCGTATAATCCTGTTGTTAATATCAAGAGTTGTTTTAAAAAACGTTTTACATACTCTTACAAGTACAGAGTTCACATCAAAAAAAAGGCATTATTATATTTGCGAATTCCTTGCGTACAGCTGTATCTGTACTATGGGTTTATTACTATCATGTGCATTGCGAAAAACTCTCTTTGTCTTTGCAGATCACCTAAATTCCAATACTTAGTGAATTTTTTTTTTATCTGTGACCAGCACTCAGGAGAGTACTCCTACACATGCGAATCATTGTGCTGGAACTATAGGAAAGGTATAGTAGGAGAAACGACAGGAGGTGAAGCTTAATTAATTATTTTGCAGCTTTGCTTTCGCACGTTCTTTGTTTATACTTTTAGCAGTGCTGAAGCTTCGGTTCAGTAGCTATTTTTATTATAGTTTTACTTCGCAGGTGCTACACAATACCGACGAAGGAGGGCGTTCTGATGTGATTGTGGATTGCTATCAGCTGAAGCCGGTATTGTTCAGTGACCAGTGACTATGCCTTCGCCACTGAAACCTTCCGACAACAACTGACACACAAAGACAAACTAATGCACATCAGAAAAATGCGAGATGTTTATTTTTATTTTAAAATTTTAGTCTGAAACTGGGATTGAACCCAGGTCTTTTTTTGGATTCATTGTCAACGTGCAGACTACCATCCATCGTGCCATCGCCACCCTCGACGTTAAGACGTTGTGGTTCTAAAATATTTTCAGCCGGCATTTTTCTCCACAAGATGGCCTTGCACTTACAATTTTTTGGCATTTAGATTTGGGATTAGTAATCCAGCATTTCTGAATGATTTTTGCTTCTTCTGTTTCTTATTCTCATTTGAATATTAACAACGTCTTCTCCCTCTACAAAGTATTTCCATTTCATTCTCTGACAAATATTCTTGCGACGTGCTACTATTATCGTCTTTGGGCAGACTAAATTCACTCCCAGAATCGCTAAATATATTTACACTACTATCACTATTTGTACGAGTATCACTGCACTTCACTTGAAATTTTTAGTGTAGATGTATAATGTTCAATATTTGGGCATGACATATTCGACAGCTAAGTGAAAATTGAGGAATTGACAAATTTTTGAACTTTAAATGATGCACCACAAAATTTAACACTTTTTTTCATTAATAGCGTCACAACTCGAAATAACACTATTAACGTGAAATTAAAATACTCAGTTACAATAGTAAGCGCGCTGTTACAACTGAAAATAGTACTCTTTAGTTGATTACGTACAACCGGCACAAATAACACAAGAACAGACATAACGGTATTTTTCCAGTTAAGGAAAACAGTGATGCCAACAAAATTTTTGTGGTCGTTAGAGATTTGTTCTGTGACCACGATTATGCAATAAAAACGATTTTGAAAAATTTCGAGTTGTGACTGTTTATGATTTAGTGTGCGATATGTTCACATACAGTGAGAATGTTAAAAGGGTTACTTTACCTACACATTTATCACCCCATTAAATGCCACATTAAACATATTAACACGTAAAGGCAAATTATAACCATTTTTGAAATTTTAAATTTTCCAAAATTAAAAAGTTTCCCCAGAAGGGATAAAAACCCAGAGCTAGCTGTTAGCCAGGATACCACAAGTGGTTGGTTGCCTTTTAAAAAAAACCATCACGAGTGAGGCTTCAAATTACATCAAGAATAGAGCAATATGGAATATACTGGATGTAGCAATGATTATTATTTGCCGATATGTGGAAAAAATACGTGTTTTGAAGAAAATCCTCTATGAAAATCAAATTCAAGTTAAAATATTTTTTTTTTAATTATAAAATTTTTTTTTATAAATCACCTGATGAGAGCTAAGATATCTCTATATTAATTTTTATAGAGAATTTGTTTTGTTACGAAATAAATTTTTGTATCGATTTGTTGTCGAGGTGGATTCATTTGGGGGACTGTCTGCTAGGCGGGTTGAATAGCTTGTGGTATCACAATGGCCCTAACTAAGTGGGGGCCTTGTCCTTCTAACTTAGCCTAATCTAGAGTTAACTATTCCACCAACTATTCCGGCAACCGTGGAATAACGTGCAATTTCTTAAGTTCTGGTATCTTGTAATTGCATGTGTCTGAATTTCGTCTGTGATTTACTTTAAGTATATGAACATTTTACTGTTTTTTTTTTGTGAAAATATTCTTCTTATTTGTTATTTCTGTACTTTAAACTTGTATTCTCGTTACTCTTAAGTAGGGCGTCATTTTCTTTTGAGTTAAATTCCATTTTTTTTTATCCCATTTCGTTGTTTCGTCTGTTTGTTGTTTTATTGTCACTGATGTCTTATGATTATTTTAAAATAAGCGAAGAACAAGAAATGCAAAGGACTAATATTTTTTATAACTTCTTTACATTTATTTTATTACTGCCTTTAAAAAGTAAAACGAAAAATAAAAATGTTTTTCTTTTAGTTTAGCTTTTGCTTCTCTCTAAGTCAAAGGATGTTGTTGGTGCCGTTGAAAAGTGATGCATAAGAAGCTGCTTAGAATGTTTTAGTTTTAGTTTGAGTTTAAGTTTTTGCGCTGGAAAACGAAAACGTCATAAAAATCTAAATGTTTTTTATAATTCTACAAGAAAAAGCACTTGCAATTTTCTTGTGTTTGTGGCATATTTTTTTCTGTTTTCTTCGTATCAACTGATTTAATCGACTTGATGCAGATGCTGACTGTGATGACAGTGATACGGAATACGGAGTTTGGAATCATATTTAAAATAATTGCTTTAAGCTCATGAAAAATTCCAGTTATGAAAATTGATTATTAAAAAAACGAAAAAATAAAGGAATTATTTTGAAAGCTTGCGCGCTCGTCTTCCCTCACTATGATGCGATGAAAATGGAATAATAGAATAAGTTTCTACAGTTATGAGATTTCGAAAGTGATTACTTTAATGTATTTGAATTCCAAAGTACTTTTGAAAATATACTTCTCAACAGCAGTGTTACCATATATGAAGATTTATCATATTTTCGAAGTTTTTTGAGGCGTGCAAAAGATTCGAAGTTTTTTTAGCCTAAAAAGAGATTTATTAAATATATCTATATATTAGTTAAATTAGATGAACCACATACATATTTTAATTGCTTAAAATAATATTATTAGTTCACTACAGACTGTGGTATGTGAATAAAAGTATATCCCAACTAGTGAAATTCTTCTCAATTGCCACTGCTTCGGATATTCAACTTTTGCACTGCAATTACACATGTAAGTGATTACTTGCAAGTAGCAAATACGTATGTATTATCATCGAAAAAGTAAAAAATAAGTTCGAAAGTGTGCTAAGTTGTTTGTTTGAGTGTTTGCACACTTGCGTGTAAGTTCATTTTAAAAATGCCCTCAGCAAGTAAAATTCTAGCAAAAATTGCTAAATAACAACTATACGAGTTCAGTATTGCCGAGTCGGCAATAGAATTTATTTTGTCTTGTTTGACTGGCAAGTACGAAAAATGTGAGTGTATTGGTAAAAAAGCTTGAGTGTATTGAGTTTTTCGGACTTGCACTTGCATGTGTAAATGCCAGGTAACGATAACGAATATAATTTAGTCGGTTAAAAAATATTGAATCGTTTTTGTAAATCATTTTGAATGCAAATTGATGCTTCTGAAGCTTTTCCTATGGTTTTGTCAATTCCAACAGCAACAGCTAACGCTGAATAAATTTTTCCACAAAGCAATGCCAATAAGAATAAAGCAAGAAACATTTGAGATATACCAAAATTGTGTGGTATTTTAAGCACCAAGGATATATTGAAAAAAGCATATTGTAATTGCACATATTATAAATTTTGTATAACAATAAAATCACTAAAAAAAAAGATTTTCAACAAGAAAAGAAGATTTTTTTTTTTTGGTATTTTCAATATTCTTGCGAGAAAAAAAATGGCAACACACTGTTTACAAGTGACATATTAACAACATCGATGGAAGGAATTTAAGCATCATATCAGAAAAATATTTGTTCTAAATGAGGATTGATTGGCTTTGGCATTCTTATTTACTGTATCGATTCAGCCGACTCAAAATGTGGCAAAAGTTTCTAAATCCATAATTTAAAAAATATATTTTTGTGAATACTTTTTATATACTTTTTGACAGTATTTTTAAAAAAATTTCTTGTTTAACCCTAGTCGGACTGAACAGGTACAATTGTACCTTTTTCGTTTTTAAATTTTAATAACTTTTTTTTCATAAACAACAGAAACCTGGGATTTTGTGACATCTTAAAATATTAAATTAAATTTAAAGTTTTAAATTTTCAGAGAAAAATCTTGAATTTTTGCCCATGATTTTGGCATTTTACTATCGTATACCCTTATGAGACTGAATAGGTACACTTGTACCTTCATATATATAATTTGTGAAGGAAGACTGAGATGGAAATAGAAAATACTTTTTTATTATAATTATTTTATTATAAAACTTCACTCAATTATGTGACATGAAATGCATGTTGTATTCTGTAGCGAGTGTTCATCACAAACGGGTTTAACGCAAATCATGAATTTAATTTCTTACTTAACTCTAAGGACGTAAAAAAATTATCCGTGACCACATTTCGTCCAGATCCTTTATACATTTCAACAAGGTGGAGTACAGTTTTCTCACCAATATTTCGTTGTCTTTGGCCATCTTTTAGCTTTCCAGTATTAATTTGACCATGCAATGGGTAAGAATTGACTGAATCACAAGCCCAGAAAGTTTTTACCCCATAATTAGCTGGCTTAGTAAGTATGTACTGTGTAAACCTGGTATGGCCTCTAAATGGAAATAATTGCTCGTCGATAGTGATACATTCATATGGCTTGTATGCTTTTTCTAAATTGCTGTTCATCATAGTCCAGATGTCATGAATTGGTGCAGCCTTATCTGATTGCAAACGCTATGCACGTGTATTTTCGTTGTCAAAGCGAATAAATCTGAGCTTCATCTTGAAGCGATCTCGGGACATTACAGCCCGTATAAGAGGCAGCGCATCAGCCTTCCATAAATCAGTCAAATTATTTCTGTTATCTCTATGAACGCCAGCTGAGATAAGAATACCCAAAAATGCATCGAGTTCAGTTGCAGTGAAGGGCTGAAACTTTTTCTGAGATGGCTGTCAGAGGAATTATGAAATACTTGTCCCAACTTATTATTGAAATTATCAAAAATTCTTTTAGCTTTCCGATTGCTCTCTCAGTATAATATCACACATTTCCGGAGTTATAATAGACTTGAAAAGATCCTTTTCAGTCAGTAAGGAACTACTCGATATAGGCCCACCTCTTTGCCGCAAAACGTGTGATGTGAATTTACTTTGGTAACTCTATATACTTAAATTTAACGTATATTCGGTTTGAAGTTGAATTTGAAATTTGCTGTTAAATATTTTTACAATGTAAAAACCACTCATTTTAGTAATGAGTATTTTTATTTGTGATTCTAGGCGTACTTTTAATATAAATTATATAATGCCATCACTAACAAATGTCATATTTCTGTTGATAAATATATGAAGGTACAATTGTAACGGTGTAATATTCTTCCGTTCGACCAGGGTTAAACGAGACTTTCTTAAAAATTAATTTTTTGCCAACATTTGAAAAAATACTTTCCATAAGGTACTTTTAAAAAGGTACTTTTCGGCAGGTACTTTTGAAAAGGTACTTTTTTCATTCATTCATTCATTCCGTCTTTATTAGTATACAATTTACTTTCAATTGACATATATATGAATATATTTTTATAGCAATAATAATTTAACTCTAAATTAAATTGTTTTTAACAAAATACACAGCATTTCTTCTAAATACATTTATGCTGCTGTACAATTATCTGGCAGTATATTATATAGCTGTAGTGCCCGGTAAAACAGCGAGCGTTGTATTGCGATTGTCTTTGTGCGCTGAATTATAAAGTCCTCCTTATTCCTCAAGTGGTATGATTCGGAAGGTACTTTCAAAATGTGCTGTTCTTCTTAACCCGGCGTCATGGGGAATGGGTCAAAAGTACCCACCACTTTTTATTTGCTTAAGTAAAATTAAATTGCTTGTGGTGTTATTAACGGTACTTCTCTTCTCTACGTTCTGCTCAGTAGCTGGATATATTTAATTTCTATAAATATTTTTAATTTCAAATCACTCAGATGTTGATTGTACTGCGAATTAAATATGACCCATTCCCCTAGTCAATGTAGCTATTTTGCGTCATGTGCATTTTATGTATTTTGCGTATCAAATACTATTTTTAGTTGGAGAACTTTACATTATCGTTCAATATAACAGTATATTTTTATGTTTTATGCAATAAATTATTTATGTTTCTTACAATATTGTTGTGTTAGCTTGAATAATGATGGATAAAGAGGGAAAAGAGCTCCAGAGCGTATTTTATCAATTCTCGAAGAATCTGACTCGTATGTCGCATTGTCTGATCCGGAGTCATTTGAAGAAGACGATAATGTAAGTGAGCGTAGTATGACTAGTGATACTGAGCAGGATGTATCCGATGAAGAAGAAATTATAGCGCAGTCTGCTTTAAAATTACAACTCGGGGAAACTCACTTGCCGCCACTTCTAGGGAATGCTTCATCACAATTAGAAGATTCTTCGAGTCGTTAGGTACAATTTGTACAAGTTTGGCATAAAACACCTTTTCGCCCAAAATACATCGAATAAATAATAACTCAAACCAAAAAAGACGGCAGTATTTGAAGAATTTAAGTCTTGCTCTTGTCAGTGACCATCTGAAAGTCCGTCAGAATGTTACACATTTACCTCGAGAAGTCCGAAAGAAAATCGGAATACTTACTAACGAATCATCGGAAGAGCCACCAATAAAAAAGAGCCAATGCTCGTAAAAGATGTCAGCTGTGCCCCGCTAAAAAAGACAGAAAAACCAACCATACGTGTCAAGGGTGCAACAAGTATATTTGTCCTGAACATATCCTATCTTTCTGCGCCGATTGCACAAATAGTGATACTTCCAGCTAATTGTTTGTTAGTGTTTTATAAATATTAATTAATCAGATACATGAAAGTGTCATTTAAATTGAAAGACTAATAAAAAAAACAAGTGTTTATTATATTTAAGCTAGAAAAAGGTAGTTTTGTTAACTTTTTTAAAATGAATTGTTTTTTTTTTGTTTAAAAATAAAAATAAATAACTTTTTTTTAATCAAAATATGTTTTATTATTTCCTTAATAACGTCAGATTAAATCAAAATTGTATATATTTTTTCATAAATATAAAGAAATACCTCAAGTTTAATAAGTGGGTAATTATGACCCAACCCCCACGCTCTTTTAACTAATTTCCACCCCCATGACGCCGGGTTAAAAGGAGAACTTTCTACAGGTACCTTTTAAAATTGTACTTCTCAAAATGTACTTTTAAAAATGTATTTTTCGCAAGGTAACACTTTAAGCAGCTGCTTTACAAAAAATACTTTACGAAGAGTGCTTTTCAAAATGATACTTATCGAAACGTAGTTCTCAAAAGGTACTATTCCAAAGATACTTCTCTAAATATACTCTTCGAAAGGTAGTTTTCCTGCAAAAGTACTTTTTAAAAAGTACTTCCCAAAAGGTAATACTGCAAAGGTATTTTTTAAAAAGTACTTTTCAAAAAGAAATTCTGCACAGGTGCTTTCAAAAACTAATTCTGCAATGGTACTTTCAAAAAAGTTACTATTCAAAAGAGACTTTTTACAAAGAATCTTGCAAAATGTACATTTCGAAAGATAGTTTTCTTAAAGTGCTTTTCAAAAGATGCCTTTCTAACAGTCCATTTTTGAAGCAGTGGATAGATATCGCATTGATCAACTCAAAATTTTACGGTACAAGTCCAAAGCTATTTCTCTTTACATTTGAATTGTATTTGGAAATCCAAATACTTCATGATTTTTTGAGGTGAAAAATAAACAGACCAAGATTAAATTTTTACACTGCATAGATATTGATATTGGGAGATGATTTCTTGGAGAAAGTGAAATTTTAAAAATTTTCTGTTAACAAAATTTTTTGTATTATTTCCTCAAAAGTGTTCTCTGGCAAAAGGAACGCCTTTGAAAAGTAAATGTTAGGTACTGCTATCTTGAAGAGTGCTATTTTTGGAAAGAAATAGACTAAAATTTCTGCAAATGCTTTAGTTTTTCTTATCAACAATTTTATTTTATTTTAAAAATGTATTTCTTTGGTCACTATATTGGTGTCCTATGGTTTTTGCGATTATCCCCATGTAAACATTCCATTTTAATGTTGTTAATAAAGATAATCTTGTTGTCAAATGACATTGCCCTTACAAGTTCACCCAAGTCAACAACTACATTCGTTTTGTGAAGAAAACTTCTCAACAACATTATTTTTCACTTTCATCACATGAAGCATAACAAGATTTATGATTTGTTTTAATTTTAGTCTGTACAAAAGGTCTCGCTCTCCCTCTCTCTTTCAATGACAAAACAAATATTTGTGAGATAAAAATAACTTTAATAAGGAAATGTTTAAAAGATAAACTGAACAAATTAATAAGCTCGAGCAGCTAAACGTTAGAGGTGCCCGACAGACACACAGACAGACAGATATACATCCTTAAAATCACTGAATCAAATAACCAATTATTCGAGCTAACAAATGTCAGAAGATTATCAGCAAAATCATCTTTTCCCCAGCATGCCAACAACAAAATCTTATAAAAAGCAACACGTTTATGGTGCCCCCTCCCACAACTTCTTTTTCAATTGGTTCTACTACTTCAATTACACAACACGCCACAGACCCTGGCTGGCACTGTGAGTTTTTAAATTCGTATATTTTTGTGCCCAACCAACAACAGCAACAACTTAAACGATTACCAACTCGTGTTCAACACTTGAATAGCGAAACCTTTAGGAGCTGCTACTTTATTGAAATATGATTGCGAAATTTACAAAGACTCATATTCGTACACTGAAGGCACATGAACTCACTCTCTGCACGCCTCCAGCAACAAAAACTATGTGTTTTCATTACTCAAATTTCATAAACAACCAAAATATATTTTATCCACCCGAAGGTATCATCGCTGGCTAAATATTCAACATTCGCACATTAAAAGTAAGATTGGCAGTAACGAGCTTTTGTTGGGTACGGGGTACGGGGTACGGGGTAGGCGGGGTTACGTACGTACAATGCAATACGAACACAAGTGCTTTTTGGTATTGAAAATATTGAATAGAATGCCTAAGGCTCACGTTCCTTAATATTCAATGAGGCGTAGATAACACCATGATCCTTTTACTGTTTAAATTAGATAATGTGAAAAAAAAAGAAAAGCGTACAGAAACAGTGCATGGGAGTGTGAAGTACATTTTTCTATTGGCAGGGTTCAGGTAGGTTTGAAATGTCGCCATGCTGTAATTTTCTCCATTCAAAATGTCATGTCAAAAATCATTTCAAAATTTAAAGAACATTATCAGACGATAGCAATTAGTCTGCTGGAGAACATTTCGTAGACTTCACTCTCATTTAGCCATAGAGGCTTTCTAGGGTGACACCAACATGGGTTCCCGTATGTTATTGCCAAGGAGTGGGTGGCATTGAATGACTCAATGATCAGCCAATTTAGTGACATTCTTATGAGTAATTTCAAGTCCTTGATTAGACTGGAGTTATATAAAGTCGTTTAGCGGAGGTGGGAAAGCGAGTGTGACTGTCCTAGAAACTCACTATGATGTACGGAGGAAACGCGCATTGCTGGTAGTTGCAACGACTCCAATAGAACAACTAGCGAAGGAGGTCTCTCTGCTTAATTTCTTCTGCCAATGGCCTGCTCGGTCTGATATTCGCAGTAGGAACTTTGGCTCCTATAAACTGGGGTTGTTGGATAAACTATCAGCTGGAATTTATTTTAAGCTTTTTAGATTCCTAAGGAAATCTAGAAGGTTTAGCTAGACATCAGGGCCTCAAAATACATCATGAAGATGGTCGATCGAGGCCAAATTTGTTCCCAAAGTGGCTTGTGTCTCACTATTTTATTGCTGCTTCCATCTGTACCAATGACCTCGTTCTGAAACCTACAGCTTTTTATACACACCAAGATCTTAATCGAAAACTCGTCTCTTTGTGGTCGATTATCCAACGAATTCCACTACACATTACAAAGGTAGCTAAATTGTTAGGCCAACTTTTCTGAATGGAATTAACACCCGGCAAAAGTTTTCCCTGTCAACTGAGATGTAGGAATGTTCTAATCGTTCGTCTACAAATACAGCAAACTTTTGTAAAATATATTTTCCTAGTTCTAGTGCCATAATATTCCATATATAGGAGACATACGTTCTGAGATTTGGGCCAAGGTAACAGAAAGCGATCACTACGCGGAGCTATTCTAGACATGGTCTACATATTAATTTAAATTTCACTTTAATGATTTTTTTTGTTTGCTGAAACGTCAAACCGTTTCGTAAGGAAAAAGCAAGTCACAAATGCGCAAGCTGGGCTTTTGCTTGGTGTTTATTGCACCTCTAAATAATTAATGTAAATAAAACAATTATAAGAAAAGTTTTGATATGGATGTTAAAAAAAGAAAAGTGGATAATTTAAGTTCATCTCTCCATTGGAAAGTATTATTTTTATTTTTTGTTATAGCTAATGCTGGTAAAAATTTTCCAAAGATTATTTTCTCTCTCTCTCTCTCTCTCTCTCTGTATTACAATACCAGTATTATAACGGGAACACAATTGGGGCGAATGACGACTTTTTCATTGCAAACTTTTTTCTTTAAAAATAAAACACATTTGTGCATATGAAAATAAACACAACAACGCCGTCGAACGAAATTCGTCGTGCGTGCCGAACTATGCGATAGATTTATTTCTATTTCGTATACCAACAAATGACGAACAAATTAGTGCAGAGTTACTGTTTTTTATTTTAGTTTTGAAATACTTATGTATATTAGTTAATAAAATTTATTTTTGTTAATTCTACTTTTTATTCGACCTTCTATTTTTATTGTATGCAATAAATTATTTAGCACTGCAGGTCTTTTTTATAAAAAGTTTTTAAATTATTTATTATCGATATTTCGCTAACCCTTGCTTAGCTTCAATTTTCCTGATGATTTATTGCATAAAATTTATTTTCATTTTAATAGTTGTTTAATTTTTAAAATAATTAATTTAAGTTAAATATACAAAATTATTTGCATTAAAATTGCTTTTTAATTGTTCTTTGTTAATGTCAATTTTTTCAATTTAATTTTTTTTCTAAACGGTAACACTATCAGCTGGTATTTGAAAACTAAATTTTCATAATAAATTAAATAATATAGTTATAAGTGAATTAATAATTGAAGAAGTAAAAAAAATATATGAAATATACATGCTGGCCTCGAAATATTACAAAAATATTGACAGAAAAACTGAAAAATCGGATTATGGCAGTTGTAATTTTTTCGTCGTAATTGTGGCCCCCCCGGAGAATTTACGCAATGAAGTTTTAGCAACGAATTCGTTGTGCTAGATGGTGCTGATGGCGAGTAGTTAGCGTGTTAGTTCTGTAACCAGAAGGACCCTCGTTCCACTCAGAAACAGCTTTTTTTGGGTTTTCTATGCTCCAGCATCATCCTTCGTCAGTATTGGAGCAATAAAACATCAGCGAATGCAAATAATAAATAAACTGTAAGGGAGCCAGTTTAAAAGTAATGCAACAAAATTAACATTAGACGACGGTGCAACTTTGCTTTATATGTAGTTAAGGCGCAAATGCAGAGTTAAGCGATAATCTTCCGACTACTTTCACCTCCTGTCTATTTCCTTCATTTTCCTCTCTCTCTGTCTATCTCTTTCTCTATATCTAGTTCCAGTGCAATGCATTGCATATTGCATATACGTAGCAAATATCCCCAAACACTGGTTCCAAATAAAAAAACAAGAAATTTGACGTTCGTCCCAATTGTGTTGTGCTTCCAGCATTAGTCGTGCATTTTCTGTGCAAATTATTTTTTTCCAACCCTCAGTTTAAATTTGCATATTCCTTTGTTACTTTTTCAAGACCTTTTTTGCAGCTGCAGTTTTAAACATTCCCATTTCATTGCCCACAGTTCACCAGGTCATTCATTAAATCGTAAATTGTACACGAATGTATATTAAAATATTTATATGCACTTAACAAAAACAATGTCTTTTCTTTTTTTGTTTTTTCTAAATGTGCTTGAAAGAAGTATAGTTTCCTTCGTTAACTTTAATATTGCTTTTGATTAACTCTTTTAATTCTTAAATAAAACAAACCGACAAGAGCTTTTATTCGATTACGTTTCATTAAAAGTACCATGGCACGTTAAGAAAAAAATAAAAACCATTTGTAGCTTCATTGTTGTGAAATAATTTATAACAATAATTTATAATTATTAAGAGCTCCAGTAAGATGTGAAATAATTCTTTTTTGCCGTTTAAAGTTTTGTAAAATCTACCTTTCGATTTGTGATACTCGAAATGTAATATTAACCTTTAAATGTCCGAAGGCGACGATTTTCGTTAAATATGTGAACATGTCAAAATGTAAGTGAGAAATAGTTGCGTTTTTATTTATTTTTTCATTTTTTTTTTATCTGATATATAGACGAACCTGCGAATTCTTCGTGTATTCGTAGTTGATAACTAAGTCGTAGTATAGAGATACGGGAACTTGCGAATTGTTCACACGTTCGTGTAATTAACTTTTATACTCTAATGCTGCGAATGTTTCCTGTACTGGTAGTTCACCATTAACGGATATTATTATACAAATATTTTTCGTATATTCGTGGCACTAAAACTCTTCCAGATATGTGCTGGTCTCCCAACTCGCCTGCTTCCCTGCGGGTTTCCATCCAAATAGGTATTTCTTGGCAATATCATCGTCTGGTTTACGCAGGGTGTGATCTATCCAACTTCATTTCCGCTTCTAATAGGCTGCTGGTTTGCCTCCATCCGAAGTTGGTTAAATGCCAGAAGATCCATACGATATTGCGGTGGCATTTGTTGAGGAATACCTGAAGGCTTTGTATGTCTCGCGGTGCCATGTTGCAGGTCTCGCATCCATTTAACGGAGGGGATTTTATGTTGGCGTTAAATAATTTGATTTTGGTTTGTTGCCAGATGTTAGAAGATTTCCAAACCGTGTTTAACTGGGCAAATGCACTCCGCGCCTTATACAGGGTGGCACAAAAGTAGCTATATGGTTTAAATGGTTTATAACTTTTCTATTTATGCGATTATTTTATTTTTTTTTTAAGTACAGTATATTACTGGGAATTTTTTTGCAATTAGCTTTAAAAAATGATATCCGGTAAGTGATGTCCATTTTCTGCTTCGAACATACGTGCTTTTTTTAACATATTTTCCATAACTTTTCGCAAAATATCGGGTGTAATGGCCATGATTTCATTTCGAATGTTTCATAATTAATTCCCAAAGTCTTCTTCACAAAATGCTCAAAAAAAAAAACTAAGAAAAAAATAATAATTAAAAAAGTTATAAAGAATTCAAACCATGTAGCTCCTTTTGTGCCACCCTGTACATGCGACTGAATATATGTATCTGGTGCTGAGCCGCCAGTTGTATCAATTATACTACCCAGGTAGCAGAAACTTAACATCTTCAATATCTTGACCACATACAGAAAAATGGCGACCCGTGTTACAACTTTTTTTTTATCTTGGATCCAGCACTCAGGAGATGACCGCTACACATGCGGTGCATTATGTTGGAACTAGAGCATTGAAGCTTCGTTTTAGTAGCCATTTTTAGTAATTATTTTACTTTGCCGGTGCTACACAATACGGAGGAAGGAGAGCTGTCTGATGTGTCTGCGGATTGGATACAGCTGAAGTTGTTACTGTTCAGTGACCAGCAACTGACACAAAGACACACAAATGCACAACAGAAAACATGCGAGTTGTTTTTATGAGTCTGAAACTGGGGTTGAATGCAGGAAAATTTTTCTTTTTGTAGTCAACGTGCAGACAACTTCGACTATCGTCGCCCACCTTGATTGGGAGCGACTTTGTTTTGGGTACATTTATCTTCAGCCCAAAAAATTTTGCGATGCACCAATGCTGATAATTTTCCACCATATCAAAGTGCGATATATCGATATAATTCGACAGACTTTCATTCTTAAGTAGTACAGGATGCCTGGTAGCAGATTTATATTTTCAAACTTAAATAAAAATCGTAATAATTGACACAAAGTTTTTTTCTAAGAACTTTGAACGAGAGAATGGAAATGTGGATTTAATTTTTTAAAGAGTATGTCATCCATATCCTTCAGATCAATTTTTAAAATTTCACGAATAATCGGTCTTGGAAGTCCCAGTGAGGCTGCTCTTCCATATTGGAAGTCGCGGATTTTCACATAAACTGTTTTCAACCAGTTCAATGTTTTCGAATAGCTGGGGCCTGGCCGTGCGGCATTTATAGCCGAAGCAGTTGTGCGGAATCTCTGCACCCACGAACGAAATAAATTTACACTCGCTCCAGCACTTATTCGTCGAATACCGAACTTTGGATAAAATTGTCGACGAGCAATAACGTAAGATTCGTTACTCTTAAAAAATGTCTCCACAGCGAACGCGCGATGCTCACTCGGCCACTGCGACATCGTGAATGACAAATCCGCACAATCGATAATTCCAAGGGCGCCACCCTCCCTACGCATCGTTTATTACTTTTTTAAGTAGTCTTATTCAAAAATATACATTTTGCCACCAGACACCCTGTACAAGGCAAGTTAAGATTCGCATATAAAGAATATTGTGTTCACTGGATATTAAAACATCAACCATGTTACCTTTAATAACAGAAGAATCGGACCGTTTTATTAAAAATCCTGATCAGGCATTCGTTTGGCATTCATTATAACCTTTGATTTTTCCCATGTTTTGTTGCGTAACCCAGCCAACAGGCGCAAATACGGCTTAGAAATCAAGTGTCTGCCGATTTAGAATAGAACAACTTGAAATCGCCAAATACTCGTTATGAGCACGTAAACAAATATTTTACAAATAATTATGAGATTTATTTTGTTTATAAAAAAAGTAAAAATGTTTTCTTAAACTCTAAATATCTTGAAGTATGATGCCTTTAATAGTCGTATTAATTCCCCTACTTTTTCAACATTTGTTCTGTGAGCTGACGGTTGTATGGCCAGTTGCGTTATTTGGTTGTATTATTTTCAGTTGGAATTCAAGTGGCCTTTCATTTGCGTTTAATTTCTGACGTTCTGTTATACTCTTACAGACAGACACGTAAACCCACTTGAGATAAAAATCATTGTGTATATTTTTTCCCTTGTTTTCTTCACATTTTCTATAGTAATTTTTTATGCATTCACATAAAATGTTATTTTTATTTGAGGGACCAAATTATGTTTGAAAAGGAAAAGAATGTAAATTTTAAGTTAACGTAGAATACCGTGCAAAACATTTAATAGCTGGATATTAAATAATTTATATTAAGGAGATTAAATATAGTTTAGCTGGGGCCAGGCTCTTTAATATTAAATTCAAAAGTAAAGCTACAGTAACAAAAAGTCATTAGAAAAACTAAACTAATTATAAATAATTTTCGATTAACTAAATGAGAATTATAGCAGGAATTCATTCACATTGCGTTTGCAAAATATAGCAAAATATAGTGCTGAGGTGTGAGTATTTATTTATCTTGTTTTTATTAAAGAAACTTTATTCCTTTATACGGCAGGATGTTTGCAAGTTTGTAAAGAAAATGGAGGTGGTTTCAAGTGTACAAATTCACATTTAAACTAAGTAACTTTCTAGAGATCATAATACGATTGCGTTAATCATACTACACAATATTTAAAACAATTTTAATGCGCCTTATGATTTGAACCATTGAAGTTCATTTTAATTCTCCATATTGTAAATGACTTAGCAACACGTGTCTACTTGAAGGATTTATTTTTCAAAGCATAAATATTTTCACTTTCACAATGAAAGTAAATTGTTTAGTCATCTTTAGAAATGTATGCCATAGCATTAAGTAAATAAATCACGTTCAATTGCAACTAAGAGCAACGGCAAATACCCTGTAGGAACTCTGCGACCAGTGCCTCAGGTCCAGGTGTCATCTCGCATTTTTTTCTGATTTGCATTTATGTGTCTTTGTGTCGGTTGTTGTCGCAAGGTTTCAGTGGCGAACTTTTTGTGTAGTACCAGCGAAGTAAAATAATTACAAAAATGTCTACTAAAACAAAGCTTGATATGAGAGGCGCTTGAACACTGCTTTATAGCAGTTTATACAAAGAAAGTGCAAAAGCAGAGTTGTACGATAGTGAAACTTCAAAAATTCTGTCACTTCTCTAACTATCGCTTTCCTCTAGTTGCAGCACAGTGCATCGGAAATGTAAAAGTCTTCTCCTGAGTGCCGGTCGAAGAAGCATGCATCAGACAATCGCAGCCCTTCAAACAATTATCATCAGAAATATTGCAGAAAGTTATGCAAAATGCGATAAAAAGTGCACAAATTTGTATCAACACTTGCGGCAGCCACTTGACGGATATCATATTTTCCAATCAACACAAAGAATTGTACAGGTTCCACTACTCAAAAAAATTTTGTAAAAAAATTTTTCAAAATCAAAATTGAATGATTAATTTTGCGCCACCTTGTATAACTTACACTTGTCCCTGGTATTTTTTGGTTTTGTGCACACATGTTTGTTTTTGTTTTATTTGTTTTAACAAACTTTTTCGAGAAAAGAACGTAAATAAATTTTTTTTTTTAAAACAACACAAACTCTACGAAGCTCTTATAGCGTGTCTGTAGAAACGCCCAGGCTCTAGACGGGAATCGAACCCGCACCTCCATATTGATAGGACTAATGCTCATGCACTAGACTACGGAAGCACTGTTGCCCCGAAAAGAAAATGCTCTAAGTTAGTTGCAAATCAATACAGTTTTACTATTAAAATTTCCTGTAGGGTACACATACACACACACACACACACACACACTTACAATATAATTATGTAAAAAAAAATTGCTAAATACCACATTAAATTCAATAGAAAATTTACTTTAGCTAAAATACGTGCTAATCAATTTTAATTGAAACAAATTTTATAACAAACGTGAATATAAATTTCCGTGAAGAATTCTACATTTAAATCAGCACTGGCTCATTATATTAACGAAGTATTGTATGGCATGACAAAGTGTGTGTGTGTGTGTGTGTGTGTGTGTAGGTGTGTGTGTATGTTTTATTTTTTGCATAAATCTAAAAATTCTGTTGGTGGCCAAACTCTTCAGCAACACCAATAACAACGGCTGACACTTTCACTGGACACAACATTGTCACCACACAAGCAAATTTGAATTGCAACTTTTGACAACAATTTGCTCAAATTAAAACATGAAACTGAGGCGACAGCAAAGCCAAGTTTTCCGTCTATATTTATTTTTTTTTTAACAATAACATCATTGTTGTTGTATTGAAAGAAAATTTTTTTTTTGTTTAATGTAATTTTTTTATTGTTGAATTTGAATTCCTGGCATAGAGGAAACCATTTGAATGCGTTTAAAAAATCCAATAGAATTGAAGAGATTTTCGATATTTTCACTTTCATTTGATATCAAGCCAAACGCAAAATATGACAGCATGCTTTAAATATGCGGTTTGTTAGTTGAGAAGGTTTTGCTACAGACTTATAAGTCACGCACTAATATTTACATGCACAAAGCTACAGGAATAGGGAAGTTTCAATTCCTTGCAATAAGCCACTATTACACTATTATATTTTATTGTATCTTTCGCCTACAATAACTTACTTGTTCTAAAAGTTTTTTTGTGCAGAAGTTTTCTTTTTCTTTTCGTCCGGAAATATCCAAAATCTTTCAGCAAAAGATCAGAAAAAAAATACGATTGCAAAATATGACTTGGGAAAAACTTAAGCTTTTCCCCATGCCTTCGTTCGTCATGATAATGCTGTAAGAAAGCACATTGTGGTTGTTAAGCCAGCGGAGGATATCACCTGCATTTCATTGTGTTGAAATACTTTTCAGGTTTATGGAAATAGAGGCAACAACATGAGTTTGAAAATTGTTAGCGACAAAGCCCACTTCTACTAATAAATTGAAAAAAGGTAATATTAATTCCGGTCTAAGGACTTTAAGTTACGTGAACTATAAATTGCTTTTTAAAGGTGCAGATAATTGTATATGAAAAAATAAAATGTTTTCTATGATACGGATATGTTCTGTAAACCGAATCCGCATAAATTTTTAGTTTTTAAAACGAATATCACATAGTTAGGTGTTCTGTAAAACGAATTCACATGATTTTACTCGGTTTAAAATCGGCCTAAATTAAATCGAATGTACTATTTTC
Source organism: Dexiosoma caninum (assembly GCA_963924685.1). Taxonomy (NCBI): domain Eukaryota; kingdom Metazoa; phylum Arthropoda; class Insecta; order Diptera; family Tachinidae; genus Dexiosoma; species Dexiosoma caninum. The sequence continues at coordinate 79,255,845 of OZ004727.1, read as the reverse complement.
CTAATAAATAAGTGATGAAATATAAAAAAAAAACAATTAGCAATTTTTACTTGAAGTCTTTCTTTTATTAAATTAAGTCAATTTATATACTCTTTAATATATTTTTAATACGAAATAATCAATTTAAAAAACACCTCAATATTTCTCCATGTTCTTGTTCAAGTAGGCAGAAGTAGATGCTTGAATAAAAGCACATTTTCTCTAAATTCTTTAGATATATGTACATATGATTAAAAAAACAGTTTTAATTAAGAATAGACATTATTCTGAATAAGCTTTCAGTAGCTTCATTTTACTTTATTGTTAAGTAAGTCATCTTTAAGTCAATATTTATGAAAATAATTTAAAATTTGTTTGTTTAATTTTTCCAATGTCACAAAATTTTAAATCAATATGGCGACCAAAATGTTGTTTGCTTCGAAAATCAAAGCTACCCAACTTTTTTTTTAACAAGTATATGTCAATGTAACTCTCTAATTAATGCAGTAATTAATACTGTAAACAGTAATTAATAAAGAAAGGAAACAATACGATTAAAAATTAAAATTTTGTTAAAAAGGTGTTTTTTTTTTTAATTTTTTTTAGTAAATTAAATTAAATATTTAAAATAATTCACCTCATGCAATTATTTGGCATTGAATGATCTGGCAACACTACATTTTGGTAATATGTGTTTTCATTGAAATATTGACGTTTAAAAAATCTTATTCGCAAGCAAGTTCGAATGCTGGAAATCGTGTGATTTGTAGAACACCAAATAAGCATTTATTCAGTTTTGAGAAATCACTCGTTTTTAAATCGACTCGGTTTATAGAACAGTGGGGTTAATGGAAAATGATGCCTGTCGTTAGTACCGGTTTTCACAAATTGTTATTTCGGATATTTTATTTATTCATGAAATGTTACAAGTACATTTTGTATTAAATGGTGATTTAAAAAGAACTTGATTGATTTAGCAAAAGTTTGCATTGCCCAAAATAGCATCTCAATAAATGCAGTTCTTGTAGATATTGTTTGGCATGTGTTAGTTCGTTAGTTAGTTGGTATTTCTGGCCGTCTACTCGAAGATAAAGATTAAATCAAATTGTCAACACATGTTAATATACAATACCCTGCCACTCACTGCTCTTGACATGTTAATCCTTGGCTGGGTCTTTTGCTTTAACTCCAGTACATTTTATAATCTTTCTTTTTTTTCTCATATCATAAGACCACAACAACTACTTGAGTATTTCTTTTTTACTCTCCCACATTTATGCATTCATATAAACTGTATTGATATTGAAGAAGTAAACAAGCAGCCAAATAGCTTTTGCATGGCACTTTCATACGGATATACATACATACATACATACGAGTATAAACAAGTGTAATATATTTCTGGAAGTGTTGCCATTTCGTATATAATTAAGCAAATTTCTTGTGAGTTTTAGTGTCGTATTTCGAGGGTTGGTAATTTTTTTTTTTTTTTTTTTTTATAATTTCTTCTGTGTAACTAAAAAAAATAATAAAACACACCTGCTATTTTTTTTTCTCTGGGACCAGCACTCAGGAGATGACTCCTACACATGCAAAGCATTGTGCTGCAACTATAGGAAAGGGATAGTAGAAGAAACGGCAGGAGGTGAAGCTTAATTAATTATTTTTGCAGCTCTGCTTTTGCACGTTCTTTGTTTATACTCGTAACAGTGCTGAAGCTTGGGTTCAGTAGCCATTTTATTATTATTTTACTTCGCCGGTGCTACACAATACCGACGAAGGAGAGCGTTCTGATGCGATTGTGGATTGCTATCAGCTGAAGTCGGTATTGTTCAGTGTTGATGTAGAGTCTTTTATGCGAAACAATCTCTTATAAATAAAAAACGGCACACACTGCGCGAGCCACAACCGATATTCTGAGGGCGGCGTTCTCGGGTCGCCTCATCTCTCGTTTTGGCGATATGCACTGGGCCGCAAGATCGCCCGATTTAACCGTTCCAGACTTTTTTTGTGGGGTTTTTGAAGTCCCATGTTTACGTGAACAATCCCGAGACCCTCGAAGCCCTCAAAGACAACATTCCACACTAGTGCGAGAATCTGTCGCCCGAAGTTCTCGCCGAAGTGATGAAAAATGCCATACAACGAGCCCGTATAGCAATCAATTGTGACGGCGCCCATTTGGCCGATATCATCTTCTCGACTTGACCAATAAAATTCGAAAGGTTCAGATAAACAGAATCGAAGTTTTTCATTTAGAAAAAAAATGAGAGTTAAACAACATCGGATGACTTCTTTTGGCCCACCTTGTATAAAGAGATATTCCCAAAATAAGTTCCGTTAATATTAATAAAAAATAGTAAATATATATAAAGCTATTAATGTACACCTACAGAGAACCACACACAGTGAACAAAACACGAAGAACGCTGAAGATGAAGGTTTAGCAGCCTTCGAAAACAGCATGTTTTGCCGTTTTGCTAGTGTTTGTCAGGGTGATTTACAATTTAGCCTTGGATTTAATTTGTTTCTTAGTAACTATCACATGTACTTTTGACTGCCAGTATATTATCGATCACTAGCCTATTTAAATTTTAAAAATTTTCACTAATTTAATATGAAGAAAGATTTTAGCTTCGCAGGAGCCCAAACCGAATTTCATAGCATTGATTTGTGATTTTGCAATTGCTCTACATGCAAATGAATGGATGTGTTGAGTGAAATATTGTTTAGCTGCAGTTGCTCGAAAAAAATATTAATTGGAAATCCGCTGTTATTCGAACTTTGAAAACTTTGTGCTGGCAAGACTGGCTGTTTGCTTGTTTTGTGTCTCATGCTTGCTTTGGTTTTTCTGTGTGTTGAAATCGATTGAATTTCATACAAAATATATTGCTAACGTTGTTGCTCATTGATGCGTTTCTTTACACAGCATCAAATACTCCCTCCACACGGTTACACAATGCAAACTATACTTCTCACAAAGATTGTTTGCTGGCCGACCTGAAGACCACTTTACCTCAAAACACATTAAATTCACATGTGCTGTGCATGTGTAATGTGTGGCCTTTATTAATGTATTGAATGGAGTGTGTACGTCACTATTATCAGACAACAAAATAGATTTATTGACTGTTCATGTCACTTTTGATATTAAACATTACAAGCTTATGGCAGAAATTTAAACTCAACAATTGAGTTGGATGAATAAAAAAGGAAGGAAAACAAAAATTAAAAAAAAAAAAATGTTGTGCTTTAAAGACAATAATTTTAAATTTCCAAAATTGTTTAGCGATTCTCTTCTTCAAATGTCATGCCGTTGGGATTTCGATTAAGTAGCTGTGCCGTTGGCGGTAAAAGTAAACAAATTATAATTGGATATTTCAATTTCCAACGATTGACCAGTGATAGAGAGGAAATTGCAAAAGCATGACCAGTCTGATTAAACACACGCCCACACTTCTACGTACGAACATGGCTTTCAATTTAAAAAAGGGTGCTACGCATGCAAACCATTTGCATTTGAACGAGATTGTGAGAATATTGTTTGGCCAGACAAATAATTTATATAAAATTTATAGGATTTTAAAGGTGATGGAATATTTCGCTTTCGAAAAAATATCCTTTAGGCTGAACAATTTTAGAGAAACAATTTTTTGGTTTTTTATTATTCGGACAAGTGATTAAACAATTAATTAAAATTAAGTGGAAGCATTTATCTATTCGCTGGCAATTAATTTTGAGATTCAAAAGCTCAGATTTTAAATGTTTGTTTTGAAGAAACATATGCTTAATTCACAAGCTGAATCGTATGGTTTATCGTTCAAAAAAAAAAGAACAGTCGGGGCTATTTTTGTTGGCGTTGCAATTTTAAAACGAAATAAACAGAAAGGAGTTGTGGGCGTTTATGGAAGATATATCGATATTCTCCATTTTGAAACGAAGATAGTAATACCACTCAAAATTAATAAAACAGATTTCGATTTCCGAATTGGAAAAATCCCACATTAGGCTCACAATTGGTTTCAATCAAACTAAATCCAGATTTTCGCATAATGCATTTAAGTTTTTTTATCTTGGACCAGCCCTCGGCGGAAGACGCCTACACATGCGATGCATTGTGCTCCAACTAGTGGAAAGGTAAAGTTAGAGAAATGACAGGAGGTGAAGCATCACTATTTTACAACTCTGCTTTTGCACGGTCTTTTAGTTCGCCTGTACTACTCACAATACCGACGAAGAAGGGCGCTCTCATGTGCCTGCGAATTTATTTCTGGACGTATTGAAGTGAAGTTTCATTGAATCTGAAAGTATTCAGAAATTTAAAAAAATAGAACATTTAATTTAATAAAAATTATTTTACAAAAATAACATTTCTTACATTGAATCGTGAATGGCAAATATATTTACGTGTTGCCGCAACATCTTCCGAGGAATATTTATGTTCATTATTTCATCACCGTCAATAAAACTTGTAGAACAAAATTCAGTACCTGCAAAAACTTGTAACATTGTCAGGCTGCCACACTTTCATAATTTTTATTTCTATAGCATGTCGTCTTTGTTTCAATGTGTTTCAACAATACCAATTTAAGAACGAAGCGACAATAAAAACCAGAACTACAAGGTTTGTTCAAAAAAAAAAAAAAAGGTGAATTTTGTTTTCTTCGTTTAGAATGGCGTGGTGCATCATGAGTCCTTGCCAACAGGTCGTACGGTTAATAAGGAATATTACAAAGAAGTTAAGCAACGTTTGCGTGGCTCAAACGATCGGAATTGAGGAGAAAAAATCATGGATTCTGCATCACGATAATGCCCCAGCTCAGATATCAATGACTGTTCGTGATTATTTGACCATGCTCAACCACCTTATTCTGCAGATTTGGCTCCCTGCAACTTTTTACTATTCCCAAAACTGAAGAGACTAATGAAAGGAAAGCGTTTTGCCACAATTGATGGGATAAAGTCAAAAACAAAGAACAAGCTGTTGGCCCTTCCGAAAAGCGCATTTCAGAAGTGCTTCGAAAATTAGAAGAAACGCTGGCATAAGTGCATTATATCTGAGGCGGATTACTTTGAAGGCGACAAAATGGATATTGATGAATAAATAAATACTTAAAAAAAAATTCAAAATTTTCCTTTTCTTTTCAACAGACTTGAAATTGATATTGAAACTAAAATTATAACGACAACGCCAACGGAAATAGGACCGTATATGTTTTTCTGTGCTTTTTCTGAACAGGCAAATTTGCAGTATTTTTACTTTTGTTTTTATTTATATTTTTTTTTTAATTTTTTATTTTTTTATTACATGCCTTTTATGGGTTCCACATGAAATTTCGGAAAATATTTAAATTATTTCAGGTAGAATTTTATTTATATTTTCTTTTTTCAAAAAAAAATTTTACAATAAATTTTTTAATTAGTTCCTTTTCAGTGTTCCAAATGGAATTTCATAAAACATTTTAATTTCTACAATACCTACTATTATTACAATTTCTCAACTATTTTTAACAAATTATTTGTTTGAAATTTTTAAAAATATCAAATACTCTAATTCATCAATAGTATTTTATTTTAATAAAAATATATAAAATTTTTCCAATTGAACATTTACGAAATGTAATATATAAATAACAATTTATATATTACATTTCAAGCTCAAAGGTTCGTCATTATGTTTATTTAATATACTACGATATTTCGTTAACCATAGGTTAACATCTACAGGAATATTTTATTATTCTTTATTCTGTATTATTTAAATTTATTAATTCAGGTAGGTGCTATTTGATTAAAAATAATATATATATTTATGAATTTAGTAATTGAATACGAATTTTATTATTTTCCTATAAATTTTTAAAGGCTGTAAGGCAATCCAATTAGAAAACTTAACATCACTGGACGACCATTTCATTTACTTTTCGGACAGAAGTCTGGCATAATGCGTCTACGATTCTGACTTTTTTTTGAAAATGTTTCTCTTAGATCTATGATGGGCATATGACTAATTTGTTGGGTGGGATTTTGATTAATATTAAATAAATATTTGCTGCATGCCTTACACAGGCACTCACATATAAACATGCAGTATTTTTCTTTCATTCCATCATCACTACATCAATTGTGAAAGATATTCACTTATTAGTGTAAAAACCAAGATTCACAATTAATTGGAAATAATAATTTCTGGGAAAAGAGAATAATTAATTAAAATTTATCTGTGTCATCAATAATTTTTGTACCATAAATTTTAAATAATTAAAAAAAAAAGTATTTAAAGTTCAATGCTGAAAATGGAGAAGATGCCTACAATTCTGCGTGATACATATAATTTTTCATATAGTTTTTTCACTATATATATATTTAGATATCTGTAGTTGTTGCCTTAGGCAAATGTCTCTTCTAAATTTTTTTTTGCCCTGGATCAGTACCCAGGAGGTTAAACTAAAAAAAGTGCGATTTTATTTATTATTTTACTTCGCCGATGTTTTGTTTTCTTCTTACCGACCAAGAAGAGCCCCTAACGAACTTTTGGTTATAGAGTCAATGTACTAACTAGTCAGCCAACAGCACCCAATCCGATTCGCATTCCGATAATATTTCAATACTTCTAAACTTGGTTCGAAGGAGCATTTTGTTGTCTCATTCAACAGCACAGGACTAATTGGCATTGCTTTACAATTTAATATTTATGCACAAATATAAATTAACTTATAGTTTGAAAAAAAAAAAAAAGAAATTACCAGATTTTTTAGAGCTGTTACTTTTTCGTTTAATATTTACATAAATAATTAAATTTATTACACACATAAATTATTACCTAAATATTTTTTATTTATAAACATTTTTATTTTGTAGGAAAAAAAACTCTAAATATTTTTGTTTTATAGAATTTTTTACAAATTTTAACTTGTATTTACTTAACATAATTATACAAACAATAAACAAATTAGTGCACTTAATTTAATCAATTTAGTAAATGTTGTATGGATACTGGCAGATATACAGATATACATACTACATACATATGTGTATGTGTACGAACTCGTATATACATACATAAGTATATGGTCGGATGTATGTATGGGTTTGTGAGTGTCCTTATGCTCAACAAGCAAAAGACCAATAGTTTTTTTTTTTTTTTTTTTTTTTTTTTTTTAATCTGGGACCAGCACTCAGGAGATGACTCCTACACATGCGAAGCATAGAGCTGGAACTATAGGAAAGGGATAGTTAGAGAAACGACAGGAGGTGAAGCTTAATTAATTATTATTGCAGCTCTGCTTTTGCACGTTCTTTGTTTATACTCGTAGCAGTGCTGAAGCTTCGGTTTAGTAGCCATTTTTTATTATTGTTTTACTTCGCCGGTGCTACACAATACCGACGAAAGATAGCGTTCTGATGCGATTGTGGATTGCTATCAGCTGAAGTCGGTATTGTTCAGTGACCAGTGACTATGCCTTCGCCACTGAAACCTTCCGACAACAACTGACACACAAAGCCACACTAATGCACATCAGAAAAATGCGAGATGTTTATTTTTATTTTAAAATTTTAGTCTGAAACTGGAGTTTAACCCACTTCTGTTTTTTGTTTTGTAGTCAACGTGCAGACTACCATCCATCGTGCCATCGCCACGAGGTTTAATCGTTTCCTGCGGAACATGCGTGCATGGCATAACTTTCTTAAAGTTTCGTGGGGTATTGATTCAACATACCACATTCACAAATAATATTTTTCTTTAAAAAATTAATTTTCTGTGGCAATTTTGCTAGTATTACTTTTTTAAAGTATCAATTATGAATGCAGTAGACAATGTTTTATCAAAAATTTAATTCCTTTTCTAACTTGAAATAAATTCATACTTTTAACATTTGCTGAGAATTTGCTTTCAAATTATGTGTGCAAGTTTTGTTTTAAATTATTAGGCAAGGCAACAGCTGTGATTAATTTTAACGAGCAAATTTTAACTTTTTCTAAACACATCTTCTGCCATCATAATTTTTGTGTTTATTGTTTCTTTTATTTTAAATAATTTTATATTCTGCCGAAAATAATTTCAGTTTATTTTCGTTAAAAAATAAAATTGTTCAAAACTTACCTGCAGCCTACGTCACAGCTACCAATACACATCGAGCCTTTGGTGCAATACCGCAGTAACTCAAAATTTGATTTTTTGAGCTGGGTATGCAGAAATGATCTTTGGGGAATTAAGTATATCTAAAGGAAAAAAGATTATGGTTCTATCTCTAACTGTTCAGATTCTACAGCTACAAATGTCTTTATTGCCTCCAGCTATTTTCAACAAACAATATTTATTTGCAATAATGCAATATTTCCTTTATGACAAGAAATTTACAAACAAAAAATATTACAAAACATGTCTCTTTATTTAAAAACTTGTAAAAAAATAACTTTAGGAAACGAAAACTCTATAAAAAAGATTTTAATTGGTCTCCGCGTTTACCGGATTTAATGGCTGCATACTGTTTCTTTGGGGATTATTTGAATTGAAAAGTCTATATTAATAAGCCGAGAACCATACAGCAATTACAAAATAATATACGCGACGAAATAAACAACATAACACCTGAAGTATTGCCAAAGGTGATGGAAATTGTTTTTGGAAAGAGCACGAATATGCGAAGCGGAAAATGGTCATGGACTAGCGAGAAATAATTTTTCTTAATTAAATTAAAAATATTGCCCATTTATTTAATTATTTTTTTTTTAAATAAAAAAATTAAATAATGTCTTGAAAAAAAGTTATAATGAAATCAAACCCTGTTGGTCATTTTGGGTCATCCTGTAGAATTAAAATGCACAATTCTCCATTATACATTCGACGCTCTTTAAAACGTTAAAATACTGATTTGAACTCAAAAGGAATAGCTGGTTTTTATGTTGCAATTTGATTTATTTGTATTTAAAAATGGATCCAGCTTTATTCGTCCTTTTTTTTGTTTGTGCACTTGGGGTACCTTTTTGTATAACAACTTTTAACATGTTTTATGCATTTTTTAGTAATAGTAAATAAAACGTTGAATTATGAATAAAAATGTTTAGCCTTTTTTTTAGCTTTTTATTGCGATTTAGCTTTTTCTGGCCTTTTTTTGAAATCCCGCTTAAGTTTTTTTTTCTCCAGGGCCAATAGACACAATTGATTGATATTGCAAAACTCCGTGTTGTTTTATTGCAAATCATTCTTCCAATAAGAGATAAAATATTTTTGTTCGCTGGCATATGCCACTGACGTCAATTTATATTTAAAATAGAAATTAAACAAAACTATGTATATTTTTTGTTGTTGTTCTTTGTTCACATTTTTTCCCTCTTCATTAATGTAATTAACATTTTTGCATAAAATTGTTTGTGCATTTTTAAATTCCAAATACAAAATCAATTAATTTATGTATTTTATTTTCCAACATTTTCTACACTGAAAACAATAAGTGCAGTACTATAGATTAAAATTTGTATATAAATATTGTTTATTTATATGTATTATAATACCATGTATTATTTAAATTTATGTATATCAGCATACATTTGCAGTTGTGTGCAGTGCAAAAATATTTTTCATTTGAAAAAAAAAATACCCTTAAATGGCATAATTAACAAAATTAAATACTAAACTGGAATAATTATTTAGATATTTTAATTCTAAATTTCAAATGAGAGTATGAAAATAACGTTATATAAACTTTAAATAAATATTTGCGTGCTGTAAAATCTAATAACGAAATGTATTTTTAATTAATGTCAATTAAAGTGAAACTATAATTAATTTAAAATATTTATCCTGTGCTTCAGCAAAAGTAAATCGATATGTGTTTTTAAACTAAAGAAAAGGACATTCGATTAGACATTGGCACGATATGAAAGCTTTATTATTTTTACAACTCCGCTTTATTTCAATATCAATATTTATATCAATTTATGCAGCCGTTTTTAGTGGCAATTTTTATTAATTATTTCACTTCGCCCATGATGCCTAACAATACCGACGAAGGAGGGCGCTTTGATGTGCCTGTCGATTGGTTTCAGCTGAATTCGGTACTGTTCAGTGACCAGTGACTATGCCTTCGCCACTGAAAACTTCCGACAACAACTGAAGCAAAGACCCACTAATGCACATCAGAAAAAATGCGAGATGTTTTTATGATTTAGTCTGAAAGTGTTGTTGAACCCAGGACTTTTTTGCTTTAGTAGTCAACGTGTTGAATTATTAATCAACAATGTTAAACCTTAAAAATAAAAGTTCTGCAGATTTTTTCTGCTTCAAGCCTACTGTTATGTTCTGAGTAATAATAACACTAAATTACTAAACTCGCAGCCTGACTAATACTGGGTGGGCCAAAAGTAATCACTCGATGTTCTTTTGCTGTAATTTTTTTTTTTAAGACAAATTTTGGCACTGCTTATGATATGGGCCGCCAGAGGTGATGACCATACATGCCATGATCCAAAGGTTTTTATTAAATAAAATAACAGCAAAAATACATCGGGTGATTACTTATGCCCCGGGTGCTCACTTTTGGCCCACCGTGTTTAACAGAAATTTGTGTTTATACAAGCCTTTGCCAGTGTTTGCATGCTTGACAAGCGGCTTGCACAAAAATCACAAGGGCTGACAATTTGAATTTGTCTCAAGACGCAAATCTTTCTTATAGTTTGGTCATTGTAGGAAATAATGAAAATTCTATTCTTGTACGAATTAGTTTTGTGTATTCGGTATTCAAATTGAGAAAAGTGTGTCTGTGAAATCCATTGTTGTTGTGGTATATTTGCCTCTCAAGCGAAAGCGCAAACAGAGTGAGAAAAACTAACTGCCGGTTTACTTATATCTCGCCGTTGATTCCGTTCGATAAAACCAATAAAATTTAAACCAAAAAATTGTTTTCATTTTCAATACATATGGCGGCAGTAAATTTGAAAGAATGTACAAACTTTCGGTAGTGGCATTCAAATAAGAAGGTGATAATAAAGGGTGTTCCATCCGCAATGCACGATGTTAAGTGTGAGTCACACCTTAACGTCAAGTGTTTTGCCCAACTTAATTTAGCATATCTTTGTTTCAGTATTTGACAAATTTAACCATAGGGAGGTACATAATCGAGCAACGCGCTAAGACTTTTAAAGCCTTTTACGCAAAAGGGGCGTACAAAACAAAAAGCATTTCGTGCACTTTGTGATTTTTTTGGTCAGCATAATCGACCGAATGTGTCCACAATCGGTTGAATTGTGTGCAAGTTTCAGAAAACCGCGTCTGTAGGAAATGTGAAAACACCTGTTTGACAGTTGGGTGCGGTTTATGGGCTGCCGGCGTCATCGGCCTGTAGTTCTTAGAAAATGAAGTCTGCCAAGCAGTTAGCATGAATGGTGTTCGCTACCGCGAGAAGATAATATACTGCTTGTGGGCAAAATATGAGGTTATGGACCTGGAAGATATGGGGTTCCAAAAGTATGTTTCCACTTGCAACACACCCAACGAAATAATGGTATTTTTGCCCGAAAATTATTATCTCACATCGTGGCGATGTTAATTGGCCATCACGAGCGTCACAATTGACTATATAAACCAGAAAACAAAAAAAAAAACAGAAACAGAAATTTCTTTAACCGAAAATCAACCATAATTTGAAGTAGAAAAAAACCGATTAACACCGTTGGACTTGTTTCTTTCGAGATATTTAAAAGTACATCAATAAGCCAAGAACAATTCAAGAGCTAAAAGATGAGATAATTCGGCACATTAACGAGATTGAATCTCAATTATGTCTCACAGTCATTATCAAAATATCGACCATCGGATAGAAGTATGCAGCCGTGGCGTGCATTTGGCAGATATTTTATTTGACACATAATTGTCATAGATCCTTCTATCACAATAAAACATTTTTTGGAAAATTCTCTAAAAATTTTTTGTTTTTTTTTTTTTTTTTTTTTTTTATCTAGGACCAGCACTCAGGAGATGACTCATACACATGCGAAGCATTGTGCTGGGAACTATAGGAAAGGGATAGTAGGAGAAAGGACAGGAGGTGAAGCTTAATTAATTATTTTGCAGCTCTGCTTTCGCACGTTCTTTTGTTTTTATACTCGTAGCAGTGCTGAAGGTTCGGTTTAGTAGCTATTTTTATTATTATTTTACTTCGCCGGTGCTACACAATACCGACGAAGGAGGGCGTTCTGATGTGATTGTGGATTGCTATCAGCTGAAGCCGGTATTGTTCAGTGACCAGTGACTATGCCTTCGCCACTGAAACCTTCCGACAACAACTGCCACACAAATACACACTAATGCACATCAGAAAAATGCGAGATGTTTATTTTTATTTAAAATTTTTTTTTTTTTTGTCTGAAACTGGGGTTGAACCCAGGTCTGTTTTTTGGTTGTGTAGTCAACGTGCAGACTACCATCCATCGTGCCATCGCCACCCTCTTCCATTTTGTCTGCGTGGACTTCCTTGGAATCGTGATCTTAATCTCCCATCATATGAAAGTTGCCTTGCACTTATTAAGCTTGCAACTTTGAAAAGTAGGAGAATATACATGAATGTATCATTTGTAATGAATCTAATAAATGGCGTTATTGACTATTTGACTGAATTTACAATACCAAATCGTTCAACAAGATATTATGTTCCCATAAAACTTCAATATTTGCGCTCCAACTATGCCAATTTTGATGCATTCCGTAGAATGTGCGCTGAATTTAAAGATCTATATTCTTCCATTGATTTTTCGATTGATTTCAATACTCTAAAAAATAATATTTTAAGGCACTTAAATGCATTTTATAATAATAATTGCATACGTATCTTGTATTTTAATGTTATATTTTTATATTTGTATTTATAATTTAATATTATAATTATTGTTATATTTTTTTATTAATATTTTGGAATTTAATTTATGCTTAAGCTTGTAAGAAATTAGTTCATAGGCTAAAAATTTAATAAAGAAATAAAGAAATAATATCAGTGGTATCAGTCCGCGCTTTATATATCACAAATGATGCCCAGGACACTCAAAGGGTTAAATAATATGTTCACGAAGTAACTACCATTCCATTTTATAACTAAAATTTTTTTCCAAGTCATATCCAATTACAATCAAGTTCTGACAAAACGTTCAAATAGATCAGTGCCACAATTGCAGCTTTTGTGTGGTTCCCACCCATGAACTAACCCTTTACAATACTCTTTTGTCCCTTTGAAATGTTCGAATTATTTTAGAAGGCAAACCGTAACTTTAATCATTAATTTATATTGAATGCTGGCAACAAAAACAGAAATTAGTTCAACACTGCCCATCCCACACAGACTGACTTTCTAACAAAAAAAATGACACAAACATTAAGTGTCTGTTAATAACAAAGGTCAACCAACACGTTTAGAAACTTTACATATGTTCATCTGTGTATTCACAACATCATATCATTGTTATCAAAAAAAAAAAAAAACAAAAAAAAGAAAAAGAAAAAATAAGAGTAAAAATTAAGCAAACGAGCGTACGGACTTCTGAACACACAAAACCTGACACACGGACAGACAGACAGAGAGACAAAAACCGAAATTAAACAGAGACATAAAAACCGTAAAGGTGAAAAATGGGGCAAAAAACCAGCAGCTGAATAGAATTGAATAAAATAAACTGACACATAAGGCGAATGACTACCAAAAAAAAAAAAAAATAAAAATAAAGGAAAAAAAACCAACAAAGACCAAATGAATGTGCACACCCTGTGTGAGCTCTGCACATCATCTTTTCAAGCAATTTTCGTTGGGTTTTTTTGTTTTTTTTTTTGTACTACGAAGGACTCCAAGCACGAGCCTTTTATCTCACTAAACACACAAACGTATAAGCCAACACACATGTATCTTTTAAATGTGGCCATTGTCTGTTTGAATTCAGACATAAAAACACATACACGTTTGCACATTTAAATTTCCTAAAACAGGCCACATGCCAAGTTGAGTGAATGGGCTTTTTATTGTTGGCGTTGTTGTGTTGCTCATACATATGGATATAACCTGCACACACACCTACACACACACACATATACACTCATACTTAGAATATACGATAGTAAATCGTTTGGTAGATTTCATATGTGTTTGCAACACATTTGTGTGTGTGTGTGTGTGTGTGTGTGACAATCTGAACGCGTGCCTAAAAAATAGTTTTCATGTGCATAAATAAACCAACTCCTTATTCAGTCACTCCTTGAGTCTTTCACACATACCAGTTACTAAAATTGTTTTACCGTGTCAATATAAAGACACTGTATTTACATTTTGTTTGGCCTGCGTATTTACAAACCCATAAATAATTGTAAATGCATTGACAAACAAACATGTGTGGTGATAAGGTGATCCTTGCTGTCGTATAAGACTTTGGGTGGTCAGTAGTGGCAAAGAATGCGTTTTCTATCCATATATATATACATATATATAAAAATATGATAAACAACCAACAATAAACAGTACGAAGCTCTTATAGCTCATCTATGGAAACACGCAGGATCTATAGGGGAATCGAAACCGCACCACCAGATTGATACACCAATGCACTGGGCTACAGAAACACCATATTGAAACTATTGAAAAACGTCAATATCTGAGGGAAAATCTGCTTATTAAAGCGATTACCTCTTCATCGTTTAACCAATCCATGCCTGCTCGATTAACTTTTCGTTGAATTAAAAATTCTTTATCTTCGATTATTGAAATTTTTCACGTGTTTTGACTTTTGCACCAATGAATTGTGTTCAATTAAAAAGTGCTAAAATTTTTAAACTATCGCTATAGAATATCAAATGATGTTGGTGATCGATGAGGTAGTTAAGTTAACACTTCGACTACAAAACCCCAGTGTCGGTGGCAAGTGACTACCGTTTTTCCACTGAAACCTGCCTACAACAACTGACACAAAGACACAATAAGGCACATCAGAAAAATGCGAAATGTTTTTATGGTTTAGTGCGAAACTGGGCTCGAACCCAGGACCTTTGGTTTCGTAGTCAACCTGCTAATTGCTTCAGCCATCGCCACAAATTGTAGAAGACATTTATTTTCCCAAAAAAGGCATTACGTGCCACAGAATACTTTCTTTTATTTTTGTAAATATGAGGGTGGCGATGGTCAAAGTGGTGTGCACGTTGCTTACAAAACGAAAAATTTCCTGGGTTCAACACCAATTGCAGACTCATAAAAACAGCTCGCATTTTTTCTGATGTTTTATTATTTTAGGAATTTTTTTTTTGAAGCACAACAACAATTTGTTTAAACTACTTTAAACTATTAAGATATTATGACAATATGACTTAATAACAGATATTGTGAATCCCCCAAATTGTGTTAAATTATTTAATAGCCATTCGCTGGCTACAGTAACGTGAAATTGTTAGTACTTCGAGCAGCGAGCCCCGCATTAAGCATTAAAATATTTCAAGTTCGCCAACAATTTTGCTAATTAACGATGCAGCTGAAGCAACAATTTAAGGATCACATACTACAACAACATGGTCATGAAGTCATCATAAAAATATGAAGCAATATTTGTCATAAAATTATCATGTGAAACAACAGCCAACCAAAAACTAAATTATAAAATTATTTATATAAAACATCTGCATTTTGTATATTCCCTCTCACTCTCCCCCTCCAGCACTCGCCCTGTTTTAAGTTTAGTCGTCGTATATTGAGTCCTTGTTTTTTAGCTGTTCCCTTAAATGAATGCCTGCACATATTTACTTTGTGTGGCATGTTGATTTATAAAGCCATTTGACATGTGCCGCTCTACAATTGCTGTTCACCTACTGTTATCATTGATTACTCTTACCATTTTTCAAATTTCCCTGTATGTACGAGTGTGTGTGTGTATGTATGTTTTATTATCTGTACGTGTGAATGGGAGTGAAAGACTCTTATGGCAAGTAAAGCAAACATCCTACAAAGGAAACTTTTCGTTTATTTATAGCGGTTACTTTCGTATTTAACTGACTTCTTGTTTTCCTTAAAAGTATTTGATTAGATTTCATTTCGTGTTTCTTTTTTTTTCGAATTTATTTGTGGTTTGCAATCAAAAAGGTAATTTCAACTGTTACATATTTGAATTTTTTTTTCTTCTTTAGTATTGAATTTTTTTAGTGGCTGGTGGCAGATGGCTTTTTCATAGTTTCCTATTAGTCAGATTGCTGTTCAATTGTAAAACCAATAATGATTAAAGCAGAAGTGACTGTGTTAATTCAAATATGTATGTATTATTGTGCGACAGCTGTGTTTTATTTTTATTTTTATTTGTGTTTTCTTATCTCCTGATTGATTCGGTTTGATTTGGTACATGAATGTTTTAGATAAAATTGTTCACTTATTTACGAATTTTCTCTTCTATGATAATGGTTATTATGGTTACCATCCATGTTAATGGTTATGTGTATCAAAATACTGATATACTATGTGCATGTTCACATTAGTTATCGATATAAAATATCTTTCGATCCCATCCCATGTTAGTGATGTTAAAGGCATCAGTTTTAACTAATAAATGTGTGATTTGTAAATGCAGTAGTAACTCGATTAATGCAAACACCTCAATAGTTGTGCATCCTCGATTGTTGCGTCGGCCTAAAATTTTACATTGCATATGTAAATTTCTGAACTCTTTTTTACTTCATTGTGGATTTTATATTATTTTTGTTTTTTAATAACTGTAAAATACGTTAATTTGGCGTTTGTTTCTTTTGTGTAAATAATGAATAATACCAAAACTCTTTGTTGTTGTATGCCGCAATTTGAGTAGAAAAGACAATGGTGAACAACAATTTACATTGTTAACTATCAAAGAAAAAGCATAGATTTTAAAAAAATGGTAGAGAGTTTTTCAGTAAACGCGTGCTCCAAACTTTTCAATGTACAGTCGAACTTCTCTATAACGTAGCAGTTGGGGACCGTCAAATTTCTACGTTATAGAGAAAATTCGTTATAGAAAAACTGCAGAAAATTTTGACAATTTCTTTTTTATGTAGAAAATATATTTATTAAGACAAAAAAAATTGTTTTTACATGAACACATTAATTTTGTTTTTATTAATACATACATATGTGACTAAATTGATGCAAAAAATCAATTGCTAAAAACTTCGCAATAGAGAGATTATTTAGTGTGAAAAATTCTATTTAGGTCTTAAAAAATTGTACGTTACAGAGAGAACTTCGCTATAGGGAAGTTCGTTATAGGGAGATCAAAATGCATGAAAATACTCACAAAAATGTTGTGTTCACGAATTTTATTTGTTATAGAGAAGATTTCGTTATAGAGAAGTTCGTTATAGAGAAGTTCGCTATAGAGAAGTTCGACTGTACACAGATCAACAATAATTAGAACAAAGAAAAATAAGGCTGCTATAAAAGACTTTGTGTTTAGATCTGAAAGCGGTCCAGGGAAAAGAAAGACATTAAGTGGTCGCCGTTTCCTAAAATGGAAAAGACATTGTACAAGTGGTTTGCAGAACAACCAAAGCCAAAAATTAATAATATGTATTTAAAGGTACTACAAATATGTAATACAAATGTATTAGATCGTGAATTTTATCAATAACTTGAAATAACAGTGAATAAAAGTTGTTTTATTGCTATGAAATAAAATTATTCGATACTTGCGACATCCTCATCAAACGTGCACAAAGCCTGAGCAATAATCGAGTTACTACTGTATAATCAAAATACCCAGGAGAGTGATATCTAAAATATTTGTTTTTTTCTACATACGATTTCGAAATTTCATTTAATCTGCTCATTATTTCATATGTAAAGTAAAATTTTTGAAAATTCTTACTTGTAAGTATTTCACCGGGCACATTTATGAATTGATTTAAAACAGATACTTAGATATAGAAGGGCTTCCTTCATTTCTCACTTGAAAATAATTTTTAAAAGACGAAATGGAAATATTTCCCACGAAATAACAGAAAAATCTATTTTTTTCGATGCTTAAAGCGAATGATACACACATCAGTATTCAGCTTCAATATTTGTCTTTGGGTTAGTATTGTAAATTGAAGCCTCTGACACACTACGTCAAAATTGCTCATCAATATTCATTTTTTTTGGCGATTTTTAAGTGTAAACATAAACAGCCGTATTAATAAAAAAGTCTTAAATAAGCTTTAAAAAGACATATTAGTTAAAATGCTTTTTAATCCTAAAACACGTTTTTTAAAAATTCATATTAATAATCAGTATTTTAACTAACATACGTTTTAAGGTTTTTCAAAAATGAGGAGGGCAGCCCTAGATTTTTTATTTACCACTTGATTCCTAATGATGCAAAACCGTGATTATTAATTCACACAGTTATCGTATCTAAATAGTTTTATTGTCGTGTTTAATAAGAATATTGTTGTTTATAGAATAAAAAATGTATGATAACTTGTATATTAATTAAAAAAACTAATAACAGTAAAAATATCGCTTGGTAAGATTGCAATTTTAGTGACTTATTTAATTGCAGTTAAAAGAGTATTTGAATAACGAGTTTCATACTATTTGTTTTGTTTGTTTACACATCACTACCAATAATACCAGGGAAGTTTCTTATTTCTCTAAACTGTTTTGCTAGTTTCAACTCTTCTTCAATAGATGTTGGCATTCTTATCAAATTTTTGCCAAGTTTAGCAAGAGCACGAGCTACTTTTTTACAAATCAAGCTCACACTTGGCTGTGACAGACCATGAAGAACTAAAATCATGGTTTTGTGTCATTATTAACATTACTATCACTGAATGCAAACATATATACTACTTCTCTTCGTCCCCAGCATTGTAAAGCTACTAGAACCTGTAGTTCAGGAGACGTTCCGCAACCTCTACGCTCTACAGATATATCCGTTCTCACAAAATTTACAACTTTTCTGACCATTTGTTTATTAAAGCGGTACTTGTTACTTAAAGCGGGGGGTGCTGATGGCGAGTAGTCAGCGTGTTGGCTCTGCAACCAGAAAGACCCAGGTTCGATTCCCAGCCGGGTCAAATCAGAAAAAAAATGTTTCTGAGTTTTCTGTGCTACAGCACCCTCCTTCGTCGGTATTTGAGCAATAAAACGTCGGCGAAGTAAAATAATAAATAAAATGGCTCCATTAGCTTAAAAATAATGCGTCAAAAAAAAAAAAATATCAGAGACGCCGCAACTTTGCTTTATAATTTACACGCAACTGCAGAGTTGTGCAAGAATTAAGCTCTATCTTCCTACCACTTTCACCACCTGTCTATTTCTTCCCTATCCTTCTCTCTAGTTCCAGTGCAATGCATTGCATATGTAGGGGATAGCCCCTGAGCACTGGTCCAAGATAAAAAAAAAAAAAAAAAAAAAAAAAAAAAAAATTGGTTGTCCGGAATAGAAAACGGATCGCTTCTTGGTTTGCAATTTTTCTTTTGGCGATTTCTTGAAATTTCATCAATACGTTCTATTATAAATTTAATTAAAATTATAACATTTTTACTTTTGTTCATATTACATTTGTTCTTACCAATCTTTTGATCAAATATAGCGTGTCCATTATTTATATTCGAAACAAACGTTTTACTTTTTTGATTGAACGATTTTTTTTCACAAATAACAATCACAATGAAAAAAAAACTCCGCACAATATGACATCTTAAAATAGCTTTAAAACAGGGTCGAACCAATTTTAAAATTTCCATATTTACACAAGGTTTAAAATGTGCATTTTAAGCAAAAATTCGTTTATTAATACCATTTTAATGAATTTTGCTTAAAAATGCTTTAAAATGCGTTTTAAAATTTTTAATAATACGGCTGATAGAATTTGCCGCCGGCAAACATTTTTTGAAATTACCGTCGGCAAAATACATATCTATTTATTCTTTTATTTATTATAACAAAAAAAGCACTGATGATATCTTTTTTTGGTTTTTGTCACTATATTTAACCGATGGTTGAAGAAATATGGAAATAGAAAAATAATAAATAAAAACAAACCTTTAAGCATAAAAGATAATCAGGTATGTGATGGAAATCGATCGATTTGAAAAGTCAATCGTCTATTGAAATCGAAAGTAGTGTGATGAATTTCGATCGATTTCATATTCCATATTTGTATCGTTTCCACATATCTTCTCTAAATACAACTGTGTAAAATCTAATAATACAACTGTAAAATATGTAAACATATGTGTATGTGAGTGACGTTTGTAAAATATTTAAACAAAATAACAAAATAAAATTTGCATCAACATATTTTATAATTTTTATTTATAAAATGCCTTTTTTTGTTGGGGTTTCGCTAATTTTCTTGGAAGAAAATAATAGAATGAATAGCGAAAATATTCAAAGAAAACGTTTAAGAGATAAATCGGATCCCTTAAATTTGCCAGATGAAATGTGGGTATTTAAATTTTTAAATTTCACTTCTATATTAACTAGTATTTATTTAAATAGATTTGTTGAATATTTTCGTTTAAATAAGAACGGATTTATAATCATTTTTCATTTATTTAATTTTATACTTTTTTTGTATATTTCCTTACATTTTGTTCAAGTAAAATTAAACGATTTGAAAACGAATTTAAACTGGCATTATCGAAATGTGTCACATGTTAAAAACGTGATTTTTATTCAATGAAACAAGATGGAATATGTAATCGTCACAACAAATCGTCACATACAAAATCATCATACTGCTTGTCGATTTCAAAACGTTTTAACGGCGAAAACGATTTTCATCACATACCTGAATATAAAAATTGTTATAAAAGAAATGTTTATATTTCGTAATAGTGTTTTCACACCAAAATTTTTAACCTGATTTTAACGTTAAAATCACAAACAGCTGATTTTGCGTCCTCGTTATAAGTTTGATTAAATCATAAAAAATAAAATCTCATTTTATTTTCTCCTCCAAAAAACGCGATGAAGACATTTTCATTATGCTGTACACAATATCTTCTTTTTTTATCTTGGACCAGCACTCAGGAGATGACCCCAACACTTGTGACTTGTGCCGCCTTGTGCTGGAACTAGAGGAAAGGGATAGTAGGAGAGATGACAGGTGGTGAAGCTTCACTTCATAGAACTCTACTTTTGCATGTTATGTGTTTTTATAGTAGTGTTGTAGCTTCTCTGATGTTAGGAAGACGTATTAAATTCTGAAGCTTCGTTTTTAGTAATTATTTTACTTCGCCGATGCTACACAATACCGACGAAGGAGGGCGTTCTGATGTGCCTGAAGCCGTTACTGTTCAATGACCAGTGACTCTGCCTTCGCCACAGAAACCTTCCAACAGCAACTGATACAAAGACACATAAATGCAGAACAGCAAAATGCGCGAAATTTTTATGAGTCTGAAGCTGGGGTTGAAGCCAGGAAAAATTTTTCGTTTTGTAGTCCACGTGCACGTAGACTACTTCGACCATCGCCACCCTCTTTGCACTTTCAAAGTTCATGTATTGGCCTATTCTAATCATTTCCATCTTTTCGCTCACTCTCTATTTAGAATTGCTGTATGAATACTTCCATCGTCTAAACAGAGACTAATTGTTAAAATTTAATATCGAAGCACATTTACGGCCCCTTTTTAAAAAGTTTAAACTGAGCAAAAATTAATTGTAATTTATAACCAAATGCAGCAGCCGTATTCAAATTGTGGCCTGAGTGTTCACCCTGTTTTGCGAGAAATTTATTAATATTTTTATGATGACTAATTAAAATGGTTTCTATTAATTACATTCAATTTTTAAATTTAACTCAGTCTTAACACAAAGTCATTGCTTTTTTTTTGTATTATTTTTTATTGCTTTCCAGCTGACTACTATTTAATTTGGAAATGTTAAAATGAAGTCGACAAAAAAATATTCAGCCAGCACACTTCTACCAGAAATTGTCACTTTTTTTTATTTAACAGGGACACTATTTTATGCTGCAACTACAGTTTGCTTTCAGTTTTTAACTACCCCATGCAGAATGGCAAATATGAAGTGAATAAATATGGGTGATTGCACTGCACACTGATGCCTCTTTTAACAGCTCATCTTATGATTCGCTTTTGCATGTCGCCAAAAATATGGTGACTTATACTTCAATATGTTTTGCTCATTACATTATAAAATATGTATGAAAATATTTCCCATAGCTGTGGCTTAAGTAAACTTATTACACACTTCTTAATCATCTCATGTTCCGGGACAAATATATTTAGCACAGCGCACAGTTTCAGACTACACCTTACTATACCGCTGCCTTACAGTGTTTAATGCCTGCGCCACCGATGTTTTATTAAAAGTTTTCCGCAAGAGTATACGTATACTTTTTATATAAATTTCTTTAATTTTTTTTTAGTTTTATAGATACATAAAGGGTGGTTAAATTTCAAGGGCCGATGTTGATTTTGAATAAAACACAAACTATTTAGGAAATTATTGTAATTTTATTTTATTATGATATATTGGTATTACTCAATTATGTATGGAACAAAATATCGGCCAAATGGGCGCCGCGACCACGGCAACAGTGGATGATCAATTTTCGAAGAAAATCATCTTCAGTGATGAGGCACATTTTCACCTCAGTGGATTCGTCAATAAACAGAATTGCCGCATTTGGGCGAATGAGAATCCAAGAGTGATTATCGAAAAACCAATGCACCCACAAAGAGTGACTGTTTGGTGCGGTTTATGGGCTGGCGGCATCATCGGGCCGTATTTTTTCCAAAATGAGGCCGGTCAGGCAGTTACTGTGAATGGTGTTCGCTATCGTGAGATGATAACGAACTTTTTATGGCCCGAATTGGAAGATATGGATGTGGACGATATGTGGTTTCAGCAGGACGGTGCCACTTGCCACACAGCTAACGAAACAATGGCTCTTTTGCGCAACAAATTCAATGGCCGTGTTATCTCACGTAATGGCGATGTCAATTGGCCGCCAAGATCATGTGATTTGACACCGTTGGACTTTTTTCTTTGGGGTTATTTGAAAGAAAAGGTGTACGTCGATAAGCCAGCAACAATTCAAGAGCTAAAGGATGAGATAATTCGGCACATTAACGGCATAGAACCTCCATTATGCCTCAGGGTCATCGAAAATTTGGACCATCGGATGGAGGTGTGCCGCCGTGGTCGCGGCGCCCATTTGGCCGATATTTTGTTCCATACATAATTGAGTAATACCAATATATCATAATAAAATAAAATTACAATAATTTCCTAAATAGTTTGTGTTTTATTCAAAATCAACATCGGCCCTTGAAATTTAACCACCCTTTATATGTATGTATATCCACTCTGTGAAACTCTGGTACGGAAACTGCTGTGTCAATATATATATTTTTAAGAAATATGTTAATTATAAACATTAGCGAATATTAAACTCCTGCGTAGGGTGTATAAAATTTTGGCGGTCGCATAAATATATTCTGCTTATCCTACAGCACTCTGACGTTGAGTAACAGCCCCATGGGCATTTAGAGAGCAGCTGCTAACCTTTCTAAGTACACGGAAGTTTCAATTTTCAAACATAGTTATCCCTGACTATGCACGAACACCTTGCTAAGGCTGTCGAGTTGTCTAAACTCATGTCACTTGAGCAGGTTTTCTACAAAATAGTTGTCGACTTTCGACGACCAAAATACGTCCCACCATACAACCGCGGTACTCTACAGCAACTGCTGTTGAATGGCAACAACAGGGAGATGAGTATCGAGTCGCACTTAGTCACATGTCATATATGACAATATGTCCCGCATTGAACCAAAAACTCTTCTCGAGGTGTATCTTTCGGTATCAAGCACAGTCACAACGAGTCCAGCATCCTTTTTATATCCTTACTGACTAAATGCGATTAAGTAAAACAGTATAAAAATAGTTAATTTAGCAATTTAGAAATAAAAAAAGACTTCTTTTTAGAACGACATTACTCTCAGATATGTCCATAACGTGGTAGCATTTATTAAAGTTAACACATGCACGGCGAAGAGAATCATTAGTAGCATATACAGTGCGGTGATATTTCAATGCCAAGAGTTCGAAATTGCGGGTAGGTCTTACAGGAACGTTGAAGTTTAACAGACCTAGAAGGAACTGCGAGTCAACATCTCCACGAATCAGACCCTTGGCAAATAGTGCGCTCAGCATCGCCCGTCGACTTTTTAGCGTTGGCAATTTTATTAAAGCATTTCTACTATGATACGGCGGCAAGACATACGAATTCCAGCCAAGACCACGCAGACAGAAAATAAAAAACTGTTTTTGTACCGATTCAATACTATTAATATGAATAGAGTAACAGGCATCCCAAACAGTTGTACGATACTCAAGAATTGGCCGGACGAGGGATGTGTATAAAAGTTTTGTAATATAAGGGTCTAGAAATTCCTTAGACCACCGTTCCATGAATCCAAGAACCCCATAGGCTTTATTGACCATTGTAGATATGTGATCACGAAAGTTAAGCTTATGATCCAATAATATGCCAAGATTTATTGATGGTTTCAACTTTACTTAAAATATCAACATCAATATAATGGGAAGTTTCAATCGGATTGTGACTGAAAAATGACATGTGTTTGCATTTCTTTATATTTAGTTCCAATAAATTAAATCTGCACCACCGAGAAAAATTCTGCAAATCAGCACTCAGTGAATTATGTCCATTAATATCACTAAAAGAATTAAAAATGTTGACATCATCGGCATACATCAGTACTTTAGAATGCAAAACAACAGGAGGAAGATCATTGATGAATAAAGTGAACAGAATTGCCTTGAAGGACACCAGAATGTACTAGTATGGTTTTTGATGTAACATTTCCAAATTTTACTTGTTCAGTTCTTTGTGATAGATAAGAGCTTAACCATTCTAAAGCAGAGTAACTAAAGCCCATAATTGATAATTTGTGCAATAAAAGATTGTGGTTAACTTTATCGAACGCCTTACTAAAATCAGTGTATATCACATCAGTTTGCATTTTATTTGTGAAACCTTCATTGACAATAGTGGTAAGTTCCAGAGCATTCATTGTAGTTGAACGGAGCTTACGAAAGCCATGTTGACAGGGTGACAGAAGGGATGAAATTTGATGATATAGATAGTCGGTAAGAATCTTTTCAAGGAGTTTTGGAATTGCATTAATTTTAGCGATACCACGATAGTTAGATACATCCGACTTGATGACATAAGACATAAGATGACATAAGATTCAGTCAGCTGTGGTTGTTCTGAACGCGAGTACATTAGCCATTGAAGCCGTTGCCGTAGCTCCAGCAATAAGTCACTATTAGGACTTTGAAAGTTCGACCACAAGGGTTTACCTTCTGACATCTTTGAATACGGGGATGTGATACAGCTCCTTACAGCAGACGTGGGTATAACTAGTTCCTGGAGCTAAATATATCAAACAAACAACCTTGCTTTTGCTCCAGAGATCGGCTTGCGATATATCTTTCTTGATATTAGCATTAGATAATTGATGGGAAATAACGTATCAATTATATAATTCCTTTATAAACATTATTCCGCAACTCTCTGTTTCCACAGTTTGGTTTGTCCACATGAGTTTCACTGGTATCAGGATAAGTTAATGCCTGCAAATTTCCAACGCTCATACTGGAGAACTGAGTGCTGCATATAACAGAGATCCTATTATCAGAACCCAAGGAGTAGGAAAATAAACACAATTCATAGACCGGACTATAGTTCTTCCGTTAAAATTCCTCCCAAAATTAATTTGCCTTTAAATAAAGATTTTTAAAGCCGTATATTGGGGCCCATGTGTTTAAATTGCGTGTCAAATGCAAAGTTGAGTATTGATGGTTTTTTTGTTTTTGCTGCTGTTAAAATTATTTTAAAAATGCCATAAAGTGGACATGGTATTCGCGTGTTTTATTCAATAAAAAAAGGAAAGCGAAAGTGAAATGTAGACGTAATTTTTTTGTTACATCCTTCGTTTTGCTTTAGTAAAAATAAAAAAAAATTCAATAAAATATATACGTATGTAATTGTTAGAAATAAACATTTGTTTTCGTTATGCAGTTGGAAAATACAAGGGCGTGTCACATGCCTCTCAAAAATTTCACAACAAAAAATATAACAGATAATTTTTCAGCGCTGCATGGAAGTCATTGAAACCTTTTAGAACTTGGGAGGAACTCTACTGCTATTTTCGGACGTTCTGCAATATGAGTTCAGGCCATAAGCTTTCTTAGCTCGATTCGATTATTCCCACGCCACGGAGGAGGGTCAATAAGGCCACAAAAACTTGATTAACCCAAGAAAAAGGAAGTAACTGATGTGGGCTGTAGTACTCAGTATCTACAACCAGATGGCGATGGCACGATGGATGGTAGTCTGCACGTTGACTATGAATCTAAAAACAGACCTGGGTTCAACCCCAGTTTCAGACTAAAATTTTAAAATAAAAATAAACATCTCGCATTTTTCTGATGTGCATTAGTGTGTGTCTTTGTGTGTCAGTTGTTGTCGGAAGGTTTCAGTGGCGAAGGCATAGTCACTGGTCACTGAACAAGACCGGCTTCAGATGATAGCAATCCACAATCACATGAGAACGCCCTCCTTCGTCGGTATTGTGTAGCACCGGCGAAGTAAAATAATAATAAAAAATGGCTACTAAACCGAAGCTTCAGCACTGCTACGAGTATAAACAAAGAACGTGCGAAAGCAGAGCTGTTAAATTAAGTAATTAAGATTCACCTCCTGCGGTTTCTCCTACTATCCCTTTCCTATAGTTCCAGCACAATGCTTCGCATGTGTAGGAGTCATCTCCTGAGTGCTGGTCCAAGATAAAAAAAAAAAATTCAAGAACCGCATCATATCCCCGATGCCGCCAACATCCGCAAAGAATGATGTTCCGAGTGTCCTCTGCCTACCCTTGCACAGGGGCAAGCACTCGCCCTATAGATGAAAAACCGATTTCTCACTATCGTCCTCACTATGCAGCTCCTGCATAGTGTATTTCCACCTATGCTAAGGTGTCAGGCGTGCCTCCGCAATGGCCAGTTGCCAGTACAGACTGTCACAAAAGAAGAACTATTATTTCTTGACATCTTCATAAAGTTGTCGGTCCTCCGCCTGTTATGCCAATTCTGATTCGAGATCGAGCAATGGACACCCAATCTGCTTTACCTGCTTCACCATAGTCTCCGCCTGATTTCATGTATTGGTATTAGCACATCTGTATATTGTGCAAACCTGTCGGACATTTGCTTTCCCTCAATATCACAGTGACCTGGTACCCAAAGTAGAGTTACATGGCCGATCCCGTGAAGCCGCCTCAGGGTTTCCCTGCACCGTGTGACCAGCTTCGACGATGATGTTCTCGCGGTCAGGGCCAGAGTTCCAGCCTGGTTATCGCCGGTGGTCATCTCCGCCGCGACTTCAGTAGCTGGATTTATTTTACATTCTTTCTTAAAAAGTTCACCTTAAAGCCAAGTATTTTTCCAACGAGTCAATCCTGCATTAGTTCACCATTCATTTGGATATACGTACAGGAAAGCCACAGTGAACAATTTATTAATGTTTGTCGATAACTGGCAATTCTCATCTGGTTGATATTTCATTTGGCAGAAGAGATCAGCCGATTGAAGTCCAATACATTTATCTCAACGGATTTTCGTTTGCTTGCACGCTTTATTTAGCCGACTGAGGTGGGGGGGCATTTATCTCATTAAATTATATTTATTTTAACGTAGTTCCCCCACTGAGACCCGGGACATTTATTTCGTTGTATTGTACTTTACCGCAACTGGCCCATTTAGGTCCAGTGTATTTATCTCGTCGGATTACATCGAACACCGACTGATGTTATGAGGAACATTCATTCGGGGCCTTTGTATCGGTTTATGAACAACCGAAAGAAACCAGCTCACGAAGTGCATATTTACAGCCTTCGTGTGTAGCCGTGTTACGAATATAAACCCACCACCAAGTAAACGAAGTATTCTCTTCGCCGGTAATAAGCGACTGCAGTGGTGCAAAAGAAAGCGGAGTTTTGACAGACCCAGACGGACTGGCATACCGCGTTGCGAAAGAAAAATTTCATATATTTTTTTTTCGCAAAAGAGCACAATTTTGAAATTAGAATTTTATTTATATTTTTATTGGTGCACTGCTTAACGATTGCCTCCGGCGTATGCAATGGATTGCACTGGAAATATGCACGTGAAATAATCGTAAATTCTTGAGAGTAGAAAAATATTGAATTTTTAACAGAATGCAAACATTTTTCACTTCAGTCTGCTAAAGCCAAATATACTGCCCGCAAACTGTTGCAAAGTATTTTTAAGTGCATAAATTTGTAATACAGTTTCTAGACCACTACAAAAATTTTAATCAAAAAAAAAAATTATTATTTCAATTAGACAGCAGGGAATATTTCTAATTAATTACCTTAAACTGAACCAAAATAGGAATTTAACCAAAAAAAAAACTTATTCATATTCAAGTAAAAATGCCTTTTTGCTTCCATGAAAATATCCCAACATTCAAAAAAAAATAAATGTTCATCACTTTAGTATGTCCGAGTTCACAGAATGTGCAGTCGTGCTACACATTACGCACCCTCTTTCATTAACGTTGAAGAACAAATAAATGAAAATATTTCTACAATTTTATTGTTTTATCAAACTAAAACATAAAATTAATTTAACTCTGTACTAAGCAACCACTGTCACAATGCCGAATTAATTACCACTCTCTTCGATTTGACAAATGCTTTGAACTTTATTGTCCACTATCAGCCAAATGTTCGGTTTGATTGATTAATCTTTAAAAGATCATTCAAATTGAAATATATAGACGCACGAACACACACTAAAAATTCCCCCATGACAATTAATCAGCAACGATAATGAATATTCGTAAAATGTGTTTCTAAAACCATCATTCAAAAGTCTGTCCTTAATTTCTGTATATTTAAACATTAATAAAGTAATAATAAATTCGTAGTAAAAAAAAGACCAAAAATGCCAAAGGACAAATGAATGCGAATAAAAAGCATGTAAACTTGTGGTAACTGTGCGCATACTGAGTGCAAGAATCGTTACGAGCAAAGAAGGATGTAAAAAAACAACTCCAACACAACTGACAAATTTAGATACGCCTGTCTTTATCTAAACAAGGAAGGGAGCAGAAATAGAAGCAGTCTAATTTCTGAGGGTATTAAGATGTCCTAATGCTTGTTTTGGTGAATTTAACTATTCGACCATCACTGAATTAGTTCTTACTAATCATTGTCTAATTAATGGAACGAAAAAAATATTCACAGAAAAATTGTGGGAGAATAACATGCAAGACGGATTGCCTTTGAGTTATAATTGATGGGATAAGGTAAGTGAAGTAGAAGCTCTTGCCCATCGGGGAAAATAAAAATTGTCAAGGTTTATTATTGAACAACAAAATTATTAATAAATAAATGAAATGGTTCCTTAGTGTTTAATATAAAGGGGGTTCCATAATGAATGCAAGATTTGAATTAAATACAAAACACAGTTTTTAGTCTTTTGATTTTTATATTTTTATTGAATCATGATGTGCATCCACGGCTTTGCATGTACATACGCACACGTGTGTCGAAATTTTCCATGATCATTTTGCATAAATGTGGCTGAATTTCCTCCTTTAATGCACGTAAGATTGGGGGCTTAGTGACATAGACCTGTGATTTCAAATAACCGCATAAAAAGAAATCACACGATACAGGCGACGAATTCTGATCACCGAAATGGGAGAGTACACGATCTGGAAATGTCTCATGGATGAATTGAATTGTTTCACGGGCTGTATGGCATGCGGCACCCTCTTCTTGAAACCACATATTGGCCACAATAATATCATCCAATTGCAGTAGAAAGAAATCTGTTGTCATGTCGCGATATCGAGCACCATCATGCTTGACCAGCCTCATCTTCAAAAAAGTAAAGTTCAATTAGGCCTCCAGCCCAAAATACGAGGTCTGTTCAAAAGAAAAGGAGAATTTTGAATTTATTTATTCATCAATCTTCATTTACTTCCCTTCAAAATACTCCCCCTCAGTTATAATGCACTTACGCCAGCGCTTCTTCCAATTCTTGTAGCATTTCTGAAATGCGCTTTTCGATATGGCCATCAGCTCGTTCTTCGATTTTGCCTTTATCTCATCAATTGTGGCAAAACGCTTTCTTTTTATTGGTCTCTTCAGATTTGGGAATAGGAAAAAGCCGCAGGCAGCCAAATGTGGTGAATGAGGTAGTTGAGGCAAGATTAAGGTGTTATTTTTGGTCACCAAAGAGTGACACATTGTCGATGTATTTTTTTTCGGCAATCACATGTGGATGCTCAGAAGGCGGACATTTTGGCGATTAACAAAGCCATGAGTGTGAAAATGTGCCTCATCGTTCTGGATGATTTTGCTGGAGAAATCGCATCCATTTGTTGATGTTCAATAATCCACTCAAGGAACTCTCTTCGCTGTGCATGGATATTTTACTAAATCTAAACAGTCACCAGTCGAATTTTTTTAGGGTTGCCAATACTTTACTGCACAAAAGGCGACAAATTCAAATATAGCCTTAACTTTGGTACACCCTTTGTAAATCGACAAGTACTTTATGTGATTGTATGAGACGATACACTGTAGCGTTAACGAACAGATATTCTGCCAGTAGTTACCGTATTGAAACAACAACCAGAAAAGCTTGGATTCAATCCCCGCCCCTCAGGCGACGTGAATATGCTAACACCGCATATCGTGCGTATTCGAGCATTAATTTTGTGTGAGGTGCAGTGGAGTTCGGTTATAACAAACTTTGCGGTTTAACGCACAGTTTTTGCAATAAAATTTTATTTATTTTCTCCTGCTGCAACTCAATGAAAGTATTATTATTATGCTCTACCCAATATTTTTTTTCTTTTGCACTTTTTTATTGTGGTTGTTGCCACGGCCTTTTTTTTAAATTATTGTAGTGACTTTATTTACCAAATTTTGCTGTGTTTTTTTATTTCATTGAGCACGGTCAGCTGTTTTAAATTTTTGAACTTGGTAGCACTGCTTTTAGTACATGAAAAGCAGGGCTGTATTTCATCAAGACCCAAATTCACAGTCCTTAGTTAACTATTAGTAAACTAAAATGATAATTATTGTTTAACTAATATTTCATATTCACAGTGTATTGTTTAACTAATATTCTCAGTATAACCAAAAAATGGTAACCCTAACAATCTTTTAATTTTCAATATTGGCAGCACTGCTGTAGCGTATGGTTTTTGATTACATTTGGTATATTATTTCTTAAAAATGGATAAAACAAGCGCATGCTCATCAAAACTTTACCGCGCAGGATAGTGAATTGCTGCTGAAATTGGCTCAGGAAAACCAAAATATTATCGAAAATAAAAAACTGATAGTATTATATTATGGTAGATGATATCAAAATAAAAATACTAATAATAATTTACCAATCAGCTGTTGTCTAACTATTGGTTAACCAAGGACATTTGGCGGTTTAACTAATGGTAAACAAAAAGCTGTGAATCAAATATTATTGGTTAAACTATTGCTATTAGCTAACTAATGACTGTAAATTTGGGCATAAATCAACTTAAAACTAATTCATAAAAGGTTTTAATATGATTTTAAGAAAATATTTTTATATGGTAAAACCGTGTTTTATAAGTTGGTTTTAACGTAAAGCCAATTTTTGCTTTAAAACCAGTCATTGTGAAAATATTATAAGACTTATAAAGCGTACATTTCAGTTGTGTGGTGATAGGCAGATCTAAACTTTAACGCTTGATAGAAAAATTGGTTTTAGTGTTGGCTTTAGTTTAAAATATTTTTACTTATTTTGAAACAATTGTCGCGATATGTTCTCCTTTTAGCAATAAAAATAAATAATTTTATCTATTAATCGATTTCATTAGTCACGTATTGATGAAAATGTTCCCACAGGCATAAAATTTAATGTCCATACAACGCGAGATGTCATTACAAATGACTTTATTTCCTTTTTTTTTTTGTATTTCATAATTATTTTTCAAATAGACACTCATTCACTATCGCATTCACACTACTGATATTAACATGTCTACGTTTTTACATTCAAGTACATTCACTTAATCCTTCTACATGCTGTTTTTAATCACTTAAGTAGTTGCGACAAAAATCTCACTACACTATTTCAAATCTCTATTCAATGAATTTCCTAACGATGTTGAACATCTCATACAAATTTGTTTTCTAAATACACAAAAATCCATTTATATACAAACATATGCATATGTATATATGTACGTACATACATATGTATGTGTAAGTACACTTGCATGTGATTATGTAGATGAATTCTTGTTTAAATATCTACATACAGCATTCACTCAACAGCTTTTGAGGGAAAAGCAAAAGTATGTATTTGTACTCAAGTTTACATTAATAAAATTGTTTGTACCATCAAGATCTTAAGTCAAGGGGTGTTTAATGACGTTTTAAACACCGACAGACAGCCAAAGCAGCCGTACGTTCCTTAAACAAAAGGAATAGCACGAGCACGAGCACGAGCACATGCTGGTTTAAAGAAAAGAAAAGGTGCACAATGTTTTATCTTTGAGTCTTTTGTTTCATTTTTTTTTATTGTTTTTTGTAATTTGTTTTTTTAGTTTTTGACATCAGGTGCCTTTTGTGGTTATTTTTGAAGCGGGTTTTATTTGAAGAAGGTAAAAAGATACAAATGCTAACAGGGGGTTTTCTTTTTAAATACTTCATCATTAAAAAAATAATCTAATGAAATCATTAAGGCATTTAACTTGAACGTCAATTATTTGCATGTGTTAAGACAAGGTACAGCGTAGCAGAAGGGAGAGTGCCTGACAATAGATTTACAATTTAATTTATTAACACAACCTAATTGTGATTCTTGACGTTACAAGTCAAAGGAAGGTGGAAAGGAAAATCAAAACGTACTCCATGGCATGACCGATAGAGAAAGATATATATCAGGGGTGGCCGGACTTTATCCCGACGAGAGCCAAAAATTAAAAATTTTCAAAATTCGAGAGCCATAAGTATACAAATTTTAAGATTTCATAAAACATCGATTTAGTAATGGAAAAAAAGAAAATTATTTTCATTTAGTAGACGATTTTCAATGTAGACGATGAATAAAATTTATGAAAAAAATTCATGAATATAATAAATCAATACTTCGTTAAAAAACCACAACACTGATATAAAAATGTGCATGATATATAATTGTAAGAAGTGAATAAATGTAGGAAGTTTTTGCAAGTTACTGCCAAAGTAACGTAGAGTCCTTACCACTAATTAAATGAATTAAATTTTTTTAATTATAGTTATTAAACAATTTAATTAAAATTAATTAAGTTAATACCACAATAATAATTTAATTGAAACTATTTATTTTTTTACAGGTGGAAATCAAATTAATTATTGAATTGATATTGCAAAAAGTTTAAATAAAATTTGTTTTTATTTTTTTCCTGTGTAGTTAGCGTATTGTTTCTGCAACCCAAAGGAATCAAAATTTTTTTCTTCATCGGTATTTGAGCAATAAAATCGCCGACCAAGTACAAAAATAAATGAAATGGCTCCCCTTGGGCACGGGGTGCCCTGTTACCCTAGTGAGCAGTGTGCTAGTTCATCAGTAGGGGAGTTCTGGGTTCGATTGCTACCAGAGGCTCTGGTCTGTATCACTACTTACGTGAAAGATTTTTTTCACAACACGTATCACAATGGGAACATAATAAATTGGACCATAAAAAAATAAAATAATTCGTTTCATATAAAAAATTATTATTCTTGATTTGTAGATGCAGAACTTGAATTAACTAGAATGCTGGCCGCATATCACAGGAACAAGTTGTACCAAAAATTTTAATCAATTTGCTGGCGGTGTCGTTGAAAATGTGTTATTTTATTTCCGAAAGTATTTACCAAAACTCTTTAGGAGATTCTGATGATTTATGATGCATTTATAAAGCATGGCCTTCTGGATACTCTATCAGTTCTATATCTCTTGCTGCTAATATGTCGATAATATAAATTCATCACTGATTATATTGATTTCAAAGGGAAAAAAATTTTTTTTTGCTGTTTGTTTTTTGAGTTATTTTCAGATTCATATTTTTGGAAGACAAAGGAGAAAGTAATAGTAACAATTTTTAGCCTTAGCAAGCTGATAGTATATAGATGGCATGCGGTGCGCGAGCCGCAATTTGGCCGCTACTGATAAATATTGTGGATGAGATAACGCTTATAACGAACAAAATAAGTTGCAAATTTTTGTCTAGCATATTCTGAAACTTTAAATTATTTATCATAATTTGGTAACACTATCAGTTGTGGTCTTAGATAAAAAAATAAATAATGAATTTAAACTCACAGCAACTAAAATGGCAAAGACACTAAAATATAGAAAAAGTACTCTAAATATAGATTTGTAAAAAACAAGAAAAAAAATGTAAAATAAGTGAAATTCCAAAGTCAATATTTATAAATAAAAAATTTTTAAAAAAAATTTTAATTTTAATTTTATTTATTATTTTTTTCTATATAAATTTTATTTATATTTTATTTTTATTATATTTTATATATATAAATTTATTTATATTTATATTATATTTATTATTTATATTTATTATATTTATTATATAAAAATAATATATTTTATATATATAAATTTATTATATAAATTTTAAAAAAAATTTTAATTTAAAAAAAAAATAAAAAAATTTTTTTTAAAAAAAAAATTAAAATAAAAATTTATAAAAGAAAAATAAAAATAAATAACATTGTCAATAGTTATAAAAAAAGGGAAAATATTAAAAAAAATATTGTGAAGATAATGAATAAAAATTTTACTACTTTGCCCGCTCCTGGGAATTCGTTGTACTCGAACTCCAATGTATTATAATACTTTAGAACACAAAAAGAGCCAAAAAATAAATTGATATTTGTTGCTTTTATGTATGTTTTATTTTGGAAAATAAAAATATTTGTTTAGCTTAAATTTAAATAATTCCTTTTAAATAAAAAGAAAACATAAATATTGGCGCTATATGTAGACCTTATTGGGCAACTGTATATGTAGATGTAACGAGCTCTAATGATATAAGTGAAATATTTAACTGAGATGCGTAATTAACTTTGAGAAAGACATAAACCACGTTTTTAGTTATGTTAAGACATGCAAATACTTGCATATGCATGCCAACATATACATATATGTATGTACATAGCGGTGTTTCTTGCTATGCACATGCATATGCTATTTTTTATAACAAACAACAAAAAGTCTCTTCTCATACTTTCCATGAAATTTACAAGTATATAATGCTTTTTTTAACATTTAAAAATTATCACACCAAAATGTTCCCGGTAGCGCCACATACTTATCCATTCTATTTTATATAAAAAAAAAAAAAGTTTTCAGTAAAAAAATACCGATTATAAAACGGAAAAATAAGCGAAAATAATAAGTAAAAAATTGTTGAAAATTATTTAAAAACCATAAAAACCATAAGGGGCACATTCACATAATGTTCTGCCTTTAGCTGACTATTAACACTCTTGAGAGTAGAGTTGGAGGTTTGTTTCCAGGCATTAACTGTTCTGTTCTTCCTTAATAAGGCAGAAAAATATATAAGAATATGTATGTATGTATGTATATGTTGAAATGCACAAACATATACATGCATATACACACATAAATAAATGTTCACTTATAAAATATGAAAAAATAACAACAAAATTGAAATATAATGGAAGAAGGAAATGAGTATGAAGAAAAAAATCAGCTAAAGCAAAAACCAAACACTAAAAACAACAACATACATAAATTACGAACATGCAGGCAGACTTACACACGAAAATACTAGTAAAAAAAAAATATAAACCATGACTCCACCATACCAGATGTCTTACTTTGAGACACACCAGACAGGCAGACCAAAAATAAAACAAAGATTAAAAGCATAGCAAACATACAACAAACATTTTGCACATACTTATTCGAGCTTAACACAGTTTAAAAATTACTAACGCAAGTAATGCGACCAACTATTCTGAATGGTATAGGAGGGGCTACTGAGGCCAAAAATCCACCAGAAGTAGAAGACACTTTAGACTTAGATTTAAATAGAAAACTAAGTTGATTGTAATTGCAATTTTAATTTGCAGAGTTTTAAACTAGCATATACAAAGCAAAATTTTATTATATGTTTCAACCGAACAAATAAAAATTAATCACTAAATTTATAAAAATAATAAAATTTTTCAAAAGCGAGTCATTACACTGTGCGCCAAATTTGAATTTTTCGCCTACGCCTGCCTATTCATCTGACACTGCATACTTGGTTTTTAATTTTCTCATTTTTTATTCCTTTTGAAGGACTTTACATTTCTTAAGGAAGCTTATTTTAATTATTTTTTTTTTCATATGAAGATAAAATACAGTCAACGCACGTTAATTCCTACCCCGTTAATTTGTAAACTCCCAAATTGGAAATAAATAGCTGGTGTCCTCGTTAATTCGTATATTTTTAGCACTTCAAAGTCTAAAGAAATCCCTTTAAATCGTACTTAATTGGTAAAAACCTCTTATAGTTCGTAATAAAATCCAATAAGGGTGGCCATGGCTGAAGTAGCCTGCACGTTGACTACAAACTTGTTCCCGAAACCCGGTCATTCGCGCGCACGACGCGATCATCATTAAGAGCTCATCCATTTGTGGTCGATTTGGCGGCGACTCGCACTACGGATTACAGAGAAAATTCGTTTTTTTGGCCGAACAGCACGTATGTGGAATGGAGGTCATCCCCTGAGTGCCGGTCCAAGAAAAAAAAAATATATAATCCAATGAGGAAAAAAAATAAAATTACAAAAGTAAGATATCTATGTTTGATCTATATGCGCATTTCATTTGCGTCTATTATTAAAATCTTCTTGAAAAAAGCTAAGAAATGTCACATGTTTATACAAGAACTCCCAAAAAATATTTGAGAATTACCAAATATTCTAAAAAAACAAAAACTAAATACTTCTTTAATAATTTTCCTTACAGAACAAACATTTTATAATTTTATTTAAATTTGATTAATTTTCCTAACCCTTCTTACAATTAAATTCATTAAAGCATATAACAAACATACATAAAGAATCCTAATTAATTTTGACTCACGTTCAATATATGAAAAAAATAGTTACACAATTTCAAAAACAAAGTTTTTCAACAGCTTTTGTTTTAACAATAACCGGAATTTTTTTGTATCTCTTTATATTAATAAAGAAAAACATAGTTTTAGCAATTGATAATGAAAGTAATAATTTTTTTTTAGTATTCGAAACCGACAATTTAATTTAGAGTAGTTGGTTACAAGGAATCAAAAATTTTTACTTCATCTACCAAACGACACATTAGTCCTGTTCTCAGTCTCTGTATGCATGTTGTTATGAACATACATACATACATACATACATACATACATATACCAAGTTATTACATTTTCATAAGGTCCAAAAAAAAAAAAAAACGCTCACAACATAAAAAAAAACAACAGGAAAACAAACACCAGCCAACTAATACAAGACAAGACCAAAGGATCTACCCAAACAATACTTGTTAGTCTACAGAACGTATACCAACATTTTAAGTATACAGGCATCCTTTTTCCAAACAT
This sequence comes from Dexiosoma caninum, assembly GCA_963924685.1. NCBI lineage: Eukaryota > Metazoa > Arthropoda > Insecta > Diptera > Tachinidae > Dexiosoma > Dexiosoma caninum. The sequence continues at coordinate 79,218,162 of OZ004727.1, read as the reverse complement.
ATGAATTCAAGCGCATTTTTCTAACGGAAGACATAAAATTAAAAGCTTGCTGTTGTTTATGAACAGTTGCTGAGACGTTGATTTGAGTGTCGGTAACGCCGGTAACACAGTGGCGTCGGGCGAAAAAATAATGCCCATAAATTTGTATTTTCTGAAGGGCCGAGAAGAATACGAAAATGCATGTGTATGGTTTGTGGAAATACATACTCGTATATATATTTTTTTTTTAAATTTTAAAGGACTGGTTTTCAAAATGTTTAAAAATTACACGAATTATTATAATTAGACATTCGTAAGAGGTCTCCACTCTTCACAATCTCTTTATAAAAGTTTTACGGTTCTCTTTTGACAGACTTTACTTCAATTTGGATTGTAACATGCTGCTAAGTTTCGGTAATTTCAGAATTTCTTTCCACACTTAATTCACATAAATTCGTGTCATAGATTTTCATTATCATAATTTTTTTTCGTTACATGCCACTGTTCATTATTGTCTGGGTTATTGGTGTTTGCTGTGTTCCCAAGGTGTCCTGCACTCCTTTGATATTATGTCACATATGTTTATTTCAATGTGTTTCAATTTCCATCACTGCCAATTGTGAAGATTTTTTTTCCATTTTTTTGGTCAATTCCGTTTTGTAGTCTGTGACTTTGGTACCGGAATTTAATGATGTTTTTGCCGTTTGTTTATTAGACTGCTTCGAGAAGATAATTGTTTCTTTTTGTTTTTGTTTGTTTTCCAATTTATTTAGTTAAAAGGTCATAAGGAATGAAAAATATTTAATAACTGCTGCAAACATTGTAAAGTCTCTTTTAAAATGTTTCTTTCGTCTAATTTAATACCTGCAGTTGATTGAACATAATAGAGATGAAAGACACAAAAAATAAATTAAGTAGTAGAATCGTAGCAGCTGTTAATTTTAAGTATGAAGAGATCAATATCACCAATTACGAGGAAATTTGAGAACGACTACAAGTTCACTAAGATAAATGTGAACAGAGTGTTGGCCAGTGTGTCTGGAATTAAAAGATCATATTTCAAGAATAAAAAAAAAAAAACAAGTAATACAATGTCTTTGGAATAAATTAATTAATGTGCCTTGTCCACTATTCAAACAAGCAACTCGTTCAGAAATTTTTTGTAGAATTTCCAAAAAAAAATTTTACTGTTTTTCATGGAAATTTTGTAACAGAAAATACAATAGAAGCCAAAGAGAAATAAAAATTATATTTATTCTTTCCGCTAACACTTTAGACTCCTACAGAATTGAAATCAAGGACATTTTTAACTCTTCGTGCAAACACATTATATTTAAAATATTTAGATGACTTATTCAAGTGAAGTTCTGTAAGAAGAAGTGAATAAAAAAATATTAAACAAATTGAAAGCAGCAGGGTGGCGATGGCACGATGGATGGTAGTCTGCACAGGTAGGCTACAAAACCAAAAACAGACCTGGGTTCAACTCCAGTTTCAGACTAAAAAATTATAAAAAAAAAACAACATCTCGCATTTTTCTGATGTGCATTTATGTGTGGCTTTGTGTGTCAGTTATTGTCGGAAGGTTTCAGTGGCGAAGGCATAGTCATTGGTCACTGAACAATACCGGCTTCAGCTGATAGCAATCCACAGTCACATCAGAACGCCCTCCTTCGTCGGTATTGTGTAGCACCGGCGAAGTAAAATAATAATAAAAATGGCTGCTAAACCGAAGCTTCAGCACTGCTACGAGTATAAACAAAGAACGTGCAAAAGCAGAGCTGCAAAATAATTAATTTCAGCTTCACCTCCTGTCATTTCTCCTACTATCCCTTTCCTATAGTTCCAGCACAATGCTTCGCATGTGTAGGAGACATCTCCTGAGTGCTGGTTCCAGATTAAAAAAAAAAATTAATTTTGAAAATTTGTCCAAAAAAAGCAAACATTTTGATAATCAATTTTTGGGGCGGTCACTTTGCACCATCTTGCTTACATCAATACATATTTATGTGAATACATAAAATTATGCACTTAAGATACATTTTGAAAAAAAGTCATTAATTTTATTGGTTTTAAACTTTTAAATTTATCTTCAATGACACAGCTATTGAGGCATGCGATAATGAGCAGATTGCTTAGCATATCAAAAGGAATTTCTGTCTCAGGAAAATATTCTTTATAAAGAAATTCGTTATAGGGAGATAAAAATGTGAGGGAAACCTTGCCAGAATACACTGTTATTAATAATAACTCGTTATACTAGTAGTGTTCGTTATAGGTAGGTTCGACTGTATATGCTACTACTATTGTCCGCTACTTCAACATGCCCAGCAAATGACGATTCCTCCAAAATACGAGTCTACTACAGTTTGGATAAACACTTTTGAAAATGTTATTTATTTCATTCAACACATTCAGATTGTACATTTCACTCATAATTCCATAAAACACTATTTATTGTTATTTGGAATGATTAACATAATCCTCCAACATTTAAACAATATGTGAATGGCAAACACATACATATATGCGAGTATGTCTATATGCAAATGCCTCTAGATAAATATCTGTCAAATCGTTTAGTTACATAAAGGATCCAAATTGAAATAATATTTATGTTTTTGTTATCCAATAAAATTTGATTGACTTGCCAATGAAATGGAGATATTCGTTTATCTAATCCCACTTCTGGCAGACAATCAATTTTCCTCCCAAAAATTGTGTATTTTCACACAAATAAACAAAAACAACACATGTGTGGCAATCCACACAACACACACACACTTAAGCATGCATGCACGATGACGATTGTGATGTTGCTGATGGTTTTTAAATTAAACAATCAAAACATTTGGTTTCTTATCAAGATTTCCAGCAAAAGAATATCTTCGCACAGTATGCAAAGTACTTTGCATATGTTTCTACCATAACAATCCATCAATAATATGGAATAAATAATTTTCAAATACATAAGAACTGCAACTGCTTCAGACCTCAAGTAAAACTTGCAAACGATACGTAAGAGAAAACAATCATAAGAAAACAATAAAAAGATTTAGTCTTCATTGCCTGCTGAAGAAATTGTGCGTGTGTGTGTGTGTGTGTGTGTGTGTCTGTTTATTTTAAGGACGGCAAGGCCTAGAAAGTGGAGAATGTAAGAGGACTTTGATAATGGAAAAAAAAGATCGTATTGTCGTAAAATAGTTTTACGATAAATTTAACACCACACTAATCCATATTTAGGTGCCAAAAAAGAGATTCCTATTACAGGCTTAAGCACTTTATTGTATTGTTTATTTTAAGTGGTTTTTTCAGTTCAGAAGGTACGAATATTCACGTTCCTACAATGAATGCATACCAAACAAATATACCAACACGGTTTCCTATATTTAAAATGAAAAATTTTTAAACAGGGAAGTATTGCCGAAGAATTTTGTTTTTTTTTGTTTTCGGTCATGTTTCAAATTTTTAGTCATGTTTGCCGAACGTATGGGAATTCCTAGAAAAAAGCTATCGAAATTTAAGCTTGTGAACGTGAAATGGCAGTATTATTATTGTGCCAGGAAGCATGCCACCGAGAAGATCTATTGTACAAAGCCCTCCATCTTAAGGCCTGGTGTTCCACAGTTTGTGTGGAGGCACCAAGTTAGTGAAACCTCTGTCTGTCGAGTGCAGGACAGTCGCAGATAATGTGTTCAGAGCTTTCAGTGTCACTTTCACAAAATCGGAGAAACCAAATTTTGTTAAGTTGGTACCTCTGGCCACAATGGCACACCGTTAATAGGCTCAAGTCCGCTCTATTCTGCGAAAGCAGCTTATTTAAGATGTCCTTCCTTATTCGGCAGCAAGAGGCGTTTGGCTTGACTCTGGCCGGCACTATTATGCCAATGAGCAGCGAATTCTCTTTTCTCCCAGTTTCTAAAAATTTCATTTCTCTGGCTTTTTGTAAGTCCACAGAAAGATTCTAGACCATTTGGGGGCAAATTTGCCTCTCGTTTTGCCAGATTATTACCATCATACTTCTCATGGCCAGGAACACGGGCCAATGCGACGGCCTTAAATTTCCCAAACTCACTGAGAAGGTCCAGGCACTCACATATTGTTTTTGAGGTTATCATGGTTGATTGAAGAGCCCTAAGCACGCCTGACTATCCGATAGTATATCCTGGGGAGGCAATCGGCCACACATGTTCCGATGGCATGAAATTGGAAAACTGTGGGGTAAACACCCATGGGAATCGATTTCTCAATCAGGGCATGTTGATTACCGCCCATGTTCTACCATCCTCCGGCTTGGACTAATCAAAGTTGATAGAGTTCGTCCTCCAGTTCTCATGGATCGCTGAAATGTTTTTTCGATTGTGTTCAAGATTACCGTGGGCATCTGCTTATAGAAATCTTATCTCATTGTTCTCTTAATATCGAGTAAATTTTTTAACGTTCCCTATCGTTCCCATAGTCACTTAGAGAAGACCTTCTGACAATACCAACTACACATAAGTTACAATCCCCAAACATATTTATTTATCCATGACCATGAATGAAAACCAATACTTGGTAGATCTCTCTAAACTCAACGTCACTTGAAGAGATATTTTATTGTATAGAGCTCTCGACGACCAAAGTACCTAAATCAACACCATGTATCATCGGAACTTCTAACTCATATGCCGCGGCAGCACTACTCAGCAACTCTTGTTGAATGGCAACAGCAGATCGAGAGTATCGAGTCCCATTAAGGCTGATGTTATAAAGAAAACTATTTGTCTGGTATTGAAGCAAACACTATTCCTGTATATCCAGCAAGCAGACAGATGTCCAGTACCGAAATATCGATTCCGATTGATCCTCTGAGTTCTCTATCGCCAGATAACAAATGCTTCTTATTTTGCGTTTATATTTTGATACATACTAAATATATAAAATAATGCGGATATATAATTCCAAGTTAGAAAATTGGAAGTTTGCAAATTGGTGACAGAAAATTTTAGTCCTAGATCGCCATTCTTGGACCAGCGGCTACGCCAAAAAGTAATACTGGTGTAACTGTAACTAACCTAGTCCATAATGATCAAGGTATACATTGCTGGATACTCAGTGTAGGGAGAAATTCAAGCGCACCACCACTAAATCAGGTTTCCTTTTCCACACTTTTCATATCTCATTGATTGTCGGTCTATACAACAACTGTCACACGCATTAATTATTGAGATCTGCGCCAAACCTAACGCTTGCTACAGACTGCAGTGACCTCTGCTAGTTGAGTTTTAATTCTCCAACTTAATCACTGAGTCTGTTTAACATTGCAGTGAAACATGGCGTTGACGGAAGTAGTCTGCACGTTGACTACACAACAAAAAAGTCCTGTGTTCAACCCCAGTTTCAGACTCAGGGCTCAAGCTTCCGTTAGCCAACCATTGCATCAGATAATGATTTTTGATGTAGGAAACCTCATGGAAATGCTTGTCGAAGAGAAAGGTCACGTAACTGTAACCTCTTCAATCTGTAGAAAATATAATTTTATTATGACGTTACGAGACATTTGTAAGGATTTCCATAGGTTTTCATACATCGAACATTGTATCAAACCATGATGTTTGTTGGAATAGAAAATAGAATTTTATTACGTCGTTGCGTCATTGTTTGATGTAACTACATCAATATTACGTAACACGTTTACGGCGATCAGCTGGCAAAAGCTGTAACATAAGTAATGCTCGTTGCTGTTTAGAAAATCTACAGAAAATAGATATTTAGGTTGCAAACATCAACTTGGCATTACTTACATATAAAACAAAAGCCGCAACAGCTGATAAAATTGCTGAAAATTTTACGTTTTTAATAACCGACACCTAAAGTTGAACAATACTGACAAGTCTAACGTGGGACGATACGTTTTAACTAACTAGACCTTAACGGAAGCTTTAGTCATAAAAACATTTCGCATTATTTCTACTGTGCATTAGTGTGGCTTTGTGTCAATTGTTGTCGGAAGGTTTCAGTATCGAAGGCATAGTCACTGGTCACTGATAGCAATCCACAGGAACATCAGATCGATATTGTGCCGTACCAGCGTAGTAAAATCATAACTAAAAAATAGCCAGTAAAACAAAGCTTAAAAATTTCAATACGTGTCCTTGATATCAGAAGCGCTGCAATACTGCTATAACCAAAAACGTACAGAAATAGAGTTTTAAACGAGTGAAGCTTCACCCCTGTCATCTCTCTCACTATTCTTTTCATCTACTTCCAGCACAACGCACAGTCGAAGATAAATAGAAATAGTAATCGAACATTGAACCCCCGTACTCACTGGACTACTCAGCCGAAATTATTTCTGATGGTGCATACATATTTGCTTAGGGCATACTTCCCTTTTCCACCATCTGCTTTAAACTACACACATATTTATGTACGCGTGGTAATTTGGGGGTGGCTTCGACTTAAATTACATGAATTTTCGTAATCTTTTCCTTTTTTTTGTTTTTCAATTTTCTTTTTCATGGACCTCGACAAGAGTTTAGTTAGTCTTAGCGAACGGTAATATAAAAGCGTTGCTGACACATTCAAGTGCGTGCTGTCGTAGGACTGGTATATAAATAGTTGACGAAAAAAAGAGGATACTCTTCTTGAGTCTGAAGTGTTGAAAAACATTTAGAATACAAATTTTTTTAATAAGAAAATGTAAAACCTCTCAAAATCTTTTATCAATTTTAAGAACTTTTCAGCCACTTGCAATTGAATCCTTTTTATTTTATGAGATTTATTTAAATGGAATATAATACCTAAACACTTGAGATGTTGAGAAAAACACACAACGATTTTCTTAACGAGAAGCTGATTATGGCTGTGACAAATGTGTAACAGAGACTGATAAAATTCTGCATATAATATCCCTGAGATTTTATTTTATATAAATAATATTTTCGTAGAATATTTCAACGCACCAAAAATACATTCGTAGATACCAAAGTCTTTATTTATACAATATAAAATAAGTGTATCTTTAGTTTATGAAATACATTTAATGACTGTTAAAAGTGCTAATTTTAGGTCAGTATCCTTTATCTAGTCTCTTTGTCGTCTATGCATCCACTACAGAGGACCTTAATTAGGTATACAAGGCAAGCAACATGCCGAAAAAAAAATATGTATGCATGTGTAAATTCGCATGTGACTCTCAATTTCGTAATTCTTATTACCTGTCGTGTGTGCTGTAGAACTCATACAGTTATTCATTTAAAATTTAAATAGGAAAATGCGTATGTTAAGTTAACGGGAGAATAAGTTCAAAAGAATAATGTTAATATGAAATATGTTGAAAAAGAACATGACTGAACATGCTATTGGTTGCGTCCAACAAGTTTGACAACAATTTCTCTCAAACTTTCCCATCAAATGTAGGCAAGAATTTACAATAGATGTCACTTCGCTGAAACTGTCAGAAATTAGTCAGAAGTTATTTCAAAATTGGTTTTTATCAGTATTTATGTGCATAATATCGATATACATATGTACTCCTATGTACATAAGCATAACATCGAGTTATAAGATTTTGTCATTAGCTTAATTGTTTGTCGTGTCGTGTGTGTATCACTCGTTAAATGGCAGCGTGTAAATCAAGATTTGGTCGCGTCTGATATGGATTGTGGAAAAGGTCTCTATTCCGTTTGTTTTTTTTATTGCTTGTTGAATGACCTGAATTGTTTTATTTTATGAATCGTAAACTGGAGCTTAATTTTATTATTAACTGGATATTTATAAGTGCACTTTATTCAGTTACAATAATGAGTACATACTTATGCATGTATGTCTGCACAGTAGACCGTACCTCAAGGATAGAAAAGCAAGAAGCGTATACAAATAGGCACGATTTCGTTACATCATAGTTAGTTGTAAATCAGACTACAAATATCGACTGTTCTGCAGAAATGATCGAATTAGTTTCTTTGTAAAAGTGTATGGATATTTTTGTGAGCTTTAATTTTCTGACATCAGGGTGGTACATTAAGGTTGTACAAACAGAGATCTGGTGAATTACTGGAACGAACAAGGAGAAGTACTCAATTTTGAAACTCTGTTTTAGTAGACATTTCCAGTAATTATTTTACTTCACTGGAGCTACACAATACCGACGAAGAAGGTCGCTCCGCATTAACTGTAATCTTTCCCGCAATGAAGGGTTGTTAATTCTGACTAGAATTCTTTATTAGCTTCTAAAATTGGTGAACAGTAAAATTGCACCGAAATCCCAATATGAACTCAATGCGAAACGATATGTCACTTATAAATTTAATTAATTTTCCTATAAAACTACCGAATTTTAGAGGGTCAGTGAAACATGTGCAGAACATGAGCGTAATATTATTGGTAATCTAACCCACCAATAGATGATTAATTGTTACAAAAATCCACTTACATGCTTACATGCAGCATGTACATACTGGCAGAGACTAAAATACGGCCATAAAATATTGAGTTTAAAGAAAAGTAAAGATTTCACAAACATTTTTTGGATGCAGTTCTATTGGACAGCATGTAAGTCTAATAAGACTCAAAAGTCTGGCGAAAATCTAACACTGCCCTTCATACAGAAAATCTGATTCCAACTGTACAGCACGGGGAAGACAATGTTATGGTTTGGAGCGAAATAGGAGCAGCTGGTTTTAGGAATTTGGTCTTTATTGATGGTATAATGGACCAGCACCAGTATAAGACCATATTGCAATATAATTTAAGGCCTTCTGTCGATAAGTAGGACCTCGGACCTCATTATTTTGTATCGCTTATACGTGTTTCTTTTTACTCTGCTTATTATATTTTAATTTTAATGGCCCTGATTTGAGCTCAAAATATTTTAATTGTCAGAAAATTTATAAATATTAACTATCAAGTTTTGAATAAACATTTTTTTGTATAAAATATATGAATAGTAATTTTTTACAATTTCTTTTTGTTAATGTAACAAAAGCTTTGCTTTGTCCAGTTCATTTTAGTATGTTTTTTAAATTATATTTCTTTTGAGCGATGGTCTTTTTTATAAAAAAGTTTTTAAATTATTTATTTTCACTATTTCGCTATCAAATAGGTATTTGTATTAACAAAAGTTTTTCCTGAATTTTTTTTCATATTTTTGCAAGAATTACCGTTATGTTTGAAATGAAATGTATATTTTTTATTTTGCTGTTAAAATATTAATGAAAATAAAAAAAAACTGCATAAATAAAATTTTGGAAAAACTTTTGGTCTTCCTTAAACTTAATATTTTATGGCTGTATTCAAACTTTAGGATCTGACAGTATGTAAGTATGTATACATGTATGTACCTAGTTCAATTTCAAAAATTAAGTGAGAACCCCCAAAAGTACAGTGTAAATATGGATTTCTAATCAAACAATTTTACGCTCAAGATCGAGTTTCGTGTTTACTTTCCCTTTAGAAATTGTGCGGTTGCATCAATTTACTTAATTTCTTCCACAGAAAGTAAGTAAGTAATGCAAACCAGCATCAGCTATTTACTGAACTAACAGAGTAAACAAAAAAGTACCGTTAAAGTTTAACACTCCAATTCTCGCACACTTACAGTAAAATGAGAATTATGCATGAATGCAGCAACAACATGCTCTAAGAGACCTAGAATCTTTAATGTTAATATTACTGCTCTCAAACATTTTAAATGTTCGCAGAGACGCCGGGACCCAATAGCAATAAAAGAACAACCAACCACTGTTATTGAGTTTTATATGACGCTGCTGCTCTTGTAATTGTAATTGTTGGCCTACTGTGGGTTACAGTTAAGCACTGTTTTTATAATTCTATGTAAGAAAACAACAAACAATAGTGGAAAGGAAAAACCACACAAGAAGTGCGTGTTTGTGTGTGTGTGTGTAGAGGTTGAAATTTTCAGCTGTTTTTACCCAACAACACATCATACTCAACAAACAATTATAACAACCGGGTGAGCAAATATGTTTGTTTACATGCATGTAGCTGTTTGTTTGGTTCTGTTGTTGTTTTTTCTTGAACGTGCTGTTAATGACACTCGTGTGCTCATTGGAATAACATTCGTGTTACTCACAAACACGAGCTGCTTTCTTGTTGTATGTTACGATTTGGCGATTACAAAAAATTACTGTTGTCAAATTTAGTCATTTTACTAGTGCGTATTGCAACGGTTCAGCATTAACGGATAATTCGCCGGTCTAAATTTGCTCTCTATGAAGTTTTTTGTTTAGTGCTAGAGAAATATATTAAAAACAAAATTTTCTGTTTCATATTTTCTTAATTGCTTCAAATTTTTTTTTAAAAAAGAAGGTGTAATTGTTTCATTCCTTGATTTCAAAAAAAAAAAAAAATAAAACAACATTTTGCGTTGACAATAAAGTCAGTCCCCCGCAAACACGTCAAGCGAAATGCAGAAAGTGTCAAAAATTGTGTGTTCCAATTTAAAGTTTAATAAATAAAAACTAAAATACCCACATGAAAATTATATTTACACAGAGTTTTTAAATGGAAAATTAACATAGTTTAAAAAAAAGAAAAAACAAATAAAATAAACCAAAAAGTTGTAGACACATGTGTGTGTGTGTGTGTGTGCGTGTATGTATAAAGTACTACCTTATTGCCAATATATGTACTCCTGTTGTGTGCACTGAAATTTTAAATGTTAACTAAAGCTGATAACAAATAATTAAATACGGTTACATTAAAATTTTCAAACCAAAGAAATTGCTGTCTGGCAAAATTAAGTTAAATCACAAATTATTAAGACCACACTCACTAGTTTATTAATTGTAGAGCCCTGTTTCCAATTAATTATTAAATACAAAACCAGCAATTACGGGCATATTAAAGCAAAATATACAAGTTTGCAACAGTTTAAAATTACAACAAAATAATATTTTTTAACAAGCTATAAAATCTGGCACTTAAGAAACTTTTTCAAGTCTAAAGGATTATTATTGTATGAACATTACATACATTCGCATGTGTAAGTATTTTAATCCTTCGAGCTAAACGCAGCCATTACTTGAGCAGAACGAAAGTGTTGCTTATTGCTTATTTGAAAACGGATATTAAAATCATTTAAAGTTTGAAAACTTTTACCCACAGTAAAAGGTAAAGTACAAATTTGTTTTAAAACTTTTTATGCAGTAGTTATGCCAACTTTATATTCATAGTTGTTGTGCATATTTAAGAGTATGAGAGAAGTATGGCTTGTTAGGCAAATATTGGTATTTGTAATATTGAAAACTTTTTACGATAATTTAAGATAGAGTTGGAAAAAACAACCACTAAATATGTTACATACGAGGTTAGGTTAATAAGTATTTGGAGAAACGTAAAAAATGATTTAAGTGTGTGCAGTTGCCACAAACAACACCATATTTTTTTGGTTTATTGGCAGCTGTTTTAAGTTGGCTTACAAACGCAGTACGACAAATAATGCCAGACCAAAAGGATATTGACTAGATCACAGATACAGAGTAAAAAAAAATGCTCCTTATCACTTCATGCAAGATTTTTTTTAATTTCGAAATTTTTAGTCAAACACTACACTGATACATTGTCATTTTGCACTGAAGTTGGGTTAGGTTAAGTGGAATCGAACCCGCACCTTAAGACTAATGCTCATGCTGTAGGCTACGGAAGCATTGTCACTTTCTCAAGATATTGTCAATGTCCTAAATTCATTCAAATATTGATTAATTTTGATATAACTTAACTAGGCCAGTATTCGTAATGCTTGAAATTACAAAAAGAGGTGTATGAGACAATATTGAGGGATGAGAAAGGATAATTGGATATCGTAGATAGCGCTCTAAAGTGATCTGGATAGCAGGCCAAAGAATATTTGATTGACACTACTCTTTTTCAGAATATGAATTAAATGCAAGAATCGAGATGAAAATAAATACTGGTACATTCCAGAATAATACGTTTGTCGATCATCCAGAGCCTTAAATATTGACACTTGTACCAGAAGAATTTTTTTTTATCTTGGATCAGCACCCACCAGATGATCCCTGCAAATGTGGTGCTTTGTGCAGGAGAAATGTCCGAAGGTGTAGAGTCACTATCTGACACCTCTGTTTTTGCACGTTCTTTGTTTATAGCAGTGTTCAAGCGCCTCTGATGTCAAATTTTGTTTTAATAGCCATTTTTAGTAATTATTTTGCTTCACTGGTGATACACAATATCGAAGAAAGAGGATGGTGTGACGTACCTGTGCATTGCTATCAGCTAAATTGGGTACTTATTCAATTACCAGTGACTATGCCTTCGCCACTGAAACCTGCCAACAACAACTAATACAAATACACTTTTTATCACATCAGAAAAAATGCGAAATATTTTGATGAGTTGTCTGGAACTGGGGTTGAGCACAGGAAATTTTTGCTTTTGTAATCAGTCTGCAGACTACTTCAGCCATCACCACTCTCCCACCGATGTTTTGTTGCTCAAATACCGACGAAGGAAAGTGCTGTGTACAGAAAAAAAATGTGTTTGATATTTAAAGGCGAAAATCATTGATTCAATAAAAAATTTTCTTGAATTTTCAGTGAAGACGATTTTTGCATCTTTAGTAAACAAAATTGTAGGGTCCTTTATTGAAAATATTTCCATTTTAATTCAATAAGGAATATTTTAAACCAAAGAAAAAAAATAGTTGATTTAAATTTTCTTTCCAACAATGATTTTTTAATTAAAAGTTTTGTGGAAATCAAACAAAACTTTTATTGATTGAACGAGGTGAGAATTCTATGTTCTGCCTTTTTTTGCAAAATTGCAATTTTGATAAACATTGTCTTTGAATGAACTACTAAATGTTGTTGACTTTTTGTGCCATATTCAACAACAAATTTTGGTATATTTTTTTCTGTGTAGGGCTGATAAAACTTTATTTTTGTTTACTTGACCTGGCGGGTAATTGAACCCGTGTCCTTCTGGTTGCAGAAGCAAAAGATTAACTACCCGCCATCAGCTGATTCCATTGACAATAGATTTTAATTTTTCAGCAAGATGCGTTACTAGAGAACATCTGCATTTAAAAATAACACTTGTAGCTTCAAGTTCACATCCAGAATAAGTTTTAAATTTTTTACACCAATATTTTTTTTTGTTGTTTTTTTTTATATAAACAATCACGTTTATGGAAGCGAAAACCCATAAATCAAATTAAAATCATTTCTTTTACGCACTTAGTGAAATTAAATAAATCATTTTAATCAACTTTTCAACACCTTCGCCCCAAGTTTAATTTAGCTTTTCCACCCGCTACGTGCAACACGATTATCATGACATTAACAGGTCGCTTTTATTTATTTTACTGTTTGATGGCACAAAAATTGTCATTAAGAATACGCATACAAACTGAGAAAAAGCGAAACAGCACCAAAAAAAAAAATATAGAGAGTTACTCTAGTGTAAAATCAGTTTTATGATTAATTAACTATTTACTTTGTGCAGTTTGTACAAATTCAATTTACCCTGCCTTTTTAGACTGTCATACTTGCAATACCCACTAACTACTTGCTTTGTGTGTAGTCAGTTGCTTAAACAAATATTTTATGGATTCATTTTGTTTTTTAATCAAGTTGTTTTAATTCCATTTTTACATGATTCTTTACCGTTTGGCTTTTGGGTGAATGCTTGATGGTTTCACTTTTTTTTAAGTTAATTTATTTTCTTTTTTTTTACTTGGTATACTTTCAAAAGAAAAGGGTTAATATAAGGGGAACAGGTTAATTAACCAATTTGGATATGGTGAAAAAAGAATATATTGAAGACCGCAACTTATTTACTACGCATTAGATTTTAGAAAAGCATAGCAGACTTTTTTGAAATAGTCAATTGATCTAAAATGAATTTTTAAAGGTGGCGATGGCTGAAGTAGTCTGCACGTAGACTATGAAAGCAAAATTTTCCTGTATTCGACCCCAGTTTCAGACTGAATCATAAAAATATCTCGCCTTTTTTCTAATGTGATATAAAGTGTCTTTGGGTCAATTGTTGTCGTAAGGTTTCAGTGGCGAAGGTATAGTAACTGCTCACTGAATAGTACCAGCTTCGGCTAACACCAATACACAGGCACATCAGAGCTACCTTCTGTGTCGGTATTTTGTAGCACCGGTGAAGTTAATTAATAACTAAAAATGGCTACTAAAAATAAAGCTTGAAAATTGAATATGTCTCCTTGACATCAGAAGCGCTCGACCACTGCCATAAACAAAACGACGTGCAAAATCAAATTTGTAAGAGAGTGAATCATTCTTTATACCTTTCGTCTAGTTTCAGCACAGTGCATCGCATGTGTAGTAGTCATCCCCTAAGTGCTGCTCCAAGATGAAAAAATATAACTCAGTACTACTTTTGCAACATTATTTCGCAAATCTTTCATACCAAAAACTTTTCTATGTTGCTTGTACGAAATTATGAACAGAGTACCAGCCTTAGAAATAAAAAACAATACATAGTCCAATTGCGTCCAGCAAGCCTACAATTTCGCCCTTTGGATGTGCAACACCCTCTTTTCAAATTCTGTACAATATCGAACAGAAGCGATAAATGCAGAAGCATAGAAGTGACAATGATAATGAGACACTGATTTCAATACTGTTGTATAATATTCTACGAGGTGGAACAACTTCGAATATAATTTTCAAACCTTGTAATCTAACAAATTGCCGTAAAATTAATGGGTGTAACAAAATTTTAATTTACAAAAATCTAATAAAATATACAAAAAAAAAAAAAAAGAAAAAATTACAAAAACTCAAATCTTACAAAAGAGAAATTGTAATGTTCAATCATTCAGTATTTTAATTAATTTAATGGCCGCTGATGATGGAGACATTGAAGTTCTTATTTTCCTTATAATTAAAAATTGTACCTCCTAAATGGTTTTGTATTGAAAAATTCCAAAACAATTTTAAAAAACTTCTAAAGTGCATATTTCCCTTTAAGATATTGACAATTAAATTATAACTTCTGTTTCTTTGCCATAACACTCAATCAACAATTTTTCTTAATATCGCCCCTGTAGCACTCAGATTATTTAATTGCAGAGCGACTTCAATACTCTTGTTCTAAACACATAGGAGAATGTATTTATGTATGTACGAGTATGTATGCATGTGTGTATGTATATATGTACATATATATGTACATCAATGAATGAAAATGGAGCTGACAGATTTGATTTGAATTACATAGAAATTTTTTTTATCGAATCGTATAGTGATTGTGTAGCGCGTTTGTCGTTGTTGTTCCACATACATGTATTTTCATTATTTACCGTTAGAAGCATTAATCTAACGCAGAGAAAATAATAAAAACAATCAAATACTCGTACACAATCCTTTGGGACAACTACAACTAAAACAACAACAACACCGGCAGATCAATAAAAATATTCTCAATTCGTTTCAAACATTTTAAGCATGAATATCTATAGAAGAACAGACAGCGCAAACAGTTAGACGGACGGACAGACATACATACACACACACACAAACATATGTACTATATACATACTTATACAGGGTGTCTGGTGGAAAATTTATATTTTTAAATACGATTATTTCAAAAAGTAATAAACGGTGTGGAGGGAGGATGGCGCCGTTGGAATTTTTGATTGTGCGGATTTGTCAGTCACGATGTCGCAGTGGTCGTGTGTGCATCGCGCGTTCGCTGTGGAAACATTTCTTAAGAGTAACGATTCTTTCGTAATTGCTCGTCGACAATTTTGTTCAAAATTCGGTATTCGGCGAATAAGTGCTGGAGCGAGTGTAAATTTATTTCGTTCCGTGCAACTGCTAAGGCTATGAATGCCCCACGGCCAGCGCCCAGTCGATCTTCAAGGACTCCCGAAAACCTTGAACTGGTTGAAAGCAGTTTATGTGAAAATCCGCGACTTTCAATACGGAAAAGAGCAGCCTCACTGGGACTTTCAAGAGCGATTATTCATGAAATTTTAAAAAAAGATCTGAAGAATCTGGATGACGTACTCTTTACAAAATAAAATCCGCATTTTCATTCTATCGTTCCATGCTCTTAATAAAACTTTGTGTCGTATTTGTATTACGTTTTTTATTTAAGTTTGAAAATATAAATCTGCTACCAGACACCCTGTATATACATACATATTTATATACACACGTGCAAACATATAGACAGTCGTATGGAGAAAAACGATTTAACACTTGAACAATCATCTCGTCACACCCGCTTTCATTTCAATTTACACCCAAAAACAAACAAAAAGAAGGGAAAAACCCCGCATAAGAATTACATTTGAACGTATAGACACATCAATTTATGCTTCTGTGGCACTAATTCATTTCAATCTTTTTCGATTTCTATTAAAGCGCATTTGCCATGAATATTGCCACAAGGTGTTGAGAGTTCAACACTTTGTTGGCTACACTTATAAATGCTGAACAATAGGGCATTCAATTAAACCTGAGTTCATGATTCGGAATTAATCGATTTGTTTTAAATTCATAAAAAATTAATTTCAACAAACAGATAAATTATTTGTTAATAAATTATTTATTAATATATTATTAAGATTTTATTGATTTTAATATTAATATGACCTATTAATAATAAAAATAACAAAATTTTTATGTCTAAAACAGTTAGAACATAAATTTATAATAGTCAGTTCTTTTATGAAAATCAGGCGATTTCAAATCACGTGCAGCGTTGTCAAAATTATGATTTTATCATATTTTTGAAAACTTTATGAACAAAATATCGTTTACAGAGTTTTCCCCTCTAATTATGATTTCTTGCTTTAAGTAAGTCCAACTTGCATAATTGTTATACAATTTTTATCACTAGTCTTTTCGTGAAGTCTTGTCATATATGGCTCAAAATATCTGCGGTAACAAATACTCAATGGCATAGTATGGAGCATTACCTTAGATGCACTCGTATGACCAGCCTGAGTGGCTGCTTTGTGCATCCCGAACTGTGCAAGATAAGTTCGCTTCTGCCATTAAATAGGATAGTGCCCAGTAGAGGTCTGACAGATTTGTATTTACGTAGGTGGTAGTAGTGGTGGCTTCAGAATGAACCTTTACCGTTTCGAGGTACAGTGATAATGTTGTCGAAGTTGCTGAGCATGTTTCTTCTTCTTTGATTGTTGGCCATTTTACAACTGGATGTTGGATTTGGAAGGAAATTTACAGCGTAAGGAAATTTAGACCGCACAATAATATTATAATTAACGCTGAAGATGAAGGTGCAGCAGCCTTCGTAAACAGCATGTTGGTTCGTTCTACCAGTATTTATCAGTGTGATTTACAATTTTGAGTTAGTTTATTTCTTTGTAATTTTCTCATGTAATTTTGACCGCCTGTATGTTATCACTCACAAGCCATAGTACTATATAGATAGGCTTTCCTCATCAGTTGAGTTTGCTTTTATAAAAGAATACATTATGAGGATATAATATTTTTTCTGGGAAAAACATTTTTTTAAAATTAGAAATCATGTTATAATAAAAAAGTTATAAGGAATTCAAACACCTCTTCGCCTTTTGGGCCAGCCTGTATTTCTATCGGTACGTGCATTTTGAAGTTATATTCAGTATTGGACTTACAATTATATGTTGAATGAATCTTGCGAGATTTCTACTGATACCTCTCTGCAGTATCAACTTATGAAAACTTTTTACCTTCTAATGCTCCTCGTTTATTTCATTTTCTAAATATTTAAATACCTGTTAAGCTAAAATCTTTTTTAAATAAAGCGCAAGATAATTTTCAAATTCATATGGCAAAGGAGTGAACGAGAAAAAGTTTTACATTCTTTTTTATCAACAATATAAGTTGGAAAAATTTTCATTAAAATTTTCGACAAGAATAAATTTTTTCTAAAAAAAAATTTTTCTATTTTTTAAGAATTGAAATGCTCCAACAAAATCCCTACAAATTACCACAATAAATTCTTTACCATAGATGTTTAAAAATTACATTTTTTTTTTGTTACGAATATGTATGTAAATTTGTTCATACCACCCAAACGTGCACAGCCCTTCACACATACTTGTACATATAGACATGATTTTTTAAATTGAATTTCACTTTGGCTTTTCCTGTAGTCCTACGGCTAAAATTTAAATAAAAAAAAATTTTTTTGTGGTTATTTGTTTTTCCTTGTCAAATAAGACAGAAAAATAACCACAAAATGTAGAAAATACTTGCCAAAAGTATAAAATTTTCAAATTACATTAAAACATGCTTTTGCTTTACAGGACTACTTTTCCTGACTTTAAAGTCTTGACTTAAATGTCTGCATCAAGCAAATGAATGCTGATGAAATGCAAAAAAAACAAAGTAACCGAAAGTAAATATACACACGCACAAAAATCTGAGGGTGATGATGTTTGAACATTAATAAAAAAATTTATTTACATGGCAAATCTTCAGAAAACAAAAGAGGAAATTCTTATTAAAAAGTGAGAAAAACATGACAGGCAACAAAAGAAATTTTCTGTTTTCAAGTAAAATGCTGTTTTGAGTTTTTCTTTTATTTTTGTTGTTGTTGTTGTTGTTGTTGTTCAATAAAACTAACCACAAGCAGAAATTTTCTTTTCCCGAAGCAGGGAAATAAGAAAAATTAATGAAACCCAAAATTGTTCTGGATAATTGTGTTGTTTTACAGTCTGAAAAGTTTAAAACGCTTTTAACCACTTACGGGTGGCATGTTGGCAATCGTTTTGTTCGTTTCGACTTTTTCGCTGTTTCTCAGATTGACAGATTGATGTATGTTTGCGTACTGTATTTAAGTGCCATGAGTCTCGGCCTTTACAATTTATTTAAGAAAATTGTTTTTCCTTTATTACTTCCCTCCGCCCATTTTTGTAGGTTATTTTAAGTGTGAAAAAATATCAAACAACGAGAGAGAACCAAATTTTGACACCAAATTTGTATATGCGAGAAATTCACATGGCCTGTAAAAGATTTGTGTACCAAACACAAAAATTATACGGTCTTGGTTTGTCTAAAGAAACACATTGTAACCTTTAACAGTTGCTGTATCCATAACCCTGCGACGCCAGCTGTCTTAAATAACGACTACCAAGAGAACATTAAAAAATCCCAATATGTTTTCCGCTTCTTTAATAGACAAATATGATTTGAATATTAATTTAATTTCATCGATGGCGAAAAGAGTAATTGAAAAATGTTGGTAGCTGCATCGTTGAAACATGTGTGAGCACGTGAACGTCAATAGTAGCAGTTTTCACTCTTGATTGTATATTGACAATTATTTTAAGTCGCCAACATTTTCCAACTACAAATCGTGAATGTCTAGTTTATCAAAAGTGTAAAAAAAATTCAATGAAAATGAAGCAGCAACAACAGTGGTGCACACTAAATCATGCAACACATTCGCCACAGCAGGCTACCAGTTACAATCTGTCATAATTAAAATACACAAGTTTATATGGAAACGATTATTTTGACGACATCGCTGCTGCACGGCTACACGCTCACTTTTGTAGCTGTCGCCAACTTAGGATAATTTCTATTTTGACCAGCGACAATATGCAATTATGTTGGTATCACCCTGTGATTAACCTATACAATCCAGTCACATTATTTCATTCCTACATATATAAATGTACATATAAGTGTCACTGCTGTTAGCTATAAGTAATTCTTAAGCATTACATATTATAATCATTAGTTCAATAAACGTCTTATATAAAAGTTCGTCTTTTATCTCGTGTACTTTGTTAGACACATCCATATATAAACTCAAAACCCTCACAAATTATTGTGCTACCAATTTAATGAGAAATTATGAATATGTAACAGCTTAAAAATACTTACTTTTATTTGAAAAGAAAAGAACAGCAAAAATTAATATATTATATTATTAACTCATATATTAACAACAAAGAAGTTTTGCATAGATAAGTTGGCCTGTTTCTAAATATTTCAGTGGAATGAGGATATTTCGTACAAGTGTTTTTTTTTTATTAAACTGAAATGCTTTAAAGTGGCAACACTGAAGAAATATACGAAATACACATTTCTGTGGTGAGCAGTTGTTCATAATTTAAAACTTTTAATTAAATATAGCATATTTGTGATATGAACTATTTTATTAAAAGATTTCATAAATTTCACAGAATTTTCTTCAGCCTTTATTTTAAAAACTTTTAGTTTTTATTCAATTTTCAATCAAATTTCAGCCCAACTTCAGAATCAGCTGCTTACTATGCAGCTGCCGTCTTCAAAATAATTAAGTAGCCGGTTACAGGGTAACGAATGCAGCCAACTACATTTGTGGGTCTCTGTAGCTCGTAGCCTGCTGTGGCGAATGTGTTTCATGCTTAATACACTTTTCAATTAATTTAACTGATGAGGGTGTGGCATCACTCATAAACAGATGTTTTCGCAATTATAAATATTGTCGTTAAACTTAGTTGTGAAAAAATTCATTTTAATACATTTTGTTGTTTACACTATATTTTTTTATTGTTGTTGTTGTTATTGTTTTATAATATATGTACCAGATGAAGAAGGTTTAGAAGGGCATTTTACATGGGCTAGTGAAAAATGCAAATGATTTCTTCAATATAATAAACAGCTTTATAAAAGTGTAATAATAAGTTTTTGATGACAATTGGGTCATGTCATCTTTAAGAACATGTTGTGTTAGAACACATCTCTTTCCACAGAAGGTAACATAAAGGCTGACTTCCAAAACGTATCTATACAAAGTTTGTATACAGTGCTGGCGCACTATTTAGACAACGTAGATATGCAAAGTTGCGACACATTGCAATAAGATGTTTTCTTTATAACAATATTCTTGTCTTTATTATAATTTATTAAATAATTGCACTAAATAAGCTTGCGTTTCCCAATACCAGGAATAAAATGTCGGAGCATCAGCTCTCAAACTGATGCGCTAAATGCTTTTTTGCTGCGTTTCTAATACTTGTCTGTGATGTTTTGAAACTGTAGGCATTGTACATTTTTTCTACTACGGCATTATGAAACGGCTATACTTTGTTCGAATACAAAGCAATTGACGTTTTTGGAAGTTAGCCATAATATGGATGCTGTTTTGTTTTCTAAAGATTATTATGCCTCACAGATTTCTTTAAGTTCTTCTCTGAAAAATATGTGTTATTTTCTGATGATATCGCCCTTTAATAGAAAAAAAATGCTACACACGTTCAACACTTATATTGATTAAAGTATCATAAGTGCAGTGCTGTATTAAAAGTTGGGTTTGTTATTGTTTCTGTAAAAATAAATAATTTCGTAGTTCGTCGTCTCTCTTGATATTTATGGAGTTTTTGTATTACAATTTATTTTGGTGGAATAGTTGTATTTTATTGTTTTATGCCCAACAGTTTGTTCTTTTGTCAACGTAAAATGTGCAAGACTTCTTAAAAATCAGGTGAACATTTAAGAATGTTGCCAAATCACATGTACATATTTATTCCTTTAATTAAGTTCAATCCAACGAAACAATTTTTTTTAAATCGGTGTCGAAAAATTCCACAAAAAATAATTTCATTTGGTTTGTAGTTCTTGTCAAATCGTTTTTACGTACGCATCAATGGAAATTTCAGGGCTGGCCTGCAACGTTAACGGTTCTCACATATTTTATATTAGAAATACCAAAAATTATAAATGTTTTAAAAGACACACAACAACGTAAGAAAATACGTGACAATGAAAGATTTTTTCAATTTCATTTATTTATTTAAAATTTGTTTATGGAAATTGAAAATTAGAAAAACAGATTATTCAAACAAAAATTATTTAAAATCGTATTTAATGAATGTTTCTTGGTAAGCAAATTAATATCTTTAAGTCAGTGCAGCCTGTTATTTGAATTAATCACCTCATTAGAGTTAAGTGCGGACGGCATTACTAGAAGCACTTGCTTCTAATTAGACTGCCAAGCTGTTTTCAAATTGCCTTCCTTACTCACGTTAACCTCAGACGAATTTATATTTTGTGGTAAAATTTCCATTTCCTTCATATTTTGCTTTTCTTTTGCATTTGCAAACTCCTAATTCAAATTTATGAATTCCGTTAACGTGTGTGTTACTTTGTAAGTCTTAAGCAAATGTTTGTTAAAGCATTCAACTGAGCTGTGGAGCTGCTACCACTTGTTCTTGTTTTTTTCTCTGCCTGTTATGTTTTAAATCTTTAAATTGTATTCTTAAAGTGCCGCCTTGCGCTGGCTGTTTGCTTTTAAACCGATATAAAACAAATGAATGGCCATTTTTCATAAATCAGCAGATTATCTTTATGGAGTGATTTAGTGTGAATTGAATATTATTATTTCTCTTTTTGGTAGCTTTACTTTGTCTTCATCTCAAGCCTGCTTGATTTGACAAATAAATCCTGCACAATCACTGTTCAAATTTGAACGTTATATTTAGTTATTCGAAGTGTTCTTACTGGCCGAATGAAAAGCTCAACTGATTTGATTATTCTTTATTTATTTTATCTTAATATGTGGCGGCATATTTTTGCTTTGGCTGAGCTGGCTTAATTACTTTACATTGAATTTTATTGCTTATTTTTCGTTCATTTTCAATAATATTTTAAGCCGTTTTTGTGCTGCGTTGTATTATTTTATCGTTTATTTTTTCATGGATTTTAATATGACATTTTTAGCTTCGCTCTTGACTTAATTAGCGAGATTTGACCAAAAAATGTGTTAATTAATTGGTATTTATTTTGTTTCTATTAGCTTAATGCACATATATTTTTCTTAACAAGCTAAAGTCGAAAAATGGTAAAAAAAAGAAATAACTAATCCTTTGCTGCTTAACACCAGTATTTGCCACAATGTATTGGATCAGATATTTAATTTTGTAATTAAATGAAGCGAAAGCCAAAGAATGGAATTAATTTTTGAATGATTTCGATGTGTCTTTATATATACAATATTTTCATATACGAGGGCGGATCAATAATTTCGTAATTTTTTTTTTTTTTTATAAAAAAAGTAACACTCAGGCAATGATTACTTACAACTTCTGATGTAGATAATAATTGATGAAATGATACACATAGGACAGCCCCATTACTTTTACTACTCTGCTTTTGCACGTGTTGGCAACAAAAGGATGGCTTAATAAAAAAAAAAAAAATTATTTAAATAAAAACAGTTATAATAAAATAAAAAAAGGTCGAATAATTTATATTAATAATTAAAATAAAAAAACTTAAAAATAAAACAGATAAATTGAATAGAGATATGTGTATTGTATTTTTATGATGTATTTTTAAACAATACACAGTCTGCTAAGCTCTTAATAAAAGCTTGTCTGCACAAACCCCCAGCGGTATATTCGGGAATCGAATCTCGAACTGCTGACAGGGCAGAATTGCCGTTTCAGTTAAGCCGCATAAAATCTCAAAATTCACGGAATTATTGAACCGCCCTCGTATATTTAAAATTTTTCAGAAATTAAGCAGATGATCAGACGACATCTTGATTAATGTTATCATCAAAGAGGTGACATAACATTTTTCATGAAATTTTTCGTTGGGCTTAACTTGAGAAAACCTTTTAGAAATTCCTGGGGTGCAAAATATTTTTATTATTATGCCAAGGCATCTGTGCAAGGTATTTTCATTGATTTTGTAATCAATTTTCTTTTGTCACATAACAGATACAGAAAATTAAAGGCATACTAGATTATTATGTACATAAAATTAACTGAAATTGGAAATTCTAATAAATTAAACTGGTCTACTTATTTTGCAATTAAATTTAATGAAAACTTCATTTAGTTTTCAATATTAAAAAAATTAATTGACTTACATCCCTTAAAACAAATGTCTTTTTCTGTATTTTGTTTTGTTTTAACTTGCAAATAAACAAGCAACGACTTTTGCAAATATTAAAGATTTTGCCTTTATTGCTGTTATTTTTACTACGCCAAATTATTTTAACGCCAAATTCTGTAAAATAACTGATTTTTTCTTTGCTTTTTTTAGTTCAACTGTGTAATAAATAAATCAAATAGAAGTATAATAATAATTGTTTTTTCAATTATTAATTTATGATTATTGTTTGGGCAAAGCAAAAATATGTCGCGCGTTTATATTTCTTTTTATATTTCAAAACTATTTAAGAATTATGAATATTTTACGGTACCAAAAACAAACCTCAACTTTCAATAAAAACAACTGATTTAAAATCTTAAAAAATTTTTTCTCTTTTATTTTATTTCTTTTACTGTGGCAAAAATTTATAACATAAACAAAGGACAATTTTGAAAGCAACCCGAAATCCGTATTAATGTGTACAGGGTGGCCAAAAAGGAGCGAAAGTGTTTGAATTCCTTCTAACTTTTTTATGATAAATTTTTTTGTTTTCAGTATTTTGTAAAGAAGTCTAGGGGAATTTAAAATGGAACAGTACACAATTGAACAAAGTGCCAAAATCGTTGAACTATATTTCGGAAGAAAATCATGATTTTAAAATAATTCAATTACGAGCAGCGAAGCCCATTTCCAATTGAATAAGTGCCTTAATAAGTAAAAAGGGCTACGGAAAATCCAAGAGTAGTTCAACAGCCAAAATTGCAACCACTTAAGTGTACCGTTTGGTGCGGTGTTTCGTCGGAAAGTATAATTGGCCCATATTTTTTTTGAAATTGAACACAGTGTCGCCGTTCCATCACTGGTGGTAGATATCGGACAATGTTGAAAAACCAGCAGTGGAAAACCATCCAGAAGTATGGTTCCAATAAGATGAAGCCACAGTGCACACTGCGAGGGACACAATGGCTCCTTGAACTCAAACTCCTTCGGTTATTTTGGGCCAGCCTGTACCTAGTTTTTTAAATGAAAGTCAGAATCACTTAAAAATTAAATTAGAATTTTTTATTAATTTATTATTTTATTATTTATTAATTTAAAAATTACTGAACGGAATACTTCTTGAATAAACTACAGTCCGTTAGTGTAATAATTTTGTGAGTTGGGACTACCGCCCCTATTGTAATTTGTGTACCACACTAGTTGTGCGCGAGACATGTGTTGGATTCTCGCTGAATCTTCGCAATTTGTAGTTTTGTCTTTCATAAAGCATAAAGCATTTGTTGTTTGCTCTTTGTTAAATTACAAAAATTAAATTCCGTATTGGAAGAAAATTGAAAGCGATAGAAAAATGTTATTGAAGTCTGCTCAAAGTTTGCGCAAACTTGCAAAACCCAAAATTGGCATTGTAATCGAAATTCCCCTTTAAATCTTCATCAAGTAAGTGGATTGAAAATGTATTTAAGAATTCTTAGAGGCAATTTATTTTCCGAATTTAAATTTAGATTAAAGCATTACTTTACTACTTTACTACCGTCCTAAATTATTTCACTTTTACGCCAAAAAAAAAAAACTCCTCAATACTATTCAGTACTATTCCTAATTTGGCAGTTTAAATTACCATTAAACTTTGAAAGTTTTGCGAAAAATTGCAACCTCAATAAGCTTGAAAACTAAATGTATATGAAACATTGTAAAGAACATGGTTTTTCTTTTCCTGTTTTTTTTTTGATGTTTACAAATTGAGTTGTTTTTAACCGAAAAACATTTTCTTCCACTTGATGTATTAAAAACGAAAAATGTTTATTTAAAATTCACACACAGACGAACACTTGGGAATTTTTGTGCCTGCCAATGTGAACTTTTACAGATATTTATTGTATCTCAAAGATATCTTTATACAATATTTGGCTTTTATATATATGTATCTATGTATGTATGCATGGATGTATTTGCATGTGTGTGCAGAGTTTGTTTGTGTAACAAATGGAGCTGATTTTATAAACGCTTTTACCATAGTTTGTTTATAACAAATAAAAAGTTTATTTTCAAGTGAATAAAATTGAAGGAAAAAAACAAAAACAACAAATTTTAAATAAATAACAAGTGTAATAAAACGCCAAAAGCGTGCCACATGTTACGGCTTAAAAAAAAGTTCTTCAAATGCATTGAGGTTTCGCGTACTGACAGACAAAAGCACAATACATATACTTTCACACCAGCACATGCCACATTATACAGTCATCATTGTCATCGTCATTATCGTCATTATCATCATTATCATCAGCAAAAATGCTATCAAGTGTAGCAACTACATATTGTTGTTCATTTTTATTTGCATCGTGTGCCCTGCTGCTGCAACAATTTTTTGGCTGCACAAAACTGCGGGCATGATTATAATGATGTTGATGGTAATTATGAAGACGATAATGCAGCAACGAGTTGTGCCACAGTTGTGCTGATGACACCATATCTTATTGCAGTGTTTCTCATTTTTAATGCAAATATCTCACGAGGAGAATATTACACTTGTATCAATCGATTAAATATTTGTAAACTTCAATAGTTTATGGAATTGCATTTTCTATTTCGCAGCAGTCAGTCGTCAGGCTGTCAGTCAATGTTGCTACTTGAAAAAGATAATATTCTAAAATGAATGCCACTGATATGTATGTATGTATGTACGTTCATTACAAACGCATATACAAAGTTGTTAGCGCAGGCGGTTGCAGAATTATCTTGTTGTAGCGGCAAGAAACTTTGTTGGATTTCCATATTGCAAACGAGATTGCACCATATTTCAAACGCAGAATTAAAAACAACAACTAAAACTTTAAAAATTACTTTTCACAAATCATTTGTGCAATAAAAAAATAAAATAAAATAAAAAATTTGTCATCATGATTCACCTGCTTGAATATTTTTATTGCCCTCCTCGTATATTGGCCTGCCAGCTGGCTGCCAAGCATTTTTTCCATTTTTTTTTTATTAATATTTTATTTACAATTTCAATTGCTTTCCATTTCAAGTGATAAATTGTTTTATGAAATACAAGATAGCCATAAAAACGAATTCATTTATTTAATTTGCGTCAAAATTAATGCAGAGATAAAATTAATAAAAGGCATATTGTTGGAATTTTCTTACACGATATTTTGCTTTTGTTCATGCAACTCAATTATTTCAATTAAAGAATTTATCTTACGGGAAGAAAATATTGACCGATGTATTTTATACAATTTAAAATTAAGAACTCATCGTGTTTTTTCTTTTGCTCCCAAAATATATGTATGTGTACATACTTATATGCACTTACATATGTATATAAAACATTTCTGGTGCTAAATTTAATTTTTTTGTTATTTTCAATTTTACAAATATTTCTACTTTTGATTTTAATTTTTTTTTTTTAATAATTTTAATGAATATTAGGTAACTTGGGTTCAATTCCTATCATTTAATGTTTATTTCGAGTTTTGCATGCCCTTTTGATTTATGTAATATTTATTTAATTTTATTTTATTTAACCTTTTTTCTTAATTTATTTTATTATTTAATTATTAAGCTCGAGGTCCTTATTCTTTTTTAATTGAATTTTTTGTATTTATTTTCGATATATCGTTAACAATTTGTTATCATCATTAGGACATAAATGATATAAAATTTAAAATATTTGATAATTCTTCTAGTTTTTTTAATATTTTTTTTTTAATTATAAACAAAAACCAATTTTCCTGAAGAAGCTACACAACGGAGTAGCGAAATATCGAATAAAATAAAATAAAATAAAGTAAAATAAAATAAATATTACATAAATCAAAAGCACCAGCAGCTTAAATAATTAGTGTAATTAATTTAAAATATTTTCAATATACAAAAAAAGAAAATATTTTATAAAAATTTTTTGGTTCTGGAAAAGAAAAAACATGAAAATATATTAACTATGGTAGTATTATAGGCGGAAACAAAGTATAACAAATTTGAAAAAATACATAAATATTTTTATAAATAACAAATTATAATTATAAGAATATCGAGTCTTTGGTGCAATACCGTCGTAACTCGAAAAATCGTGAACTGTGAAAAATGCATTTGAAGTATTGAGCCATCTTTTTGATAGTATTTTCGTTTACTAAAGTTATTTTTTTACAAGTTTTTGAATAAAGCGGCATGTTTTGTAATGTTTTCTGTTTATAAATTTCTTGTCATAAAGGAAATATTTCATTATTGCAAATAAATATTGTTTGTTGGAAATAGCTGGAGGCAATAAAGACATTTGTAGCTGTAGTATCTGAACAGTTAGAGATAGAACCATAATCTTTTTTCCTTTATATATATATTTCCCCAAAGATCATTTCTGCATACCCAGCTGCATTACTGCGGTATTGCACCAAAGGCTCGATATATTGAAATATATAAATTTATACCTGCAGACAAGCCATAGAGGTTTCGCAAGGTTATCCTAATATTAATTTGTACTCGACAGAATAGATAAATAAAATGAATGAATTGAAAAAAAGCAATAATAGCAAAAATATAACAACATTAATAATATTTAAAATTTTGAACATTTGAAAACTGAAATAAATAATTCAATTACTCATAATAAATAATCAGTACACTTAACTAAATATAACTAATTAATTTAATAATAATAACAACAATAATGATACTAACAATATTTAATAATGTTAAACATTTTTAATTTTATTTATTTTATTTTTTTTTCTTAGACCAGCACTCAGGAAATGCGGTGCATTGTGCTGGAACTAGAGGAAAGGGATAGTAGAAGAAATAACTGGAGGGAAAGCTTCACTATCTTGTTACTCTGCTTTTGCACGTTCTTTGCTTTTATAGTAGTGTTATAGCGCCTCTGATGTCAAGGAGACGTATTAAATTTTGAAGCTTCGTAATAAGTTAAAAAAATAACTATATAAATAACAATAAACAAATAATCACTACCCTTAACAATTCACATTTTGTAACGAAATATTTATAATCATGTGCTACATGATCTGTGTCTGTGATAAAATGCCTTCTATCACCTTCTATAGTTATTTTCTGTCTTTAATATTCAAATATTTTCAAAATTCGGGAAATGATATAATGATATAATAAGAACAATGACAAGATAAAGCTGTTTTTTTTATGTGATGTGATTCATGGCCTGATATTCTAGTTTTAAAAATTATTCTTAGTCGTACCAATGTATACCTTATTACAATTATCCTCCTCATTGTCCCTTCAAGTTATTTTATAAACTACATTTGACTATGCCTACTTACTTATTTTGTCCTACGTTCTTCTAAATAATCTATTCAATGTATTATATATCCTGTGAGCAATTACATTTACATTTTATCTTTGGCAATCTCTGCGACATTCCAGAAATGTACTTTAAAGATTTATATATCTGCCGTTCCGTAATATTATCCCTATTACCCGTTTTCTTATAATTTTTAAGCATTTTATATTTAAACTAAATATTTTATTTTATTAAATTTATTTATTTGATTAATTTTATAGAACTTATTGATTTCTTTTTAATATAAAAAATTTTTTTGTTAATTTCTTCATTTTATGTTATTTATTTATTTCATTTTATTTATTTAAATTATTATTTATCTATATATTTGTTATATGTATAGCTGGTCTATATGCGGCATTTGATTTGTTGCTAATACCAAAATCTTCAGTAGACCTTTAACCAAATTCTTGAAAAAAGTTAAGAAATTTCGCATGTTTATACAAGAACTCGAAAAAAATATATGAGAATTACTAAATATACAAACAAAACAAACTAAATAGCTTCTTTAAAAAATTTTCTTATACCACAAACTTTTTATTATTTAATTTTATATCCATTTAATGAAATTAAATGCCGCATATGAACCAGCTAAACCATATAATAAACTTAGATAAATAATCGTAATGAATTTTGACTAACGCTGAATAATTGAAAGAACAGTTACATATTTTAATTATTTTATTTTTTCATTTATTTTATTAAATTTATTTATTTTATTTATTTTGTTTATTTTGTTTATTTTTAATTATATTATTAATTGACCTTTTTTATTATTATTGTATTATATATATTATAATTTCCTATTATTCCTGATGATGTTAACAAGATGTTAACGAAATATCGAATAATAAAACAAAATAAAATAAAAAAAGACCTCAGGCTTAATAAATATATTAAAAAAAATATATTTTATTTATTTTATTAAATTTACTTATTTTATTTGTTTTATTTATTTTAACGTTGAATAATTGAAAGAATAGTTACATATTTTAATTATTTTATTTTTTCATTTATTTTAGTAATTTATTTATTTTGTTTATTTTATTTATTTTATTAAATTTATTTATTTTGTTTATTTTATTTATAATTTATACTTTTTATTCAATTTATTTATTTTATTTATTTTATTTACTTTACTAATTTAATTTTTTTGTTAATTTTCAGTATTTTATACATTTTATGAATTTTTATTTACTTTATTTATTTTATGAATTTTTCTTTATTTGACTTAATTTTTTTACTTTTCTTTTATTTATTAAAAGTGCTTCTTGATAAGCAATAACGACAATTTTTGTAATAAAATTTAAAATTTAATATCATTTAAGACCACTAATGTATAAAAAATTAATTGATTTCTGCAGTTCAGATTAAATGATTTTAAATGTCACTCTTATCGTTTGCTTCCCACAGATTACACAACTATTTATAGCAGTGGTTGTTTGTTAAAGTATCAATTATTGAACAAAGTCACAATATTAACAAATGTACTGAAAATCAAAAACTCCTAATATTATCGTATTGAATTATTTGGTCACAATGCGCCGCTGTTTCAAAGTACCACGTTAGAGGGGACCACTGATTTGAACTTTGCCATTGATTGTTCTTCATTTATTATAATTTAACAGGCCAAAAAAAAACACTATAATTTTGTACTGTACAACTTTAACACTTCTAACTGAACTTTTATGTAGTTTCGTGCCTTGCTTTATACAAGCAATTTGTTTTTATAGCCTTCAGAGTAATAAAAGTGTTAAAAATTATGAGCTTTTCGTGAAACGTACATTAAACATTGTCATATTTCTCAAACATTTATATAAAACAGAAGAACTAAGAGATAGAGATATCAAGTTCGAAGTAACAAAGAAAATCCCTGATTGAAATGTAGGTTGAAGTGGCGCCACTAATTTATGAAACAAGAAGCATACGAAACTACTGCTGCCACTTGTTGTTTTTATATAAACATTGATAGAAAACGTAAGAGCATCTGTTATACGTTTCACTGTATACAACAAGTACATACTTGTGGCATGTTGTTTGATTTTAATAGATTTGCTCCCCAAATCTTTTTTTTTTGTCTGTTTGTTTGTTTGTTTAATAAGAGAGTGTAACAATATCGTTTAAACGGTATATATTTCAAAAATAATAATTAATGGGCATTTAATAAACAATTCCTTTCATTTATATTCAGATTGTATGAAACTCTTGTAATACTTTTTTCTTTTTCGATGATTTTCTTAATTGTTTATTATTATTACAATCACATGTACATATTTTTTATTAGACAATAAAAAATTTTCATTTAGTTTTGATTGTATTCACTTCTTTTATTACTCTTGTTGTTGTTAATAAAATTATACAAATTTCCTGAGTGCTTAGAAATGCTCAGCTTTGCACAGTGGGTCTAAATCGCTGCTCAGATTTATGCATCGTGCTTTGACAGAGTTGCATGAAATGACAACATAAGTTTAAATGAAATATAAATACTTAAAATAGCACTTCTGCTTAAATTAAATGTAATTCGTGACCATTTTTAAGAATTCGTAACGTTTTTGGGAAGTTAAAACAATTTTTTGCGGGGTCAACTCTCATAAGTTTGAAAAGTGAAAGTGTTCATTTTCTTTTTGGATGACTTTGATAAATAAATGAATTGCTTGATCTCTATAACGTTCATTTAAATCAAATTTGAATCCGTTGTTACTTGTAGAACGAGAATATATACGCAGCTCCATTACATCAGCGTTCAATGCCATTGTGCTGCTGGTGTATTAAATTAAAAAATATTTGTGTTTTATTCATATCAATTGCTTGTCAATCATTAGCAATTATCAATATCATTTAAGAATAAATAAAAATGTATTAAATTGAGAAGATGAAACAGGAAAACGAATGATCAGCGCAAATGAAGACTTTATAGAAATTGGGTTAAATTATATTGTGGCGCAAACACATAATTGTCAGAATGATTTAAAACAAAATGAGCTATAATTTTGAAATCTGAAAAATATTTATGTTTTTCTTCTTGTTTTTGTTTAGGGCACACACAAATAATTGATAAGTTATTGCACATATTTCTGGGCAAATTGCTGGCAAGAAATGTTTTATTTTTTGGAGGTGATCTGATCTCAAGATGAAATGATTTTCGTTTCCCACAATCTGAAAAGTATTTTTCGTAAAATATCTGTTATTAGTTATTCTTTCCTTTGGTAACAGCCTCAATTAGCACTAATTTAAATATGTCGTTATTTATATCAAATGAAGTTATTCTAAGGGGAACTTCTTTCAATTGGTCGTTAAAGTCAACTAGTTAAGTGTTTTTGATGATTTTTTAACTGTGCCCCCCAATATTTTATCGTGCACCTTTCTTGAGATTTTCGCAATAAATGTGGCGGGCGATGGTTGAGGTAGTTAGCACGTTGACTACAGAACCAAAAACGCGGGTTCGACCCCAGTTTCAAGTCATAACAAAAAAACAACTTCGCATTTTTCAAATGTGCATTAGTCTGACTTTGTGCCAGTTGTTGTCTCGGACTGTTTCCGTGGCGAATGTATTGTCACTGGTCACTGAACAGTAACGGCTTCAGGATGATCCATAATCCACAAGTAACATCAGAACGCAGTTTCAAAAATGTAAGGCGTTTCCTTGATATCAAAGGCGCAGCAACACTGGGTGCTTCCGTAGTCTAGTGCATAAGCATTAGTCGTATCAATATGGAGGTGCGGGTTCGATTCCCGCCTAGAACTTTGGTGTTTCTACAGACAAGCTATAAGATCTTCGTAGAGTTTGCTTTGTTTTTCAAAAAAAAAAAAAAAAAAAAAAAAACAAGAAACGTGCTATTGTAAAAATATTGAAGCCTTCTTCTATCTATTCCTTCATCACCTGTAATCTCTATCATTATTCCTTTTCTAGAAGCAAACACCTAGTAGTAGGCAATCATTGCCTGAGTTTTAGTTCTCTTTACAAGAAAAAAAATATTGAACTCAATATTCCATACAAAATGTAAATTAAGTTATTGTGCAATAAGTATGAAATTATTATAAATATTGAGTAAAACTTGCGATGCAGAAGGGTTGCACAAGTATTTTTACTGGAAAGTCTGTTCAGTGAAAAGAGAAAATTATTGTACAATGGCAAGCCAAATGTCAAAACAGTAAAAAAAAAAGTAAAAGAAGACGACCAGCGAATTATACCTCAAAACGTTGTTTTTTTTCAGCTGTGATTAAGCCATGGATTAAGCTGAATTGACTAAATTAAATATGTGTTGACACTAAATGAAATCGCTCAATAAAAATTAAAAATAAATTATCTCAATTAAGAATGCATGGCTGAACATAGTCACATGTCTTTCGGTTTATGTTAGATTTTGACTGGAATGATAAGCAACGATCGATCGATACAGTAAAATAAAGTTTGCAAACAATGAATTTTGCATTTCATATAGAAATATAGAAAATGCATAGTAAATAATACAAGAGCAAAGACATCGCTTAGGGAGAATAAAATACAAAATTTTTTATTTATTATTAAATGATTGGGTGTGAGAGTTGTGTTGGGCAGAGTTATCTAAGAATTGTGCTATTTTCCTATATCACTTCATCGTCTACACTATCCGTTTCTAACCAATTCTGGTGTAATGTATTGCATACACACTGAACACTGGTCAACACAAAAAAAAATGATCGTACTATGGTATAGTTAGGTAGGGAGGTCTGCGGTGAAAATAAGAAAAAATAATAAGGTCGTATTAAATGCACGGAATTATAAGATCGTCTTTAGCAAATTTGTAATGTTCATGGATCTAAACCATAGATGCCCATTTCACCAAACATTTGTTTATAAACCACACCTCGTTCTGTTTAATAATTTTTAATTTTAATCATACATGAGATGGCGACGCGACAACGTGTTTAGTAAATGCGTTGATATTTTTTTCAAATACAGTGTGTAACATAACTAATGTAAAACATATTTTAATTTTACTTGCTATTAATTTTCTAATATTGGCACATGTAAGACTTGCTAAAATCGGAAAAATTTCCCTACATTTTCTTCTTTAAAAATTAATTAAAACTGCAGCTTGGTCCTTTTTATATATGTAATATTATTTTTATGCGACATTTCGCTACTCCTTTGTGTAGCTTCTTCAGGAAAATTGAAAAAATATATATTTTTTTTAAACGACAATAAAAAAAACTTTTTGTCAATGAAAATTCAAACATATTCTACAATTTAAAAATAAAAATATTAACAGCCATATTCATTAAAATATATCCTAGATTTGAATTACATATATAGGTATAGGAGATTCGATTTTGTATTGAAATTTGTTCTTGAAGCAAATCCAAAATACCTTTTTACGAATAAGTTACAACATAATAAAATATTTTAAAAAACAATAATTACAATAATAATAATAATGATAATAGAAATAATAAATATTAAATATTTTAAACGGTAAAATTACAAACAAATCCATATCACGCAGTAAACGAATTGCAAATTTGTTCTCAGTATTATTAATTATATTTACATTTGAGCGATGGTCTTTTTTATGAAAAGTTTTTAACAATTATTTATTAAAATATTATTATATTATATTATTATTATTATTATTATATTATTATAAATAAATATAAATATATAAATATAATTAAAAAAAAATTATTGGTTTCCCATAAAATTTTATTCTTACATACAAAAAATTTTATCAAAAAATATTATTTTATTTTTAAGTAAGAAAATTAAAGAGCAGCACAAACACTAAAGCAAAGCTTAAAGAAATATATTCTAGATCGGAAATCTCGTCATAAGTCATGGAATTTCAAAATAAATAACTTCTTGTTGAAATATAGAAACACACCAACAGCAATTACAAGTAATACACCGTCAAGTTCAATATTTAATTATAAGCCTAAAACATTGTTAGATGAACTAAATCCTAATTATAACGAAACCTCTACATAAAAATTTTACAATGGTGGAAGTTTAAAGATAAGCAACAGAAGGGAAGATAATTCTAGATATTGGTATAAATGACAAATTAATAGAATTTAAAAAGAATGAAATTGTATTGTATGGAAATGTCTCAAATAACTACGTTAAATGGATTAATGCAAAAATTGTGAAAAGATTGAGTGGAATAAGATATAGTGTTGATATTAATGGTAAATTGAGAGTTGCACATGTAAATCAATTAAAGAAATTTGTTGGTAGAGTGTTAAGGTATGGTCGAAATACAGCAACATACAGCAGTAATAGGAAACGCAAAGGACGTGACGTGCCTTGCGAATTTGAATTAAGACGCTCTGAAAGAATTAATTAAAAAGCAAAGCGAGAACCACGAAGGAAAAAAAAATGTGAAATTGTAATATTCTAGCTCAGTGGTGTTCAAAAATAAAATGAAGATGTATTGGTGAGAGAATTTGCCCAGCTAACATAATGTCAAACGTTTAAAATAAGAAAAATGCCAGCTAAATACAACTTATTAAATGAATGTAATTTAAATTTTAAGAAAAATATATAGCAGTTATCAATTTTAATAAATAATTTTAGAACACTTATTGGGGGGAAAAAACAAAAATAAATTCATATAAAACAGTTTTTTTGGGCTTAAATACTGGAGTAAAAAGTCAAAAATAAATTCATATAAAACAGTTTTTTTGGGCTTAAATACTGGAGTAAAAATTATATTTTATCGAAATCTTTCGCTTCAAATCTAAGTATTATTAGCTCTGATTGAAACGTTTTCATTACCCGCTTTTAATGTTTTGTAACATAAAAGGCATTGAATGTTTTGAAAAGCATCGTTTATCATAAAATACTTTTCACATTTCATTTCATGAATTTTTAATATTTTTTAATTTTTTTCGTATTCAATTCTAATTGAATCGCGTGTGTTTATTGTGCTACGTCCATCAAGAAACAACAACAATGCTTAATAAATTTCTGAAAAAAATGACAATAACCATCCGCACGTGTATTCATCGCTTGCTCAACGACGACTGAATGAAAGTTTTTAAAAGAGAATAACAACTGGCTATGTATATTTTTCACCAAATGTTGTATGTGGCGAACATCACTGAATTAAACTGTAATCGTCCGTGATGATTTACATCGGACACAACAACACTTACAATTGGTGACCCCAGACTCAAGAATGCCTAAAAAAATTCCCAATCTAAATTCCGAGGAGCTGTCCTTTTTTATTTAAAATATGGAATTTGCCGCTCAGTGCCTAACAACAAAGCCCTAAACTTTTAGTGAGGATTTTTAAAAATTCCATCGAATCAAAAGCTAGAAAAATGTAGTGGCAAACGTTCATAAATAAGTTTTCTTTAATTTACATTTCGAACAAGTTATTTTGTTTCCAAAAAAAAAAACTGTAGTAATTAAGTAATATTATATTATTCGATTTAAATCTGTTTAGATTTTTTGAAAAATTTCGTTAAAGGTCTACAGACGATTTTGGTATTATTACCAAATGAAATTAATGTATGTACATACATATTTATAGACCAGCTAAACCATATAACAAAAATGTATAAATAATCGTAATTAATGTTTTGTATATTTTATATTTAACGTACAATTGAAGGTAGTTTTGCTAAACAACGTACTTTAATTTTTTTATTTAAAGCAGTGCTTGCAAATGGTTTCTTTTGTTGACATGTGTGGAAGAAAACTCTTAGAGTACCCTGCAGACTAACTAATTCTTATAAAAAACAAAAATAATAAAAAAAGTATTAAATAGAAAAACAAGGAAAGAACAGTTTTAAAATTACTTGCAACTCCCCATTTGCAGTAGCAACTTGCGATTAGTAAATGGACAGTAACACAAAAATCTAATTTTTATTTTACGTTTTGTTGTACTTTTCTCTATAATTCATGAACTTTTTAGTTGACCCTTAAGTAGTTGCTTGCAAGTGTGTGGTTGCATAAGTGCTAGTGACAGTATTTACTTTGTCTTCTAACATTATCTCTCTTCAAATGCTTGTTAGTAGTGATATATGTATATGGTGTGTATGTGCATGCACATATAAATATGTGTGCATGAGTATATTGCTTTTTTAAAAGCATAAGTATCTGCGGACAAACATGAGCACGCATGTGCAAGCAGGGGCCTGCATAAACACACAATGCAATTCCCATTCTTACGTTCCAAAATTGAAAGATTTATTGTAGTAAAAGCAGGGAGAGAAAAAAAATGTTATATTGGAGATTTCAGAATAACTTTCCAGTTAAAAGCCTTGCAACTGATCAATTCTGAACAGTCTTCCAATGAAAAACTAAAGAAAAAATATATTGGCCATCAAAATATAGCAAAAAGGCCTTGTATAAGGCCTCCAACACTGACCCTCGTACCACTACTACTGCATATGCCATATATTATATTTGGCTATGTGTGCGTATACATGTGCATGTACGCAGCAGTAGCACTCTATAATGTCCATAATAACGTATGCATTTTATGTGCTAATATTGTCATTATTATAGTTGTACGGTTTCCTTTCACATTTAAGAAAGAGGTCACATATTGAATGACCAAAACGATATTTTACTAAAATTTATTTTATATTTGTGAACAAAAAAAAAATGGAAAACAAATTATCGAACACTTCAGTATGATACGATGAAAAACTACGAACAAATGAAGCTTAAAAAGGGGTTGTGACATAGAAAATAAACAAATAAAAATAAAAACTTAAATTAAACGGATTTAAACTTTTAACGATTCTACTCGAACTTTATGTACTGTATGTCGTTATTATTTAGTTTTTTTTTTTTATATATGCGAGTAGTCTTTAATAAAGTGTTAAAAACTTGGAAGGGATTGCGAAGACTACTTTAATTAACATGTTCAAAAATGTACAAAAAACTATGGAGTTCATAATATCAAGGGTGCAATATTTATTTAATTTTTCACGCACTTTCTCAAGACTTTTTATTTCAAATTTAAAGTGAAGTTATGAAGTTTTCTAATCCTGGCCTACTAAAAAGTTTCACAGTGTTAAATGTTTCCGCCAACCTATCCATATTAAAACATTAATTGAAAATTTTTTGAAATTTAATTAATAAAAAAAAAACTAGATGCTTTTCACATATAAAAACTAAGCTTATACGTACTATTTTAATTTAATTTTTTACTTTTTATGGTATTTTGAATCAAATTTGTTTTGAGAGGCTAACAAAATCAATTGAAATAAAAGTGGATTCAATTATAATTTTAATTGAAAACAAAAAGAATTGACTGAGCTTAAGTCTTTGTTCGGAAAAATTTCAAGAATTATTTTTTCTGTGTAGTTGAATACGAATTTTAGTTCTTTCTGTGTAAAATTAATGTCTTGTTGAAGTAGGAATCTTGTAAGGGAAACCCGGTTTTAACGTAGACTTTAACTTTAGTAGTCGTTTTTACATTTTGAAGTTAATCTTGCCATGGTTGCATATTTTACATTATCATTTTGCATACATGGCACATTTTCGCAGGTACTTCTTTGAGTGGCTGTATTGAGGAAAAGGAATTTTTGCAAATAAGTCATATATGAACCCAATTAATATTGTTCAAAATTGCCTTATAATTTTGTACATTGTCACTTGATTTTCGGAATCATTAATCATTTATAAATTGTTATGGTTCATTACAGTAATTGATCACTAATGCTCATATATCACTGGTTGGTTGGCATTGATGGAAGCGATGTCCCGTCAATGAAACGTAAAACCAATTGATATTTAATTTATTTAAGTAGATGATTTATATTGTTTAGACAATTAACCAACGCTGTTCATGCATAACAATACACCTGCGTTTTTTTGTTTCTGCCGCTTTGATCGCATACTCGTACTTTCACCTGAATGAATAAAATGACAAACTAAAATTCAACCTGCGTTGCATTCGAAATGCAGGTGTTGAATAAATTTAAAATTTTTAAATGTATTTATAGGCCTTACGAAACAATTTTGTATGAGAACTGTTATTGCTTTATTAATTTTGTGTATTCAATTTAAATTAGAATAAAAGGCACGAGTAATTATATTCCAGAGTCAGTTAATTCTCATTCATGTCCTTCGAATCTTTTCAGTTGATACAAAAATTAAATAAGTTTTTTCTCTTGCTCTTTTCAGGATGCTTAAATTTTGACACAAAATAAAATAAAACGCCAGCCAAAAACCAACGAACAAACATCAGTATTAAATTGAGTCGAAAATAGTTTGTAAACGAAAGCCGCTTAACAAAATGTTCAACTGTTTGGAATTTCTTTTATTAACATTTATATTGTCGCAAGGTAAGTCTATTTTAAAAAATATTACTATTCTTAAATTTTTGGTGAAGAATACAAAAAAGAAAAGAAATATGAACTGACAGGCTAATTAATCTGCAAATATATAGAAAATGTTTAGTTGACTGGCTGACTGTTTGTCTCCGTTGTAAAAATTCCTTTTTTAAAATGTGTATTTATTTTATTTTGTATTTATTTATTTTTGTTAAATGCTTAATTATGGAGTTAAAATAGTTTTTGATGTAAACCGAAAAATTTTAATGTCACAATACGCTTTCGCTTGTCATACAATGACTGCACGAATCGCTAAAAAATAAAGAACTTTTGAATATAATTGAAAGGCACACGCAATTTCACTCAACAATGAGCAGTGAAGATAAAACGAAATTTTTTCTTCACTATTGAAATTTATATATTTTATGTGTATAGACAAGCCGAAGTCATCTCTCTCAATTATTATCAATTTAAATAAATAAACTGCTGCACAACATTAGATTGTGAGTTACTGTTACTGTTAAGTGACGGTCCTCCAGAACCCATTTGTCAATCATCATTAATAAATAATAATGGTTCAAATACCTTTGTATTTTGCTAATATATAAACATATTTGAGATATAAAAAAAACTGATACATTCTGTATGACTAAATATAAAATATATGGGCATTTCCATAGTCACGTTTGTGACAGCCACATGTTTCAATTATATGCAACAAGAGGAAAACTTTAATAGTTTCGTTAACTATCTGTGTTTTTGCGTAGAACTAAAGAAGCTTTATTCTTAGTAAAGCAAAATAAAATAATCGATCTTCGAGGTTTTATGATATAAACAAATAAATATGGTGACGTAACGTGACCAAAATAGAAACTGTTAAGCTGAATTCACCCACTGTTTCGGAACGAAATTTTTGTTCTGAAAAATTTTTACTCTTTTGAGAGATTGTTCTGAAGTGATTCACCCACTTCGAACAATTGTTCTGGAACAACGAAGCTGCCATATGAAATATTTTTGGAAACGAGGCGTGTTAGTTTAACAATTAGGCAGCACAGTAGCAGATAATTGCAATTTGCTTGTTTTTTTTTATCACATTCATATTTTTTATTTGTGTGAATGTAATTGGTTTCTTTTTTATTGTGTATTAAAGAAATTGTGTATTAAAAACAAAAAAACAAACAACAAAAAAGCAAACTAAAAAAAATGGGTCTATTTTATCAGCTGAAGACTGGATTACTGATGAAGCTAGATTATTTAATGTTTCTACGGACTTTTCAAACTCCATTTCTGCGTCAGCCAGCCTTAAACGTTTTCGTTTTTGAGTTTCTTTTGAAGTAGAAGGTGAACAAATTGATACATTTGACTGACTGGTGTCTGTCGGAGATTCCAAACATTCTGTCAATGAATCGTTGACTTCAGGATCTTGAGCCATTTCCTCAAAAAGATCACTGGACCTGTTTCTGTTTGGCTCCACGTAATTTGACACAGTAGGTCTGAATGAATAGAGAATTATACAATGAAACAAATAGTTGTCAATGAACTTACTCATTGTCTTCCTAGAACTTTTGAAAATAGTCCATTTCATTAACTAATATTTTTGAGAACCCTTTAAGCTCTAAACGCTGGCTTCCACTTCTTCCGACGCTTTTACTTTTAGCTGTCTTGTACCTTCTCCGTAAACTTTTCCAAAGTGCTTGGCATTCGCTTCTTGAAATTAATTATAACCAACTTATTCAATGGCTTTGGTACTCAAATAAATTTAACATACTTCCCATTCCAATAGAGGTTGCTATTGTTAACCAAACATCTTGTTTTAGGTGATTGTTTTTATAATTTTTGTTGCCCATGTCGTACAAGAACTCTCTACCCGGCTTCTTCATTTCCGAAATGAGATTCAGTGCGACCGTTTCATTAAAATCCATTGGAAAATTGATTTAATTTTATTTGTTAAATTATTTATTAATTTTTTTAATTTGCTTTTTTTTAAATTCTCCACTTTTTTGCGAGCCGAATTTATTTTCTTTTCTTTA
Organism: Dexiosoma caninum; assembly: GCA_963924685.1. Lineage (NCBI taxonomy): Eukaryota > Metazoa > Arthropoda > Insecta > Diptera > Tachinidae > Dexiosoma > Dexiosoma caninum. Next base: position 79,176,748 of record OZ004727.1, on the reverse strand, counting down.
ACAATAACCGTTATTTATTACTTGTTGGTATTTGTTTGTTTTTTGTTTTGCTTTGTATTTTACTATAAATACATACTCTGTAGATTTAATGAGATATGGCAGCTCAGTTCAACTTTGCATAAGAATTTTAAGAAGCTGGCAGCATAGTTCAAATGTTTCAGAACAAAAATTAAAATTAAACCAATTCACGTTCTGAAACATGTTAACTCTCTTTCGCTCTCTCTCACACAAAAAGATCAAACGTCAAACTTCATATAAAAAAAATGTTTCAGAACAAAAATTCCGTTCCGAAACAGTGGGTGAATTCAGCTTTATTTTCTTTATTCAACGAAATACAAAAATTCTGCGAATTTTGTCACTGTCTTCCTCAGATATGTTTCTAGCTATGATTTGGATATTCACAGATTTATGTATAGTTAAATTTTGTGTGATTTTCTCAAATGTATTTTTTCTTTCGATGGTCTATTTCTGATGTAATTGGGTCTAATTGTTGTTAATATTTTTCTATACTTACCTGCCCCAGTAGTCTAGTGAGTGGTATGCTAGTTTATCACTGTTTATCCGTATCAGTACAACACATGTTTTTCTCACACCAGCTATCACAATGGGACCACAATTAATTTGGTCCCAAGTGGTCTCGGACCTTTCTTTATTTTTACATCCAGCTACTTGCCGCTCGACGTGTCATTTTGTTCCTCTTGTCTTATCTAAAAAGCCCAGCTTAGTAAACTGCTTATGCAGTAAATAAAAGAGCGACATTTAAAGTAACTTTTATTTTGCGGCATATTTTTTTGGGTAATTAACCGAAATGGTTAACAAACGTTGACTTTTGCAAGAAAATATGTGTAAAAAAACGGGGATTTTATAGTTGTGGCAAATAAGCGAGAAAGGTAATTAAGCGAGGGGTAATTAAACGGGCTATACTGTATACTAAAAAAAATATTTTACAATAAATGGTTTTTAAAAAAAGAATTATAAAAGAGAAAATAGCGAATAAAGATTTGAAAAGTGACCGAATTATTAACAGAACATTGCAGTACGTTTTAAAATAACATTTGATAATTTTCAATAAAATAAAATTTATGCTTTTTCTTTCAAAAAACAATTTCCACAATTGTGTTCCATAAAATTAGATCACGGCAGACTTTTCTGTGGAAATGCCCATATACATATATATATATATATATGTTTATTAGGTTGCTCAATTTTTTTTGGTCAACAGACATATAGCAATATCGAAATCTGCACAAAATTCTAAGAAACTTACCAGAAGAAGGAATTATGGGTGTCAAATAAAAACCTAACTTCCGCCGTGAGGCATCAAAATTCACAGCTGGGTAATTCCAAGCCCTAAAATTTTTCCAAATGTTTTTCTTTAGTAAGTTAGTTTAGTTAGTGAAATTTTTTCTCCAAAAAATAGATGGCAACGCTGGTCATGAGATTATATTTGCAGATATACAGCGTTACCATATATTTTTTAAAAAAAACTTTTTATTTAAACCAAAAAAAAACTGAATTTTTCAACAAAAAACTTTTTTCCTCAAAAGTCTCCATATCGAGCATTTAGTGCAATACCGTAGTAATTCAAAAAATCGTGAACTGAGAAAAATGCATTTGAGCCATCCTTTTGATAGTATTTTCGATTACTAAAGTTATTTTTTTACAAGTTTTTAAATAAAGAGGCAAGTTTTGTAATGTTTTCTGTTTGTAAATTTCTTATCATAAAGGAAATATTGCATTATTGCAAATAAATATTGTTTGTTGGAAATAGCTGGAGGCAATAAAGACATTTGTAGCTGTAGAATCTGAACAGTTAGAGATAGAACCATAATAATATGTTTTTCTTCAGATATATATTTCCCCAACGATTATTTCTGCATACCCAGCTCAATAAATTCAAATTTAGAATTACTACGGTATTGCACCAAAGGCTCGATATAATGAAAAGAAAACACAAAAATTTATATTTTGAATTAATTTTTATTCAAAGTAACATAAACCAAATAAACAAGAAAAGTTAAACAACAGCAAATTTATTCTTCCCACGATTTTGAGCAGATCTCATTTTTTTTTTTAGCTTTTCTTGGGGACTCCGATGTGTTTGTAGCGTATTTCTAAGCTATTTTCTCCTTTTACAGTGCTGTTAAAAAACTAATAACACCGAAAATTAAAAATATTCCATTATCCTTATCGCTTCTCTTTAAATATTTTTCAATGCTTTTTTGAAATAGAAAACTTTTTAGAAAAAAAAAAACAGGAATAAAAAACTATAACATTATTAATACGGCACAGTTTTATTAAAGAAGAAATAGTCAGTTAACACTGTTGCAGGAGTGAAAAATTATAAGATCGTTTACATCAAATAATATTTTCATCACATACATGTAAATTAAAAATTAATAAACAAAACTTGAAAATTTTAATGAATTTCAAAAAAACTTATTCTTGAAGCAACATGTTTATGCAGCCAAGCAAGTTTCGTTGTTGGTTGCATATTCTGCTGTAGTTATGTTTATGGTTTCAAGTAGTGTTGCATTCCAAGTTTCAAAAACTTCTAAATATTTTTATATTTTCTGGTTGCATTGATGCTGGTTGTGTGAATTGTTCTTTAGGGTTTTTACTGATTCATTTCAGTGGAGGGTGCCACCGTAGTATAGTGCTTGAGCATTATGGCTCGATTATGAATAGCAACCGAACTTCAGTTGCGTTGTCAGGCGGCAACCACAAAAAATTGTTGCTAGAAAAGCACTAAAATGTACTGAAATTAGGCAACTGCATTACCTGCATTATCATTTTTAGCAACTGCCAACTGAACAACAGTTCGGTTGCTATCCATAATCGAGCCATTAGTCTTATCAATATGGAGGTGCGCGTTCGATTCCCGCTTAGACCGTGGGTATTTCTACAGACAAGTTTAAGAGCTTGGTAGAGTTTGTATTGTCTGAAAAAAAAGAAGATACACTGTAAAGTTGCAGTTTCTTAAAAGCCTTTCTCCAGCGATATTCAATGCAGAATTGATTTTGCGTCAAAATATGCAAAGGGAATGATAAACGTGCTGCATAAACTAGTTGCATCGTCTGTAGCCAGCATTAAACACAATCGTCTAACAAATAGCTGGGTTTATAGCGCCAGCATTTATTTATAAATGCCGTGCAGCTCTTTAATGAGTTTCTATGCCATACGAATTAATGTTATACATGCGTGTGTGTGTGTGTGTATGTATGTGTGTATTTGACTTTTGAAACAAATCATCAAGCGTAATATAATCATGATTATTTTTTTTTATGATAACATCATTTCTATAGGTTTGTGACTATAAACTAACTGCCTTCTGTTTTCAAATTTCAGAAGATTATTTTGCATTTGTTTCTCTTTAATAACGCGCTCATTTTAAAAAACCAGTAAAAAAAAAAGAAATCACAGGCGAAATTAAAATGGCTTTTGCAAATAAATAATATTCGTGTATAGTTTTCGACATGTTTCTGTAGTTTTAATCCGATTGCCACGCAAATTTTTAATTTATTAGATTCAGCCGCAACTGTGCGGTTTGGCTTAAAAGCATCAGCTAATATTTCTTTCATTTTGCGGCTTTTGCTGACTTTTTCCAATGTTTCTATTCGTTTTTCTGAAAATATTTGTTATATTTTGCTCGCTTTTAATTCATTCGATTATTTGTTTGTCTTTATTTTTTTCTCGACCACTTATTTGTCAGCGGGTAGCGGTGGTTCTGCTGTAGTCATAACATGATGATTGCGTTTGTTTAAGGCTGTTTTAACTGCAATACCCCTGCGAATATTAATTGTTTCTAAAACAATAAACAATTATGTGCATACAAAATTAAAATAATATTGAAACTGATTTGTTTATTTTGCTGTAGTTTGAGCGATTTTTTTTTTTTATTTTGCTAAATTAATATTGCAGCGCATACATGCAATGTAAATGAGAAAAATTAATTAAACGCCAGCACAACTTCAAAGCTCCGCAGCGGAGGAAAGCAAAATAAGTCATGGTGATTTTAGATATTTCATTGGAATAATACCAGACTTTTTATGTTTAACACTGAAAAGTCATCTTTTTAATTATGGAATAGAAAAAAGAAAACTGATATTGGATAGAAGTCTGATCCAGTTTTCATGTATTTCCATATGTCCCTCTCTATCTGTTTCCAAACTAATTTAATTCTCACTCACTTGAGAAGAAAGAAAACTTAAGCTCCATGATTACACAGAAAAAATTTTCGCGGTAATGAATTCAATTAAATGAAAATTATTTTAATTTTTTTTTCAAGCAATCGTTTAATAGCCCCAATTAAAATCGTTAGTTTAAAAAAATTCCAAATTTTATGTGTATGTATGTTCTACATGAATACATAAGAATATATAGCATTTTAATTGAATTTGAAATGCTGAAAAACCTCACGGATACAAATATGTTAATTGATATGATAAATTTCTTTGCTGGCCGACAATTGGCAAACATTTTAATTGGCAGAACAATTTAATAAGTAACTTTTTAATTGAACCTCTTTTTCGATTTGTTCTGTGTATTGACAAATAACTGAGCAAGTAACAACCAAATAAATAATGTAATTTTCAATTGAACGATATACAAATGTAAATTTTTTGTAAAAAAATAAAAGTTTTGGAAAAAAAATGTGTGTAAATTTTAATGAAAATGTTTCAAAATTTTTTTTAACTTCATTGAATTAACCTTTTATTATGGAATAATTATTAATTAGATTTTATTTAATGAATTTCAACATTCACTAATAAAGGTTTTCACTAATTATTGTCACTTTCGTTCATTTCACTAAAGCTAATTCCCAAGCATGGTCATTTAAGTTCCATTTCAATGTCTCTCAAATTTATATTGATGAAAAGGATTTCACTATTTAAATCGCAATTAAAGGTAAATGACATTTATGTACGAAGTCCTTAATGCAGCAAATTTATTTTACAAATTCTCAAAAATTCGCAACTCCAAGAGTTCACATGCCTGTCCCCTACAGAATATCTCTCCAACTAGTTACGGATGAGCTCTTCAAGCAAAAACAGATTTTTTGCCGATTTTCATTCTTTCAACTACACCAGAGCCATGATTTGCGTAGTTATTGGGCACCGGCGCAATGCAACGTAATGCAAAACGGCGAATCACTTTTTTTCTGCATTTATCACTGATATTTAATTGATTGGGTAAAAAATTTTAATATTTACCAAAAAATATCTTTTTTTTTTTTTTAAATTTTTGTTAATACAAATTATTATTTCCTGACGATGTTACCTATATTTGGTAGCGAAATATTGAAAATAAATCATTAAAAAAACTTTTCATAAAAAAGACCATCGCTCAAAAAAGTAATATAATTAAATAAATATCTATTTTTAATTTAAAAAAAAAAAAAATTCGTGGATACATTGTATTCTATTTATTTCAACGAGTTGGTTTATTTATTATAAATAAGTATCTAAAAATATAAAGAAATAAGGAAAAATATATGCATTTTCTTTTCTTTTCTTAAGTTGTTTATAGACCCAACCACAGCACTTCTTCATGAAAACTAAATTCTTACTTTCTAACACGCTCCTATGGTCCTGTTCGCAAATGCAGCACTGCGGTGCAATCATATGTTGCTGATGCGTTTTTCGTTGCGCATTTGATTCTTTGCATTAACGAACGATAGAAGTGACACAATGGAAAAATTTATAATAAATTTCAATTGTAAATTAGATGATAAAGTAATTGATGTTAGATTATAAATCAAACATTTTAGAAATAAACACAAAAAAATAAGATATTTAAAAACTTAAGGCCGAGGCACATAGAAGCCGTTATACTTTGACTTTTTCAAATGACATCAACGGTCCGACGGCTGAGGTTGCCACAATGCGTACTTTGTTGACGGATAGCAACTCATAGCCAGCGTTACCACAAATCTCTGCAAACAAAATTTTTTATAAAGTTAAAAAATAATAAAAAAATATCAGTATATGTTTTATTAGCCTCAGTTCTATTTTTATTTTGACTTTAATTAAAATTTTTTAATTATATTTATTTTGAGATTTTAATTTAAAAAAATATTTTTGTTAATACAAATTATTATTTCCTGACGATGCTACTTATTTGGTAGCGAAATATTGAAAAATAAATAATTGTTAAAAACTTTTCATAAAAAAGACCATCGCTCAAAAATAAATATAATTAAAAAAGAATATGTTTTATTTTATAAAAATAATCCTTCAATTTTGTTTTCACTAGCCACAAATTTTATAAAAAAAATTTTGCTAAAAACATTAAGTACATACATCATTTCTATTTAAAACAAACCCGTGCAAATAATTTCCCATCTATTTTGGATTTAAATTTTATTTTACTTTTGTTTTTTTTTTATTATAACAGAAAAGATTTTCAATAAAACAAAAAGGTATTAACAACGTTTCGCAATAAATGCGGTATGAAACTTGATTTTAAAACTTTACAAGTAACGTATAAAAAAATTTACATATTTAGTATTACTTAGGCTGGAAAATGTAACAAAACTACAAAAAAAATTCTCACATCCCCAATTTTGGTTGGAAATAACCTACAACGGCAACGCTGTTCATAGCTGTCAAAGTACTGAACGTACGTTAAAAGTTGGCTAACTTAAGGACTTTGCTTTGGCGGAGACCTACTAAATGTAACAAAGCTCATAAGAAAATGCGTCAGTAGAAAGAGGCAAAGAATGACGGATTCTAAGGGTCTCTTTCACCAAACATATTCAAACACAATTTAAATTAATTAATGATCTTTATTTAAAGTATGTTCAAAAAAATTTCATTTTCACCAACTGAAATAATGAAACACAAGAAAGTATGGTAACGCTCTGATATTTAATATGATAGCGACAACTTACAGCTTTTTAAAAAGCTGTTTAAAAGCTGTTTTAAAGGTCTTTCACGCTGTTTCATGCTGTTGCAAAATCAATATTTAAATGCAGAGTGCTGGCTACTTAAACAGTATTTAAATATTCTAGAAGAAAATGAAAATCGACATATAAATATGAATTGATATTTAAATAGAATTGGTGAAATAGGCTCTAAATATTTGCACCGGCCTTTAGTCTTCCATTGCATAACGCATTTTTATGTTGTTTTTTTTTTTTTTAATTCCTTTATTCATTCCCGATTTCTATAAAAAATTTACATTTCATCTTCCATTTACACCTTGCAAAGCCTATTAGGCTTGTCCGCAGGAAAATTAATAGATTTATGAATTATAAATATTAATTTAAATTTTATGAATTAATTTTACTAAACATTTTGAATATTTGGTTGAACTTCTGTCATCGCCGAGTGTGTAATCATTGCGTACTGATAAAATACTTTTTAAAAATGTTCTTCCTGTGGATACTGTTGTTGCTTCTTCGTATGACATTTAGAGGCATGTTGTTGAATATCTTTGGAATAACCACTGAGAACACTACTCGTCCGTACTCGTTTCTATGACTTTGAACCTTGAATCTTCTTTCTACATTCATTCTGGTCTCGTAGTTATGGAAGATTGATTGTAAAAATCTGGCATCGTTGAAAAAATCAAGTGCAACTGATATTTTATAAATGCTGTCGACGTTTAGGATGTTGAGATCGTTTGCAATGTTAATTGAAATTTCATGTGTTGCGTTTTCATCACGTTGATTAGCTGTTTTGTGTGTTTTCAGTATTTACATTCATTTGCACAATTGCATTTTTGACTATCTGCAGTATTGCCGCTATTTGTATTTACGAACATGATGCGCATCAGATTCAGCGTATTCCCTTAGGAAAACTAAAATAATGCATACTTTCAATTTTTACAAGTCAAATTGACAAATTCTTCACTTAATTAATTATGCCTTCAGTTTAAAAAATTCAAGGATATGTAGGTTTGTAGTGAGGACGCAAAGCAGTTAGACGTAAATAGGGGCTCTAGTGTATTTACTTATGATACTTTTTTTTAGCACTGAATTTGACGGGTTGTGGCTTCAGCCAAGGTGACATATCTTTTGGAAAATTTTAATACATTAAGCCATCGTTGTGTTTTTTGGGGAAAATTGTGTTCCCGTAGTGAATCGTTGTTTTCTTTTTTTAATAAAAATGATTCCCCTTCACTGTCAGCTCCTTTGTAATGCAAAATACAAATTTACATTGCAAGTTTGACTGTTTATTTATTTTAAACTATTTGCATACTTTTAAATAATATAATTTACATATGGATGTGTGTACATACATACATACAAATGTATGTTTGTGTATGTGTGTGTTATGACAGTGTGCTTTTGTTGAAACATTTTATGGCACTCTATAAAAATAATCTATAATCTTTTGACGGCACCATGCCGTTCACAACCAGATGTCTTCTTCATTCACTGCTAAATAAAACTAATATTATTATTTAATTGAAAACAAAAAGGGAAACAATTTCAATCTTAAAGTTCCGCAGCTGGGAAAAAAACATATATACTCGTATATACAAATAGAAAGCAAGAGGAGAGCAAAAATGAACAATTTCAGAGCATTTTGTTGGAGGCAAAGTGTATTACAATTTTTTTTTTCGCGTTACTGCTGTTTTCGGAGTGAAATTGTACAACATTTACTATTGGATCCATTTATTTACTTATTTTTTTTTTCTAGTTCAGCAGCTCATTTCATATGCAAGGTATTCCGTTTTTTGTTCTCTTATTTATTTATTTATTTTGCGCCTCAGTCCTCCTTCCAGTGAATATGTGTACGTATGATTCAATTTGATGTTTTTGCACTATGGCCTGGTTGATGTTACTTTCTTTCTTAATACAATTTCATGCTTCTTTTTTTTTCTTTTGGTATTTTTTAATAAATTGTGTGTATGATTTTTTGCCACGTACACCGTTTGTCTGCCGCTGTTTTGTATATTTTTCCGTTTTTTGTTATTCTACGCCCATAAATCCCCTACCAGTTGTCATAAAAAATGAGTATATGAGCATGTAGAAGCGTTTTTTTTTTTTATGTTAACAATATATGAAATAAAGAAGTAAGATGAAGAAACAAAACAAAAAAAAAACAATTCGTTTTCTGCTTGTGATTTATTGACATAAAAGCCGTAAAATGAAAATATTTACTAAGCCTGGATAGACTATTCGTAATTTCGGAGGCAGAACGTGGAGGCCTTGGTTATGCGTGCCTATGTACATGTAGGTATGCATACGAGTACTTGTGTCGCAATGTATGAAATAGATTTCATAAAAGTTGAATATATTCATGAGTTTTTATAAATTATTTACAATTGAAGTGAAGAAGTGCCAACATTTATAGTGTTTTTCCTATTTTAATACATTTTGTTCACTGGCATACATATTTTTGAAATAGCAGACACGTACATTGGCATTGTCCTTAAGTTTATACTTTTTCATAATATTATTCAGGTTGTGGTAAATTGAAATCGTGAAACGAAAATTTTGTAAAATTCGAGATGTGTAAATGTGTTTACACATGGAAAGTGTGCTATGCTAGAGGGCAGTCGACCAAGATGGGTAGACACAAGTAGCATCGTAGGTGCCGTTTTGCTACCCTAGCCCCGTAGAAACCAGAGGACGTCACAGGCACCTTGTGCCTGCGCACTCTTCACTAAGTCCTTCAGATCCAACCGAGAGCACATCCTCAAGTTGCCAAAGAAAGACCGGGGCACTCACAGAGAAAGTGCACAACAGTCTGCCACTCCGAATCTTCCCCACAGCACCTACACCGAACATTGATTGGAATGCCCATCCTCTCAGTATTCGTGGCCCCGTGGCCCATACAGATGGCCGTTAGTCTTCTTTTGAACAATCTGGGAAAGGTGAGGAGTATGCGAGTTCTACGTAAATCATACCGCGGCCGCAAAGCTCTTGCTATGGCGCAGTTCCTGAGCCTCCCTCCTGAAAAACTCCTCTTTCTGTACGTTTGCAATAACATGTCAGAAATAAAAGCAGCAGATGTTCAACTGGCCAGCTCATGAGTCATCTCATTATCCCACACAAGGGAAACGGCACAAAAATGCCGGAGGGCAGCCAGCTCCCCCTACACCCACTAACAACACGAGAGCAGACGACCGATGACACCAACGCCCTAAAAGACGCCTGACTATCGGAAAGAATAGCAACAGTACCCTCCACGGGCCACCTTCTAGGTATCAGAAAAGTCCCCCAGATAGCGAAAACCTACGCCTGGAAGACACTAGAGGCATCTGGAAGTCTGTAGCAAACAGAAACTCCCAGATAATCGGATAATCCCCATTCCTGACTCTGTCTTAAAACTATCGGTGAAGACCGCCTGACCCCACCCGCAAGGACTCTCCCCCTCGTCAAGTCATTCGTACTGGAGTAGGCGGTGACTGCACTCCCTTCGAAGTCAAGTCTTCGAGGGGAGATATCCAACTGAATGTCCGTAATGAAGCTCGTAGCCTACACATGTTCCCCGTTGCAAAATTAACTTTTAACATATTCGGCTGAATTACGGGAACTTTCCTCATTCACTTGTCTTGTTTAAATAAGCTAAGGATTCAAGCATTCAAGCTAAGATTCAACTAAAATTTTACACAATTTTATCAAAAACCAAAAGACTGTAGAAATATTTTGTAATGGCGCAGCTCAATTCAATTTTGTATGAAAATACTTCAACTTATTGCGAACTCAGAGAGAGACTAAATATAAAGTTCATAGTATATTTATCAAGTAGCCTCAACTAATCAGGTGACTTTTTTTACTCGTTTACGTTTTATACAGCGTGAATGTGAAAATTTGTTTACATTTTCAGCGCGCCTATATCATAATTGCTCATTTGTTTGAGAGAGTTCCCAAATAACAATTTACTCATCTCTTTATTTAGGGAGAGTGTTGTCAAAAAAAAAGCAATTAATTCATACGTAAACAAATTGTTTTCTATTGTAGTCAGCTGTTATTGACAATTTCATTGTGTTTTACATAAACTAAATACCTGTTGTTTTTGGTATTGTATAAATGTCCTTTGATAAAATAAATAATTGTTTCTCTCTCTCTCTCAAAGAGAGACGTCAAACTACAAATAAAAAAAAATTTCTGCAGACAAGAATTTTGTTCGGAACGAATGGCTCAATCAAGCTTAAATTGTCTCACAAATTTCATTTCACAAATTAAGTTATACGGAGGGCGAATTTACTACATCAACGGAAATTTTTTCCTTAACAGCTCCGTGACAAAAAATTATAAATGTTTTAGGGTTTTTAGTCTACAAAGTACACATACAAAAGAAAAACCAGCAAAATAAATGCGAATTAAAGAATTTAATATCAGGCTGTTCTAACACCTTGGCGCTTGATGTGAACCAGTAAAGAGCGTCAAGTTACTTATGAATCTATATCAAAAGTAAAAAACACATGCGTTTCAAAATCAGCTTAAGAATTTTTCTTTCTGACTTTCGATATTCCAAACGCTTTCTCAAAATAAAAAGAGAAATATTGGAATTTTCTATTCCAATTGTTGCCTACGTCATGACGAACACAACATACAACGCACTTGAGCAGTGATTGGTGTTCCTTTTTTTATCATTTCAAATATTACCAAGATCTAATAAAATATTTATTATAATTCCATAAACAAAAATCTGACTTTATTAAATAAAACAAAAAGAATAAAAACCCTAACGTACCACACCACCACTTTATTACAATGAAGTTGTCAAGCAGGGACAGTTATTTGCTCATTACAGCGCCTAATAAAATAATAAATTCATAGAAAATATGTATAAAACGAAAGATAATGTCGACAGTTAACGAACAATAAATAATAGATATGAGCCATATTATGAGATAAAGCAAATTATTTTTGCTTCAACTCTGGTGTTAGGAAAAATAGAGCAGGTATGGCCAGCTGTATTAACTTCGGAAGCCACGGTATAGTAATTTATATTTTCAAGAGCATTTTATTTATTTTTGAAAACAATACATATTAATATATATATATATATATATATATAAATATATATATATATATATAAATATATATATACATTATAAACTAAGTTTAAATGGAATGAGTTTAAATTTAAAGTAAAAAATTTTTTTTCCCAAATTAGTACGTGTCGAAATTTTTTCTTTCTAAAATTTATCTAATTTTGAATTGAATCAGTTTAAAGCGGTGGAGAGCACAAAGGGTGATGAAATTGTATGGGTGATTTAACATAAAAAAGACACTGAATTTCTAATTTCAGTGAAAGCAAGGCATTAAAAAAAATAAAAACTCATTATTCCACTCAATATTGCACTTTTTTTTTTTTAATAAATTTAATAAAATTTGTGTAATAATATGATTATTAAATATTGTGCATAATAGCCACTGCAATTTATGTCAAGAGCCGCGTTATAGCCACCACTGACATTGGCTTTACTTTCATACCGAAATTTTAACATAATTTTCTTATTCTTATAAGTGCCGTGTTCCAATATAAATGAAAGGGTGATAATAAGCGGATCATATATGGTCGTGCTTCTTCGGCTGTAGTTTGGAATCTATAGAACTGATTCGACTGAATTTAAATACCAACCAATTCAGGTCTACTAGTGAGCGATTGAAACTAAAACTAATTCTGTACGTTATTGGGTTCGGCCGGAAAGTTGATTTCAGCCTATACATAGACAGATGGATAGACGGACATGCCTCAATAAACATTTTTTGCCGAAATAAATATTAAAGAATTACACACGGAATAACGAACTTACATATACATATATACCCGTTACACTTAAAGTGAAGGCTATAGAAATGGAATTTGGTACAATCAGACTGAAGAAAGTTCACTTTTCTTTAAGTCCATACAATTTGTAAAATTTGATTTTGCATCCTTGGGTCGTATCACTCTTTTTGATTAAAAAAAACTGTTTTTTACCTCTACTGAAAATTTATAAATTACGAGTTGATGCCTTTAGAGGAAGTAGCGGTATATTAAAGTAGAGTAAAATAAATTCAAGTATCTTAATTTGTTTTAAATTGCAAAAAGATTCTTGTAAATAATAAAACAAGGTACACACACACACACACATACACGTAAGTGAAATTCAAATTACTCCCATAAGATTAACGATAAGTTTTCTTTAAGCCGATTGCTTCAAATGCCATTTCCTTTAGAAACACTTAGTAAATTTAAATATTTTATTCCCCACATTAATTATGAAACCTATAATATTTAAAACAGAATTAGTTAAATAAAAAAAAAAACACAATTCTATATTGTTTTTAATAAAGTGACTTTAACAAAACTTATTTGTTGTGAATCATAATATAAAAGTTTCAAAGTTTGAACTTCTAAAATAACACTGCCAAAAGTATTGCACTCTTTTGTCGACTTTATTGACTTTATGAAACACCTTTTTATGTTACTTGAGTATGAAAATGAAAAATAAAACGCCAGCAATTTTCAATAATTTTGCATGCGATAATAATAAATCAAGGAAGCAAAATCTATTGCAAATAAATATTTTGCACGCCCAAAATTGTTCACTTGCAGTTTCTGGCAGCCCGAGAAAATCATAAGTCATATTGGAATTGTGCTACGTGGCAGTAATTCCTGCCTTCTCTCTTCCCCCCTTAAATGGTCATAAATATTAAATGCTGTTGAATCCTCATTTCGGTTTTAACTTAAAGACTGCTGTTGTGATTGGACTTTAAAAGTATTAAATAATTTTCAAATATCTTTTATGTGAACATGGTCGCCTTTAAGGCGTTTGCAATGGGACAAGTTTTTTCTTTCTAATACATCGTGATTGTAAAAAGACAATTTTGAAATAAAATTTTAAGTTTCGAATTTTTTGTTGATTTCTTGAACGGTTTGGTAAATGTAAAAGAAAATAAATTTTTTCCCCAACTAAAATTCTTTAAAAAAAATAAATAAATAAAAAAATGCTTTCCCTGGTATGAATTAAAAATTTCTTTTTTTTTTTAATTCAAAATTATAGGGAATTATGGAATAGTACAAATATTTATAAGGAATTTTGTTGAACAACTATTTTTTTTATAAAATCTTTTATGAGGCGATGGCTGAATAAGTTAGCACGTTCACTACAAAACCAAAAATCTTGGGTTCGAACCCAGTTTCAGACTAAATTATAAAAACAGTTCGCAGTTCTGTGTGTGCGTTGTTGTCGGAAGTTTTCAGTGGCGAAGGCATGGTCACTGGTCACTGAACAGTAACGGCTTCAGCTGATACTAAACCACAAATAATATTAGAGCTCGTTCCTTTGTCGGTATTCTGTGGTATCATCAGCGTAGTAAAGTACTAAAAATTTGAAATGGCACCCAAAATATATGGCATCTCCTTGACACCAGAGGCGATAAAACACTGCACTATAAATTTGCATAAGTTTCCGGATTTTATGTTAAAATTTAAAAAATTTTGCAATTCCTTTTAAAATTTTTTTTTGTTGCTTTTTTTTTTTGTAGAATTTCTGTGGTTTGGTGAAATTTTAAAATTTTTGTTGCAAATTCGAGTTTTTGCTGAAAAGTTTACTTCTTGTTTTAACATTGAATATGATTTTCGGAATATTTGGTGCCACGAGTTAAGTTCATTATTATTTTTTTAATTTTACAATGAAAGAAATCTTCCTTCAGAAATTTCTATTTCTAAGTGAAATTTATGACTTGAACATTATTTTTATTATATTGAATTTTATTCTTCCCGAGAAGCACTTTTAATACTGTTAAACTTTTGTGAAAAGTGTTTGCTGTGAACCAGTAAATTCTAGACATCACACCAGTAGAATTTATCTTTTAATACTTTTAAAACTCTGGCCAAATTCTAAGGGCTATTTACACTTTTACACATTTACAATTGAAAACAGCAGGGTCACATTTTAAAATCCATATTAAGTCATTTAGAACTTTTATTACCATTCAGAGTCAAAGCAACTGCATAAATGAAATTCGAATTCTAACAAAAAAAAAAGCAAGAATAGATAAATAAATACTTATAAATCTCAGCTGGATGGAAACCAAAGTGCTTACCTCACCACAATCCTATGAAGCCACACACAGAGTGGGCGGTGGCAAGAACTAAATGTTCACCCTCTTTATCCAATAAAATACAAGAAAAATACAACTCGACTGTATACAACAATGATCTTATGACACTATTCAAATCATAAACAGGCACTTGCAGTTAATCATAGAATTTATTGCTTTGGAAATATTTGAAAGAAAAACGAAAATAAATTGTGAAATAAGAAGAAAAATTGAATTTTTGAAAAGGAATAGTAGTGACGGCAGCTGGAAAATAAACTTTTCAATTATTTTCATAAATTGTTAAAATAAATAAATTTGAAAATGTTACTTATTTATTGATTTTAATTTTCTAATAAAATATGTATGCAATTGCTCGTTTTACAAATTGCTAGTAAACGACATTCCATGTAAAGCCGAAATTATATGAAATGTTTTAGAGGTAGCTGCACAAATTCATGTTAAATTTTAATCCTCTTAAAATACTTGATGACAAAAGATGACTAAAACTTAAAATTACTTAAACAGCAATATGAGTTGATTTTATGTTTCAGTTGTTTGTGATTCATTTAGGGGATTACATTTCATATTTATTATCTGTTATAGTGTTGATTGCCATTTTGCAATAGTTTTTCTTTTCTTTTTCCTTTTAAGGAGTTTTATTAAAAGCTTATTACTGTTTGGGGAATGAATATAAAATGCAAAGACCCTAATCAGTAAGAGAAGTGAGTACATAAATCGATATACTCATGTTTTATTTATAATTATTAAATTGACTTCAAAATTTACTTTAGTAAAGCAGAGAAAATAAAAACTGACTTTGACAACGGACTGCTTGGGGATTCATCAATCTATAAAATGAACAATATATCAAAAGCAAGGCAAATGTGAGGGTCACAAATAGTGTCTTAGTGTTGGCAAAGCCTTTCTTATGATTGCGGTTAACTTCTAAATCTTCCTTACACATATGGACTTCACTCGGATCTTTTTTCGTCTTTAAAAAACAGGCAAAAATTTAAGTAGAAACAATTTTTTTGTTCCATTGGGAAAATGTATTGAGCAGAGAGACAATTGCGGTATTCACATGGTTGTACTAAAGTTTTGCATATAAAATATTATAGTGTGGTATTTCAAATGTATTTCAAATTTGTATGTATTTCTTTCCAAAATGCTAAAAATAAATAAGCAACAGAATGATAACCACTTTGAACGAAAAGTACATTTTCTTTGCTAATGATAAGTTACGACAGATACAATAAATAAAAAGTCGTATTAGGGGTTCACGTGACTGCCCGCAGACACTCGCGTAGAATCGTGAAATTGTTTCATTGACTCATCTGAGGCAAACCCATGTGAGAATTCTCTCGCTCGATCCGCCAGAGAGATGTCTCCATTGTTATATAGAGGTATCGCACAAGGTCACCTATACTCACATGTTTACATGTTTGCCCAGAAATCGGCGCCGCACCACGTGTAATGCCAGGCGCTTGTAGAGCAGCTGAAAAGCCGGTTCCCGACAGCTGCGACAGAATGTATTGTGAGTGAGACCCAGCCTACTGGCATCTCGACCGATCACCCCGTGTGCTATTCATTTGTTTAAGAAAAATTTGATTCACTCCGCATTCGCAGAGGTTATGGCAATATGAATTGATAGCATATCATGTGAATGCTGCAAATGTATTAAAAATATTATTTTGGAAATGCTACGTTTCTAAGTGTACTTTTTAAAAATGTTACATCGTTTGAAGTTCGTTTTTCAAAAGCAATTTTTTTAATACAGGGTGACCCAAAATTACCGAAGGGGATTTTAGTTCAAACAGCCATTGTGTCCCACGCAGTGTACGCTGTGGCTCCATCCTGCTGGGACCATATTTGCGGATGGTTTTCCACGGCTGGCCTTAAACAATTTGCCAACATTGTCCGATATCTAAGACCAGTGATGGAAACGGCGACACTGTGTTCATTTTCAAATAAAAAATATGAGCCTATTATCTTTTCCGACGAAACACTGCACCAAACGGTATACTTAACTGGTTGTAATGCTCGCTGTCGAAGTACTCTTGGATTTTCCGTAGCCCTTTTTGCCTATTAACGATCCCTTTCAATTGGAAATGGGCTTCGTCGCTCTTAATTAAATTATGAATAAAATCATAATTTTTTTCTGAAATAAAGTTCAACGCTTTTGGCATGTTGTTCAATTGTGTACTGATCCATTTTAAATTCTCTCTACAAAATACTGAAAACAAAGAAGTTATCAGGAACTCAAACACCTTCGCTCCTTTTCCACCACCCTGTGGTACTCTTTTATGTACTTTTTGGAAAATAGTACTTTGAACTTTTTCGATAAAGAGTGTGTTTAAAACAAGTCACATTTAGGGAATAAGAATATCTTGGTTTTTTTTTTTTTGAAAAATATAATACTCGTAGTAAGGAAAATTTCATTTTCAATAAATACATCTACTTTTTGGGAAAAGTGCTTATGGAGAAGTATATTATTGTACAGAAACGAGTATTTTTAAAATTCCCTCTTTACAGCGGAAGCTACTCTATACTAACTTCGATTTTGGAATAACATTTTTTTAAAAAGTTATCTTCCAAAAAGACAAATAAATTTTTTTTAAAATGGATTTTAGAAAAGTTCGTTTCAAAACTTCCAAGTCCATTGGCACTAATGAATATAAAAGTGGAAATATTTAAATTGCATATTTTATTTTCTGAACTAAATCAAGAAAGGTGATTAATTTTCATTGCACTAACATATTGACAGTAAAAGACATCAGAGAAGATTTTAACGTCTGGAATAGGGTTTCTTAAGCGGCTTCTAGTTGTTGAATCAACACGTTAATTACTTCAGCCACAAAAACAACCTCTTAAACGCAGTTTGGTGTGGATACAACATCGCCAGTGCACATTTGGATGTTTATAAATTTCAGTGAATTCCGGAGAACTAACAAATACAGGGCGTATAATAGAGAATTTATAAATATGCGTGTCCATCATAAAAGCTGCCGGCCAAAACAAATTTTCTAAAATTATTTGTTCAATTCACAAGCTTGTATTAACGTCGTATGCATTGTGTAATCGTGTTATTTTATTTTTGTTTTACGGGCAAATTTACATTCAAAAGTTTTTTGAGATTGTATTATAGAATTTTATATATTTTTAAGGCCAGGTCTGGGAATATTACAGGTGTAAACTAATTCCAGAAATTAACGTCTTCTTAATCATAAAAATATATATTTAATTAATTTCAATTCCATTTTCAAACTAATCGAATAAAAATTGCTTATTGTGAAAAAAATTAAAAAGTAATTGTCATCAAATCGAAATTTCCATACCCGCTTTAATTTCTTAGAATAAAATGAAATGAATGCAAGAGAGGATTATATAAATGAAAACAAAAGGAGAAATACGAAAAACTGGCCTGTTCACAAGCACATAAAGACATAGTAGACATATCTGTATTTCACATGAATTCAAATCAAGCGGAATTGTCATAGCATTGTTCTTGCTGGTAAATATTTTGGACAGTTACGGCCCTTTTCACAATGTCTGATTAAAAGTTAACGTAGACTTTAACGGCAATTTTGGCATACAAAACTTGCTGTTAAAGCTCACTTTAAGTTTTAATCATACATTGTGAAAAGGGCCTTTATTCAATTATAATTGCGAGTGGATTAATTTCACGTGGGATATAGAACGAAGGCGATCGTTTTTTTTTAACCGATAAGCCATACGACTGAGCAATTAACTTCCACCAAGTAATTGATATCGTTTCGTTCTAAAGGGTGGCGATGGCACGATGGATGGTAGTCTGCACGTTGACTACACAACCAAAAAACAGATCTGGGTTCAACCCCAGTTTCAGACAAAAAAAAAAAAAAAAAAATAAACACCTTGCATTATTCTGATGTGCATTAGTGTGTCTTTGTGTGTCAGTTGTTGTCGGAAGGTTTCAGTGGCGAAGGCATAGTCACTGGTCACTGAACAATACCGGCTTCAGCTGATAGCAATCCACAATCACATCAGAACGCCCTCCTTCGTCGGTATTGTGTAGCACCGGCGAAGTAAAATAATAATAAAAATTGCTACTAAACCGAAGCTTCAGCACTGCTACGAGTAGCAAAACAAAAAAGAACGTGCGAAAGCAGAGCTGCAAAACAATTAATTAAGCTTCACCTCCTGTCGTTTCTCCTACTATCCCTTTTCTATAGTTCCCAGCACAATGCTTCGCATGTGTAGGAGTCATCTCCTGAGTGCTGGTCCTAGATAAAAAAAAAAAAAATATTTCATAATGAACAATTGCTTTTATTGTTTTCTTGATACTTCTCTTGCCTTTAACTCAATAAATTTTCACAAAGTCCTGCTGCCATTATTTTGAAAGAGATCTTGTGACCTTAAAATACATAAGTGGCAAAGTAAATCAACATTCTTAAAATGAATACCTTTTAAAATGTCAATAATAATTTCTTGCAAAATGAAATCCTTAATTTCTTAATATTTTTCTTCCCTTTATCCATACGTTCCTCATGCACATGATCCCTAAAGATTTTTGCCTTTGTCTGCAATTTCTTGAGAAGTTTTCTTTTAACAAAGTACTACCGCAAAAGTTAGTAGAAGGTATAAAAAAATTACTGCCTTTTTTTTTGTTGATTTTAATAGAAGAATAGAAAAAGAAATGAAAATCGTTAAGAAAAAAAAACTAAAACTTTTTCCCGCTTTGCTTTTAATTCCCTTTTTCTAAAATATTTTTTTGGGCAACTTTCTCTCTTTGTTTATGACTCCGCTAAGACGAAATTGTTAAGAAAAAGTCATACGGAGAAAGAAAAAAAACAACTTAAGAAAGTGGAAAACTGAAGAAATTTGTATATTTGCCATTTCATTCAGTTGCTCCTCAGTTGTGTTCAGACGGCAAAAACTATTGAAGTTGGAAAAAAAATAAAAAATTAACTAAATAAATCTGGGAATAAATAAAGAAATCTTAAAGTGACAAAAAAACTTTTCTATTTAAATTGAGAGGAGTGAAGCATAATAGGAAATAGGGGTGGTCGCTGCTAAACTTGCTATTTGGTGTTAATTTTCCTATGAAGGTGATTGAACTGATTCCCTTTAAAATTTTTTGCGATTAGGGCAAAGTGTCGTATAATCATATGTCTTAAAATTGTAATATAAAGAAATAGGACTGTTGCTAAAAACTACTCACAATATACGAGTAGTGTACTAATTGAAACTTAAGTCAAGTGAATTAATTATGCTGTTTTCTTTTCAACCACATTTAATGGCATTTCCTGCCCATTAACGCGCTTTTCACTTAAAATATTTGCATTTTATTGTACCACTATAAATACTTTTTACTGCACTTTAAAAACAAAGTGCATATATTTTTTATAATAAATAAAGTGAAAAGTGCAATGCACTTTTCGATTAACGAAAAGATAAATAACAATCACTTTAAGAGGAGAAAAAATTCTTTTCTACTGATTAGTTACAATAGAACAGCAATAAATAACAAAAATACTATTTATGCCCAATTGTAAAATATTAAAATATTATGACTTTACGACAAGATAGCATACCTGGTGAATATCCTGAATTTCTGGCTGATTTAACTTTTGTTTTCTGTAAATAGCAAAAATAAAATTTCTGAAATTATTGTTTACCTTGATAGCATACATTATGAATCTCTGCCATTGTGTATATATATTTATTTAAGAATTACAATAACAAAGAATTTTATTAATTACCAAAAAGCGCACCAGGTTTTGGGTTTCCGAATCGAACCCCTAACTCTAAAATAAAAAATATTGCTGCCAAATGTTCAGATTTATCTGCTTTTTTGGAGATTTTTCCAGCGCAAAACAGACTTGCAGATTTTTACTTCAAAAATCTGATTTTTTATAAAGCAATTTTTTTAAATTTTATTCGAAAAAAACAAAAAAGCATTCAATTACAATATCACGGACAAGCACTTATTCTTTATTTTGACAAAGATTTTCTAAAATATGATGAAGCTTTAGCTCCTGCTAATGTAATTCAAGGCAATAGGAAAAGCAGTTCTGATTTGATTTATTTTGTTCCGAATGCCGTGGACCTAGATCATATCCAAGACATTGACGATGAATGGTGTAATTTATTGCACTGATATTTTAATGACTATGATTTATTAAAAGAAAAGAGTACACAGTAAAAAGCAATATCAAGGTTCATGTTAAAAATATGAAGATTCAATTAAAATAATAATTAAATCACGAAAAACGCAGAATCAATTAACAGTTTTAATTGAAAAAAATTTTAAAATTTGACCATTTTGATTGCACTTTCTTGAGAGAACACCAAAATCAATTAAAATAAACGTGAATTCAATTGAGGAAAACAATTTTTCTGAGCAACGACTTAATTGGGAAAAATTTAATTATTATTTTTTCTGTGTATTGGACAATTTTGGCAAGGCATATTTAATTCAAAATTTGCGATCCTAAAGAAATTAGTTTCTGCAATTCTCTTAATACCAGTGTCACCAGCCAACGTAGAATGTAGAATAACTTCTCAAATAAATTTAAATAAAATAAAATACTTGAAATAGTTTAGAAATTTCTACTCTATTTAGAATTTTGCGTACCGAAAACTTTCTAAAAAAATTATTTTAATTTCACAAATTTTGTACAAACAAAAGGAATACAAATTAAATTTAATAAATAGATGTACAAGTAATATGTATAATTAAATATGTATGATGAAATGAACTAATTGATATATTTCATGTTATGTTTTTATTTATGATTTTTTATACAATATAATAGAAAAGTTGTTTTTATATTCTTCTAATTTCTTCGATATTTTTTCTCGTTGAATTATACTTTATTTAAATAAGCTTGAGATCTTATATTATTTTGTGTTTTAAATTTAATAAAATTTTTATGGTTTTTTTTATCTTGGACCAGCTGACTCTTACATCTGCCGTGCATTGCGCTGGAACTAGAGGAAACGTATAGTAGGAGAAATGATAGAATTATTTTTATTTATTAATTTTTTTTCAATATTTCTTTTTCACAACGTAAATCTTATTCAGGGAATATATATTGTAAAAACGAAATATTGGAAGAAATTAAATTTTATTAAATTTGAAACACAAAATTATATAAGATCTCAAGCTTATTTCAATAAAGTTATAATTAGTATTATTATTAACAAAATAATTACAAATTATATGTTAATATTTAACGAGCAATGACATCGTAGGCCTACAGCTCGATAATAGTGTAATAAGATAATAATGACTAGGGTAAAATATTGAAATCGGATAGTACATTCATTTGGGTATATATTGATATTGATTTACTTAAATAAAATACATAAAGATACCATAAAATTTTTCCATATAGGCCTATTTTCCTGAGATATTGTGAGATTAGCGATATATTATTTGGAGATGGATTCGACTATATCTATATTAATATATCTACTTCAATAAAAATTAATTGAAAATACGCAAATATTATATTTTTCTAAATTATTTTGAAGCAGCAATTTTTGTTCCCAAAAAAAAATCTTTGTTTTCCAACAAACTGTTTGTTTTATTCAGTCGCCAGTTTTTGTAATAATAAATTTGGCAGCACTGGACAGGACTATAAATTTTAATTCATTATTTCGCTCATAGAAAACATCTTGTCATAGTTTTATGCTCGAACTCCATCCCTGTGATATAAAGAGAAGCGAAATAAAAATGAATTTATATTAAATGGCAAATTTGTCCTTCTCCTCTGCTGTATTTTAAATAGATGCCTCCGACTTAAATTAATTTAAATAGAAAAAAAAAATTTTTTTTTGTTGTATTTCCTTGCAAAACAAATAAAAACTGCTTGAAAATTAAACAAGAAGGTCCCTGTATTGTATTGTTTGCATGAATTTAAACATTTCTGTTTTGTTTTATTCGTAAAGTTTCAATTAGTCCTTAAAAATATTACAAAATTCCTTTTCTACGTTTATGGTTTTTAGTTTCATGTTTGTCAAATAAAAATACTTTTTTTGTTTTGTTTTATTTCAATTTATTCCTTTTTCTTAATGTTGCCCTGTTCTCTAACTAATAAATCTGTTTGCAAAAAAAAAAAAAAAATATAATAAAAATAAACAAAGAAAAAAGATTCATATTTCTTGTCACTCGAACAGTTAAATACATCTGGTGTCTCCTTTACGGACAATACGAAGAATGAACAATTCCATACTGGCTACAACTCGATTTTATTACACACATTTCGGATTTCTCCAAAAAATATTTCGTACAGTTGATATAATCACGAAATTTTTATAAAAGAATTATTTAAAATTAAAAGTCATACGAGCACATGTTGCAGCATTTATCTAATAACTTCAAAGTGAGTGCTGCTGTGCTTCTGTTAGTTGAAATATTAATTAAAAAATTGGCAAATTAATAATGATTTATTTAGGAAAATAAAAACGCCATGATTTCATTCGAACATAAATAAGAGTAAGACAATATTAATTTCAATATGTTTAAATATTTTGGCCAGAGAAACGTTTATATGAGCAAATATTGTGCCAAATAACGTGCAGCAGTAGCATGGCGCCATAAAATATTTATTTCAATTAGAAAAGTTACACCCAAATCTGAAAAGAAAAGAAATAATAAGAATATTTATTGTTATCATTTATTAATCTGTCGTGATTACAAGTAAAAAATATATAAAAAATTTTTATTTATATATTTTGGTATTCTAACAAGCTAAAATTTAATTTAAAATTAACTTAAAATAAATATTTAAAAACTTTATTGACAGTGTATGTATGGGAAGCAGTGAGATAAAAACTTTGTAGAAATTTAAAGAAATTTTTTACATAAAGTCTTCTACAACTTCACAGTAAAGTTGGAGAATAAGTTAAAATTACAAAGTTCTTATTATACGCTGTTCAGACATACACGTTTATTGAGATTCACGCAATAAATGTCATTATTGAGCTCAATATTCCGTACAAACTATTAATTAAATTATTGAGCATTAAGTACAAAATTGTTATAAATATTGACTAAAACTTGAAATACAACACTGTCAAAAGCGTCTTTACTAAGCAAAATTATCTACAATTGTTAACGACGTTCACAAATGATTATCGACAAATTTGTAAATTAACGACAAATAATAATGACGTTCACAAATGATTATCGACAAATTTTAGCTAAATTTTCTGTATCTGCTCACTAAAATTATTGTCAATAAACTGAATTTTGGACTCAATAAAAAAAGCATGTCTGAACACCGTATTAAAGCAGAAGTTGAAATCCTGTTGCTGGTTGCAAATCCTTGTACGACTATGATGTCACATGCATATCATGATTGTATTTACTATGCCATCTATGTGTTGAGTAACGTCTCGGTAGGTTGAAGATAGTCTTCAGATTTTTGTTTTATATAACTTTTAGGATTTTTCTGTTTTTTTTTTTTTTTTTTTTTTTTTTCTTGTCTTCGACCGGCACTCAGGGGATGGCATATCTTGGCAGCCATATGAATTAATTTGGCCGTCTATACATTTTGTATACCAAAATATTGTTCTCACAATTTAGAGTTGATCTTCGCTTTTGTAAAGGACACAGAGCTCTGCTACGTCTGACACTTTCTTCGCATGTTTGAAAGATATGATGTTTAAACGTTAACTTTTTATCGAGCTCAATTCCTAAATATTTTACAATTATATTAAGATGTATTTCTGTTGCAGCAAGAGACAAAGAGAGAGTCGGCATTCTGTTGGGTGATTTGTTAAACGGAAAAATTATAGCTTGTGTGTTGGCTTTCTTAGTTTGAATTTTCCATTTGAAGAAATATTTTCCAGCTCTTTTTTAATTTTTTTGATTACAGTATTTGAGAGTTTCCCTGTTGTTATTATTACAGCAAAAATCGTCTTCGCATAGTACAGCTGACTGTTTTTTTTTTTTTTTAATATTTTAAATTCTGAGATATAATTCGAGTATAGTATAGGCGATAACATTGACCCGTGTGGTAGTCCAGCACGGACGATCCCCTGCGAACAAAGTTCGCTGTCTACATCTTCAACAAATGTTCTTTGGTTTATTATACTGTGTATGATCTTTTGAAAAAGAACTGGGTATCCAAATACATTTAGTTTCCATATTCGACAATTATGCCGATTGTACTATATCCAGAAAAACTATTTCCCTAGTTCGACGCTGCCTTTTACTATTTGATATAAGCTTTATGATTCGTTCTACTTGATGTTTAGTTAAATGAAATCCAAACAGCTCATCTGTGTGGTATTATATTATTATTCGCAGTGAATTCGTTTAGCCTGTTCAATAAGGTTTTCTCATATACTTTATCAAGTTAATTTGGCTTACTTATAGGCCGGTATTTATTTGATGATCTGGCATCTTTCTTTGATTTTAGTGTTGGCATGATTTTTGCCGTTTTGCATTGCTTTGACTGAGGTTAGACGAGGAAACATTTGGAAGGGGAACAGTTAGTTTGTTGGCATATTACGGGTGGGTAAGAGAGTATCGTTTTTGTGTTCGATACTCTGCTACACGCTTTGTTCTCATTTTCGTTGCTTACAAAAATAACAATAACAATGGAACAATATTAGCAATTATAATGGAATGTCGCCGGCAATATTTTCGTTTGTGTGACCGCAAACGAAAAAGCAAAAGAGAATTTCATACGTTTTTCTTCCAAATGTTTTCTCGTCTAAACACAGTCTTTCGTAAATACCCATTATTATCTAGTTGACATTTGGAAAGAATATTTTATAAAATTTGGAAAGCTCTCTCTCTCGTTTACGTCCTGTATAATATATTTATTGCCTTCAGAAATATGAGGTTTTAAACTCAATGATATATTTCAAATCGTACTTTTTTTTTGCTCCAGTGTTGTTTGGTTGTCATCTGCGCATACATTGTGTTCCACCGAATTGTCAAAGGGATAATGTGTTCCGACAACAACTGATACACTAATGAACATCAGAAAATATAAAAATTTTCAGTTTCTTATCTTCAAACTGCAAATTGTACTTTCAATTCTTGAACCTAAAAATTATTATTTAGCACTTACATTTCCTTCCCTTGGAGTCTATTCAAACTTACATATATCGTTACGCTCGGTAAATCAATATTTTACGTACCAGGAGACTTGTTTGCAGTCGTATTCACTTTTCATATATTTAAACCTACTTGCCTTCTTCTGAGAGTTACTTTTTTGCTGCTAGACTTTCGCTTACCTTCCCCTTTTCCGTTTTTACTCGTAACGCCTTGTTACCGTCCACCAGTTAATGGCTGATTATTGCGCATTTCTTCTTTATTTCGTTCGCTTTCGTTTCCCTTTCACAGGCTATAATAAGCCTTAATTTAACAAACTAATTGATTTATAGTCGACTATAAAATGTGTCGTTTGTTCTGCATGTAATGCATCATATAGAAACAGAAATGTGTGAAAATATTAAGTGAAAAATACGCACACAAAGTCATAAACTGATGAAATTACAAATAAATTTAAAACAGGCAAGTCGACAAAGAACCAAAAATTAAAAGAAACAAAACAAATATACGCGTATCAGGCAACAGAAGGCAGATGACGTTTAAGAAAAATATGATCAGTGGAAAAAAAGGAAGAAATGTAGCACAAGTACATAAAAATTTAAATGAAATTAAAAAAAGTAAAAAGCACATACACCAATTGGTAATTAAAACCATATGCTTTGGAACAAAAAAAAGATAAATAAATAAATAAAGAAAAAAGCAAACAGTTTGAATTAAAAACTTAAAGCATAAAAAATAATTAAAATGAAGCCAGAAAAGGAATGCCCGTCCCGCTTGAGAGAGAAATTGGCAATTTTTTTTTATGCAGAGACTGTAAACTATATTCGCAATATAGTATATTTAAATGTGTTTCTAGAGTTTTTTTCAAAAGCTTTTCAGGGCTCGAAGTATTTTCTATAAATTATCTTATTTTTAAATAGACGGATTAAAGCGATTAATTTATTATTATTGTTATTATGAGGAAAAATATATGTGACAACAGCAGGTACTAACACGGTGGAAGACAGGATAACAAAACAGCCTATGCAAACTTAGCACTTGGGTAAAAATGGAGCATGGGGAGGTAAACTAGTACCGGTTGACAGGGCATGGATACTACCACACCTGCCTGTGTTTAACGGGGAAATACAAGACACTATATTGATTGTATTAGGACAAAGATAAGATAGATGACACCGACAATACCTTTTTTAAACGGTCGCAATGTGCAGAATATCGGGCCGACTTTAGCTTTAGCGAACTTTAGAATTAAAATTAATTTTCGTTTCCCTCGAATAAAGTAAATTCACGGCATTGAATTTTTCGCAAACAATTTATTACTAAGTTTTCATTACTCTCTAATTTTAATAATTTAATAAATTTTAAATTTGTAATAATTTGCAAATATTTATTATATTTTTCGCAGTGTGGAAGATTAGCACAAATCGACTTAAGCTTTAAGTTTTCTTAATGTTAATATTATTATAGATTCTAATTAATCATTAACTTTTCCATAAGTAGAGACTTTTTAGAATAACAGAATTAAAATTATAAATTAAGTTTTCCTTAAATTTAAAATCGGGCCTATGACTGTCGATGGACGGTAGGTTGGTAATTTCTATATTTGAACGGTAATTTTAAAAAGTTTTACTGCCGTATTCATAAAAAAATGTTTCATTAAATTTTGTACGTAAATTAGTCTATTAAAAAATATTTTTATTAATAGAGCAGTTAATTTTATGCAATTGTAAAACCAGAGCTTCGAACCAGAAACGAGCCGAAAACCCGAAAAAAACCGAAACAAACCGTAACAGAATCCATATATTTTAAATACAAAAAACCGTAACATGAACCGGAATGAACTTTCACTTCGATTTTTTTTTTGTTCTTTAAATAAGAAAAAAAATTTTAAAAATTATAATTTTTATATGGTTTAGCTGGGGCATGTATACATTTGTTGCTAATATCAAAATCGTCAGTAGACCTTCAACCAAATTATTAGAAGAACCTATGAAATTCGATAAGTTTATACAAGAACACTCAAAAGCTACCTGAGAACAACGAAATATACAAACAAAATAACTTTTTGGGAATTTTTGCATAAAGAGTTGGAAAAAAAACGGAAAAACCGGTTTCGCACCGAATAAAATTTGAAAACCGAAATGTAGCCTGCAACGATAAAAGTTTAGGAACGAAACTGAAAACCGGAACAAATTAAATTGCGGTTCGAAGCTCTGCTTAAAACCAAAAATTTTATTTTTCTTAATGTGTCTAGACATGCTATATGTACATATTTCTAATAAAAATAAATCATAAAAACTACGTTTTCATTAAGTCTACGCCAAATAACTTCAATTGTAATAAAATTCTTTACGTTTCTGCTATAAATTGCTAAATAACACCTTTATTGTAGGATAAACTTTTGCGCAACGTTTGCCTCAATTTTCCTTTTTTACTTGCTCGTTGTCCCGGTTACGAATGTTTTTCGGCAATTTTCATATTCTTTTTACCTTTAATTTTCTTCATTAAATTGAATAAGAAATTGAAATTGTTAAAAGTAGAACTCTTTTTTAAAATTTTAAATAAATGAAAATTTTTTTTATCGCACAATTCAAGTATTCTGTGTTTTTTGTATTGATTTAAATTTATTTCTTGCAAAAAGCGAAAAAAAGAAATGCTCCTTGCAGTGTCAACAGAACGATTGAGAAAACAAAATTAAATCACCGAGTACCGGCAATACTGTTTCTCTTTTTATTCTTCCGACCGTATTTGTTTATAAAGAATTGCATTGCAAGTGTAATTGCCCTGTAGGTAGCACTTTTGCCAAGCTTGATTTTACTGATTTTATTGAAAGTAAAAATTTTAATTACTTTTTTTTATTTTTACTACCTACTGGTTTCTTTGAGTTTTTATTATTATAAGAACATATTAATATTTTTGTAGAAGACTTTGCGTACGGAGATTCTAATAAAAAAGTTAACATCACTGCTACAAATTGACCATTTGAATTTTTACCATCCCTGCTGATATTTTTGTTTTTGTTTTTGTTTTGTAATGTTATCACTGTTGCCATTAAAGAATTCGGAAATTACATATGACTGCATACCAAATTACACATTTGATGAAAAATTTCATACGAAATTTTTTTTTTTCTCAAACATAAATAACTCGTAGATACAAAATATATAAAAAATAATATTAATTCATATATAACTATGTTAGTACAATACACATACCTATAATTAAATAAATATGTATATATAAATATGGAGCACCTCAAAGAGTAATTTTAATGCGACAGTGTAATCGTAAATACGAAGAAACGCACGAACACTTGTCGTATAACAATTAGTTGTTGTTTTTAGTGACATTGTCGACAGTTGCATTACATAGGACCATGTCTGTAACCAGTCCATTTCAGCTAAAATGGACCACGCAGTCCAATATTACTTGTAGGGTCGGAGTAGAATTAAACACAGACTGCACATGAAACTTCTTACACATGGGCTACACAAGCAAGTAGAAAATAAACACCATATGTGTAATTACACACATATCGGCAACACTGAATTTTATTATAACCCCTTGGAGAATATTTTTTCGGTTGTGTAATTTTTTGTTTGTTTTCATTTTCTTTTGAATAATTTATCTTTTACAGCGTTTGTTCATTCATGTTTTCATTAGTTTTTAATTTTTGTTTTTTTTTTCACTCTTTTTCACTGTTCGTTATTTAGAAGGAATTTTATGGCAAACAATTTTACTCCTCTCGATGTTTTTTTTTGTTTGAGTAAATATTTGAAAATCATTTAACATTATTCTACTGCATTGGCCATTTATAATCCTTAAGTTTCATCGTTCAGCAATTGAAATAATTCTTATTTAAGTTTTGTAGCAATTTTTGTGTTCTTTTTATTTTCCATTTGGTTCTATTTGTACATTTCGCTTGTTAATTTTGTGCAAGTTTTTTACTGGCCATTTGAGTGTTCGTCAATATTTTTTTTTTGAGATTTTTGCATTTTGCCTTTATGCACTCGAATGCATTCGTGCATTCACTTTGACTTAAATTGCCTAACAGGAATTAGTTTATGGCTCTAGTTTTAAATTTTTTTTTCGGAAGTGACTGTTCTAGACCCTGCGGGGAAAATGCAAATTAGTTAAAAAATTCAAATTCAAAAATAATACAGAAAGCGCATAATTTTTTCAGGTGTGTCAAGATAAATTTAGAAATTTAAACCCTAGACACAAACCAACTGCCTTAACAGAGCTCCGTTAACCTGTTTTGAAATTTTTATGATTTTTTTTAGGAAAAATGCTGCTGTTGGCCATTGAATACTAAAACGAAGCTTTTAAGTTTAATGCGTCTGTTTGATAAAAAAAGTCCTGGGTTCACCCCAGTTTTAGACTAACAATTAACAAAAACGTCTCGCATTTTTGCCGATATGCATTACTGTGTCTTTGTGTCCATTGTTGTCGTAATGTTTCAGTGGCGAAGGCATAGTCACTGGTCACCGAACAGTGACGACTTCAGCTGATAGCAATCCACAGGTACATCAGAACTCCCGCCTTCCTCGGTATTGTGTAGCATCGGCGAAGTAAAATAATTACTAAAAATGGCTACTGAAACGAAGCTTCAAAACTTAATACATCTCCTTGACATCAGAGGCGCTTCAGCACTGCTATGAAAACAAAGAACGTGCAAATGCAGAATTTTAAGATAGTGAAGCTTCACCTCCTGTCATTTCTCTAACTATCCCTTTCCTCTAATTCCAACAGAATGCATCTCCTGAGTGCTGGTTCAAGATACAAAAAAAATTTTAATTACAGTAAAAATGAATTTTTTAATGAAAAATCCTTCTGCTAAATGTTAAAGTGTCACAACATCCACAAAGTGCATCAATTTCTATTCGCTCTTCTTTCTCCGTTTTCCTGAAATTCATCGTCTAGAGAAATTCTACATTTGAAAATAATAAGAATAAAATAATGAGAATACAAGTTTATCTTCTTTTTTATGAAAGGCATTGGATGCCGAGCTTGATTCCTTAATTCGCGTTAATTTGATCCAAAAATACAAGCACCGTTCCATTTGGAATAGGTACCTCTCGATTTTGAATGCTTAACAGATCATGTTAATATGCAATTGTTTTGTGTCCAGGGTTTAAATTTCGAAATTTTACTTTACGCAGGTATTTTTTTTTTCAAGGAAAAAATAAATTGCCTTTAAGAATACAGAAACTCTCACTTTAAGCCTCCGTTAAGGATTATTTAGCGAACTGCAATGTTGATGTAGTTGCATGAAAACATAATGTTTGATGTATGAAACTCAACAACAATGCTTACAAATGTGACGTAACGTTGTAATAAAATTCTATTTTCTACAAATTGACGACATTGCAGTTACGTCAGTTACATTTCGGTCAGGCAAGCATATCCATAGGTTTTTGTATATCAAACATTATGGTTTGATGCTAGTACAACAACAACATGACGGTTGGCTAGAAGTGTCTTTAGAAACAGTTAAGAATAACGTTAACAGCGACATAGCGAAGAAGCAAAAATACGACATACCCGAACTGGCCCCTAGATTAGTAGTCAGAAAGTCACCGGTTCAATATCCGCCGAGGCATTTGTTATTTTCTGCAGTCAAGTGTCAAACTATTTGTAAAAAGAATTTTTGAAAAATTTTCCCAAAGGCCGGGATTAGTTTATGACAAAAAAAAACATTTCTTAAACACATTTGTAGCGCACATTTTACAAAAAATAACATCGAAATATTCGCTTACGTTTGTACATTGGGTTTAATAGAAAATATGTGTTTGGCATTTGAAAGTTTGGTTTCTTTTTTTTTTTTTGCAAATATTTAGCATACAAATGGTTTTACTGCCACTTTATGTTTAACTCTACTATTTTTTTTCTTGTTTTTTTTTTTTTTGAAAAATAAAAATTTGTTTTTTTTTCCAGCAATCATAGTTATTTCGTTAAAAATTTTTTGCATTCCTGTTAGTTATTTGGTGATGTTTTTAGCTGTGATTTGGAGCTTGGTATTTGGTGTGCGATTTTTCCTATTTCTAGCCATGATTGGCTTGCCAATACCACTTTCTTTTGGCTTTGAAAATTTCTGCGGTTAAATCTAAATTTTAGTTTTTCTTATTCTCGTTCTCCTCATTTTCCATAGTGGGTGTTTGAATTTATATATTTTTTATGGTAGCATGACTCGAATGGTTTTTATTGTGTTTATTTTTTGTCAATAATTTTATTTAGTTTTTTTTTTTTTTTTTTTTTGTAGCAATATTTTACAAATTGTTTGTTCTTAGAAATAGTTTTGTTTTATTTGAGAATTTATTTAATCATGTTCCGGGTGTAATCACTTTAATACGATTTTTATGATAATTTATTATGTGGTTGTGGTATTTTTTTTTCGCAGCAGTAAACAGTTTTGTAAAACATCATAGATTTATGGCAATTGTTATGTAAATGCTAGAAATTGCGATAAATTTTAAAATAAAATTTATGTTTCATGGTAAGAAATAGATAAATTTTAATTTAATTATCAGTATGAAAAATAAAAGAATACAATAAAAGTAATTACTTGGCGGGGGATCTTAAGTAACCTTTTAGTAATTCTTAATTTAAATGAATAATAAATACCAGTGCTTATGAATGGGCTGCTTAACACTTGAAATGTGAAACATGCCAGTAACAAAACATACGAGAATTTAATATAAAATTTATACTGATACTGTAACCATAACATAAAATTTTAAATATTTTAAAATATTAGTATCACTTCTATTTATATTTGACCTTTATTAAAATTTTTTAATTATATTTATTTTTGAGCGATGGTCTTTTTTATGAAAAGTTTTTTAATTATTATTTATTTCTCAATATTTTGCTATTACCTATTTGGTAGCGAAATATTGAGAAATAAATAATAATTAAAAACCTTTCCAAAAATAAATATAATTAAAAAATATTTTAAAATGTTGAAAAAAAAAAGTTGTCATCCTGGAAAAGTCGCCCATATTTTGTGTTTTATTTTTAATGAAACAATTCTTCAACAAACCAGTAATTTCGATATTAGATTAACGAGCAAAATATCTCCACCTTGCTTCACCAAAGCAATCCTTATCAATACTCCTTGCCTGAATAATAAAATTAATTTCAATATATCTTAAAGTCGGCCAGACCCGTTATGAAAAATTAATAAAATTTAGCTTTTGAAATATCAACATGAAATGTTATGGCTTGTAGTTATTTTTACATTAAAAAATGCTTAAATTGCTTTGCTAAGAAAATTTCTGCAATATCCTAATCCTTAATAATCTTTATAATGGGGAAAGAAAAAATTAAATATCGTACATTATAAATTGCAAAAAAAAATTCTTTTAATATCTTTGCAGTCTTCAAACCAACATAAATCCTTGACCAAAAAATGCTTTCCTATACATACGCATACAGCCCCCCCCCCCACACACACACACACACACTCACCCATACAACATAGGAACTTGCACATTTATGTTTAAGCCAGAACGAGCATGTTAAACTCAACAACAAAAACTCTCATTAAAATATATTGCTTCACAGATTGTGTAAATGCAGGAATGAATACGAGTATGAATTGGCAAGAAAATAAATGTGTATTAAAATATGTATGTATATACAGGCGTGATCAAAATAATAGATACAGCCATGCAATGAAATAATATGGTATTCTGTAATAAGGTCTTATTTTTTTATATATATTTAAATTGTAATTGTCGCTCTACAGCACGTTGATCATTGAGCAATTGTTATGCCTAAATGCATAAAATAATTTATGTAAACATGACAGTTGAATTGACAGCTGTCAGTTAATTTTACCTTTCCAGACTTTTGGCGGCGCTGGTATGTTGATGTTTGCACCGGCTAGTGCTCGTCGTCGGGGGTGGTCCTTACCAACGTCCTCCAGTTAAAAAAAAAATACTGCTCAGTGAAAAAAATACCAAAAAAATATCATACCAACCATTCTACTGTAACGACATGTTAATAAAATTATTTTTGGGACCCGAAATAAATTCCTTAGCTGACTCCCTGCGCTCACTTAACCACTGAACTGTGTCTGGCTGATGTTATGGCCACACCCTCTCTCCCTGGTCATGGCATCCACTCATATGTCTGATGCCTCATTACCTAACTGCCGCTTCACGTCTACCCTACTTACAGCAGTTTTGACATATTTAGTCCATTACTTTAAATTTCATTTACGTTATTTATTCCTTAGATAAATTATTCAATACTTAGTCTAACTCATTAAAGTTTAAAATAAAGCAAGAGAAAAAATGTTTATCAACCATTACTTTAGAGGTAAAATATTTGCGATAAAGCAATTAAGCAAAAAATTTAACTATTCCCCGCAGTGATGGCCATGCCAACCCGGGCATTACAGGGTGCACATGACAATATATACACGGTGGGCCAAAAGTAATCACCCGATGTCTTTTTGCTGTAATTTTATTTAATAAAAACCTTTGGATCTGCATGTATGGTCATCAACTCTGGCGGCGGTCACTTAGCCCATTTCATAAGCAGTTCCAAAATTTGTCTTAAAAAAAAAATTACAGCAAAAGAACATCGTGTGATTACTTATGCCGCGGGTGATTACTTTTGGCCCACCCTGTATATGTATATACACGTGTATAAAAAATCATTTAATTAAGAAAATATTTTTCTTTTCTTGTTGCCGTTTTTTTTTTATATTTTCTATATAAGAAATAAAATGTTTTCCCTTATTCCAGTTCTCGACGTCGACATCTTAGCCCCTGTTACGTTGAAATGTTGCGGCTTTTGTACCAAATTGAAATTGACATTTCAAAAAAAATTCTACATTTACAATAATTCAATTCACTTTTAATTCAAAGATATTGTACATGGTGTCGACCTCAACGTTGACAACTGGAATAAGCCTGCTTAAGTTTGAAAAATATTTATTTTTATTTTGTCTCTACAGCCAGAAGGTCGTGAATTCATTTCATCACTATTTGAGCAGGAAATCATCGGCGTAGTTAAATAACAAATAAAACTGCTCACATTATCTGCCAATGCTGCAAGCAAAAAGAAGATTTCATGTGCGATGACAGAAAGTCGTTGTAAATTTTTCTTACATTCCTTTCAGAGTAGCGGCGCAAAAATATAATGTTTGTCTAATCGCTGTATAAAATTTTGCTGCAAGAATCAAAGTTCAGAGAGGGAATTATATCATACAATTTTGAACGAAATACCGATACATTTTTATAAAGTTTTGTTTGAAATTTCGATTTTAATCAAAACGTAATTTGACTCCAGTAGTGCGATACAGTTACTTTTTTTCAACGGTAGTCGCAACGATAAATATTGTTAACTTTTTTTTTAACGATATTCGTTGTCGTATCGTTAATTTCGCGACAATAATATTTGTGTTGTTTATTTCAATTATATTTTGCAAAATGAAATGAAATTAAATCAATAAAAAAAATTGTTGTTGCTTTTAAAATACAAAGAATTCGTTTGTTATTTTGATATTCCGCTTTGTGTTTTCGTTGCCTATAACAATGTTGCCAGATATGTCTAAGGGCGTTCAAGCAGTAGCAGAATATTCAAATTTTCTTATAAAATGTTAAATACTTATTTCCTTTGAAAAACTGCTAAAATGCTGTACGGTACTGTTTTTGCGCATTATTCACCCTTGGCTTAAGAAAAATAACTATATGTTTTATATATGTAAGATGGATGCCTCTTAGCAATCTATAGGTAGGTGCGGGTTCGATTCCCGCCTAGGCCTAAGCCTGACCTAAGTGGGTCGTTCTCCTTCGGAGAGGGTCCGCCTCCTAATATACCCTACCTGTATGTAAGATGAACGTTCTTTGTTTAATAAAATACCTTCTTTCCCATTATATTGTTCATTTGTATTAATTTAAATTTTATTTATATTTTAAATTAAGATAAAACTTTTCAGATCTAAATTTTAAAAACCCAACAACTTTTAATTGCATATATCAAAAAAGCAAGGCTTAATAGTAATCTTTATAGTAACTGTAGCTATTATTTTGTTCAGGTGTGTATGTAGTTATGGCCACATGCATAAGTATAAGAACAACGTTGGCAGATAAAGAGGAGAAGTAAAATGTCACATTAAGTCAATGCTAACGTCTCACTTTCTTACAGAGATAATGTGACAGTTGTGGTTTTTTAGTTTAAAACACTTAATAAAGCACAAATTAAAAAAAAATATTTTTTTTTTTATATATTCTTAAATTTTAATGGCATTTTTATTTTAGGAATTTGTTACTTATGCTGTGCTTGGTTCTATGAAATGCTGATCCGACACGCAGAAAAAAATTCCAATGTAAAACTAACATGACCAAAAGTTGATGAAAATCATGTTAAAATTCAGAAAAAAATATTGTTTTAAATAAATTTAACATTGATTCACATTGAATTGAAACAAAAAAAAATGTCAAAATTATCTATCTGGTGTAAATGGTTTATAACTTTTTTATTTATGCGATTATTATAATTTCTTTTTTTTTAAATACAGTATATTAATGGGGACATTTTTTGCAATTAACTTTGAAAAATGATAACCGGTAAGTGATGTCCATTATCTGCTTCGCACATACGTGCTCTTTTTAACATATTTTCCATAACTTTTCGCAAAATTTTCATAATTATTCCCCAAGTCTTCATCACAAAATGCTGAATATGAAAACAAAGAAATAATAATAATTAAAAAAGTTATAAAGAATTCAAACCATATAGCAGCACCTTTTGTGCCACCCTGTACATTTAGAGGAGGAACAAAAATTGTTAGAATCATAGTTACACATAGTTAAGAGATATAGAAAAAAGATTTTTATTATTATTTGTGTTATTATGTAGTTATTGTTTTTTAAAATATTTTATTATGTTGTAACATATTCGTAAAAAGGTATTTTGGATATGGTTCAAGAACAATACAAAATCGAATCCCCTGTACCTATTTCAAATCTAGAATATATTTTTTTGAATATGGCTGTTAATATTTTTATTTATTTTTTTTTTTATCTGAGACTAGCACTCAGGAGATAATTGCGCTGGAATTAGAGGAAAGGGATAGTTAGAGAAACGACATGAGGTGAAGCTTAGTTAATTATTTTACAGATCTGCTTTCTGCACGCACTTTTTATTTAGAGCAGTGCTGAAGCTTTGGATTAGTAGCCATTTTTATTATTATTTTACTTCGTCGGTATTGTTGTGTGACTATGCCTTCGCCACTGAAACCTTGCGACAACAACTGACACACAAAGACACTCTAATGCACATCAGAAAAATGCCAGATGTTTTTTTTTCTTTTTTTTTATATAATTTTAGTCTGAAACTGGGGTTGAACCCAGGTCTATTTTTGTTTTGTAGTCAACGTGCAGACTACTTCAGCCATCGCCATTGGAATAAAATTTTTCTTTATTGTGATTTTGAAAAAAGAAAAATATTTTCCCATTATAATACCTAAACCAATTTTTCTGAAAAAGCTACACAAAGGAGTAGCGAAATATCGAATAAAAATAAATATTACATATCGAGCTTTTGTTGCAATTTTTTGAGCTGGGTATGGAGAAATGATCTTTGTGGAATTATCTATCTAAAGGAAAAAAGATTATGGTTCCATCTCTAACTGTTCAGATTCTACAGCTACAAATGTCTTTATTGCCTCCAGCTATTTCCAACAATATTTATTTGTAATAATAAAATATTTCCTTTATGACAAGAAATTTAAAATCAGAAAATATTACAAAACATGCCTCTTTATTTAAAAATTTGTAAAAAAATAACTTTAGTAAACGACAATACTATCAATTAGATGGCTGTCTCAAAACTTCAAATGCATTTTTCTCAGTTCACGATTTTTTGAATTACTACGGTATTGCACCAAAGCATCGATATATAAAAAGGACCTGCAGCTTAAATAATTAGTGTAACTAATATAAAAAGAGGTCAAAAAACTAGAGGAACTATAATACTTAATAAATAGAACTGCATTGTAACTTTAGTCGGTGAAGCTTTATTGCCGTATTCAAAAAAAAAATTTTTTTTTCCATAAAAAAATTAATAAGAAATATTCCTATACAAAATTCAACTACTATACCTTTTATAAATTTAAAAATTTTTTTAATATTAAATTTTAAAACATTTAATTTAAATAATAAACTAAGCAATTATAGATCGCTCAACAGTTCTCAATTTTCAGGCAGTTTGATTGATTGAAACATGACCAGTTTTCTGTGAGTTCTTTTACATTCCGTAATTAATTTTCAATTAGAATTCTTTCATACTCGTATCGTGACAGAGTAAATTCAGTCAACCATTGACGAAAACTTTGCACTTCTTTTTTACTTGCAAACACTCAACACAAAATAATAAAATTTCAATTGACAACAATATTCTAACAGTATCATTCGTATCAAGTTTATTAATGAAAGTCTTCATTAATGAAACATGTCTCTTTGTTTCACACAGTTTTATAAAAATAAAGTTAATAACCGGGGTGTGTGTGTGTGTGTGTGTGTGTGTGCAAAAACCTTTATCAATATTAATTATAAGTGTCTTAATGTATTAGTAACAATTACATATGATGTCATATGTCACATTGTAGACAAAAGATAAAGAAGCCAAATTCAAACCGCAAAATAACAAAAAAAAAGACACAAAAGTGTTTCAGTAAAATAAAGTTTTGCTATGCCACCACCATGACACTTGATGGACAGAACATTGGACGGACAGGGCTATTTTTGTGTTGCGTGTATGGGGCTTTTGTTGAGTCACCCAAATGATCTTTGAGAAATGAAACTTTTTGGCTTGTGTAAAGCGAACAAGACATGAAAATCAAACAAAAAGAGAAAAACTTTCGGGCAGCATGTAGAGTTATAAATTAAAAGTAAATGCCGCGCTAACTGACAAGACCAAGAAAACACGTATAAGAAAACAAATTCGCTCTCACACACGGACAGAGTCCCATAGAAAAAGTTGTTCTTTGCCAGGGTATGCGTTTGTGTGTGTGTAAGTGAGTGTGCATAACAAGTTAGAAGACAGGGAGCTGTTGATATTTTAACCTCCCCCAACAAAGCAAACGAAATGACGCTGAAACTGAGGACTACGTTTACTACGCGTGTAAAACGTTTTCTTTTCGGTTTTATTTTTCTGTTTTTATTTTTCGTATAACGCCTACAAAAAAGTTTTAGTCTCATGCTTAAATATTTATAGCACTCTATTGTAATAAGACGAACAGTTATGAAGCTGCTTAAATAGTTTGAAACCAAAATTCTTTTGCTCAAGAATATTTGCCGAAATTAGAGTGCACTTTGAAGACAACTGAACAACGTTATGGCAACAGCAGTCAGCAGCATTTGTAAAATTTTATTTCAATGCATAGGAAGTGTGTTCATTATCGAATGCAATAATTTAATCCGGGATTTTGGAATCAACTACATACTGGTTCATTTCTTATGCAAATGAGAATTTCTCCTTGGCCAGTCAAAGAAACTTTAAAATTTTAACCAAAAAAAAAAAACGTCTTCGCTTCCTTCTTCTTCCTGCCTGATATCAGCGTGTTAGAAGGAGGAACGAGGAACATTGAAGAGCAATTAAGTTTTATACATTTCCTAATCTGCTTTAAAATATTCATTCACCAAGACAATAACTATTTGAGTAAATGTCTTGTTGCATTGATTAAGGCACATTAACCAGGTTACCCCCTACACATGCGATGCATTGTGCTGCAATTATAGGAAAGGGCTAGTTAGAGAAACGAGAGGAGGTGAAGCTTAATTAATTATTTTACAGCTCTGCTTTTGCACCTTTATAGCAGTGCTGAAGCTTCGGTTTAGTAGCCATTTTTATTATTATTTTACTACGCCGGTGCTACACAATACCGACGAAGGAGGGCGTTCTGATGCGATTGTGGATTGCTGTCAGCTGAAGCCGTTATTGTTCAGTGACCAGTGACTATGCCTTCGCCACTGAAACCTTCCGACAACAACTGACACACAAAGACACACTAATGCACATCAGAAAAATGCGAGAGGTTTATTTTTATTTTAAAACTTTAGTCTGAAACTGGGGTTGAACCCAGGTCTGTTTTGGTTCTGTAGTGAACGTGCAGACAACTTCAGCCATCGCCACCCTCAGGTTGATAGGAAGCGGGTGTTTTTTTTTTACTAATAGAGAGAGAGAGAGAGTAGTGTTTATAGACATACGATTTAAATTTTCCCAGGTCAAAAGTGACAGGAAACACCTCTGCGGGTAGTCTATTCCACATAAGTGGTGTTTGGCCAAAAAACGAACTCTTTCTATTATGTGTAGTGCGATTCGCTGCCAAATCGACCACAAATGGATGCGCTGCTAATGATATACGCTTTGAGCGTAGGATCACGATCGGGTTTCCGAAAGAATTTCCCTGATTTTATTAGAACACATCCCAGTACACAGAAAAAATCGAAAATTAACATCAATTAAAAAGTTTATTACTAAATTGTTCTTTCAATTAAAATATTTATCAATTTTCAGCCTGCAAACAAACTGATCATATCAATTAACATATTTGTATTCATGAGGTTTTTCAACATTTAAAATTTAATTAAAATCTTACATATTATTTTATATTCAAACAGAACGTACATGAAATTTTTAATTTTTTTCAACTAAGGAATTTAATTGGTGGAAATTAAAAGATTGTTTGAGAAAAAGACTGAGAATAATTTTTATTTAATTAAATTCATTGGCGTGAAAATTTTTTCTGTGTAACGATTGAACAACGAAACACACCCGATATTGCGACGATGGTCAAGAGAGTCAATAGAGTTGGCTGCCTTGCCGTCCCAAAATGAGTTTCTTCGCCCTCTCCTGTACACGGTACTCGACCGTTATAATAACGATAGAACAATGAAACGAAAGAAACCACCATGCGACAATGCTCAAGAGAGTCGGCTTCCTTGCCGTCCCCAATGAGTTTCTTCGCTCCCTTCTGTATACTGTCAAGTAACTTCAAAAGAGTGTTTAAAGCACCGGCCCATACATGATCATTGTAT
Source organism: Dexiosoma caninum (assembly GCA_963924685.1). Lineage (NCBI taxonomy): Eukaryota > Metazoa > Arthropoda > Insecta > Diptera > Tachinidae > Dexiosoma > Dexiosoma caninum. Next base: position 79,135,638 of record OZ004727.1, on the reverse strand, counting down.
CCTATCTTGGGTCGGATAGAAACGGAATGAATAGTAAGGAAATTGGGGTGAAGTATGTCTTACACCGTCTTAAAAAACCGAGACACATGATTGCTTCCTTTGAGACCTGAAAGATGTGCTCAGTCCATCGGACATCACACTGGATATTCATGCCAAGAACATCAAGAGCTTCGGATTCCTTAATGTTTATGCCGCCCATAATTACAGAAGAGGCAGCGTGGTCGTGCATGCATCATTGGATCTTTTGGGAATTGAAATCGACCTGTTCGCGTGACCCCATTCCGATATTCTCGTGAGTTCACCTGTTAGCGAATCATTCACATTCTGCCGCGTCGCCCCGATCATAGTTGATGTTGGCCTACAATCAAATGAATATGAATGGCAGATACTGCTGTCATCTGCGAAAGAGTGGATAGAGTTGAAGAAATAAAGTAAATCCCAAAGTAAATGAAATAATACTCAAACTCAAATAAATCCCATTTCATTTTGAAATAACTTCCAATGATTTCTCAATAATTATACCCCAATAATTACAGGTTAAGAAGCATGAACGGGCATGCGTCGGTCTGTAATCATGCAGCATTAAGTCTTTTGAGCATTGAAATTGAGCCTGTACACGTGACCCCTTCGCGATATATTTTTTGTACGGTCACTATTAAAAATATAAATAAATAAATATATTCTGCATTTTTATTGCTTAAATACTGATGACGGAGTATGGCAGTATTGGACACCAACGTGGATTTCAATAGACATCAGGAAAAAATATACATGACTTCCATAGGCTTTGAACGCACGACCCACAGCACTTATATCAAATTTTTCATTTTGAATTTTGCGAAATTTGGCTTTCTTTAAGGTATTCTGACGTTCAGCAACACCGTCTAAAACAATTTCATGTTACAAAAGTAATTTTCTGCTACTGGCTGCAAAGTATTAATAGATGATTATAAAGATGAAGGGCGAAAAGAAATGATAATGGTTTTACCCCATAAAATAAGCATAAGCCGGCTACGACAACAGCAACAACAACAACAACAGAAACAAAACTGTAATTTTCTGCTGTTTGTACTGCGGGAGATGTTCCCCCTTTTAAACTATCACTTGAAGGGCACACAACATGTCGTCCCACCCCCTCAACAAAACAGCCATTCCACATGCATGTACGAGTATGTATTTAGCAACAAGCAGTTTTTGTTCTTAACTATCATCGTTGTCAGGCCTTTGGCAAAAAGTTTACATGATTTATGGGATTTTATTCCCATTCATATATTTTTGGTTCTGTTTTTATCTTTTTTTTTTTTTACATTTTACTGTTTCCTTGGCTTTTGCAATCAAACTCAAGTGGGCTTCAGAGTTTTGTCTACATTTACTACACATGACACTCGCTATTTGCTGCAGTGAAACAAAGAAATATTCAAATAGTTTTGTTTTTAAATTTAATTTGTTGCACTGCAAAATTATTTGTGCTTTAATCACCAACATAACATGCCTGAACCGTTCTTCCGTACTTTCTTCGTCTGGATAATTCTTGGTTTATTTCTTAATTTTCTTTCTGCTATTTATTTAGTTTTATTGTTGTTATTTTAAATTTAATGGCAAATAACTGGGATTCTGCTTGGCAAACAAAATTCCAAAAGATTTCTGTTATGGATTCTCTATTTGTTTTGCTATTTATTTATTTTTTTGTTTTTTTGTTTTTTGTGGATGTTGTATGTTGCTTGCCATCTTGTTAGCAATATGTCAAGCAAAGTTGTCATTTTATTTGTCATTGTGCAACAGCACAGCACTGCACCGCTACAATCCATGTGTATGAATGTCAGGGGAATATTTCCATTATTTTTAAGATGTTGCATGCAATGGCAGATTTGTTAACAAATGGGGAGTAGTTTTATAATAATGAAATGTTAAAACGTGGCAATACACAACTTGAAATTAAAGTCAAACATTTTGGAAAAACACAAAAGAAAATAAAATAAACTTTACAGACAATGCACGTCAGTGTTGGGAAGGAAGGATGCCTACACAAGCATCGCAGAACATTTTCATCTCTCCGCTAATCACATGGCCATTAATGGCATGTTTTAAGGGCAGGTCCTTAAATCCTTGACTTCTTGAATGAAACAGAGGTTTTTTTCTCTCGTGTACTCAGTGCTCGGAATATGTCCTCGAAGTATGCAGCGGCATTAGTAGGAAAAGGATAGTGAATTGAACAGACAGGTGGGGAACAGATGGCAGGGTAGGCAGTGCACAACTCTGCACTGGCGTAGTTTTAGAGAATTAATACAGCAAAGTTGCTGGGGATAAAAAATTACTTTCTCTTTTAACGTGTGTCGTGTTTGACTTCTTTTCCAAATTTTCTCCAATTTTTTTCATTCCTTCCAAAATCCAAGACTTGTTGAGGTTATCAAAACGAGTATTTAATGCTTTCATCGTTAGGGTCAAATCTCTTTTTACTTCGAGCCATTTCTTCAAGCGTGGCAACAAATAATAGTCGCCTGCGGTTAAATCTGTAAAATAGGTTGTATGAGGCAGTAAAGCGTAGCCCCATTTAGGGATATTTGCATTGGAAACTACACATGTGTGCACCCTTGCTTTGTTCTGGCAGAAGGCAACCTTTTTTTTTTGGGCAAGTGCGGACTTGGACCCAGCAATTTAGCATGATTGTTTGACATTTTTAAAGGTAGTCAATGCGAATTATACCGCCTACGTGCCAAAGATGGTGGCCATGACTATATTGGCTCACCAAACCACTTTGGCTTTCTGTGGGATCGATTCATCCTGAGAAACACACTGCTGGTATGTATATATAGTGGTGGATGCAACGTTTAGAACACGGATCAATGCAAATATTTATGATAAGTTGTAATACGATTGCATTTGTTCTATTGGTAGTCTTTACTAAGTTTCTTTGTGGCCGTAGAATCACGGAAGATGCTGAGCCTTCTGCACATCCAGTTGATGCCTCTACAACAATTGCAAAATATTTCACAATATAATATTGGGCTAGTAGAAATATAAAGTTGTAGAAGCCATGCCAATCATGGCTCAGTGATTTAAATTTTTAATGATCCCTTGGCTTCCACAATCACTGTTACTTTTACCCTCCGATAGTCCAGATTAAGCATCTTCCGTGCTTCTACAGCCACAAGGAAACTTAGTAAAGACTTCTTTACTATTGAAATGCCTGGTATTTTTTTTAGCTGGGACCAGCACTCAGGAGATGACTTCTATACATGCGAAGCATTGTGCTGGAACTATAGGAAAGGGATAGTACGAGAAACGACAGGAGGTGAAGCTTAATGAATGAACAGTGCTGAAGCTTCGGTTCAGTAGCCATTTTTAATATTGTTTTACTTCGCCGGGGCTACACAATACCGACGAAGGAGGGCGTTCTGCTGCGATTGTGGATTGCTATCAGCTGAAGCCGATATTGTTCAGTGACCAGTGACTATGCCTTCGCCACTGAAACCTTCCGACAACAACTGACACACAAAGACACACTAATGCGCATCAGAAAAATGCGAGATGTTTATTTTTTATTTAAAATTTTAGTCTGAAACTGGGATTGAACCCAGGTCTGTTTTTGGATTTGTAGTCAACGTGCAGACTACCATCCATCGTGCAATCGCCACGTTTAGATTAGAGTTCGTTTAGTATTTACCAAGTATGGTATAGATTAGAGCGATGAATTTTTCCGCTAAAAATAATGCTAAACACGAAATTCACGTTTTTCCATTTTCTCGACGATGTAATTAACATAAGACTACTGATACGACCACATGTGTATAAGATTTACGACAGTACCTGTTTATGGGGCTTAAGTTGCACACCGAGTGAAGATAATGCAGTCAGTAATGATTCCATGCGAACATGCAGACACAGGAACCTGTGTGAAGATAAATTTCGAAATTTAAACCCTAGACACAAACCAACTGCCTTAAATGAATTTTTTTTTATGAAAACACCTAATGTTAGAGGTTTTGGCCATTGGATATCATAAAGGGCCACAACAGGACATCCGCCCATCTTTCTGCAGTTTCCTGGAATATGATGAATCTTCCAAACAAATAGGCATTTTTTATTTGCAAAAGTAACAAGATTCCTTGACATATTGGGGATACAAGTTTATATTTTTGTGAAGGGGATTGGATAAACTACTTGCTCCTTTAATTTGTATATTTGGAAGAGGTACATCTCGATTTGTTATGTTTAACTGAGGCCTGTTAACACGTTAACAGAGCTCTCTGAAGGCAGTTGGTTTGTGTCTAGGGTTAAAATTTCGAAATTTGTCTTCACACAGGTGACACAGGAGCACCAATTCGAGACCATGACCTTCCCCTTGGCGAGCAGAGGACCGTGTCTAAAACTTCTTCTGATCTATGGGTCACGGCAGCCGGTTTCAATGCAACTTCACACCGAAAAAAAAGTTGCTCTCTCCGCGATTTGGATACAAGCCACAACCACCACGTTGCTCCCACAAGCTATCCTCGAAATTTCTCAGATAGGAGGCATGGTTCCTGGGGCTCTAGACAACCGTGGTACCATATTTAACTAACAGTAAAGCAAAAACTGATGGGACCAGTGGGTCAATAGGCGGGAAATTCATAGACTTATTAACCCGCCTTTATTACAAATATGTGTCAGGAATGTCACAAGCAACGTTAGTAAAAACTTCTGAAATAATTTGAAAACTATTACTTGTCACTGCTTAAGTTTTAGTAATTAAATGTCGCTCTGGTTTTTCCACATTAATTTGCAAGTACTTTTTTTCCAAACTGTTGCATATTGTTTGTCTCAAATCAAAATCCCGAGCAAAGAAGGAGTTCTTAACAAATCTGCTGATATTTGAATTTTATTTTTTATACAACACTGACTTTTAGTTTTAATTCAATTCTTTAATTTTCACATAATGAATTTATGTGAAGTTAATTTTTTATTTATTTTTTTTTTTTTCGTCTAAAAATGTACTTTTTCTGTTGCTCTGGTGCCAGTCGGCTTGTTAAACAATCATTGCCATGCTGCTGCACGAATACTCACTCGCACAATTCTTAATTTCCTCTCCCTGTATCTCTGCGAAAGACAAAAACAAACTGCTGCTTCGAACATCTAAAATCTTGAATACTATAAAACTAGCAACATCTGAAATGTGATGGCCTCGTCTTTATAGAAATGGAGCGTTGAAGTTGATATAAATTTCGTATTTATTTCAATGCAATTTTATGTGCCAAAGGGAAAATTGCGAATTATATATGTATGCATGTGTGTATGCATGTGTGTATGTATGTACATGATGGTGCTTTCGTCTCATGCTACCAATTAAATGCGAGTTCAACAAATATTATGCATGTAATTGTGGTTTGATTTTATGGTCTTTTATTTTGCAGCAAAAAAATTTATCATACACTGTAAAAAAAGAAAAAAAAAAGCACAAAAACACACACACACACACACACATTTTGATTACTGGTAGAGGGTGTAATAATGCCTTTTTATGTACATTTTAATTGAGGGAAATAATTTTTAATTGCAAATTAAATGCTGTTTTATTTCAGTGCATTCCGTACCAGTGTTGTTGCCTGCTATTGTTATTGTTGTTGTTGTTCACTGCTTTTGAAGTGCATTCGTAAAATGATTGTGAACACAAACGAAACTGCACAATTATAACGAACAGTTTAACGTAAATTGTCAATAACAATTATGATTTCCAAGAATTTTAAAGTGTGATTAAAATTGCAGAACTGCCAGCATCAATGGTTTGAAAGAAAGTGGAAGGAAAATGGACACAATGAAATGGCATTGTGATTCGAATTACTAATTTTTTATTTTTTAAAAGCAAATTTTAAGTTTAAAAATTATATAAGTTCTTCTGTTGTACAAAGCATTGTTAGAGACGTAATTTGCGTTACTGAAATATTTTTGGGAATCTCTTCATGTGGACTTTTATCAGTTCCCATCAGTAAAGTGGCAATTAAACAAAAATAAAAATTATAAATTATTTCCTTCTAATGCCAGCTTTTAATCCTTAATTTCCATCTCAGATCTAGTTAGTACAGGGTGTCTGGTGGCAAATTTATATTTTTAAATACGATTATTTCGAATAGTAATAAACGGTCCGGAGGGAGGGTGGCGCCGTTGGAATTATCGATTGTGCGGATTTATCAGTCACGATGTCGCAGTGCTCGAGTGAGCATCACGCGTTCGCTGTGGAGACATTTTTTAAGAGTAACGATTCTTACGCAATTGCTCGTCGACAATTTTGTTCAAAGTTAACGGTATTCGGCGAATAAGTGATGGATCGAGTGTAAATTTAATTCGTTCGGTGGGTGCAGAGATTCCGCGCAACTGCTTCGGCTATGAATGCCCCACGGCCAGGGCCCAGTCGATCTTCAAGGGCTCCCGAAAACATTGAACTGGTTGAAAGCAGTTTACATGAAAATCCGCGATTTTCACTACGGAAAAGAGCAGTCTCTGACTGGGACTTCCAAGAGCGTTTATCATGAAATTTTAAAAAAGTATCTGAAGTTCCATCCTTTTAAAAAATTTTTAAAAATAAAATCGTTCAATGCTCTTAATAAAACTTTGTGTCAATTATTACGTTTTTTATTGAAAATATAAATCTGCTACCAGACACCCTGTACAAATGTATCGTCCAACGTTAGAGTTGCCAGTAACAACTCTAGTTAATAAAAACTTATCGCTGCAAATAAATCTGTCAGCTGTTGCTGTGTTAACAATTAACATGGTCCAAGAAAGAAAGAATTTAATCAATGCAATGTTTGGCTATTAATTTGTTCGCAGTATAGAAATGCATTTATTTGTGAGGCTTTTGTACTGTGTGGGTGCGTATGTTGGCGGCTCAGATCATAGTGATCGGGAAGGCCCCACAGAACTACTAGCCCCGAATGCGACTAAAGGCAAGGATGTCACAGTCTATGGTCAACAGTTACATTCAAAGTACAGTGGTACTAAAGGAGTGGCAACTCTACAATAAAACACATCTTTCAGGTATCAAAGGAAGAATTTAAGAGCTTCGGTTTTTTAGGCGCTGCAAGACATACTTCACCCCAACTGATCTGCTCACTTTTTATATCGTTTACATCCGACCGAAAATGGAATACGAACGCTCATGTATGGCCCCGTGTTTTAAAGATTATTTTAAAGTTACTCAACGGTGTACAGAAGATTGTGAAGAAACTCATAGGAGACAGTAGGGTAGCCAACCCTATTGACTCTCACGATCATCGTCGCAAGGTGGTTTCTCTCGTTTCATTATTCTATCGTTACTATAATGGAATGTGTTCTAATGAAATCAGGGAAATTGATCCAGTTCGTACATGCGCTCAACGCGTACATCATTAACAGTATATCCATTGTATTGTATTTATATTGTGGTCCGGCACAATGCACCGCATGTGTAAGAGTCATCCCCTGAGTGCCGGTCCAAGAAAAAAAAAAATCAAATCAAATGCCCATAACCTAATTTCCTAGTTCCAGCTTAATGCATCAAATCCCAGTGAAAAAAGTGCTTCCAAACAAGTCGTTAAGAAGCTGAACTTGCGATCCGGAAGTTGTGCAAAATCGGATTAGTTATATTTCTTTTTCGATGCCGATTCATTGAATCCGAAGATTGTGATGCTAAGTAAATCTACCTTTTTAATCTTTTTTAATCAGAGCAGTTGAACAAATTTCTTTGTTACTCCTACGGAGCTTTGTAAAGTTGCTCATCGCTTTGCTTTAACGCTCTTAATAAGAAACAGGTTTTGATTAGTTCCAATTCTACAAAAAAATCAAATCCAATTGAATTTATTTTATCGAAATGCATTTGAATTGTATTTTGTATTACTACATTTGTTTTATGATTAAATCACTTTCGTATTAATTTTTTTTTGATGTTGGTCTTAATAACTTCCTGAGGAGCCGAAAATATTAAAGTTATTGATATTTCGCAAGTAGATCAAAAGTAGTTCCTAAGGAATGACTTCCAATATTTTGCACTGACATATGTGTAGGGGTCATCTCCTGGAAGCTGGTCCTAGATTAAAAAAAACGGGAATTTTTTTTGTGTAAAACACAATGGAAATGTCAATAACAGATGACTGACTAGCATTGGAAAAATAAAAGAAAAATTTTGTAAATTAAATTAAAATTTTAAATTGAAATTGGTGTTGGAGATTAAGTGTTCCTCTTCCGCTATTCTAATCAAAAAGGTAATTTTTTTTACAAAATTTTATAAATTAACTGTGAACTTGAACACGACAAAAATTGTCAATCATTTGTGAATGAATTTATTTTGTATTTCTTTGTGCTGATTTTGTTTTTTTTTAAGCAACGGCGTATGCAGCGTGAAAATGTATTTTCTGCGTGACAAAGTCAACTATTCATCGTTTTTAGTGGACGTTTTATTTCTGTTACAGCTGATGCCAGCTGATTCCCACGAACGTGTTACGTTTTTGCTTAACAAGAACTTTATTTAAATTTGTGGAATTGAATTGTCAGTATCAATATTGTATTTAAACTTCAAACTTTCGAATTTGATGGTTTGTTTTCTTCTCATTAATGACCAACAACAAGTTATACATATCCAATATCAATTTAAAATCAAAAGGCCAAATTAAATTAATTATTTATTTAAGTAATTTTTTTTTTTTTCATTTTAATTGCAATGTTTGTCCCTCATGTGCACAATTACGAATTGAATTTAACTTTTAATATATTGAACGGCCTTATTTAATTGTGTTAATCGGATTTTATTGCATGAAAATGGTGCTGGTGCAGCCACCACACTGTATATGTGAATTTGTTGCAGCATTAAATGGCATTTCGATTCACAACTTTTAACGAGTCAGTAAATAAATACTTCCGATATCGTATTATTTTCCCCATAATTAATTTGTAACCAAAATATAACCGTTTTAGTGCTTAAAATTGTGATTATGTTGAAGGGAGAAATTCATTTATTTTTTTTTTAACACGAAATATGAGAGCAGCAGAAATTCTTCACTATTTAAATTTTTCTCACAATTCTAATACGTGTTTCTCCTTCAATTTCAAAATTTTTTCTTTTTTTCTTCAAAAATTTTTCTTTTTGACAACAAAATAAAAAATATCTATTTTCAAAAAAAATTCATTTGTTTCCCAATTTATACATAAGTATGTATTTAAATACAGTATATATGACTATAGTGTATAAAAAAAATTTTCTCATTTCACCCGTACAAGCACTACACAGCTGCCTCGAAGCGTAGCGATATCTGAATTGCAATTTTGATAAAATTTCGTTATACTTATTTCAACGATACGGTTCTGGTAATAAAAGTTACTGCTGCTGTCTAAAAAAATTCACCACAGGTAGGAAAAATAGGTGTCCTTTCTTCGAATTATTTTTTAAATTGTTAGAAGGGTTGACGTTACGAGCACGCCACTCGTTTAAATATGTGCGGTTTCTGTACTGACTCTCCTCAGTCTATCAGCATGTTAGAAACTAAGTTGAGAAATATCATCTTCTCCAGTGTCACTTACAGTCATGTTGTCTCTCATCTTTCGTCAGTTTAATTTAATATTCGCATTCGTGAATATTTATAAATTGGCATTCCTTACATCACCAGTTGGGTGGGTGATGGTGTCACCAAACAGTGTGTTAATATCAAATCGTATGTGTAGTATTGAAATTATACATACACTGCAAGATGTCACATGATATTAAATAACTTTCACGGCTTGTTGTCATTTTTGTTGATTCCATTCTTGGCTGATTGAACCACCCGGTCGGTTTTCTATGACTATTAAATGGTTGTGTATGTGCTTTGAATTGCTGCACATAAATTGTCACAAAGAAATTTGAGTGTCTGTTGTGCGAAATAGTAACGCACATGCCACAGTAAGACACGTTTGTAATTCACATTGTCAATGTGTTTAGCGGAATATATATTTTTAAGTGTGCCATAAATATATTTAACGCATTTCTATAGTACTCGTCACATAAGACAGTTTTTTTTTTAATTTGAAAGGGCTGTGAGTGTTCGTGGCTGGCGCATGCATTTCCATCTCTACGATTTATCACGAGCAATTGTATCTAAATTTATATTTGTTGATATGCCCACCGAATTTCTAATTCCAGTATTTGTTTCTATTAATATTTTCTCTTGCTGCTTATTGTATGTTGAACGAATAAAGAAGAAAAAATAAAAATAAATAAATAAACAAAAGAAAAATAAAAAAGATTTCAAAGGACTAAAAATGATTAAAATAACGAACTCACTTGCACAAAGTTTGTAATAAAATTCATGTAAAATATAACTTTTCAAGAAAATAAATGCTAAATTATCAAGACTAGTTACGTGCTGATGAGGGCACGTTCAAATTATAAAATTTTATTATGGAAATGATTGCTCGTTAGTAAAAACATTGTGGCCATATAGTGACGAGCTACGTAAACATCGACGTTGAAAAGTGTAACTCTGCGCCCTTAAACAATTCAGTACATTTACAACAAATAACTACCCCGGGTGGGGGAACAGAACTCAGTGAACCGTTCTGCGTCTTTAGTTTCACATTTGGGCTGTTTTTTGTGTATGTTGTGACCACCGGTGGGTCATGCGGAACTCAAGTGTCACAGAAGACCACATGGTGGCATGTGGCTCACCGATGGTCACAGTGACATTTTCAAGGTATTTGTACATTTTGATCTCACCTTTCTGATCTCATCAGGTTTCGATTTAATCAAAAGAAATAAAAGATACTCAAAATGGCGAACAACAATCCTGCAATTTATCAAAGCTTTTTAATGGAAACCGATATAGAAACGCAGGCTCCGACACTGAGGAAGTCGATTTTGAGTGATTGTGAGGGCTATCGTGCATTTTGCTTGGTATGTTTTACCAAATATCAGTAAAAATAATACTGTTTTCTTTTTTCCACGATAACCAAGTGATGAAATAATGCTTCTTATACTTTTTTCGAATAAAATTAAATTTAAATAACTTCTAAAATAGTGTCGCAAATCTACTATTTGTTTTCGTATAACAAAGATAAAGCTTTCGGGCAGGTGCCATGGAAGAGACAAAAGTGTGTGGTTCGCAGCCCGTAGTGAAATCAATCTTATAATATTATGTAGTGTGTGATCCACCGGTGGTGGACATGCCCTCACTTAAAAAAATTGTGTGGGTCGTATGGCAGCGAACGTGTTAAAAACACAATGTTGCACTTAAAGAGCCACAAATATTTATTTCTACTTGCTTTTTAATTAATTTTTATGTTTTGGAAATTTTTGTGCCTTTTATACATTCACGGGAAATGATAACGTGAACTTCATGATGCAAATTTTCCCTTCGAAGGGAATAAAAATTTCACGGGAATATAAAAAAATTACAATTCTTGTTCGCGTTTATGGGTGAATAAATTGTGCTCGACTGATCCCCTCAGCTGTACTGTAAAACCACTGCAAATTTTTCACAATAAAATAGCTGCAGTACTTAAATTTTTACGCCATACGAAATAAGTATTTTTAAACTCTTTTTCACTTGAACAGGGCACAATTTTATGGTCTCCATTTTCCATGCCTGAAGTCAGGCAGCATGCACACCACGACTGGAATGTCATAAAAAAGTATGCTCTGCTGTGGATGTTTCATGAAATTTTGTTTTTTCATCATTAAATTGTTGCCGTTTTTGTTGTTGTTGTTTTGTTTTATGAAAATTGTTTGTAATAAATATTATGTTTATGCAATAAGGAGCAGGAGGAGGAAGAGAAGTTCATCTGAATTTAAAATCTTCGTTTTCTTTGTTTTGAAAATGGAAACAATTTTATCTTCTTTTTTATTTAATTTGGAAATAACTTTGCAGTTGACTAAACTAAAAACAATAATAAAATAAAATTAAATTAAAGAAAAGAAAAAGAAATGAACGTGATAATAGAATTATTACACCTGATTAGGAAACCGTCTGCTTATCCCAGGGCTTTTCTTTTATGGCCTTAAAATTTTATTATTTATTTTTTTTTCTTTTCTTTTATTATTTATTTCGAACCCATAAAATCTGTATGTATGTAATTACAAAAATTCTTGTTTATTATTGTTTAAAGTTTGCTGGAATATTTCAGGCCTAATAATAATGATAATAAAATATTAGTCTTTCACAAAGACGGAATCTATGAAATTCTTCAATTAACGATGCTAATATTTGTAAAATTAACTCATATTGCCTTTTTGAATTGTTTTTTTTTTCTTTCATAACTTTTATCATGTAAAACATGATTAAGCCATTAAAATAGATTTAGAAAAAACATCTGAGTTCAGTTAAGTTTTGGTTGAAAATAATAAATGTCTGCTTTCAGATGGTTTCATTGAAATTTAAGCAACAAACAAGATTTTTTACATTAATTTTTTAATTCATTTATGTTGCTGTTAATTTACATAAAATTACATTTAAAAAAGCCACAGCCTCTGGAATGTATATGAATTCCCTATAAAAATATTTTTCAAAATAAATTTCCATAAGAAAATATTAGAAAATATTTCTTCAGCAATAAACTTTCTCTGTATGATTTTGTTAACGCTAGATTTTTTTCTTAGGAAAAATTCTATAGAAAATATATACGTAAAACTAGCGTAAATCATACTTTGTAGTAGATTTACAATTTTAATAAATCTGCCATAATTTTCTGTTACAAAGAATGTGCTGTTTTGGCTGTGCAAAAAGAAGATAAACGGTACAAGACTCGTCAGAACAAAAATTGTACAATTGAGCACATGCTAAGAACGACCTCTTTCGTCATTGAAGTAAAGCAATAATTATGTCTTCTAGCTTTAAAAATGCCAAAAGGAAAAATAAACAAAGAAAAACTCATTTTACCTCTCTATGTGAAAGCCACCAAAAAAAAAAAACACTTTCCAAAGCATGAAATGGAAACACTATTGGAAACCAAAATATCGGTAACAATAGGTTCAAATTTTACTTAAAATATACTATGTGCACTGTAAATTTTAGGCAGCACTATTTCCAACAACAACAGCAACACTATTAGCCGCGTACCTTTCCATGCACTTAAAGAAAAGAGAACTTAATATTTAAAAATTTATATGATTGAGATGTGTTTTTTTATGAGAGGATTTGTCTGGCGTTCAAAATCAGCGGCTCCATTGTTACATACTAAAATCTAAAATTTATATATATTAATATGTAGAAACTAATAATTAGAAAAATTTTTGTAGTTGATAAATTTAAAGTTGAACAAATTTTTATTACAAAACATCGTACGAAAATACGAGTATGGCCATGCCTAATTTATTTATTATTTTTTTTTTCTTTATTAAATTTTTAGCCTATGATTAGCCTATTTATTACAGGCTTTGGAATAATTTTTTTTTTTTTTTCATTTCATCTTTATTAATATATTTTACTTAGCATATAAATTTACATTTTCGAGATTTTATCTATAGATACTACAGCGAATAATTTAGATAAAGAAAAAAACTTGATAATAATTTTTAAAATTATAACATTATTCAAAGGAAAATAGGTAAAACCTTTATATGAGAAGAGATATAAATTTAAATATACAGTACGAGCTCGGTATGCGCAACCGAAAGGAAATCGGGGTTGTTGCTTTTACCGAAAAGTTGCAATAACCGACCACTAAAAATTTAATATAAAAACACACCATTATTTAACTTAAATTCATTCATTTTTATTACTTTAACTTAAATTAAGCATAAAATTAATGTTTTATACATAAGTACATACTTAAATAAAAAGCAAAACAAAAAATAAAAATGAACTTCATATTTTATACGTTTATATATGAATGTATGTGAGTTCTATTATAAATAGAACTTAGTTTGAGGAAAAGAATGTTGAAATTTTGGTTTGAGTTTTAGACTTTTTAACCTTTTGGGAAATCGCAGCTTCCTTAATTTCTTGAAGAGCAATTAATTTTTCATAAGGAATATCATTTTCTGTTGCCCACTCCATACAAATGTCAAGGGCTTTAATGGCATCATCTAATTTAACTTTTTGTGTTTTTTCAATTTGTACATTCTCTGCAATTTCTTCGTCTGAAATATCTATAGCTTCGGGCTCATCTGTATAGTCTTCTCTGATCCATTCACCGATTTCACCATCTGTCAAGTTCATATCCGGTAAAATATCCTGTAACAAATTCGAAATACATGGTGTAATTGAAGTCAGTTCGTATCGCAAGCTCATTTTTTTTGATTCTGCTGACTGTGGACTTGTTAACTTTGTAATCAATACAAATCTTTTTAACAGATTCACCATTTTGCAATTTGCTCAAAATTTCTAATTTTTGTTTAATTGTTAGCTTAATCACTTTTTTTTACTACTCCCATATTTTTTAAATGATGTGTACTTAACAATGATCTTCACTTAACTCATGTAAAACTATAAACGTGCAACGCATTGCAAAGATTGAGATTAAGAAAACTGTTTAAGCGCCGCTTCTGCGTGAGCACAAAAAAGTAAAGAGCATAAAATAAATAAAAAAAAAGTACCACCACTGACATGTGGAAAACATTTTTAAGAAGGGTTCTTTGCTGATATCTTAAGTACTTGTTAAAACTGTTTCTGAAGAAATAAATTCAGAGAGAAAAACGCTTAAAATTTAATAAAACAGAAAAAGTGGCACTTATCGAGACTGTTTTTTGAAAAAAGTTGCACTTATAAAGACTGTAATGTAAAAAAATTGCCTGTTGCGCTAATCGGGGTGTTGCGATAATCGGTGGTTGCGCAAATCGAGCTCGCACTGTAGTTAGAAAGTATCAGGTATATAAAATTGATGACTGCTATTTATGGTCCCTGATGCTCTTATCTTTTTCTTAAAATTTAAATTACATTCATTTAATAAGTTGTATATAGCTGGCATTTTTTTTCTTATTTTAAACGTTTGACATTATGTTTGCTGGGCAAATTCTCTCACCAATACATCTTTATTTTATTTTTGAACACCACTGATTTAAATACACAAGGACAGCAAATTAACCTGTAACCTCAGAATCAACCATATACACTCTTGCCGATATCGCTTACGTACAAACATGTAATTTTTATGTAGAAATAGATATAGAGATTTAAATTTCTACGAAATTTTATTAAATTTTTGTTGTTGTCGTAGATTCTTTTGTTTTTTAAAAGATTAGCCGTAACATGACGTTGCCATCAGTCTCAATCATTTAAAAGCATGATTCACTCACTGATGTTCCACTCTCTGACTTTTACTTCCCTGATACTTTGCAGAAATTTCGCTGACTAAAGTAACTCAATAGTTTCAATAGTCTGCTTACTCTAGAATGTCTAATTATGTATATTTGTAACAGACTACAATTAGGCACGTTTTGCAAATAATCTTCTTTTTGAATTGAAGACAAGAAATTAAAGTACTCGTTTTTTGCGGCAATCAAATTTAAGCTGCCACAGTCGAACAACTGCCATATGGTGCCAAAAAAATATTGTAAAAAATTTAATATTTATTTCTTCAGTTTCTAGGAAATTTTTCAAAATATTTCTAAGACTTTCAAAACCACATATACATAATAACTGAACGACAGTGTCCACCCTTTGGTTTAATTGAATTAAAACCAATAAAAGTCAAGAATAACATTCATGTTCGATACAAAATTTTATTAAAAACGAAGGCAAAAAACAAACGAAAAAAAACTAATCTTAAACATCATTAAAATTAATTGATAAAACAAATCAAAACTTTATGAAGAATACAGCCAGAAATTGTGGAAAACATTTTAAATATTCCCCAGAGGAGGAGTTTAAACAAAATTATGACATCATTGCTCCGCATTTATTGCGGTGGTGCCCCAGCACAGAAATGACTACTGTTTAGAAATCTATGTAGTACATGCATGCATATTTAAAATAAAATACGAAAATAATATTAAATTACAGACAGAATCATAAATTGGTTATCAACTGCGAGATATACGAGAATGAGTATGTAACAAATATTAGAAAGACAAAAAAAAATGAAATTTTTTTTTTAGGCAAAGGCACGCGTTTTTATGCTCCCTAAACTTTAATCTAGAAATTGGTTTTTTTTTCTTGCAGTTTGACTGTCGATTTTATCACTGCTTTAGTTTTGTTTTGTTTTTTTTTCCTATAACCCTGAAAATATTAATATAAAAATAAAACTATTGGTGCATTTTGTTGTACAAAACGGCAGGGGGACAAATGAAAAGTCATAAATAATCTTTCATTTATTTTAATAAATATTTTTAAATTTAAGTTTTTCTCCCGTTATAGTTAGTTGCATGTATGTGTAAGTATATGTGTGTGTGTGCTTGTGGCACATAAAATATGAAAATATTAAAAATCTATTTTGTATTTTGTTTTTTTTTTTAACAACAGCGAAAATAAAACATAATTTCCTTTTTTTCGTTTGGAGCAATTTTTTTGTTGATTTTAGTTTTTATACAGTTGTTGTTGTTGTTGGTGTTGTGTTGTTGCACGCCGCATATTGAATAATCTTGATTTAACAACAGCTGCTTCATTTCAATGTATTAAAAAGTGTTTGTTAATATTCCTTTTATATTCTTAACTTTTTATGTTGCATTTTAAGTAAATGAGAGTTTTATGATGCAGCAGCAAAAGTCGGGTAACGAAAAAAAAGAAAATTAAAAAAAAAAAATTAAAATATTAAAAAATAAACAATAAATTATAAAAAGGGAATCAGGTGCGACTCTCAGCATTCCCTATACTGGCTAATGCCGTGCAATATACTGCGGCTATAAACAGCTGAGCAGCCAAAGACCCATTTGAGGGAGCATAACATATTATGAATGCATAATATGGATGTAGTTAAATCTTATTGCTGTTAAATAAAATTTTTTTTGCCCTGGAATGTACACTACATATGTAATGAATTCACCGGGATTGTTTCGCTCAGCGAAGTAAAACTTTTGTTTATACAGCTACGTTCAGACTTGGAAAATATTATTTTTTATCTGGGACCACATGCGATACATTGTGCTGGAACTATAGGAAAGGGATAGTTAGAGAAACGACAGGAGCTGAAGCTTAATTAATTATTTTACAGCTCTGCTTTTGCACGTTCTTTGTTTTGTGTATACTCTTAACAGTGCAGAAGCTTCGGTTCAGTAGCCATTTTTTTATTATTATTTTACTTCGCCGGTGCTACACAATACCGACTAAGGAGGGCGTTCTACTGTGATTGCGGATTGCAATCAGCTCTGATGTGCCTGTGGATTGGTTTCACCTGAAATAGGTACTGTTTAGTGACTACGCCTTTCGGCACGGAAACCTTCCGACAACAACTGACACGTAGACACACTAATACACAGCAGAAAAAATGCGAGATGTTTTCATAATTTAGTATGGAACTGGGTTTGCATCCAGGACTTTTTGGTTTTGTAGTCAACGTGCAGACTAGTTCATCGATTAAAATAAAGACCTGTTTCAAATCAAATGCATTTTTTAAATAATAAAAAAAATTAACAGAATTAAGAATATTTGCCAATTCTGAATGTATCTTAACACAATAATTTCAACGTGTTGAGTGTTGTTTATTTGTCAATACATTTTATGTGAAGCACAAAATAACGCGGCGGCAATATTGTGTGGCTGGAAAATCTTTTTTCAGTTATGCCACTTTAGCGTTAGCCCTAGGCGGTATGAAACGCAATGCAGAACGCTCTTGTTTAGGTTAGTGAGTAAGAAAATTAATACTTTTACCCTTAAGTATAGAATAAATTTAGTCTGAGAATAATAGAACATCGAAAAGGGAATCATCACTACAGCCCGCTAGGAAGCATCCTATCAAACCATTCAACCAGTGTGAATTGAAAGGAAATGAAGTTTTTATTCAAGTGTGCTGAAAAACAAAAAGATCTTGGAAGATGATGTGTATAGGCAGTTGATGAATTAGCAGAGGCTAAACGAGACTGGCAGTATTACAGTGTTTATAATGAAATATGTTAGGTTAGGTCGGCAGATTGCTGGATGTAAAGGTACAGAAAGGTCCCACACCACTTGTGTCCAATTTATTATGGTCCCATTGTGATATCTGTTGTGAAAAAACTTTCAAGTGTACAGACCAGAGTCTCTACTAGGAATCGAACCTAGAACCTCCACCCCCAAGAAACTAGCACACTACTCACTAGACTACCGCAGCACCCCTGTCCAATAGAAATAAGTACCAAAAGAATTTCGTATGGCAATTATTTCATTTTATTTTAGTTTTTTTTTTTTTATTTGCTTTGGAAGTTATTTCAGTTTCAATTATTTGCAATTTCTTAAAATTTTTCGCTTAAATCTAGTTTATGGACCTTCGCCAAATGGCAAGAAAATTAGACAGGGCGTCAACAGCATTTGTTGGCGAAACCAGTGTTCGTTATACCATAGAGAAGCGCAGATTATGGAGCACAGATTGGAGCGCAGATTATGCCGACTATGCCGAAAAGCTTCTGTGAGCGAAGCTGTTGTTTTTTATATTGTTATAATTTTCATTGCATAAACTTCATATCTACATAGTGAACTTTGGTAACATTTTGATTTAATTCCTTAGTGGGGGGTTTGTTCTTCTTTTTTTTTTTGGACTTTATTTCATTTCTGTTCAGTGCTCTGATTTTGGAAGCTATTTCATTTACATCATTAGAAGTTATTTCAAAATGAAAAGGGATTTATTTGAGTTTGATTACTATTTCATTTACTTTGGGATTTACTTTATTTCTTCAACCCTATCCACTCTTTCGCAGATGACAGCAGTGTCTGCCATTCATATTCATTTGATTGTAGGCCGACATCAACTATGATCGCGGCGACGCGGCAGAATATGAATGATTCGCTAACAGGTGAACTCACGAGAATATCGGAATGGGGTCACGCGAACGGGGTCGATTTCAATTCCCAAAAGATCCAATGCTGCATGCACGATCACGCTGCCTCTTCTGTAATTATGGGCGGCATAAACATTGAGGAATCAGAAGCTCTTGATGTTCTTGGCATGAATATCCAGTGTGATGTCCGATGGACGGAGCACATTTTTCAGGTCTCAAAGGAAGCATTCATGTGTCTCGGTTTTTTAAGACGGTGTAAAACATACTTCACCCCATCTGATCTTCTTACTATTTATACCGCCTACATCCGACCGAAAATGGAATACAACTCTCATGTATGGGCCGGTACTTCAAAGACTATTTTGAAGTTACTCGACCGTGTAATTAAAAAAGTTATAAAGAATTTAAACCATATATCTGCTTTTGTGCCACCCTGTATTAGAAAATATAAGAATATTTAGCATTTTAGTTGAATTTTAAATGTTGGAAAACCTCATGAATACAAATATGGTAATTGATATGGTCAATTTCTCTGCAGCTTTAAAATTGATATACATTTTAATTGGAACAATAATTTACTAATTGTGCAATTTTTAATTGTTATTAATTTTAGATTTTTTTTTTTTTGGTGTGTTAGACGAATGCTTTTTCCTAATTCACCTGCCGTTATCAAATTCTTAACCAACTGTCAATAATAAAATCCACCAGCAATTACAATGCATCTTTTCCAACTGCACACACATTTCCAAGCTGTTGCATTCAAGTGCTTCAAAGTCAAATTTCAGCTTCTAAAACTATACAAAGTTATACCCTTTTTTTTTGTTTTTTATTCCTGCGAAGGCAATGTTCCGTTTAAAAATAAGTTTTCACACTTTTGTAAAAATTTTATTGCTAAAACGTGTTGATTGAAACAATTAACAAATGCCAATAAATATTTCTTCCGAAAAAGAGTTTTCCTTGCTTTTTTGTACTGCTTTCTGGTTTTTCTAGCACTACAAATAATTTCAAATGTCTAAAACTCTTAAAATCATTTTTCTTTTAACATATTTATGATACAGCAGCAGTTGAAACTATTTTATTATTATGAGAGCAGGGACAGCAGTATGTAGGAATTTTTTTTTTATTTTGTTTTTGTTTTATTTTTTCTTTTTGAAAACGCCAATGTCTGGGAAAAGTTGTTGACATTTGTGTCAAATTGCACAGTGTTTAGTGTTTATATCCATTTGTGAGATTTATTACTTTTTCCCTCTTCATTTATGGATGTGGCTGTGTGTGTGTGTGTGTGTGTGTATGTGCGTGTGAGTTTTTCCTCTGTTGTAATGTACATATGAATACGTTTTTTCATATGGAAAATAAAAAATAATTTTCTTTTCTAATTACTTTTATGCCTCATGCCTTTCATCAACATGCAACATTTGTCTTCATTATAATTTTCAACAAAGTGGATGTCGTTTTGTTTTTTCACTTGTATATTAAATTTATTTTTCTCTTGTTTTTTTTTTTTAGCTGTAGATTTAATGTGTTTGATATGGAATAATGGCGAAAAGATTTTAGGCCAGAAGATTGAATATCCTGCTGCAAGTTCAGGCGGGGTGTTTGACTCAAAAAAAAAAAAAAAAATACTACTAGAGATTGTCTTTGCTTGTCTGGATAAGAATTTAGAGCATTTCGTTTTGATGTACTATCGTTACTTTAATGGGATGTCTTCCGAAAACCGGACATTCGCGCGCACAATACGATCATCATTAAGAGCCCACCCATTTGTGGTCGATTTGGCAGCGACTCGCACTACGCATTACAGAGAAAATTGGTTTTTTGGCCGAACAGCACGTATGTGGAATGGACTACCCGCAGAAGTCTTTCCTGGCACTTTTGATGTGGGAAAATGCAAATCGAATGTCAATAAACACTACTCCCGCTACCCTTTCTCCCAAAACCTTATTTCCTAGTTTCGGCACAATGCAACGCATGTCCCAGAGTGGGTGTCAAATAAAAATAAAAAAAAATAAGTGGGTTCATTGTGGTGGTGTGGTTAACTGCAGGACAGGTTTTTTTGGAAGGGGCGGGATCTGGCTTTCTCTTCTTCTATTTCTTATAATCTGTTCTTTGTTCTTAATTCCTCTATAATTTTTTCTCGAAGGCATTCACAATGGAACATATAGGTCTCCGGGTGGGTGTGTCTCGGTGCTACTGAACTTAATCTAATCTAACAAAATAAATTTGTTCGATTTTGATTTACAGCAGTCTTAAGGCAAGTTCCGGTTAAACAAATCTTTTCTTAAAGCTTCTGAATAATTTCACAAAACAATGACCCTTATTGACCAAGATCTTTGGCTTCTATTTAATAAAAAAAAAAAAAAAAAAAAATGAAATCATGATTGACTTTGCCATTGCATGCTCTGTCCTGCATACCATTTAGTGCAAGTTGAACACAACATTAACTCATCTCACAATCCATTGTTGCGCAATTTCTTTAGCATTATTTTGTGCTAACACTAAATTTATGTGATTTAAATTAGAAATTAATAAGAATGCAGTGAAGAAAACTAAAAAATATGGTTGTTTCATTAAAGCGAAATCTTTACTTCCAAAAACATGGCCACTACACAACCAGCCAGCAATTAAGTTCAATCTTTAAGTTGCATTTTGGCAAACAGTTTCGTACGCTGAATATAACAATTTCAATCTGTGGATCTTTACGCCAGCAGTGCATGATATATGTCGTCTTCATCTTAATTTACTGCCGATTTAGTGTCGTTAAGAATTCTATATTTGTTTTGTTCTTTTTTTTTTTTTTTCTTTTTAGCGATTTATTCAAGTTGTCATCATGATGTTGCTTCTGCTGCATTTGATAATTTTTCATTGTTAAACAACTCATTCAGTAGTTTTTCTTTCAAATGTTTTGCTTCTATTGCTTCGCGCATCTTGCATTTCATTTACAAAAATCAAGAGAATTTCTCTTTTTGTTTTTTTTTTTTTAGAGTCTTGTGGCTTTTTACTGCAACCCAATATTTATTGTCGTGTAAAAGTGCAAAAATATCACTTAAAAAGTTTATTAATAAATTTAAAATGAAACAATAAAACCCAACCCGACACATTGTTTGATGGCAGCATCATAAAAATTCAAGCACATTTACGATTTTGGCTGTTAACATTTCTGACTGCCACATACATTGTGGTAGAAGGAAGAGAAAAAAAGAAAACATGTGAAATCTATTAATTCATCTTCAGTTCGGAAGACAGTTTCGGGTATTAAATGCTCGTGAAACAAATTTTTGAAAATTCTAATAAATAATGTTTTGTTGTTTTATGGTATTGAATTAAATTTTTAAGTTGTTTTTAATACGTTTATGATGTTTTGTGTCCCACAATTTCAAGTATTAAATTATTAACTCTTTGGTCATTAATAAAGGTTTGAATGAATGAGTGAATGAATGGATTTGTTAATTCATTTTGTTAATCACGTACATAAATTCAACACCCACATAATTTCTTAAGAAAATTCCACAAAGCTTTGCCTCTTTCGAACTATTTACACACACACACACACACACATACACAGAAACACACACGTAAAGTGCATTTAAATGTCAAGACCAGCACTTAATTAAATTGTGGTATTTACGGCGTTATTAAAATAATGCCAGGTAGAGCCAAGACGCCAAGTATTTTCCTTAATTAATAGTAAATAATGAATTGCTGGCTTAACACACTTAAACCGCATTTGGTTGAGATTATTATTCCACGCCTACAGCTGCATACATTTTGTGGTGGAAACCATGCCTACTATTTGCAAAATTTTTACAAAAAGTATCAGCAAATTTTTCGTATTATTACGGGAGACGTTTACTGCAGCCAATACGGTCTCATTTGATTCTACAATCAGGAGATCGTGTCCGGTAAATGATTTCTCTGAAGCAACTATGCTAGCAGAGAGTTTCTTCCTCGTTATCCTACCGAAAATGGAATACAACTCACATGTATGGGTCGGTGCTTCAAAGACTATTTTGAAGCTGCTCGACCATGTACAGGAAAGAGCGAAGAAACTCTTTGGATATAGGGTATAGGGTAGCCAACTCTATTGACTAACTTGAGCATTTTCGCAATGTCGGATGTGTTTCGTTGTTCTATCGTTATTATAATGAGAAGTGTTCTAATGAAATAAGGGATTTTGTTTTTCCTAAACCCTGTCATTCACGTGCACAACGCGTTCATCATTAAGGGCGCATTCTTTTGTGGTCGATTTGGATTTTTACAGAAAAAATTCGTTTTTTTGCCGAACAGCTCGGAAGAGGCTACCGTATCACTTTTGGCGTTGAAAATTCAAATCAAATGTCATTAAACACTACTCCCTCTACCGTCTTTCCCAAAATCTTATTTCCTAGTTCCGCCACAATGCCAGGCATGTGTCGGGCCAAGAAAAAAAATAATACCGGTGCATACAGTACATTCCCTATGCAGTGTTCCAAGAAAAAAGAAAAATCTTTCTGTAGCTTGAATTTGAACGGCGCAGGTCCTAACCTCCAGCAAGCTAATATAACCGTGCTAATGGAACTAAAATTTATTTTCATAATAATTTTTAAGACCAAACAAGCAATTGAAAAATGCCTACCAAAAATGGTGATATGGTGCGTTACCTGCTTTCCGGAAAACAATAGTGCAGCTGAGAATTAGGTTGTGCACTGGTAACGTATATGTTTCTAAAATATTTAATAATTGTTTTTCTGTTTAACAAAAACTATATAGTTACTATTGTTTTATTAATTTTCACTCTGATCTGATATAAAAAGAATTAATTCAATACATCTTTTACTTTTGAACATTGAAGACCTACAAGGTGGGCCAAAAGTATTCACCCGGGGCATAAGTAATCGCCCGATGTTCTTTTGCAGTATTTTTTTTTTTCAACAAATTTTGGCACTACTCATGATATGGGCTAAGTAACCGCCGCCAGAGTTGATTACATTCACACATACATGCAGATCGAAAGGTTTTTATTAAATAAAATTACAGCAAAAAGACATCGGGTGATTACTTATGCCACGTGTGAACTAGTGGCATCATCCTGTTGGAACCAGATATCATCCAAGTCCTTACCCTCAATTTCTGGCCACCCGATGTACGTTATCATCTCTCATTGTTGGGCCTGACGACGAGTCGAAGTTGACGGATCTTCTGACACCGTATCGATCTGAGCGAGCATTAACATTTCGTACAGACCCGATTACACCGATTGTGGATAGCTGACTCAATTATTTAGAAAAAAAAAACTATCAAAAATATTTAATAATTTTTTCCTCAATAGCAATTATTCCCCTATACCGTTCACCACATTTCAATTCACATTAAATTACTGACAAAAAAGCAAATAACCACTGACTTTAAACAATAAAACAATTGCAAAGTCTTTAACTGAATAATTTCACTGAAAATAATTAATAACTTAATTGCTTTATTTCTGTGCGAGTTGAAATTAGAGACTGAATAAAATGTTTATAGAAATATTTTCACTTGTGGCGCTAAAACGTTTTAGAATTATTTTATTATATATTTTTTATTAATAAAATATTAAAATACTCATAAAATATTCATAAATGCTTTTGTTTGTTTATTTTCAGGTAAATGTTGCTTAAATGAAATTAATATGTGCAATTTTAAACAAAGTTTTAAAGGTAAATTCATGATTTTAAAAGTGTGTGAACATTTGTTTTGCTACAATATAATTAAAAAAAAAAAGTAAATATACATTTGCAGTGAAATATAATTATGTTAGGAATATGCTCGTATATGCTTTTTAAATCCGTAATGTGAAACGTTTAAATTTCCAATGAATTTACGAATGATTTACCGCTCGTGATAATTCTATCCGCATAAAAATTAAAATGTGAAAATATAAATCTGCGTAAAAAGGATTTGCTATTTTGTATATCAAGAACTTGCTGCACTTTTGGAATAAGGGACAGTGAAAGAGATGACAGGTAGTAAAGGAATAGATAGAGAAAAGCTTCACTATCTTGCAAATATGCTTTTGCTTGTATTTTTTTAAAGCAGTGTTGCAGCGTAAAACAAATGAAATAATAAAATAATTGCTTTTCGATAAAATAATTAAATGAAATTGGATTTCATGTAGAATTGTAAACATTAAAGCAAAGCGAGAAGCAACTTTTCATAGCTCCGTAAAAGTAAGAAAAAATTAGTTTTATTGCCCTGATTAAAGAATTAGATTTACTTAGCAGCATTACCAGCATTAATTTGAAATCAATGACACTTCTATGTAAAAAGCAGTATAACTAGGTCGCTTCCGGAACAATAATTCCAGATTTTTTTTTTCTGGGACCAGAACTCAGGAGATGACTCCTACACAAGCGATGCATTGTGCTGGAACTATAGGTGCTACACTATACCGACGAAGGAGGGCGTTCTGATGTAATTTGTGGATTGCTATCAGCTGAAGCCGGTATTGTTCAGTGACTTCTTTGAAAAGATTTTCTTCACTGGGAATTTTAAGTTGTTCAATGATAAATTTATCTTTTTTTTAATTCAGTAGAGAATAAAGAAAAAAATTTCATATAAGAAAGTTTTATTGTTATGAGAGAAACAAAAGAAAAACAGGCTTCACGAAACCGATTAACAAAATTAAAGAAGAAAAATAAAGTGATTTTTGTACACAGAAAAATAATTGTTAAATTTTTTAATAAATGAAATTAAACCTTTGTTCAGTAAATCTTTTCTTTTTTTTCAATTAAAATTCGGATAAAATTAACGTTTATTTTAATTGACTTTGTTAGTCTCTCAAAACAGTAATATGAACAGACTAGATTCAAAATACCTTAAAAAAGTAAAAAATTATAACATATTAATTGTGCGTAAATACTACGTACAAGCTTAATTTTTATATATGAGAAAATCACCAATTTTTTTTTTTTTTTGATTAATTTATTAATTGGAAGCCGAAAAAATTTTCAATTAGTGTTTTAATTGAATTTTTAAAATTTTTCAATTAATTTCTTATGAAAAAAAACTTGAAATTTTTTTTTAAATAAAACTCATAATTGAATCTACGATTTTCGTAATAGGTTGAAATCCAATTATTATTTTAATTGAATCTTCGTTTTTCTTAATAGAATCTTGATATTATATTTTTCTATGCAGTGCACCAGGCCAAGTTCGGACCAAGTGCACACACAAAACCTTACGGTGTGTTTCTAACATCCTTACAACATTGTTACATTGTTTTCTTGCGTCGTAAAATAATGAAACTTGAAACAGAAGGATCCTTTACGAAGCATAGCCGATGTGTGAGAAATTTCTACCATAAATCTTCTCCAAATATGAGTGTGTAAAAAGTGCATAGTTTAGTACCTTCTCACTCATTAATCAATAGTATAGGGCACTTTTTGAAATTTGGTCTAGATATACATATATCAAGTTGAACAAATTGTATGTCATGAGAAAAATTTGAAAACGGAACATTGTCCCATATGGGAACTATATTCCACTTTATATACATATATGGGGCATTTCAATTATAAGCATCTAAAGAGCTGGAATTTAATTTTCACGTAGGCCTTATACTCAAAACAAAATGCAATTCATCCGTAGCTAAATCAATTCCAAACAGTCTCCATAGTGAGTTAAGTACGGATTTTCTTAACTTAAGTACAGATCACTTGATTAAAATACTGAAGGTCTCTTTCAACAAACATATTTAAACACAATTTATTTTAATTAATGATCTGTATTTAAAGTATGTTTAAAAAAATTTTACTTTCATCAACTGAAATAATGAAACACAAGAAAGTATGGTAACGCTGTGATATTGAATATGATAGCGGAACAGCTGTTCAAAAGCTGTTTTAAAGCTGTTATAAAGGTGTTGCAACATCAATATTTAAATGCAGAGTGCTCACTACTTAACCAGTATTTAAATATTCAATGAGTATATCTAGATGAAAATGAAAAACGACTTTTAAATATGAATTGCTATTTAACTAGAATTGGTGAAATAGGCCCTGATACTTAAGCGCGAAATATTTCCTTTTAGCCAATAATTTTTTTTTTCCAGATTTCAGAATTTTATTTATACACATTTTAAGAAATTCCAGCATTGGTTTTCTCAAGTAATTTAATTTTCGACTTTTTTTTTAAGTACATATAGCTCATTTAGTCAAATGACGTCATAACCAAAAAAATAAAATAATTTTGTAAAAACCGTGTTTAAAGTTTTAAATTTATATACACCTTAATGGAGAAATGAAAAATGTTCGTCTGGTGAGTTTTGTATGAATTTTTTTACACACAATAAAAGTAGATATATAAAATTAGTCCTCGTTTATAACTCCAAAAATGTATTTTTTGATTTATGACGTTGTTTGAGTAAATGAGTGATATGAGTATTATCCGCACTTAAATTTTTCAGTACCCTTGCGATATTAAGTTCAAAAAACTTAAATTTAGTAAAAGGTTTTTCTTTCGGTGTAGTTGAAGAGTATAAGATGTGCCGTTTGTATCTAGGAGGACTAGATTTCCCCTTTATTGAAATGGGGTACTTGCATTATCACTACAGAGGCACTTCAATCCTGAATAGATTCGATTGAGATGTCTCTATCGCCGCCCGCCTACTCCCACAGTAAGAAAACAAAGCGAAAAATTTATGACAGAGCATGGTCTTCGTAAACGGATGTATTACACGTTCAAAACGAAACACTAGTGGGTTGTTATGCGTAAAATTTTCTGATTTAATTTCGTTGTTGCTTTGCAGTGCATGTAAGAAATTTTGAATGAAAGCCGAGGACAATTTAAAACCAAACAGCTAGAAACCCCTTAATTATTATGCAACTGAATTATGATTTAACAACGACAACAAAATACATATTTTAGGGTATTCAATGGATGGAAAAAAGGGTTTCAATTTCTTTTGGGGTGTTCATATTATCACGAGTGCATTGTACCACAAAAATTCTATATCTTCTATTGAATTCTATTGTAATTAACTTTAAAATAAACATTCGCTTACAGTAAATATAGCAGTTTATTAAATTTTTATTAAGAATTTAATTAAGACACAAAATAAACTAATTCTTTAGAAAATATTACATCAACAATTTGTTGTTTTTTCTTTGCTTAAATAACGTATGCATATTTTATTACGCATCAAAAACAAATGCATTTCTATGTCGGCATGTATGCAGTTTGTTCAAATCACAAAAAATGTTATCAGCAAATATTTAATAAAATTTGTTTTTGCCTAATGAAAATTTAAAGAAAATATTCACACACAAAAGAAAATCAAAAAGAAAATAAAAGAAAGGAAAGGAAAAACGAAATGCAAACAAAATACGAAAATTTACCCTAAAAATTTTAAACATTAATTTTGTCACTTGGAATCTTTGACCCACATCCATTAAAATTAAACCTCCACAACAAAAAAAAAACCAAGAATAGAAACCCCCCAAAATAAAAAAGAAGAATAAGTATTTAAAACTGAAACTTTTTGTTATGATTTTACGCATTAGATTTGTTTACTTGGGTTTTTTATTTTCCAAAGGCACTTTATGGATACGTTGGCCAGTGTTGCACAAAAGTAAACACATACCAGTATGTACACTGGAGCCCCGATATGTGTATATTCTTTCTGCGCTGTTTCGATTTGCATTGTTTTTATAAATGTGGTTCAAACCACTTTGCCACGTTTTAATTTCCATTTGCCGACGCAGGAAATTATATGCGTAATTAATTTATCCAGCATATTATAGAAATTAAATACTTCGCTTATCTGTATAAAGATATGATCTTAGCCAAGCACTAATAAAAGAAAGTTAAGACAATCATATCCTTTTTCTGTAGAAGGTAATACACACTAGTCGGCAATAACTGCCTGAGGCTTATTTTCTTTAGCCCATTAACGCCCTTTGTACTATAAATAGTACACTACTTCACTATCATTGATAGTTGCCAAAGGGGTGGTGGCTGGAAAATTTCAAAATTACATAATACAGTGCATTCAGCACTAGTTGCCACACGTAACATGAAGAATAGAAAGATAGCCACAGACTAGGCACCTGCAACAGATCATTCACTTCTATTAACAACAATGAATACAGCATAATACTGTGATGGTATTCACTACACAATACACCCAATAACACAATTGAATCATTTCCATAAAAAACGTGTCGTTCATGCAATCATCATTCACTGCGCAATAAGCCGCACAGCAATAATAATAAACAGCACTACAACAAAATTCATTCATTGATTCACTGCAATCAACTGAGTTCGTATTTTTTTTTTTGCGTTTTCAAAAAACCAAAGACAATTTTGTTAAGTTAAGAGAGCGAGAGCAATATCAGTGATGCCGATTTGTTTTTTTTTTTTTTGTTATACATATGTATTTACTTATGTGTGCGTGTGAGATTTTCTATTTTTTTTTAATTTAAATTTAACCATGTATGTATCATATTTTTAAGCAAATAAAATTAATTTAAAATAGCGGACAAAATCATTGAGGTATTTTATTATCAAAGTGTTAGCGAAGCGGCAACACTGATGACTATGTTAAAGCTGGTAGAAATAAAAATTAAAAAACAGCATCATTCATTCGTTCATTCATTCATTCACGGATATTGTAATTCATTGTTGTCACTCCACATTCAACAAGCAACCATAAACTGAATGCGCAATTGAGTCAACAGTCACAATTCATACAAAGTGCACAATTTTACTGATTTCTACCATTCTTGCAGGTGCCTACCACAGCCACAACTCACAGGATGCTGTTTGATTAAGAAATGTTTAGACATCTTTTAAAATACGCAACTGCTGGAGTGCCAGTAGATTTTTGGAGAGTAGTAGCTTGCTAGCACAGGTTAGCGAAGTACAGAGGCTCAGAAGGCAACACATACGTATGTAGCTGACATAGAGTCGAGGACCAAATGAATCTGCCAATGAATTCAAGCGACAAACAGCTTATTTGGTTTCTTTTTTCAACGAAAAACAGAACTTTATTTGAGGGTGGCGATGACTGAAGTAGTCGGCACGTTGGCTACAGAAACCAACAGCAACATTACGTTTATATTCTTTATCGGCATAAAAGAGACTAACGTCATGTTTTCATCATAAAAACAGCGCGATGATACACAGTGCTGCAAACCGAGTAGCTCGGGAGTTATCTCAGCCTTGTTCTTTCGTAGTGTGCTAACGTTACGAAAAAATTACGTGCAAGAATTTAATATTTATTACCAACGATACGTAAGTTTTACAGTCTCTAAGTGCGCATACTGTGAATTCTTATAAAACATTAAATATGTGTTGCTTTAACACTTGTAAGCATAGCAGCACAATTGATGAGAGCATAGCTAAAATGAATTGGCGTTAGAATGCCGATCACTTCTTTTATATACATGCATGTGAAAAAAAAAATTTACGAACAAATTTACGTACATTATGGTTCTAGGGTTAATACCGCTCGTTGATTTCAGAAGCACAGCAACACTACTGTAAACAACAAACGGCAAAAGTAAATTTCTAAGTATCAATGAAGCTTTCATCTGTTTGTCCTTTCACCATCTGTAATCTCTTTCATTATCCCTTTCCTATAGAAGGTAAAACCTACTAGTTTTCACTCTCATTAAAAAGAAATCAGTGCATTTTTATATAAAAAACAAATTATTCAATGTGCGTCTCTTTTGAACGATCCCTATTAACGACGCAACTCGGGGCTCTAGTGTGCATATACATAAATATATTTATCCCCTGCAAACAAAAATTATGCACAACAATAAAAACACTATTTGAAATATATTCATGGCATTTATTACTTCTTTTTTTTCGTTTTCGTTTTCTTTTTTTTTTTTTTGTTTTTTTCTTTCTCTTAGTTTAAGCTCGTATTATGCATATCTCTGTGCGCACATTTAAATATT
Source organism: Dexiosoma caninum (assembly GCA_963924685.1). Lineage (NCBI taxonomy): Eukaryota > Metazoa > Arthropoda > Insecta > Diptera > Tachinidae > Dexiosoma > Dexiosoma caninum. The sequence continues at coordinate 79,104,897 of OZ004727.1, read as the reverse complement.
TTAACATTCAAGCCCGTAGTTAAATTCATGAATTCAAATTGCTGTACGTGTGTATGTCTGTTGTTGGCATGACAAAAGAATTTAATTCGATTTGTCTATTTATTGATTTGACATCAATATTGAAAATAAATTTTGTGTACAAAGAAAACAGAAAAATGCAAAAACATTCTGAAAAGGAAACTAAAACAGGCAAACACAAATATTGCATACACGTGCATATGTATATATGTATGTATGTATGTATGTATATATGTATGTATGTATGTGTTTATTTTTTAAAAACAATAAACAAATTCTATTTTAATATTCCATAGTTTGTGATATTTTTCTATAGGCATAAAATTAAATTAAATTTCAATTGAAAAGTTATTTGTTTATTTTTTTTTACAAATAAATAACGATGTAATAGAGCAGGGCCGCACCTGCGTTAAGCATTAATAAAAAAAAAATCATCCAATAGCTTTTCAAAAGGTCTTTATGAATAGCAATTGCAAATAAGCCATATTATTGTTCGTCTTCTTATGATATTTGAAATACTTTTTGTCTTCTTTCTGCCTTCTTATAGCAATTAAAAAGTACTTTATTATTTGTTCTGCCTGCCAAGAATACAATCATAAGAAGACCACAAGAAAAATATAAATACGGTTTGTACAATTCTCAAGAGGACTAACAGAAATAAAAAAATACGTTTCTACGTTTATTTCGAGATTTAGAAAATTACAAACTGTTTTAATTGTGACAAGAAATCTGAAAAATGAAAATCCTTTTTAATTGCCCAATTCAAGAGGATTGAAAAGTGAAAGTCATTTGTAAAGATCCTAAGAAAACCGAAATAATTTAAAATGTTTTTTCTGCATTTTGCTCCTTCGCAAAAAAAAACATTTTATAATTTTTGATGTTTTGTTATTCATTTGAAATTAAAGCGCGGCGAAATAAGGCCCCAGAAAATAAGAGCCCTAATTACAAAATGGAAGAAAACGCCAAAGTCAGCAGAGAACAGCAGAAGACCCTGCAGAGGTCTCTCTTGTCACTTTTGACGAGAGAGGATTCAAATCAAATATCTAAAAAAAACTACTCCCTATATCGCCCCTCCCCAAACCTCATTTTCTAGTTGCAGCACATTGCATTGCAGGCAGGATCATCCCTGATTGCCGCTCCAAGATAAAAAACAATCACAAGCTTTTTGGAATCTTCTTATTTATTATTATTCTTCTTTTTTTTTCCAATGAAGGGAAAGCGTTTCGCAACAATTGATGAGATAGAGTCAAAATCGAAGAACGAGCCGATGGCCATACAGAAAAGCGCATTTCAGTAGTGCTTCGAGGATTGGAAGAAGCGCTGGCATAAGTGCCGTATTTCTGAGGGGGATTACTTTGAAGCGGGCAAAATGGATATTGATGAATAAATAAATACTTTTCAAAAGAATTCAAAACTCACATTTTCTTTTGAACAGACCTCGTACTTCGCCAATTTTTTTTGCAAATTATCATTTGTTGTGCGGATGTAAGATATACCAACTATCAATCAGACGGCATATTGTGCGGTCCTATTTAGAGCTCAGCATATCAAAACGGCATTAAACGTCTTCTACAGGGTGGGCCAAAAGTAATCACCCGGGGCATAAGTAATCACCCGATGTTCTTTTGCTGTATTTGTAGTTTTCTTTAACAATCCCCATTAGATGTCGACGATAATGAATTAATAAATAGTAAAAATAAATTCATTTTTGCTTTTAGTGTCTTCTGGGGCGTTAAAGGGTTATGTTATTTTCTATAAATAATAATAATTTTTATTTCAATATTTCGCTACTGCTTTCGGTAGCTTCTTCAGGAAAATTGGTTTTTGTGTATAAAGAAAAATATGTATTTGTAAAAAATTCCCAATAATAATAGAAAGAAAAACATTTTGTCAATGAAAAAATTCAAACATATTCTATAAATGCAAAATAAAAATATTAAATTTACGACTGCATTTAAAATTATATTGGAACGTAAAAATTAAATTGTCTAAATTTTGGTCAGCTGAACAATCGTAGTGAGAATGGTACCCACCAGCTAATAGACTAGCGTTCTACATTCAAAAGTAATTAAGATAATTATTTCTAAAATATGGTTTTTAAATTTATATAAATCTAACCACAGCGATTTAACTTGCCACATGGGAATATTTTTCTTAAATATTATATTTTGGTAACTGCCAGTGAATAGAATTTAGAATTTTATAGTTAATTATATTTACCTTAAATCTGTAATATGTATTGTATTGCATTCATATGGAAATAAATATGCAGTGTTACAGGCATAAAATTTAATTAGCTGATTGTAAATAATGCGGAAAGTATTATAAAGCGAAGATACACAAAATGCAGCTATAAAGTGAGCGCAATTTATTCTTGTGGTTATTTAATGATTTAAATATTAAAATAATATATACATATATTTAACATTGTATGTGAAAATAATTATTTTTATATGTAAAGCGTGTATAAAAATGCATAGCAAACTCAGGTGTAGGACGCAAAGGACGTCAATGCTGAATGTGGACACTCTCGTATAGTAGAATCTTTACAAATGTAATTGTAATTGATCCAACAGTTTATATTTTTCTTGTGCAATTAAATAAAAAAATTTTAATTGTTTTCGTTTGCCCCAAAAATACAAATCATTAATAAAAATTCCTTTGAATTACTTAAATAAATACGTTCAAGATAATTTTTTACAAGGTAAAATCGCCTCAATACGCTCTAAAAAATGTCTTGTTACTGTGAAAATCAGTCGTTGTCGTTGTCAGCATACTAACAGTGAAGTCGCAGAAACCTGAATGTGAACGAATTTATTTACATTAAGAACTCTTCAAGGAGAACAATGTCCATTGAGAGGAATTGAGTTGTATTATTAATTTGATTTTATGTCAGTCATGTTTATAAACGAAGAAAGACGATAACTAGCTCTGTTGGTGTGACAGCTACCCAACACACATAACGTCTAACATTTGAAACATTATGCTGCATTATAAATATTTTCTTGTGCAATATTTTAGACTTTCAAACAAATAAATATATTTTTTTTTTTAAAAAGACATTAAAACATTATCACATCCTTATATTATATTGTAATTGTGAAAAAAATGGTTTTTGAAAGTACTTAAACTTTGTGTGAAAAGGAACATAGTGCAGAATAGTGTAAACAACGAGAAATTCAATCACTAGTAGTTCGAAGCTGGGAGCAAAATATCTGTATAAAACATTTGTTTCGTTTTTTGTTCTTAATAGTATTGCTTTGCGATAAAATTCGTTCAGCGTTAGCTGTTAATATTGGTATTGGAAAAACAGTATAAACTTTTTTTTTTACAAGGAAAAGCTTCAGAAGCATCGTAACGATTTGCATTCCATATTTAATTTCAAAAACTATCCAATATTTTTTCATCCACTAAATTATATTCGTTGTCCATTTGTTGAATGTTCGAGAGAATGAAAATTGAGAAGAATTTCGCTGTTTGCTAAATACTTTTATTTACAGGTTTTGTTAATTAACCTCTTAATAGTCTAATGCCCATCTTCGTAGTCTGTAGAACCTGCAGTGCAACAGAAAAGTGCAAAAGCTGTTGCGATAATAAGTATTCAGGACAACCGAGCGTGTACTGTATAACAAAAAAATTTTTAAATTTTTCCATAACTGATTGAAAATTTTTTTGTCGTGTTAAAGTTCACAGTTAATTTATCACAATATTGTGAAGAATTTACATTTTTGATTAGACTAAGGGAAAAAAGAACAATTAATCTCCAACACCAATGGAGTAGAATACGTATATTCTATGCCACTACACACATTTTTTAACATCTTTTTTTTTTGATTTGATTTCACAGAAGTTAAATGTGGGAGTAAACAGTGCGCTTTTTTCTCAATTTTTCACTTTCAAAAACATGAACAAATTTTAAAACGTGAACAGCCGTGGTTTATGTTTTCCAACTTCACTGTTTTTCTAATCAAGAAGTAGACCACAAACAAATATATCAAAAAAAATTTGACAAAGTGACAAAAAGCGGCAAAAAACTCAACTGATCTGTCGAGACTACCTGGTGTGAATTTGCCCTGAATTTTATTTTACACTCTCTTAATGACGGAGCAAAGCTCAACGTAATTTAGCGCCTAGCTTTTACGCTGAAATAAGTAACCTAAATTAGAGCGTTAACGTTCCCCCAGAAACAGTAATGAGTAAACAACTTTGATTAATAAAAAACTTTGAATATAAATAAGAAATAGATATAAATAATCGTAGCTAAATAGACCTGAAAACAACTAAATTTTTATTATTTTTCAACATTAAAATTTTTTTTTGCAGCCAACTCCACTTCTTTACAAGGGTGGCGATGGCACGATGGATGGTAGTCTGTTTGCACGTTGACTACAAAACCAAAAACAGACCTGGGTTCAACTCCAGTTTCAGACTAAAAATATAAAAAACATTTCGCATTTTTCTGATGTGCACTAGTGTGTGTCTTTGTGTGTCAGTTGTTGTCGGAAGGTTTCAGTGGCGAAGGCATAGTCACTGGTCACTGAACAATAACGGCTTCAGCTGACAGCAATCCACAATTACATCAGAACGTCCTCCTTCGTCGGTATTGTGTAGCTCCGGCGAAGTTAAATAATAATAAAAAAAAATTGCTGCCAAACCGAAGCTTCAGCACTGCTACGAGTATAAACAAAGAACGTGCAAAAGCAGAGCTGTATAATAATTAATTTAGCTTCACTTCCTGTCGTTTCTCCTACTATCCCTTTCCTATAGTTCCAGCACAATTCTTCGCTTTTGTAGGAGTCATCTCCTGAGTGCTGGTCCCAGATAAAAAAAAAACTCAAAATTGGATTTTGAAATTGCAAAACGTTGGCGCCACGGTATTTCGGTTGGTTTCATACATTTTGTATTTTGTATGAGAAATTTTGACAGCCAGACAACACTTTGCATCGTAATTTAGATGGGTGTTTTTAGGAATTTTTAGTTATTAACGTAAACGAATTCACTCCACAGCTGCTGTTGATAGCTCACCTGAGCTACTAGTTTCCTCCGCCTTATTAATGGTCGTTATGTCAAAACTTGTCAGCTATTTTTTAAAAGTTGCCATTGGTGTAGAATTAACACCAGCTGTAAAGTGAATTCGGCATGGTATTGCATTGCAAATTTCTAAGTTAATTTTTTTTATTTATTTATTTTCTATTATTTTATATTACTACCAAATTGCACAGCAGTTTTACAAGGCTCCATGGCAATAAGTTTCAAAAGTTCCAATACATATAAAAGCAATTAAATGAAAATTCTTAATGATATCAACAATATAATAAATACCTATGAATATGTATAAAATATGGCCTACATAATGCGCTGAAAATTTATATATGACAAGTAATAAGATGACATACGTTGTCTGTTGTATAAAATAATTTCTTACCTTAAAGTTCCTTGAAATATTTAAATAAACTTTTCACCACCCTGTTATTTGTTGATACTGAAACCACCCACAACTTTTTTATTAGTTTAAAATCCAAACCTGCTGTTATCTTCCCATCTATATAAATCACACCTCATGATCCAGGCCCTCTTAATGTTTCTCAACGGTGTTTTTTAAACACACGACAAGAAGGTGATATTTGAGTCGTAAATACATACACGTACTACACGCATATTGTAAATATTTATGGATACCTACCTGCCTTAACTGGGTACACATAACTCTGGATGAGTTTATTTGTATTTTCATGCAACATAAGGCAAAGCAAATATTATTATTGCAACATTTGCTTTTGTTTTTGTAACACGTGCTGCCTACTTTTCGGGCGGCAAACAACATGTAAAAGGAAGCTTTGATATTTCTTCTCAACTGTAAACATGTTTTAGCAAGCGCTCAAGAAAAATGTATGAAGGCCTTAAAGCAAGACTATTTAATTCTGTTTTCTTTTTCACTTTTTAGCACAGCTGAAGTGTTGAGTCATTAAAATTTTATGAAATTTAGATAAATTTTTTAATTAAATTTTCAAAAGCCAAATTCGCCAAGCGTTAACCCTAGAATGGTAAACATATTTTTTTGCTCTTTAATGGTAATCTTCGCCTGTGAGGCGACTTTTATAAAACCCCACATTTTACCCTTAAAAAAACAAAAATTTGTTAAAACAAAAACAAAAACGTTTTTCTTACATAAAAATAAACAAAAAACAATTCATTTTTTAAATATCTTAAATATATTATTGGCAACATTTATAGATCACATTTTACAAAAAAAATTAAAAAAATAAAAATCCGTTTGGGATCAAAAAATAAACTTCAGTATCTTGTAGACCTTATATCTAATTAACATATTAAAAAGTAATATAAATCTTAAAACTTAAAAAAAATTGTGCAAGACAAAATAAAGTTTGTGGTTTTTCCACCAACTTTTTTACATCACATTGCCAACAATTTGGTGATCTGTGCTCTAAGCAATAAGATTTCTAGCATTTTCCGCAGAAATATACGCTCATACGCTTCAATTTTGGAGGACAGAAATCGCACATTGATCTTTTGTCCTTTTTTATACTTGGTACGTCTGTATCATCATCAGTATTATCACCAACAAAAAAATTACCTTTATTGGTAAACTTCGCCTCAGGGGCGGCACACCTATCTACATATATATAAGCAACGCAACGCAGCAAAACAAAACACGTCTGTGCCCAAGCTCGTACAACACTCAACTGAGTTGGCACGAGCGCACGCTTTAATACGAGTGAACGAGCAGGAAATATTACAAAAAAAAAAAAAATTCTTCGCCTCACAGGCGGTGTTTATCATTCTAGGGTTAAAGAATGTTAAAACGTGCTATACAATATGAACTTGTACCATAATAACAAAATATACATACGGCCGACTCGTGATAATTTGAAACTCGTTAATCGTTTGAAAAAATTCAAAAAGAGTCGGTCCTCAGAAAAACTCATAAAAAATTGCCATTTTTTTTTATCTTGGACCATCACTCGGGAGTGACCCCTACACATGCGATGCATTGTGCTAGAAATATAGGAAAGGGATAGTGAGAGAAATGACATGATGTGAAGCTTCAGCACCTTGCAACTCTGCTTTTGCACGATATTTTTTTATAGCAGTGTTGCAGTGCCTCTGGTGTCAAGGAGCAGTATTAAATTTTGAAGAATTTTTGTAGTTGTCATTTTTAGTAGTTATTTTACTTAGCTGTTCCTGCACTACACTAACAATGACTTCAATAAAAGGAAGTGTCTGCTATTTTTACTACCAAATAATTAACCCAAAACTCCGTAGAAATAATTGAACTTTCCTTTGTTTTTTATAGTTCAACTGTGGAATAAATAATTAAATTAAATAGAAGCATGAGAATATTTTTTTTTGTTATTAATTTTATCTTTTGTAGACATCCAACGAAAATATTTCAAAAAGAAAAGAAATTTCACAAATTTATATAAATATTCCCATAAACTATTTGAGAATAACTAATAGTTTACTATACTACAAACAAACCTCAAGTTGCGTAAAAGCAACTGATTTAAACCTTCAAAAATTGTTGCTCTTTTATTTTATTAATCTTGCTATACGAAGTAATTATAATTTAAACAAGGACATTTCTGAAAGTAAACGAAAATCCGTATTAATATCGATCCTTTGGTGCAATACCGACGTAATTCAAAAAATCGTGTACTGAGAAAAAAGCATTTGAAGTTTTGAGACAGCCATCTAATTGATAGTATTTTCGTTTACTAAAGTTATTTTTTTACAAGTTTTTAAATAAAGAAGCATGCTTTGTAATGTTTTCTGTTTGTAAATTTCTTGTCATAAAGGAAATATTTCACTATTGCAAATAAATATTGTGTGTTGGAAATAGCTGGAGGCAATAAAGATATTTGTAGCTGTAGAATCTGAACAGTTAGAGATAGAACCATAATCTTTTTTCCTTTAGATATATGTATATAATTCCCCAAAGATGATTTCTGCATACCCAGCTCAAAAAATTCAAATTTTGAGTTACTGTGCTATTGCAGCAAAGGCACGATATGTACTTAGTTCGTTAAATTAATGTCATAATCAGTTAAGAATAAAATTGCTTACAATTTTAAATGTTTATTAATTTAAAAATTACTCAACGGTTACTGTAATAAATTTGTGGGTGTATATGCATCTGTAAAAAAATGTAAAAGCATAACTGCAATATATCGTCATATAATTTTCATAATATTTTCATAAAATCCCTAACTTTAATTGAATAAATTTTACAGAAGCAGCAAAACACTTTCCGACTAACTGTTATGCTGGCACTTAGGTGCTTTAGAAGTTTGTTGATAACAACGTCATTTCTATTTCGAGGCGTGCTAAGCTTGGCAGGAACATGTATTTTGATACTGTCCATCATAATCAATCAAAAAGTCTATTTTTAAATTTTTTGTAACTTTGTAACATTTTTGAAATCATTTGACAATATGTAAACACTTTTGATATGAAAGTTTAAATAAAAACTATTTATTATTGTAAGAGAAAAGAAATTTTCGAATAGGAAAAAAATGAACTGAATTTAATCTATTTGTCATGATGCCGCAGCAGATTTATGGCTGCCGACATTTCCGAAGCCGCAACAAAATTTTACTTTTAAAAACAAAACAAAAAAACACAGTAAAAATTTAAATCATCTCTAAAACGTTTGTAAATAAAAACGTAGGTATACGGACAAAAAGACTTAAAAGAAAAATACCAGCTAGGCCTGAAGTACCAAGGCCTTTTCTCTTTATTAATGTTAAATATTCAACCAACCATACACAATGATTGGTAAGCAAGTCCTGTTCGTTGTAACTTTATTCACTGCTGTTTCTACTCGCTGGTAATTTTATAAACTTGCTTTTTCAGTTGGTGTAGTCAATAGTTGTACGTAGTATGCCTGTCTGTGTAGTTGCTATTGCTATTGTGCAAAAAGGATATGAAGCGTTAAACGATTTTGTTGTTTGGTTGTGTTTTTTTCTCGCTTGTTTTGCATAAATATTCCATTAAAAGGAATAATTTTGTGCTTTTTAAACTCATTGACAAAACAAAACATATCCAAACATACACCTGTGCTAAATGTATGTATGTATGTATGTATGTGTATTTCTTGTACATACGAGTATACATATGTATGTATGTTACTGTGCTGTTTCCTTTCGATAGTGTTTTTGACAGGTAAAAAAATGTCAATATTATTTTATGACAGCTGACATTTTTGCATTTTTTCATCTTTTTATTTACAGAATATTTAAAAGCATAATTTTTGTTTTATTATATAAAAATTCTATGTCAAGATGTTATTTGAAATTAAAGGAAAAATCAAACGTTGCTGTGAACGGGAAATAGAAATATTTCGTGAAATATTCATAATAAAATATTCTCATACTCGTATTTATGGCATTTCATTAAAAAAGAAAAATATTAACAAGTCGCATTAAACGATACTTTTATCCCTTCAACAAACTGCAAAACGTAATTGTAACGTAAACGTTTGGTTTTATTTAAGCTGCTCGTATTATCACTTGAAACAACCAAGCCAAATGTACTTATATCGTTACCTTAATATAGAAAGGCTTTTCTGACGATGCAAGAGCAGGAAAAAAGTGCATACAAATTTAAATTTTTCTACTCGCAATTATACAATTTATACTTTTTACTAAGAGCAGCACACATATTTCGCAATTCTTTAAACTTTGTTTGCAGGCGATTTAAAAAAAAAATTTACATTACGCTTAAAATTTTTTATTATTAATTGATACACAAACGTCTTTAGTAGCAAAAATATATATAAAAAAAAAAACAGTTCATTTAATAATAATAATTTAAACATATAATGGGCACTTTTTAAATCGCATTTTTCAATGGCTGGTATATGGAGATGTTTTAAAAAAAATCAAATAAAAAACTCTGTTCGAAATAAAACAAAAGTGCTCTGTTTAATAGATCTTAGACATACATCACAGCAAGATATTGATTCAACCAGTGATAACAGTGCTGGTGACTCACTAAGAAATTCAATAAATACTCTCCCCATAGTAAAAATAGAGCAAAATAGGCAATGGAGATGTAAGCACGATGTCATAATGCAGTGTTGTTGCACTTCATACATTTTGTTTTGAGGCATATCATGAAGAGAATTGTGTTCCATAACTTGCACACCATTTCTCTGGAAAACAAAAAATTTGCAAAAAAAATTTTACTTCAGACTCGTGTATTCTGTTGCAAATTATCTACCGTTTTATAAAGTTATTCGCAGAAGAAGCTCTGGGAAAAAAATCAGATAAGGCACTTTTTTTTTAAGGCTCTAAGCAATTGTTAGCGATGTACACGATTTTTGTTTTCAATAAGAGGGCGGTGATGGCTGAAGTAGTCTACACGTTGTCTACAAAACCAAAAAGGCATGGGTTAGAGCCCACTTTCAGCCTAAGTCATAAAAACATTTCACAGTTTTTCCAATGTGCAGTAGTGTGTCTTTATGTCAATTGTTGTCGAAAGGTTTCAATGGCGAAGGTATAGTCACTGGTCACTGAACAGTAACGGCTTCAGCTGTATCCAATCCACAGGCATATCACAGTACCCTACTTCATCGTTATTGTGCAGCACCAGCGAAGTAAAACAATTCCTAAACATGACTACTAAAACACGTCTTCATACATATCCTTGACATCAGAGGTGATGCAGCACTGCTATAAACAAAAAACGTGCAGAAGCAGAGTTATAAGCTACTGAAACCTCACCTCCTGTCATCTCTCTCACTAGCCCTTTCCTCTAATTCCAGCAGAGTATAATCGCATGTGAGAGCTGGTCAAAAAAAAAAAAATAAATTTCAACAATCTATTTTTTTAAGCTTTAAGGTTTTTTCTCTTTTTATTTATTCTCTCTTTTTATTTATTATTTTTATATTTATTTTCGATATTTCGTTAACCTTCGGTTAACATAACAAAAAAAAAAAAAAAAAGAAAAAAAAAAAAAAAAAAAAAATTTTTAAATAAAAAACTTCCTGAAGATGTTAACCGAAGGTTAACGAAATATCGAAAATAAATATAAAAATAATAAATAAAAAGAGAGAATAAATAAAAAGAGAAAAAACCTTAAAGCTTAAATAAATAGATTGTTAAAATAATTAAAAAGGTTAAAAAAAAGTATTAAGAAAAATAAATTTCATTCCAGAAAAATATACCTTTCAATATACGTTCGTATGTATATACGTTCCATAAAAATGCCGTGCTGTGCATTAAAACATGTTTATTTGTAAATTCTTATTGCAAAATTATGTGTTTTTTGACACTTCCTTCTTCATTTTGTAAGAAAGCTATTTCTTTTTGCTGGAAAGAGCTAAATTCATTTCTGTATTTATATTTCTTTCTAAGCACTTCTACAGTTCTCTTTTAGATTTTGTGCATCATCTTTCCTTTAAAGGATCTTCATTTAATAAATATTTTTTTCTTTTAATTAATTCTTTATTTACAATCTATTCATTTAAGAATAATAAGCAAATTTGATTTATTAACATTTTTACGTTGAACTACATTAAGGACAACTAAATATTAATAAATATGATTGTAATAAGTCGAGTTACTTTTTATAGTTTATAGAGTAAAGTATTTATCTTTCGTAGTCCGAGTTGTAGTTACCCAGCAAAAATCACTTGCAATTGCGCTTTTATATAGCATGTTTTTTGTTTGCGATGAGCCCCGCCTAGGAGCATTACCTTCTGCATCCAAAAGCACAAGAATGCATTTCTTTAAGCATTTATACTGCTTCAAACAGTGTATTATTCACTTACTTTAGTGCATTTCGGTAGCATTTTTGTAAGCATTTATTCCTAAATATGCAATGTATTGCTTCGGACAGCTTTTAGTGCTTCTAATTTCAATAATGTTTTGCTGGGTAGCTGATATCCTGAATTTCGGCTCCAATCAATAATTCGTGCACATTTTCTGTCAACGTCAAAACAATTTCCTCCTATAGATTATGTGTAAATTATACATGGACACCGTATTATGCGAAGCGTTTTACGAGTGAATCCGTGTAGTACAATTGACGTCTTCAATATACGAAAATGATTCGTCACTCTTTAAACGTGTTATAGCGAATCTGTATTGTACATGTACCGTGTTATGCGAGGTTTACCTGTACACAACTACCACAATTGAATTATTTAGCCATTTATTGAGAATGTTTTTTTATAAGAGCCCAACCACAAATTAGTTTCAAAGTTCAAAGCAAAGCAAACAAATCAAGTGAAAATTTTTGGAGGTGGAAAAAATTTTAACTTTTTTTGCGAAACTTTTTAAAATTAATTTTTTTTTCATTAGCTCTATTCTTGGACTGTCAGGAAGGAATATTGAAAAGAAGGGTCTCTCAAGAATTTAAGAAAAGAAAGAAAAAAAAAGAATTGGTTTTTGTCAATGTGATTTACAACTGTCTTTGATGTACTTTGTTTCTTAGTAATTATCACATGTAATTTCACTGCCTCTAAGTTCTCGAACTTAGGCCTATTTACAATTAAAAGGATTTAAATTAATTGGATAAAAGAACATCTTTTCCTTGTTTTTCTTATTTTACTGGAAAACAACTTCGTTGTCTATTATTCGTTTATCTTTGATCAAGTTATCCAAAAGCATACAATTTTTTTCTATTATTAGTTTTTTTAACCAGCTCTTCCTTTGTGACTTCAATAAAAGGCTAATAAAATAATTGACCTTAAAGCGCTAATAAAAGCAATTATTTAAAGACTTGCTGTCTCTTTTTATTATCTCCAGCCTAATAAAGAAATACCGAAAATTAATAATACTAAATCCTTAAAAACATTTAATTAAATTTCTTCTTGTAGCAACAAAAAAATGTAAAAAACGTAACGAATAAACGAGGTAAATTCTTTTTTTTTAGGCTAATGTTAGCTTTGCCATGACGATACGCTGCAAAGCATCCTTTTTTTTTGGTTGCCCTAAAAAGGGAAAGAACAAAAAACAGCTTTTGCTGTGTTTACATTATTGCTAAACCTTTGCAACAAATTGACCATTTTATGAAGAGTCAGGACAAAAGGGTTCAAACGAGATTAGAAAAAATTAATAATAATGCGAAGGCTTTTATGTTGTTGCGCCATTGATTACGGCTTTTGGTAGTCATTTAACAAATAATAATAAAATAAAATTTTTATAATGCCTTAAATAACAAGTACATACACACACACACACACACACACACACACACACACACACACACACACACATAAATACACACATAATTTCTTTTTTTATTGGCCAACATTTGGGGGCTATTTTAATGGATAAAAAAATGTTATGAAAGGAAAGGAAAATATTTTAATTTATTTCTTAATAAATTCTTGAAAAATCGACATGACATGTACGAGTATTTTAGGGCTAATGGTTCTGTTTTATTTCTTTGTTTATTTATTTATTTTTTTTTTTTTTTTAGTTATCAACATAAAATATATTTACAGCCTTTTTATAGCAGTTCTTTGAAGCATCCATCTAATTATTGCATATTAATAAATACATTTTCTGCCATATAAGCCATATAAATATTCCTGTAATTCAATAAATTCATATAGAAAAGTTATTACTGTACAGGTGCATACACCTTTTTCACTGTGTATCTTTTTATAGCTTTTTTTTTCTTTGCTATAAATTTTTATATTTTTTTTTCTTTTCATTCTCTTTACGAATAATAAATTTTAATAAATTTAATTTGTTGTATTTTTACGTGCCCGAATATGGTACCATCGTATTGCCAAGCATATGTTGCTGTTAAGTAACACATGCGTATACATATGAGCATATCGTCAGCGAGAAAGCGAAAGAACGTGGCAACTAAGAAATAATTTATGTTGTAGGGGGATCAGACCGGTTTTCCAATCAGGCTTTGAACCGATTTTTTTCATCGTTATGGCTGTCGCGGTTTGTTTGGTTTAAATGTTAATTTCTCGCATGTTCGGTTTTTTCTCAATGACGAATTTCGCATTTTTTCCGATTTTTTTATCTCAACCAAACTTTTTTATTGTGAATTTTCTTTCCCATCTTTACATTTTATAAAATTCTTTTTGTGAAAATAAAAGCAAAAAAGAAAACTTCAAAACGCTTAAGCATGACACACATTCGACACAGCAGGCTACAGCGACTACAAATGTAGTTGGCTGCATTCGTTGCCGTGTAGTCGCTGACTAAAATATTTTGAATACAGCAACTGCACCATGCTTTTTTTTCCAAATTCTTGTAAGATTGATGTCGCACAGCATACAAAATTTTGTTGTTGCGCTGTTCTTCTATTAGAACTTATGCATTTTACCTGAAATATACATATTTATACTGTTTAAAATGCAAAAATAAAAATAAAGTTCATACCAATTACAATAAACAAACAAAAAACAATCATTTGAAAAATATGAACAGCTGTTTATAGTAGAAAAAGTGATCCCACTTAGAACTATATATAGTAAATAAAGCGCCAATAAACTCATTGCAACAAAAATTACTATTAAATAAAAAATGGCAATTGCAAATTCTTCATTAAATCTATACATCATATCAAAGAAACTTGCCCTGATTTGTTTAGTAACACAAAGCACATTTGTACTTTTATATGAAAATTTCAGAGGCATATATCGCGGAAAATCTGAGTCTTTCCAAATTATTTTACTAAATTTTTTTTTAATTTTTTAATTTTTTATCGCGTACGGAAAGTTTGTTCCATTTGCAATTGCTCTCATATTTTTAGCTGTTATTTTAGTCACCTTTCTTTTCATATTTTCAGCACTGCTGTTGTTTTGTAGCCAATATAAATTTTAAAGAAAGTTTAATTTGACTACAACGACACAATCATCATGGACATCAACGTGCAGCCGTGTTGCCTTGTTGTCGTCTAAATAATCGTTCTCATATAAACGTGTGCAGTTTTTTTTAATATCTTGAAGTCGGTCGCTTGCTGTGCCGAATGTGTTTTATGATTCAATTCAAAACATTTTGAAGTTGATCTTTACCGATAAATATTTTTCTTTATACAGAGAGTGTATATGGCGTAATTTTTTTTATAAACGAAATACATAATGCTCAAATTTGCCCCGTGATCAGCGTTGCCATTTCTCAAGTTTTTGCTTATTTTAAAAGTTTTTTGAAATGCCAAAAAGTTTTTAAGTTTTTAGCTTCAAAAATAAGTTTTTTTGAAATTCATTAAAATGTTCAAGTTTTGTTTATTAATTTACAGTATATATTACGAAAATATTATTTGATGTTGACATGTAATGTAAAGTGCCATGTAAATAATATTATTAAAGTTTTTTATGCCTGTTTTTTTTCTAATAAAGTTTTATTTTTCAAAAAAGCAAGGAAAAATATTTAAAGAGAAACGGTATGGATAATGGAATATTTTTAGCTTTTGGTGTTATTAGTTTTTAAGCAGCAGTACAAGTGGAGAACATACCTGGGAATAGGCGACAGACGCATCGGAGGGTTCAAAAAAAGATAAAAAAAAATGGGGATCTGCTGAAAAATCGTGGGAAAATAAGTTTGTTGTTAAAATTTTTGTTGTTTATCTTATTTTGAATAAAAATGAAATCAAAATATATATTTGTGTGCTTTTTTTCCTTATTTTGCCACTTTTGAGGAAAAAAGGTTTTTTGTTGAAAAATTTATTTTTTTTAACAATCTATTTTTTTAAGCTTTAAGGTTTTTTCTCTTTTTATTTATTATTTTTATATTTATTTTCGATATTTCGTTAACCTTAGGTTAACATCTTCAGGAAAAAAAACTTCCTGAAAAAAAAAAACTTCCTGAAGATGTTAACGAAATATCGAAAATAAATATAAAAATAATAAATAAAAAGAGAGAATAAATAAAAAGAGAAAAAACCTTAAAGCTTAAAAAAATAGATTGTTAAAATAATAAAAAAGGTTAAAAAAAAAGTATTAAGAAAAATTAATTTTTTTTTTTAAAAAAAAGTTGTTCTTAAAAAATATATGGTAACGCTGCCTTTGATACACTGTCAATACGTTTCTCATTACATAAACACATACATACATACAGGGTGGCACAAAAGGAGCTATATGCTTTAATTGGTTTAGAACTTTTTTATTTATGCGATTGTTATCATTTTTTTTTTAAATACAGTATATTAATGGGGAATTTTTTGCAATTAGCTTTGAAAAATTATATTTCTGCTTCGCACTTACGTGCTCTTTTTAGCATATTTTTTTTTATCCGGCACCAGCACTTGGGAGATGACTCCTACACATGCGAAGCATTGTGCTGGAACTATAGGAAAGGGATAGTAGGAGAAACGACAGGAGGTGAAGTTTAATTAATTATTTTGCAGCTCTGCTTTTGCACGTTCTTTGTTTATACTCGTAGCAGTGCTGAAGCCTTGCGACAACAACTGACACACAAAGACACACACAAATGCACATCAGAAAAATGCGAGATGTTTATTTTTAATTTAAAATTTTAGTCTGAAACTGGGGTTGAACCCAGGTCTGTTTTTGGATTTGAAGTCAACGTGCAGACTACCATCCATCGTGCCATCGTGTAATGGGGTAATGGCCATGATTTCATTTCGAATGCTTCATAATTAATTCCCCAAGTCTTCTTCACAATTAGCTGAAAAAAAACAAAGAAAAAATAATAATTATAAAAGTTATAAAGAATTCAAACCATATAGCTCTTTTTGTGCGACCCTCTACATACATACATACATACATACATACATACACACAGCAATCCATAAAAAAAACATATCGTCAACAAGAAGAGTGGCTTTAAAGTAGGACAATTGAGAATGGTATAAATAACAGTTGCCCAGTCTGAACACAGAATTGAGCAGACTTTTGGGCCTTAAAAGCCATTTTGTTAATATTGCGTTTATTCAGGAGAAATTAGTTTTTGATATAAGAAATTTCGACTCCATTCTTCAAAAGTTCTTAATTATGTAAGTAAATAATTCAAATTTATCTGCTGAAATTTATTTTTGCAGCAAAAATATTTAATTTTTTAAGTTTTCCACGAAAAGTGACCAGCCATTTGTCGTTCAGTTAGCGATACACAATACCGTTAAGAGAAGCATAAAATTTAATTGAATTTCATAGTCAGGTAGTTGTGACTTTCACATAATTCATGAATATCTTTGCTGCCTTAAACTGATAGTCCAGTTCCGTTAACAAATTAATATTGGCCATTTTCAAAGTGATGAGCATAATAAATTGTTGTTTTTGAGTTAAATTGTTTTCCTTTTGTTTTTTGTTGTTTTTTTTTTATTTATTTATATGTTACGTGGTTCTTTAAGAGTGTTGAGCATATTGGGCTAAACAAGTTTTATTGCGCTGAGGAAGTGAATTTATTTCCTTAATAAAATGACATTAATTTATGTAAAAGCAAAAGAAAAAAATTATGTAATTAAAAATATAAATTATTAAACGAACTTTAACGGATGAGTTGGAAGAAAAAAAGAAAAATTGTGTAATTAAGCGAATTCTTGACAATGGAATAATATAAGGGTTTTCATGAAAACGCTTAAAATTTTCATTTGCTCAATTATGCATATTTGCGAGTATTGTAACATGAAGTCGCCTTCTAAATTTGCCAGAAATGCACTAAAATGTATTGGAATTAAGGCAACTGAAAATAATGAAGGCTCGATCTGCATTACCATTTTCAGTAAACGTCAATATAAAAATAAATTCAATAAAATACGAACAATTGAAATTTTTGTCTAAAAATTGAAATTTGCTTTTGCTTTTGATTATTAGCAGAAGTTGCTATTTATTGATAATTTAATACTAGAATTTTTGTTAGAGGAAAGAAAGTGAGGACATGCTGTTTTACTAAATGCACAATTGAGCTGCACAAGTTTACGAGTCAAAATTTGAACAGGTTGCGAGGGTTTCATGAAGACCTCTAATGTGTTATGGAAATTGTATATACTTTCCTTGCGAATAACCGTGTCAAAAAATTTTATTATTTATCATTAAATCTCATATTAATATTCTCTTTAAATTATTTTATTTTAAAAGTCTCCTTGCGCTCCCCTTATTTATTATTACTTAAACAATTTACAGTGCTTGCTACGTTATTAATGCAGGTACATATTTTCTTCTTGTTATTCTTAACAATAAATCAATTATTCTAAGGTAATAAATTTAAAGTGCTAGAAGGGTAAATATTACAAAAGCTTATTATTCTTCTTGAAGGTAATGAAATAAAATCTATTTTTATGGAGGTGCAAACAATAATTCTTATTGCAAACCTTTTTCCAAAGGTCACAACTTTTATAAAATAAACTGCTTATAAAGAAATCGTAGCATGGGTTATATATTTTATTGTTTTATAAACATTATAATATTTCTATTCTCTAGTTAATCTTGACCCTTTTGGATTTTTTTTAAGCATCCACCATTGGCATTTAAAACATTAAATAAATATTGTTTTATAAACATTTTGTTTTTACTCAGTGTTATATTTATTTCTTTCCCCGCCGTAAATCGTACGTGTAATTTCTAAAGTGAAAACAAAGTGTTGTTAATATCATTGCTTTTTCGCCCTGGTCATCTCGCACCGTTTACCTTAAAGTGTACTTCATATGCATGTGTACATGCTGTTGCTGTAACTATTCCTAGTCAACAGTTAGTGCAGTTGTTATGGTGATAGTCTTTTGCTGGTAGGGTATAATAGAATTTCATAAAAGTGAAGGAGGAAATCTCATAAACACGTAAACAGTTAACTAGATCCCTTAAATAACCTAATGGATAAAAGCATTGAAAGAAATAATAAAAAAAAGCCAGCGATAAAAAATATGACCACACCATATATTACGAAAAACTTAAATGGCTTAAAATATTATCCTTTTATACACTTAAAATATTTTACCTTTAAGAAATATTATAAACAATTGAACTGAATCTTTGCTTTAAACATACGAGTACGCTAGTTGAGAAAATGCTAAGGACATCTCTATTCAAGACGTATTTAATTTCCTATTTAACTTAATTGAAGAAGCAAATAGAAGAATGTAACAACAAATTCACAAGCATCATTGTCAAACTAAAAAAAAAAAAAATGTCGTTAAATAAAAGTTGTAAATTTTATGTGCAATCTTTCTCAGTGTAGTCAGAGTCCAGCATAAAACAATAATTTCAACTGCAAAACAATAACGAAAATATATTAGTCTTGCTGGCAACAATAGACGGGACATGTAATTTTTAACTCCAAAGTAATAGATGCTGCAGAAAGCAATGGAAACAGTAGCCAGCCAGGGTTAATGTTAAAGATAGTTTTAAGAACCACAAATCTTGCATGTTTATGAGCTTATGTAGGTGTGTATATGTGTATGCATGTGATAATAAATTTACTTTTTATTGCTTTCTTTTGCTCTGGCTTCACTCTCTTACAGCACAAACAAAACAACAATTAATAAAACAGGTCAGGGATTCTCGTTGTTATTGTTGTTATTGTTGTTGCTGTTGTGTAGATATTAATTTTTGAAAGAGGTGGTTGCATGAAAAGTTTTGATTTTGTATTCCCTTCTCTTTATTTTTAATGTAATTATTTTGAGTGCGTTGGTGGAATGAGGAAAGATTAAAGCACAGAAGCAGTGATGTTAATCACGTGTTTTACACATTGCTGTACTGGCTTGTAAAACATTAGTATACTACGAATTATTCTGAAAGATGTTGAAACCTACAGTACTGTATGTTCCGAGCAAAAAAAGAAAAAGGTGAAAGCGTGCACTAGGAATTGGTATTTTCAAGACATCTTAAGCACTCGATAGTTTAGTGCCTGAGAATATTCATCTGGAAGTGCTGGTTCGATTCCAGCCTAGACGCTGTATGTTTCTTGTGGTATCATAATGGGCCTAAAGTCTTGCCGAAGTGGGGCGTTCTCCTTCGGGAAGGGTGCGCCACCTAACCCAACATAACCTAAGCACTTCGTTATCAGAAGTCATTTTTACTGCCAACTCTAGTGTTCACAACATTATCACTTTTGCACTCATGGAAAACGCAGTCAAGCGTGCCGATTAATTCATATGAAAATCTGTGCCATTGTAATTTAATTTTTATACTTTGCGTTGTATTCATTACGAGCTGTTTTGTTAAAAAGAAACAGATGCAAAAACGGAACCAAATCATAGAAACTGCACTTTTTAGAATGCTTCGTAGTTTGTTAAGTGATAAAGCTTCAAGTGTCACTAAAACTTGACTGGCAGCTTATTTAATTTTTTATAAGAAAACAGAGTGGCCCAAAAGGAGCGAAACTGTTTGTTTATAAGGAAATAACTTTATTATTATAATTTTTTTGTTTCCAGTATTTTGTAAAGAAGACTTGATGAATTTAAAATGAAACAGAACACAATTGTAGAACGTGTGCCAAAATCGTTGAACTTTATTTCAGAAGAAAATCATGATTTTATTCCAAATTTAATTATGAGCGACGAAGCCCATTTTCAATTGAATGGGTTCGTTAATAGGCAAAAAGGGCTGCCGAAAATCGAATAGTAATTCAATAGTAATTCGTCAGAAAGTCTAATTGGCCCATATTTTTTATTTGAAAATGAACACGGTGTTGCCGTTTTCATTACTGGTCTTAGATATCGGACAATGTTGGAATATTGTTTAAGGCCAGCCGTGGAAAACGATCCGCAAATATGGTTCCAACTTCGCACACTGCGAGGGACACAATGGCTCTTTGAACGCAAACCCCTTCTGTAATTTTGGGCCACCCTGTAGAACTAACATATTTTTAGCTAAAATACTATTTCAACATACAGAGGACCTGAAATTACAACAAAACACACATCAGTATGTCACTGTACGATTAACTTCACTGCGTAGTAGTGAACGAGAGACAATAAGAAAGTGAAAGTTCTCTTTTTGTAACAAAACAAGTTAAAAGTGTGTTTTTTTTTTGTTTTCACTTGTTTTTGAGGTAAAAATAATTTGCAATGCTTTGTTACCGAATTACACAAACATACTTCCATACATACGTATAAATTTGCATTCTTATATACTTCTTTCATTTTGAGTTTAAAGATTTTTTTTCCCTCTATTCCTTTTTGGGTATTTAATAAAAGTTTTAGTTGGTGGTTTGTGGTTGGGGAATCTATAAAAAAAAAATGGTGGCGATAAATAAATTGCGCCGTTTGTCATGGTTACCAGATTCAAGTATTGTTTCGCCATTTTAATAATTTTCAATAAATTTATAATTAATTAATTAAGCTTTAGAGTGATGTTAATTTATTTGACAAATCTTTTAGCAATTTTATGTGAAATATTTTCTCACTACATTATGTTACATCTTTAGTTAAATGTAATTCTTTTAAATAGTTTTTTTATTGTGGTTTTATGTTGTTTGTTTTACTTTTTAATTGTTTATTAAATAAAACAATTACGTCATATATATTTAGACAAAACAAAAATTTTAATATGGTTGGAAATGAAATAAAATTTTGATATTTTATGAATAAATTCTCAAAGGAAGAACAATCCGTAAAATCTATAGATTAATTTTTTTTTAAATAAATTGCTAATTGAGAGCACTGTAGAAATGTAAACCTCGGCTGTCAAAATTATTTACACAAATATTATATGTCTCAAAATTATTTACAAATTAAATGAAAAGCTGTTGAAAATGCTTCAATCGTTGAAAATCACGTCAATTGTTTAGCAAATATTTGTCGCTAAAATACAAATATCAATACAAGAGCACATACAAAAACGTTCAAATGGTAAAAATAATGGAAATTCCTGTCGAAATGCCAATTGAGATTGTAACAAAATTTAAAGTGGGCGTATTCGCATCAGTATTCAAAAAAAAAGTATACAGTCTACAATTTAGTGAAAAAGAAAGATACGTGCAGAAATCTTAAAAATAGAGTAGAGTGGTAGAAAATATGTGACCAACAAAATGGAAAATCATTCGGTATTAAAAGTGCTTGCTGAAAATCCAGTCGCAAGTTTAATTAAAGACGGAAGAAATCATAGGAAAACACTTGAGTGAATCTACCATTCGGAGAAGGTTAAATGCTTATGATATGAATGAAGACCTATGTCGTGAGAAAAATAATAGATATATCTCTAAAAAAAAAACAAAATAAAACGTCTACAGTTTGCTAAAGAGGTATATATTTAGATGGTTGGAGTGGAGTTTTGGCAGAACATATTATGGACTGATGAATTCTCTTTTCAATATGAAGGATCATTTGAAAAAACGCATATAAGCATAAAGCAGTGCAACTACTTATGCCCAAATTCACAGTCATTACTTAGCTAATAGCAATAGTTTAACCAATAATATTTAATTCACAGCTTTTTGTTTACCATCAGTTAAACCGCCAAATGTCATTGGTTAACCAATAGTTAGACAACAGCTGATTGGTAAATTATTATTAGTATTTTTATTTTGATATCATCTACCATAATATAATACTATCAGTTTTTTTTTTGTTTTTTAAGATATTTTGGTTTTCCCGAACCAATTTCAGCAGCAATTCACTATCCTGCATGGTAAAGTTCGATGAGCAGGCGCTTGTTTTATCCATTTTTTTTTTTTTTTTTTTTTTTTTTTTTATCTAGGACCAGCACTCAGGAGATGACTCCTACACATGCGAAGCATTGTGCTGGGAACTATAGGAAAGGGATAGTAGGAGAAACGACAGGAGGTGAAGCTTAATTAATTCTTTTGAAGCTCTGCTTTCGCACGTTCTTTTGTAAGAAATAATATACATAACAAATCCAATCAAAAACCATATGCTGCAGCAGTGCTGCCAGAATTGAAAATGAAAAGATTGTTAGGGTTACCATTCCTTGGTTACACTGAGAATGTTAGTTATGTGAATATGAAGTATTAGTTAAACAATATTTATCATTTTAGTTTACTAATAGTTAACTAAGGACTGTGAATTTGGGCCTTAATCGTAACGTTTTGGGGAGGCATCTCATATTACGGACTTGGAGACCTGGCAACAATAAAAGATATTCTGAACCAGTCAGGATACTTTGACATTTTGAATGATCATGTTTTTTACCACTGCACAGAGGCTATTTCCTAAGGAAAATTGGATTTTGAAGCATAATAATGCTCCATGCCATAAAGCATGGCTACTAACAACGTTTCTGTATAAGGTTGGACAAGCTGTTCTTCCCGATCTAACATAATAAAAAATGTATGGGCATCTACAAGAGAGCAAAGAATCTTACAGTAAGACCGAAAACGACAACAAACTATTGATGAAATTCAACATCTTTAGAACGGACAACAAATCGAGTTTTTACGTAATTTAATAGCATCCACTCCCGCATGTACGAGGAAAGTATTCTATGTAGCTATTGACCAAAATAATGTGTATTTTTTTTAGTTTTTTTTTTAACTTTTAGTTTAGCTTCAGTAATGTGTAAATATTTTTGAAAGCAAATAAATTTGTGTAAATAATTTTTTCCTTTGAAAATTTATTCGTAAAAAAAACAAAATATTCTTCCATTTCGAACAATACTAAAATTTTTGTTTTTCGTAAATATATGTATAT
Source organism: Dexiosoma caninum (assembly GCA_963924685.1). NCBI lineage: Eukaryota > Metazoa > Arthropoda > Insecta > Diptera > Tachinidae > Dexiosoma > Dexiosoma caninum. The sequence goes on along the minus strand of OZ004727.1, from coordinate 79,081,344 downwards.
GACTATAGCTGTATCTCAATTGATATTTTGAATTAATGTAGTTTTTATATAAGTAAAAAACCAATAAAGTTAATTAATTTAATTTATTTTTTAAATATTATTTTGCAATGGCGCTAATGGCGAGTAGTCTGCGTGTTGGCTCTGCAACCAGAAATACCCAGATTCGATTCCCAGCCAGGTCAAATCAGAAAAAAGTTTTTTCTGAGTTTTCTGTACTACAGCACTCTCCTTCTTCGGTATTTGAGCAATAAAACGTCGGCGAAGTAAAATAATAAATAAAATGGCTCCATTAGCTTAAAAATAATGCGACAAAAAAAAAAACATCAGAGACGCCGCAACTTTGCTTTATAAATAACACGCAACTGCAGAGTTGTGCAAGAATTAAGCTCTATCTTCCCAACACTTTCACCACCTGTCTATTCTCTACTCCATCCCTCTCTTTAGTTCCAGTGCAATGCATTGCATATGTAGCGGATACCCTCTGAGCACTGGTCCAAGATAAAAAAAAAATATATTTTATGGTTATTGGGATTATATATTTTCGAATTGTTTACACTGTATGACTTTATTTTAAATGTGTATCTGCTTTAAGATCTGCACACAACACCAAAAGTTTTAAATGTTTTCTATAAAATATGGAATATTTCTTTTTTGTAAAATGCCTCTTTAAAATTTTGTCTATTTTGCCCAGAATGCTGCTTGTCACGGTGAAGTTGTAATAACAAATAGCAACTCTCAAGTGTGTAATTAAGTGCACTGGAATTATTTAGTATAACACAAACAGTAATTTTAATGTTCCACCATTATTTAATATTAAAGAAAACGGCTGAAGTCCTTATTAATTTTTCATACTGATTCCATGGCTTACAGCTTAACTACCAACAATTATTATTTCAGCATGATAAAAATAGCTTTAATATTTCTTTAAATATTACAAATCTTGAAAGATGTTGAAACATTTTTGTTCATAATATTTCTTTTCAAAAAATATCTACATATTTTTTCACTAAAATAAAGAAATTTATAAATTTTGATAAAAGTAATTTTGATTTTGTCAACAAGTTCTTAACTGAAAAAGAAAGAGATTGCTATAGAAATTACCACTGATTTAAAAACTTTTAGTAGATCTTGCTTTTAAAAACATAAAAATTGTAATATGTAGTTAGAAAATATAAAATGCGATTTATTTTTTATACATCAAAAAAAAAAAAAAACCATAAAAATAAACGAAATAACTTCGTATTCACAAGCACACATGAAAATAATTTGCATTGTAGCAAACTTTTGCTGGATCATTCTTTATTTTTTTGTTTCTAGATAAAAAACTTCTTAACTAACTTTTGACAAACTAATTGCTAATGAGATTTAAAGTCGAAGCAAAAACTCTTTTCGGAAAAATGGAAAAATAAACTTTGAGAATAAAAAAGACGTTACTGTCAAGTTTGCACACAAACGTTCAAGCAGCACACATCCACATGCTGAACCAAATTATAATTAGTAGCAAAACATACATTCAACAAAGAAAACAGAAAGTTATGTACTCGTATTCTTTTAAAATGCCATTAACACACATCTACTTTTTTGCAAGGATACATGTACATATTAATCGTCACCTAAAATGCAAAAGGGCCTATCATCACTTTAAAAGAATTTACAGGAAAGAGTAGAAACTTAATAAAATGTAAAGTGTTGTGTTTACAAATATGACTTTTACTCAATTTCATCCAAATGAAAAGAAGAGTTTATTTTTCTAAACAAAAAATAAGTGAAATATTTTAGAAAAGTACGGCATACCTAACATTTTTGACACATTTTTAAATTGTGAAAAACAATCATTTGTTGTTAATAAAGTCGTTATTTTTAAAAATAGAAAATTTAAAATTTGTGAAGACGTGTGTGTTGATGCGTTGTACCAATATCCATTGAGGTCTGCACGTTGCCTACAATGCCAAAACAGACCTGGTTTCAACTTCAGTTTCAGACTAAAATTATAAAGAAAAATAAAACATCTCGCATTTTTCTGAAGTGCATTAGTGTGGCTTTGTGTGTCAGTTGTTGTCGGAAGGTTTCAGTGGCGAAGGCATAGTCACTGGTCACTGAACCACTATCCAATCCACAATCACATCAGAACGCCCTCCTTCGTTGGTATTGTGTAGCACCGGCGAAGTAAAATAATAATGAAAATGGCTACTAAAAACCGAAGCTTCAGCACTGCTATAAACAAAGAACGTGCAAAAGCAGAGCTGTAAAATAATTAATTAAGCTGCATCTCCTGTCGTTTCTGTAACTATCCCTTTCCTATAGTTCCAGCATAATGCATCGCATGTGTAGGGGTCATCTCCTGAGTGCTGGTCCCATATAAAAAAAAAAAAACTCAATTTTGAGTGTTTTGTCTGTTACACCCTTTTACATTTAAGGTGACGATATGCATAAGTACATATATATATATAAATGTATACATCAACTAGAGACCTGTACAAATGTGTTTCAAATGCCAATCAATAGAAATATGTGTGTGTGAATCAAAAGTTGAAACAAAAACAAAAGTAAAACCATCCAATAATACCACCACCCATAGTTTTCTATTAAGTGTGAGACGTTTCACGACGAAACTGAAAAATTATACCCAAAAGTGCACATCATGCATTTTACACTATAATCACATCATGACATATCAGAAGGAAGTATTGCCCGGCGTAAAATAAGTCAGTATCAATACTAGTGACAAAGTCAATAGTGAATCAGTACAGTTTCACTATTGACATTTCCTATACGGTTCCTCTAAAACAAATACACTCGTGCAAGTCTTTAATACAACTACTGACGTTGTAGGTACGTACATAATAAGCAACAATTTGTCTCAAGAAAGCATGAGTTTGAATAACAATTATCCAAGCAGATGAAAAACAACACACACAATTCCAACAACCAACAAATAATAGAGAGAAAACTAATTTAAACAACATTTTTCTTCATGTGCAAAAGTATAGTATGGCATAGACTGAAAAAATTTCAACATACATACATACATACATACATACACATGTAAATAGAATGTGTGAGCATATACAGATATGTACATACGAGTATAGTAACTCGTAATTAAGACCTCAAACAAGAAAATTTTGGATTTGAATGAGCGATGATTTAAGCACAATTTTAGCAGTAACAATTCGTATTGTAACATTTTAACTAATTAAAGAATTTGTAAAGGATATTTTCTATATGCAGAGCGCTACAATGCAAGGAAATATTGATAGCAAAATCGTTACAATTCATGTGCGTGCAATGCATGGCTAATGAAAGGACGAATGTTACAATACAACCGAAGGCGATTAATATATTCAGACTTTTGCCAATAAGAAAATATTTTTTAGTATTTTCTTTGGATCAATGAATATACGGAAATTTAGAAACTCCGCAGTAATCTAGATAAGTGTATGGAAGAATGTGCTGAGCCATCCTTATATTCTATACCCATAAAACTCATAAGGATCCTTTCTATATCTGCTGTCAGTGTAACAGGATCTAGTATGTTTTACAAGGAAGTATTCTTATATGCTGCTCTTCAAGTTGCATAATTTCTCTGCCATTCTGCTGACTTTAAAAGAATTATATAGGGCAGTCTTTGGCTGATGACATATAAGTGGACCTTATTGTAAATAAAAAATAAATTGGGAAGGTAATGATGCATCGCCTTGAACCTCCCTGGGTTTGAAGATGACAGAAGAGGCTGAGATTTGACTTGTACTTTTTTACAGTCATTTGCTGTTTAAAGGCAGATCATATCTAGTCTGGCTCCACGGAGAACTGGATACGGGTTTAATGTCTGATGTACCGCCATCGGCCTCCACTTTAGCTAAGAGAACCAGGGCTTCGCGGCTATCCTACCGTCTTAAAAGCATGCTGACTGATGGAAGCCGGAGTTCCAGCTCGGAGGATACTTTGTGTCCAATGTTTAAAAGGAGGCCTTGATGTAAGGGTGACAGCAAGGTGTATAACATGTGCAAGTACAGGATACTTGTATGTAACCAGTTGCCTTCCTTGCGCCCTGGGGGCAGTGGTGAATGTTACAAGTTCATTCGGTGTTAAGGCCAGCGCGATGTTAGACGCTATGAGCAAGTACCCATGTTAATCTTGAACACGATCTGTATATAAATATGTATGTATGTATACTACATACAAGAAGAACAATAAAATATATCACTTAAAACTTATAATATAAATTATACTATATTAAATCTAATGGTTGTAAACGCGTTTAAATGAAATGTTTAAAAATTTCAACACAGCTGTTCCCATTACTTTTGAAGTTGACATTTCATCATTAAATAAAAGACTAATTTGTTTATCTAAAAAGCACACGTGCATAATAGGCTCCTCATCATTTTCCTACCACGGGTCCCGTTTTTTCAGGGCTTTATTTCGTTTTCAATACAAAGACCAGTTTTAGTTTTTTTTTTTATTGCAATTGGCGGTTTTTTCTAAATGGCCGGTCATACATAATTATTTTGATGGGGCATGTTCAATCAATTCTACGTGTTTAACTACATGTTTAAAAATAAAACATGACAATTTGAAAAGTCTAGCGAAGCCGTAAAACATATCAAAATTTATTTGTTTAGCAGTTAAACACGATAATTGTGAACATAGTAATATTACCACATACACACGTGTTTTCTCGCAGGAGAAAGTGAAGAGGCAAAAAATTTTTAATTGCTATAGCCAACATTTGGCGAATCTCAGTTTGCTTTTTGAAAACGCATTGAAAACTTTCGTGGTGTGTGTTAACGGCAAACCCAAGAAATCACTTTCAATTAACAGTTCTTAGTGATTTGACATTTCTTTTTATACTTTTTAATCTTAAAAAGTTGACAAGGTTAAATTTATGGATAGACGTCATTACTTGCATGCAATGTGGTATTCAGCGGCAGTTTTACCGTTTAAACAAATTTATTGCAAAACATGTATAGCCAAAGATGAAAATAGCACCAAAATATAAAATATTTGCTTAAGGCCGTTTTACACTACAATACTTTGTTTTAAGACATATCAAAAACTCAAATATTACGTACATACAAATGAATACAATACGTTATGAAAACGATATACAATACGTAAATAGATTTCACATTCCACAAGACTTCACCGTTTGTAGAAATTTTTCTAAACGATAAGTCTTTTCAGTTTATCAGGGTTGTAATATTACAAAAGCAATTAAAGCAAATAACAAAATTAAAAAACTATTTAAAATTAGAATCATATAAATATAAAATTAAAAAAACTAATTCAAATCTGAAGCGGTTTTTTTCTTTCCAATCATACTGTTTCATTTGAAGTGTTATAGTGTGAAAGCAAAATGCGATATTATTTTAGATTTTTTACAAACGCAGCAAATCTCATTAGATTTGTTTCTAACCCCCTTAGAAACACTTAGGCATGTAGTCTATCCAAATAAAGTCGCCTTACTAAAGTATCGAATTTAATTAAAGCCGCAGTTAGAAGTGGCCTTGTTTGCGCCTTTGGTGTTACACATCTTTATGTTGTGAATATGTGCTCCTCATCCCGTTCGCCACCAACTCATGAAATTGTTTTCCTTTATTTTATAAAATTATTAATTAGTTTCTTTCAGAAATATTTATAGCATTTTACTTCTTCCTTATTTGTCAGCTGTTTCTGACGGCAGGTTGTCAAGAGTCAAGTTTGATTTTGTGGTAAATTCTCTACTTCCTTTACTTTTTCACTTTTCACTTTATATTGATTGCAAATAATTTGTTTTTTCTATTAATAATTTCGATTTCAATTTATTATTCTTTATTGTTCTAGATTAAAGCGTGCTTAAAGTTACAAATGTTAAGAATTTTCCTCACTTATCATTTAGTCTAAATGCACCACAACTACATCAATAACGATGTGTATTTATGTGTCAATGAGTAGGAAAACCTAAAGCGTTTTCATAAGAATTTTTGGTAACAAAAGAAGCTAATGAAATTGTACTGAGCACAAATACGTAATCAAATGTATTCAATATTTATGTATGACAACAATAGACACATATTTCAAACAAATCGAGTAATTTAAGAACTTTACTAATGACTGTAATTGAGAACGTGTTAGTTTAATAAATTATCAAAGATACAAGTGAATACAAAAATAAATTAACAGTTAGCACGCCCACAAATTTGCACAAGCATGTGCATATGTATAATTATATCAACACATATATACATACTTGATATATCCCAGCTAACATTTTCAATCGTAGAGGCGTCTTCTGGGAATCTCATGAAGACGGTTCAGGCACATCAATTTTGAGCTTTTAGGAGAGACGCAAAAGAAGAATGGTAGGGTGGACAGACCATACCAATCAATTTTATTATTTTTATTTTATTTTTTTCGTTCTGCAAAAATGTACAGCAAGCGAAACTTGAACGCAAATTTATATTTCATATTTCACAAAAACTGATGGGGTAAAAATGCCCTTCGTATAAACTGCATTGCACCAAAACTATTTGAAAAGGCATAGTGTAGAGGTGTTGAAATGGTAGCACGGAATAGGAGTTAATTCTTACACAACTCTGCAGTTGCTCGTTTTTTATGAAAATGTAAAGCAGAGTTGCTACTTTTCTGATGTCATGTTGCCACATTAAAATTTAAGCTAACGGAGAGCGCCATTTATTATTTTACTTCGTCTACGTTGAAATGCCTTCAAAAAGAGCGCCGTTAGGATAAACACAGTCGAAAATTTTTTGCCCAAACGCGGTATGGAACCCACGATCTTCTGGTCTATGCGGTAACTGCTTCATGTTATTTCATTAATATTTTAAGAATCTTTAGAATTAGAGATTTTTACTTGAACAACAATTATTACAAATAAATCAATGCATATTTAGTTGTGTTTGAGTTCATTGTTAATTTATTACAATAATATGGGAATTACAGTCGAACTTCTCTATAACGAAATCTTCTCCATAACAAATAAAATTCGAGAACACAACATTTTTGTGTGAGTATTTTCATACATTTTGATCTCCCTATAACGAACTTCCCTATAGAGAAGTTCTCTCTATAACGTACAATTTTTTAAGACCTAAATAGAATTTTTCACACTAAGTAAGCTCTCTATTGCGAAGTTTTTAGCAATCGATTTTTTGCATCAATTTAGTCACATATGTATGTATTAATAAAAAAAAAATAAATGCGTTCATGTAAAAACAATTTTTTTTGTCTTAATAAATATATTTTCTACATAAAAAAATGTAGTCAAAATTTTCTGCAGTTTCTCTATAACGAATTTTCTCTATAACGTAGAAATTTTACGGTCCCCAACTGCTACGTTATAGAGAAGTTCGACTGTACTGTTGCTTATAATAAAAAAAAATGTACAAGTAATCTCCGACACTGGTTGAGTATATACACGCATATAAATATATACCGCCAAAGTTTTTAGAAATTAATGCGAGAAATTCCCAATATTATCCATGGATGCCGAATAAAATAGATGATATTGATGACTTCAACACAACTCATTATTCATTCATTATTGTATTTCAGGAATCAATATAAATATCATATTTTCTAGAAGTCGTTAGAAAGTTCTGCAAATTATGTGCCTTGAAAAGCTTAAAAAAAATTAATATTGAACTCAAATTACGAAAAAAAAAAAAAAATTTCTAGTTTGTCTAAACAGTTATGAGCTGGTACATCTTCCATTGAACATATAAAATTTATGCTGGGAACAACAAATTTTTCGTTACGAACTTTCGTCACCAGAAATAAAATATATTTGTGCATACGAGTCGAAAATAATACAACACCGCTACGAACCAAATTCCTCATGCGTGACGAACCCTGCGATAGATTTGTTTCTATTTCATACGCTGATGATGTTAATAGTTGATTTTTGAATGTTTTTTGTTCATGTTTAATTTTTTCAAACAAATTTTTTGATACGGTAACACTATCAGCTGGTATATGAAAACTAAATTTTAATAATAAATTAAATAATATGGATTCAAGTGAATTATTAAGTGAAAAAATTAAAAAAAAATATGAATGCCGCCTATACAATCTGACATCGAAAGATTAGAAAAATATTTAAACAGAGATTATGGCATTTTTAATTTGTTCGTCGTAATTGTTCGCCATATTAAGAATTTGTCCAATGTCCGAATTGAGCTTTACTTAAGTTATGCTCATGCATACCTCCTGTAAAAAAAAATCAGCATTATATCTGAAGTTGATTTGAAATTATACACAGAAGTATAAATAACTGCAACATTTCTTCTAATTTTGGAGTTTTTCCCAAAAATTAATGGTGCAAGTTTTCTTCAAATTAATTTCGAGTGCGAAAACATGTGAAAAAAGATGCAGTGAAGGCCGAATCTTGTGAAATATCTGTACATCCCTGAACCATACGAGGAACATTGAATAAAATTGGTCTTCACGCAAAAAGCCGCTTATACCGCCGCTTACTTTTTGCAAGGGTGTATTTGAATAAGGAAGGACATGTATTTTTAGAAACGAGTTATATTTACCGATGAATCCATATTTAACATATATGGCACTATTCGAAATCAAGACGTATGGCCCACATCCAAATCTGCCTTATTATTGGATTTTGAAATATGCATATAAAGAATTTTGGGGGTTTCCAGAGTTTTCTCCATGAACATTTTGAAAACTTGAATGGGATATTGCAAAGTTTATTATTTATTTATTATATCAAGCTTAATAAATATATTTCAAAAAATATAATAAAAAAGGTCAATTAATAATATAATTAAAATTATTTATTATTTTTTTATATGACTGAATACGTTGCAAAGAAATGGCAATATGAATTTGATTTTTGTATATACATAGTGTAACCTCGGTTAACGCAACCAGTTCCAAAATAAAATTAAATTTATTTAATTAAAATAAAGAATAAAAACAAAAAAAAAACCCAAAAATATATTTAGAGTAAATAACAAATAAACATTTTATGTCAATTCGTACTGATGGTTGTTATCAAGTTGAAGATTCATATTTCTAACGAAAAAAGAATGCAATTTTCGGTTGCATTTTTGTAGACGACATTTTTTTTATTTATAAAAAATTAAATTTTAAAAAGAAAACTTAACTTTTTTTGCAAAGTTTCGTTAATTGGGTTTTTGTTTTTTGAAAAGTTGCGTTAACAGAGTCACCAATGTTAAGAATTTCCGTGTTGATCGAACCGAGGTTACACTATATTTATTACTTGTCAATTTATTGAATTTTTCTTTTTAATATTTCTTTTGAAATTAGAATTCTCATTTACTTTCTTAGCTTTTGTGAAATGGGAATTATTTTATGCCACATTTTGCGGAGAAGTTATAAAAAAAATAAATACTAATTCACATACAAATATTGCTTTATACGATAACTAGACAAGCAATTCTATTTAATAAGGATAATCATTGTTCTTTGGTGTCTGTATGGCAGTTTGTGTGTATACTTATCTAAATTATATTTAACACGACCTTTGTCTCCTCAATATCCTCAATAAGTGCGTTTGTATTGTTGTTTTGTTATTGCCGTTGGTGGCCTAACGATGCTTTTTTCCGTTGGCGTCAAAGTAACGAATGTGGTCGATATAGCAACATATTACACGAGCTCTTTTACATACATACATAAATGGATATAAATGAATTGAGCTTATACATATGTTTTCAATCCATTCGCACTACAAAACATATCCATACACACATATACACTTAAGGATTTATATGAATTTATTGTTTATTGTTCATATTCATTTTTATACGCGTATACTGATCTCCGTGCATATACGTACTTATGTACATGTGTGTGTATGTACATATATTATTGTGCACGTGTGTGTATTAACATTGTATTTATTTCAAGCGATAAATAACTATTTGCACTTAAAGCATTATAGATATCTGTTGTATATATTTTCCAAAATTTATTGTTGATAGATACTTGTGCAAACGGAAGTGATTTGTACTCCTATGTACATACGAGTATTCTATCAAATACGAGGTCAGTTTAAGAACATTTTATTTGGGCAACAAAGATTAAACAGAAAAAATGTTGAAATGAAAATGTAAAAAAAAAATATTTTTTCTAATGTTGTCGGTGTTCATTTAAATAATAATCTTTAAAAGCAATAATAATAATCCCAAATAGCCGAGGGGGTTTGAGTTCAGAAAGTCGTTGTCTCCCTGGCAGTGTGTAGCTCCATTCTGTTGGAACCATACTTGGGGATGGTTTTCCACAGCTGGCTATAAAACATATTCCAACATTGTCCCATATCTAACACCAGTGATGGAAACGGCGATACCGTGTTCATTTTCAAATAAAAAAATATGGACCAATTATCCTTTTTGACGAAACACCGCACCAAACGGTACACTTAAGTGGGTGTAATTCTCGCTGTCGAACTATTAATGGATCTTCCGAAGCCCTTTTTGCCTATTAACAACAAACCCATTCAAATGGAAATGGGCTTCGTCTTTCATAATTAAATTATGAATAAAATCATGATTTTCTTCTGAAATAAAGTTCAACTGACTATTTTGGTGCGTTGTTCAATTGTGTACTGTTCCATTTTAAAATCCCCAAGTCATTTAAAATCCCCAAAATACGGAAAACACAAAAAAGAAATTAATAAAAAAGTTACAAGCAATTCATACACCTTCGCTCTTTCTGGGCCAACCTGTATATACTAGTGTAGCGATATGCTTATATTAAACTTTTATAAATAAAAGGCTTTAAAGGCTTTTTTAGTTCACCCTCGCATACACATGCCACATTCTGTATTTGCAGCAGCAATAACAATGGTTGCTATAATAATATTATTTGTTATTTTTATCTTAAAAGAAATTATGTCAACAATTTGCTAAAAGAGTACAATTTATGTTATTGAAGTTTATTTAATTTTTCTTCAAAGAATAAATGCAATTTATGGTAAACAAAAAATTATTAATTTAAATTCCTATATTAGCTGGCTTCAATATAAACAATAGATGCAAATATAATTATAATAAAGAAAATTAATACATATTGAAATCAAAAATTTTCAGAATTCTAAAATAATAATGCTGACTGGCCAATTATCGTCGTTTGACTAAAGTCTTTAGGGTACTTAACTTTTGCTGCATTGTTAAAATGTCACAGAACAGCTCAAATATATGGCAACAGGAACATGTACCAGGTGCAAAGAGTTCAACTATATAAAGCTAAATATGGGGTTATACATATCGTGGTTTCAAAATCGCCGCACAGTAGGGCCAAAATCACGTTTTTAGCGGATTAATTCAACTGCAATATAGAGGCTCACTAAATTTGATGTGAGTGGCTCTCAAAAAAACGAGAAAGTTAAAACCAAATCTTGAAAGTTTTGCTGAAAGGGTGCAGGTACCCCCCTACCAAGCCATTATTATATTTCCTATATCTGCAAACTACAATAGTGAAGCTCACTAAATATTATGTGAGTAGCTCTTAAAACAAATGCAAAGTTTCTACGAAATCTTGTTGGTATAGGAGGGGGAAATCAGATACCCCCAATCAAAGTAATTATTAATTAATTAATAAACACGCGCGCTCCTGCTGAATTGCCTGCCATTGAAAGACTTCGTGTACGGATAATGTTAATATCGATTTTGCATCAGTTCTTTTTTAATACCTTCAGAATTAATCAAAGCAAGTAGTTTTCAAGTAAAAATAGATGTAGTTTTATTAATAATTCGTACATAACTTCTTAGGCGCAACGCTGAGCAGCATAAATTTCTCTTAAATAACGATAATAACGGTTTATTCAACCTTTAAAATAAAATTAAAATCTCTGCTTACTTGAGACCAATTAATAACTTTATGTCCTCTTGAACTGAGAAAAATCCATTTTTTTTTGCATTTCCAATATGAACATTAAAAACAAAAGCGCTTCCACAAATAATTTTTATTAGAAATTTAAGTAAAACATTTCAATAAATCCCTGAACTTGATGGTTCCATTGTTTTATTACTTTTTCAAAATTACTTGATCCAAATATTTACTTACACAAAGTTTTTAGCTCTTTTCTGTCTATTACTATGTTTATAGTCTTTGCTATTACCCTATTGAGGCAGCGACACGATTTTATTGGCGAGCGGTAAAGAGAAGCTAGAGCGGTAAACAAAGAGTCATAAAACAAGATTTGATGGATAAATTTTCACATTTCTCTTTTGTTTCTTTCTTTACCTCTCATTATTATCATGTTATTCATAAACGGTGTTGCCGAGTTTGAATATTTTTTAAAAAAATTTCTAAAAAATTAATTGAAATTTTTACTTTTTTTTTAGCATTTATTTTTCAGTTAACATATAAAACTTTGAGCCGTGCTACCATTTTAATTCATATTTTTACAAATTGCAAATATATACATATATGGCAACACCGATTAAACATCAAAAAGTCCCCTGACTGTTGCAGCAAAAAGCGCAAGATGTAAACTGATGAGGGGTTACGAAGGTACACCAAGAGAAAATACAAAGTTTGTTGCTGGGACAAAGCGCAGTGTGTGCATTGGGTATATCGCACCCTAAATACAAAAGCGGCACAACTCAAAATTCTCAAATTTTCAGGAGAGGCAAAAAACTGTTTATGCAAAAATGATTGTAATATTTAAAATAAATTTGGTTCCATTATGAAAGAAGTCTATTTCGAAGAAGGTTTTGCTAAAATTTTTTTAATTTTATATTATAATATAATATTATGTGTAACAAAAGTAATCAGCACTTCTTGAGAACATTGACGCAACTAAAAATAGGTCTTTTTATTCGATCGTGCGTAAGCAATGCAATTAACATAAAAACAGACATAACGGTATTTTTCCAGTTAAAGAAAACAGTGATGAGAAAGAAATTTTTGAAGTAGTTAGAGATGTGTACTGTGAATTATTTTACGGAAAAAAGTACATTTTGGAAAATTTTGAGTTGTGTCACTTTTGTATTTAGGGTGCGATATGTTTAATTTCAACGCGTCACTACAAAAGCACCGTTACCTATTTGACATTTATTTTTTGATGTGGAATTTTATGCTCTTTAAGCGAGTACTTAGATTTAGTTTAGTTTTCACGGTACCTTTTAATTAATCCGTGAAATGACCGTCTTTGGCCGCTATGTGCGCCGGTCTGATAAAGCTATCAGCTGTTAAATGTATGCCTTCTATGCCATTTATATAGTGAGGTTGGCGATGGTAGGAGCAGTCTGCACATTGACTATAAAACCAAAAAGTCCTGGCTTAGACCCCAGTTCTATATCGAATTTTTTCTAATTGTGTATTATTATGTGTTTGCGTCAGTTGTGGTCGAAGGTTTCAGTGGCGAAGGCATAGTCACTGGTCACTAAACAATACCGGCTTCAGCTGATAGCAATCCACAATTGCATCAGATCTTCCTCCTTCGTCGGTATTGTGTAGCACCGGCGAAGTAAAATAATAATAAAAATGCCCATTGAACCGAAGCTTCAGCACTGCTACGAGTATAAACAAAGTACGTGCGAAAGCAGAGCTGCAAAAATAATTAATTAAGCTTCACCTCCTGTCGTTTCTCTTACTATCACTTTCCTGTAGTTCCAGCACAATGCTTCGCATGTGTAGGAGTCATTTCCTGAGTGCTGGTCCCAGATAGAAAAAAAACAAATTTTTTTTTCGACATGACCGGGCTGGGAATTGTGTCACATGTGCCAACACACTAACTATTCACTATCAGAAATTCATAAATTATTGTAATAAACGCCTGCATGTTTTAACGTAATTGTTAAAAATAAAAATTTAACCTCACAAAATAATGCTGAATTCAATTTGAAAAATTTTCGACTGGTATGAATCCTTAAAGTAATTTTATGTAAATGTCAGTATATGTGCGTAAATTCAAATGCATACTGTATCTTGATATGGAAATGAACGTATTTTTTTTTTTTTTAATTCCAATAATGTTTATTGAAAAATGATTACTCTCTTAGGGACTGTTAAGAACAGTTTTCTTATTTCCCTGCATCCATTTATTAAGATTGTGTGCTGAATCCATTCATGTATTCTGTTTGAAACCGAATAAAATGTGCGTGTGCGTGTGCGATTATACTCGTACTCCAGTATGTACGATTGTGTGCTGTTGGGTATATTGTGGGTATCAAAGATGTAATATTAATGATAACCTTTTACGTAATTTTTTGTGTTGTTTTTTACTTTAAAATAATATCAAATTTTCTTAACTCAAAATCTTTTCTCTGTTATTTGACGACGACGAATGGCACACAATATGCTCGAACTTTCGAAATTTTTTTTATTATATTTTGGAAGTATAATATAAAGTAGTAACGTCGTCGTCTTGTGATGCTTCTGATGTTATTGTAATGGAATGAATGTACGTATATTTGTATGTGTGTGTGTGTATATGTAAGCATGTATTTGTAGTGTTGTGGGAAGGTTCATGTGGCTGGTAAGTTTCGTTTTGCTGGCAGACAAACATTTATATTATCCCCAATTGCTACATAAAATACACAAAAGTGTATTTAAGCTGCAATGACATTGGTGTAGGGTTTTACATTGTGCAAAACCCAGCAAACAAAAAATATTGCTTTCAGTCTTTGGTTTTATTAAAATTTTAAATTTAAAAGCTATTGATTGATATCAGCGTTTGTCAGGACGACTCACTCTGGGTTATTGTAAACATTAAATTCAATATTGCATATATTTCATATATCGGCACCCAAAATGCAAAAGGGTGCCCAACATAACTTTTAACAGTTTTACAGGAGAGACAAAAAACTTAATAAAACGAATGGTGTTTGAGGTTACAAATATGATTTTTTCGCAATATCATCCAAATAATATGATGAGTTTATTTACAACGTCAAAAATTATGGCTCAAAAAGTGTATAGCTGGTAACAATTTTCCATTGTTTCATTATTTCTCAACAGCAAGAAATACGTTGATTTTGAAAGCTTAGTAAAAACTTTCTTTTGAATTTCGTCGTTATTTTAAAAAAATAGAAAGCTAAAAATTTGTGAAGACCTGTGCATTGATGCGCTGTACCAAATTCCATTAAAATCTCAATTTTGAATTTTTTCAATATTATACCATTTTGCATTTTAGGTGGAGATATCCATATAAAATAAAGTCGTGTTTGTTCGAAAACTTATAACTCTAAAACGGCTGGACTGTTTTTCACAGATATTAGCACAAATATTAGTCACTTTGTCCAACTGAACATAGAGACTATATTGATTTCTAAAATTTCCATTGGGAGATGCCACGCCCATACAAAATAAATATTTATATACAGGGTGGCTGATGAAAGCCGATACCAAAAGAAAACTTGGTAACTTTTTTCTATCTAAGTATCAGTATCTGGAGTTTTTTGGTTTGGGTTTTTGTAGATTGATCCTTAGATTTAAAGAAAATGAAAAGTGGGACACTGGAAAAAGAATGCCACTATCACGCATTGAAGTCTGTAGTTTTGGTTCAACTAACTAACAGGCTCATTTCAAGAAAATCAACCTTCCGCCTGACCTAACTCCAGCGGACTTTTTCTTGTATGGTTATTGTAAACAGGAAGTGTAGAAATCGCAACAGATAAATTTGGAGGAACTAAGACAATCAATTCGAGCAACATAAGCTACAGTTCCAGCGTTAACTTTGCGGGCAGTAATGAACAATTTTTTGCCAAGATGCCGCAGCTGCATTTATGAGCAGGGCTGGCATTTAAATTCGTTTGTCATTAAGACTAATTCGATGGGCTTTCAAATGAAAAGAGATTGAAAATATTTCATGCATTACAAAAGAAGTCGTTCCAGTTTCTTAAAGTAGGAAAATTCATCAGCCACCCTATATTTATATCTCAAAAACGGAAACGGTAAGATTCTCTGAATTTGCTCCAGACTGCTTAAAGGGCAATGTAATTCATCAGCCATAATGTAGGCGGCATTGGAAAATTGGGCATGGTGCCTCTCGCACAAAGCAAATATTGATTTATGTATATCTTGAGAACGATTAAGGCTAAAGTTTTTAAATTAGGTGTGAATGACTTGGTAGTCGGTACAAATCAGCAGTCGAAAAGCGGGCGGGATTGGATAAGTGGGCATAGCACCTCCCATACAAAATAAATATAGATTTTTCTATATCTTGAAAACGGTCGAAGCTCATTTTCGTCTGAATGACTTGATAGTCTTCTCGTACTTTCATTATAACTACAGAGCTGAACTTCGGTATACGGGCGAGTAAATAAAAGAAAAAATACGAAAACTGACAATTTTTATCAGGGGGACTAGGCTGACCCTTTTTTGCATGTGGCACTCCCATTTAATATACGGGTGCGCATAGGACCGCAATTGACCGTTCGTTCGAATCGACTGGCTGGTGGTTCTCATGAATTAAAAACCGGTAAAAAATTACTATGATTTGATTTGTTATGATTATAATTTTGATGCCACACCAAAAATATTGATATATAAATGGCAGCATAATAAAGATGTCGACATGGCAACCAATTTCGATCAAGTTTTGCTTAAGCGCAATTTGCAACGCTGGAAAAAAGCTTCCACATCGAAAAAGAACCCGGAAGCTGCTAATATTTGTCATATACAAGGTGGGCCAAAAGAAGTCATCCGTTGTTGTTTGGCTCTCATTTTTTTTATAAATGAAAAACTTCGATTCTGTTTTTTGATTATGTTTATCTGAACCTTTAGAATTTTATTGGTCAAGTCGAGAAGGTGATATCGGCCAAATGGGAGCCGTCACAATTGATTGCTATACGGCCTCGTTTTAAGGCATTTTTTTTTTTTTTTTTTTTTTATCTAGGACCAGCACTCGGGAGATGACTCCTACACATGCGAAGCATTGTGCTGGGAACTATAGGAAAGGGATAGTAGGAGAAACGACAGGAGGTGAAGCTTAATTAGTTATTTTGCAGCTCTGCTTTCGCACGTTCTTTTTGTTTTTATACTCGTAGCAGTGCTGAAGCTTCGGTTTAGTAGCCATTTATTTTTTTATTATTATTTTACTTCGCCGGTGCTACACAATACCGACGAAGGAGGGCGTTCTGATGTGATGCAATTATGGATTGCTATCAGATGAAGCCGGTATTGTTCAGTGACCAGTGACTATGCCGTTGCCACTGAAACCTTCCGACAACAACTGACACACAAAGACACACTTATACACATCAGAAAAATGCAAGATGTTTATTTTTATTTTAAAATTTTTTTGTCTGAAACTGGGGTTGAACCCAGGTCTGTTTTTTGGTTGTGTAGTCAACGTGCATACTACCATCCATCTTGCCATCATCACTTCGGCGAGAACTTCGGGCGACAGATTCTCGCACTCGTGTCGACTGTTGTCCTTGAGGGCTTCCAGTTTCTCGGGCTTGTTCACGTAAACACGGGACTTCAAAAAACCCCACAAAAAAGTCTGGAACGGTTAAATCGGGCGATCTTGCGGGCCAGTGCAAATTGCCAAACCGAGAGATGAGGCGACCCGGGAACGCCTCCTTCGGAATATCGATTGTGGCTCGCGCAGTATGTGCCGTTGCTCCGTTCTGTTGGAACCACATGTCCTCCAGTCCTAATTCGTTCAATTGCGGCAGAAAAAACTTGGTAAACATGGCCCTATAGCGCGCACCGTCCACTGTTGTCGTTTGACCAACTGCGTCCTCGGAAAAAAATGGCCCGATGACTCCTCCAGCGTGAACAGCGCACCATGCAGTCACTTTGAGCGGCTGTAATGGCTCCTCGTGCATCAGCCGTGGATTTTCGGTGCCCCAGAAGCGATAGTTTTGCTTGTTCACGTACCCGCTGAGGTGTAAATGAGCCTGATCGCTCATTATGATTTTGGTCGAAAAATCGTCTACTTTTTCCTCGAGATTTAAGATGGCTTGGGCGTAGGTTACGCGCTTGTTCACTTGTATTCCACATCTGTCTAGTTCACAAATGTCAAAACAGATGTGAAATTTCGGTGCGCATTTGGGTCCTGCTTAGTGGGAAGTTTCACGGATGACCTCCTTGGTCAACCGATTACCATATTTTTTTAATGCCATAGTAGCTCGCTTATGGAGTTTTCTTTTTCAATCAAAAGTGCATTGCATTTGTTACCCAATTTGGGCTTGTTTATTTAAAACACTATTCGTTTTGTTGCTGGGTTATTTTGAAATCTTCTGCTGGTTTTGCTGCCCGGTATTTTCCTTTACGTTTTATTTCTAATTTTTGTGTTTTTTTGTTTTTTAGTTTTCATTTTGCATAATATTGATATCGATCTGTTAACAAATATTTCCGAAAGGGTTTTATTTTTCATTGATTTCCACACTTAACAAATGCTTTCAGAAATATGAGAATTTTTGTTTTCGATAAGGGCTGCGTGTATTTGTTGTTGATGTTGTATTTCAGATCTTAACAACTGTTGGCAGAAAACCACACAGTGATTTGTTATAAATTATATTTCGAATGGCTGTGTAGCAGCATAAGCCTGCTGTTTATTTTTAAATATTGTTTTCTTTTTTTTTTTTTGTTTTGTTCGATGTGGCTTATCTTGTTAACTATTAATTTTATTTGTTGTCGTTTTGAGTTTAACGTTCTTTTTTTTTCACTCAAACAGCTATTTGTTATTTTTCATGGTTGTATTAGGAGGCATTTGGAAAGCGCAAGAGAATTAAGGAAATTGTTGTAACGAAAAATTTATTGGTTTGTCATTTATAAAATTTTAATTTTGTTATGAGTGGGATTATCGCTCGGGGCATAACACTGAACTGGGGAAATAAGTTAAAAAGCCAAACAGTTTCTGGCTTGCTAATGCGCTAATACAGGCCATATGAACTCTGGGTCTGACTGTGAACTACACTTCACTACGCTACTCTAAATACTAAAAGCTTTTATTAGCAGATAAAAATATTTCATAAAATAAATCAAAATCTAAATTGTAAATCACCATTTAAATCTTTAAGATATAAAAATAAAATCAATTTCTTAATTCCAAACTCTTTAAACTAAACAAAAAAGAAATTCTTCTAATTACTTGCTTATCATTTTTGATTCATCTAACAAATCGTGTTCAGTGCCTCCAAGTAGTCAGTTTGGAATCTTTATTTTGTTCGTTTATGAAACAAAAAATATATTTTTCATTTCAAATCTTGCCGTTAGCGCGGCTACGCTTTCTTTTCACAAGAGGGAAACTAAAAAAATAACACACTTCGACGTCAGTGCTAAAAACATTATCTTTTTCTATCTTCATTTGTATTATATTTTTCCTTCATTGGCAAGTATTTAATTTCAGACTGAAACTATGCAAAAAGTTGAAATTCTTCAGAACGAAAATATGAGAGCAACAGCTCAAGTGTATTCGTCGTGTATAAGAGAATCTTAACCAGTATTAACACATTCCCAAATTGCCAAAAGACACATATGGGAAGCATCACACAGCACAACTTTAATCCAACACCAAGAAGATTACATTATAAAAAGCAACAACAATAACTAAACTTTTACACAAACAGAAAGTAAATGCATACATACATACACATTACTTTTTTTTGCTAATCTTAGCCAAAAATGTACAGAGCCAAAAGAGTCTTACAAGCACAAAAATATAGCACTGGTGTCATATGTAGTTGTTAGAGAGCGTGATTTTTTGCTGTTTGGTTTGCCAGTGTTAAATTTTTTTAGCCGTTTTCAAATCAACGCTTGCTACAGGTCGTCAAACGCTGTTTATGTGTCCAAAATTATACTGTGAATATCCAATTTAAATGAAGCAAAACAAAATAACGCTCCGGCAACGCTGTGTGTTTGGAAGATCCGATTTTGACAGCACATTATCGAGGGAAGTTGAAAGTGAAAAAAATAAAATACAAAACACAAGTATTTCATTAGCTGAAATGCAAAACCACGTAACTGAAAAAAATTTCGATATAAATGTTTTGATTGATTATGATGCATATCAGAAAAGTGCTTGTTCTCAAATTTTTGTAAAAAAACTTAGTTATTTTATAAGTGAAAATCAAAAGAATGTAACTACAAATACGTGTATTATAATAAAAAGTTTTTTTTTATTACTCCTGAAAAAAAGTAAAAATGTTGGTGACGTAATGTTGTATTTCACCTAACGATTTGTCATAGTTGACATGGCGGTGCCTCTTTTTTTTTGGTATGACGGTAAACACTACAACGCTTAATGCTCTCGTTTAGTTTAGTGTGTTCGAAAAATATAATTAATTTAAAAGAGTATATTCCCGATTGCCATGATCAACTAATTGCACGGCACCCATGTAAATTACAAAACAAAAAGTGGTGACAAGAATGTATACATAACCTTTCGGCCTAGTCGGCCGCAGCACGTTGCCGTACTTCTCTGATAACTTCCACTCCATCTATGGCCATCATATTTAAGCCCCATTAAGGTAACTTATATTCTAGACCGAGAAAAACAATTTAACTGTGTGCGCTCCTAATTACTAATTTAGAGATTGGATAGAAATTTATAAGTTTTACAGTTAATTTTTTTTTTGTCTTGGACCGGCACGCTACACATGGAACGCATTGTGTTGGAACTGGGAAATAAAGTGTGGGATGGAGGAATAGAGGGAGTAGTGTTTATCGAAAGTCGATTTGAATCTTGCCATGACAAAAGCCATGGAAAGCAAAACTTCTGCGCGTATTTCATTACACACGCGAATAGCCGAATAGCCAAAAACGAGTTTTCTGTTCAGTGCGATTCTCTGCCAAATCGGCCTCGGAGGCATGCGCTCTTAATGATGAACGCGTTGTACGTATGACTGGCCGGTTTGGGGAAAAAGTTCCCTGAGTTTATTAGAACACATTTCATTGTAGGAACGATTGATCACCGAAACCTATCCACACAATACATAGCCTGAATTGGGGATCGCCCGATCATACCCGTTGTTACTCTCAGCTGAGATACAGCACAAAGCAACTTCGTCGGTAATGAGCAGCTAGTTAATTTAGACCACTAGAATCTACTGACTAGATCTATGTAATGAGATAGCGCTCGCATTGTTATTTAACACTACGAAGAATACCACGAATAAGAAAGCAAAAGATAAGTGGAGTGGTGCAGAACACGTGTAGAGTCGCAAAAGAATGGTGTTCACAATTCTGCGATAAACCTTCAGAACAAATGATAAATAAGAACCGGTTAAGCATCTCAGGGCTGTTGGGGGAAAGGCGACTGGACATTCGCCCGACATGCTGCTCAGGCTGAGTCTCCCCCTTAACACATTCTCCCTCAGCTGACTCTAGCCGTCTTTGAACACAATACTAAACAAATTTAAAGGCAAACATGACTTCTTGGAGTTTCTTATTTCTCGTGCAATTTCTCTTCAGCATCCAAAACAAGGTATTTACAGATTACAATTGTAAAGCTGCAAAAAATAAATTCTTCTTTCTGGTAACAAAAGTGGCACAAAGTTCTGTAAGAAAAATTATTGATTAAATACCTAAAAAAGAAAGCACTAGAAGTTAAAATTGACCTCTTAAGATACTGATACTCGGAACGAGACAAGTTATATGAACGTAACGTCTGTGAAAATAATCAACAGTAAAGAAAATATCTCACACCTAATAAATATGCTCCTTAATCAGGCGCTTAAAATAAATCACCCTATATGCGATTATGTGTTGGTTCACATTTAAAGAACTTGGCAGGATTTCGTGGTATATTCGTTATTGAGAAAAATCACTTACATGTGTCCTTTATTGTATTTGAAGAAAAACATATTAAATAGTTGCTGACAAGGATGTGAACATACTACAACTGTTGTTGAAGATTTGTTCAAATAACTTTTAATATTCCATTCAATTTCTTTTAACGAAATTTGTAATGAAGGAACTCAACAACGCTACTAATTACGATTGTATGTTGTAAGATTTTACAATAGTTGTGTAAACTTGTGGTTTATATCATCTTCTCAATGAATGAATATAATATGACACTGTAATTTTGTGGATATTTCTTTAAAGGTGTCCTTGTTTGTTTTATTTTAATTAAAAAGGCAATTTACTTCGCTGTTTTTTTTTTTTTTTAATGGAGAAAAAATTTGTGCGATATTTTCTTTTGAGTGTGTCAGGAATTGCAAAAATTAATTAAATTAATGCAGAATTTTGGCATAAATAGAGTAGTGCAAAACAAACGTCATTATTTGGGAAAATATCGTCAAGTCTTCGTTTTGATATTTTCAGGGACCAAAAATCGTCAAAATGACAATGAATCGTCAAATCTGGCTGCCATGAAGTGAACATATATTTTTGCGAGCATAGATTTGTTTGTTAGTAAACAGATCGTTTGGAACCTTTTTTTTCGCCTTCTTTTAGTTCGCCTGACAACAATGAATGACATACAATGTGTGTTATTTTCTTTCAAGCAAGGACTAATTTAGTGGAATCAGATTGTGAAGAGATTAGATGAGTTAAAATTATAGAAAATAACATATAAATAGAGATTGACATTGCCTCTGGTATTAAGTAGAGGCATTAATTTATCAACTGTAGCATTAAATGTTCATAATTACTTACTTTATCTTACGGCTTCTTGCTGAAATATCAATCGATCATGCTACCCTAGTGGTAGTCAATTCCCATGAACAACTGGACTAAAGATCTTTTCACAATACTCTTTCCATTAAATTATTTGTAAATACAGTTGCAGTATGGATTAAAAGAGATTCGTTATTTGGCAATGATACGTCCTTTAACAAATTTACAATTGTACCGAACTTTCAATACAAAAAAGTTACTGAAGTTACTTTTTATTGTTGTTATTATTATTTAAGAGGAAGCAACAACAAGTACAAGTATTATTTCTTTGTTTATAAAATTACAAGCCAACTGAAAATCTGTTGGCAACAAGAAAATTTCAGAAGAAAACAAAAGAAAGAAAAGTTGTGCAAGCTATTTTTTTTTTTAGATTAACAATAAACGGAGGGGAAAAACCCCCAGCACAACCAAATCAAAAAGAATCATCAACAAGGAATGAGAAATGTTATAATACCGAAAAAATATTTACAGGATCTTAGTAGAATAATTTATGACTTTAAATACGGAAGCGAGGAAAATAAATGCAAAAAAAAAATTTAAAAAAAAAACAAACATTCAAAATAAAGTGAAACGCAACTGATGAGTGCAGTATCCAGTTTTTGTTTTATATAAAAAAAAAATAATAAATAACTTCCAAAACTTTGCTGACTATTTAAGCTCATGACTCGTGACTTCTAAATGTGCAAATCATAAAAAAGCCTAAAATATATTGTGCAATAAAATTGTTATGTGTTTTCATTCCGATTAACACCTCTTTGACAGTTTTGCACGAAATGCCCCGAATTGCATCTTACCACAGCATATGTTGTAAGCAGTGATGTTAACCGTACGGTAATTACCGTATTGTACGATAATTTAGATCTTCGAAAGGACGGCAGGTAATTTCTATGTTTGTGCGGTAATTTCAAAAAGTTTATATTTTTAAGTGTTACAACACAGAAGTTTTTTTTCATAATGTGCCCTCATACATATTTTTCATAAAAACAAATCATAAGAAATACTTTTTAATTATGTATAAGTGGCTGGGTATTCGTCTATAAATAATTGCGCAACTGTCATTGCTTTGTGTGAGTCAGCACTTTAGAATATTTATATGGATTTTACTGTAAGAACAAAATTTTAAATACTTTATTTTACTATTACTACATACTTGTTTCTTTAAGTTTTTATTGTTTTTTAACTAAATATATACCAATAAGAAAATATTATGATATTTGTACAAAATACGTAAATCTTTTTAAATTTCGTTAACATCACTGGTTATAAGGTTGTTACTTCCTCCCTCTCTGTTAACACCACCGGTGTTTATTTTTCCTTACAAAATTTGTGTGGCCTCTTCTTCAATTAGCAACCAGTCAGATAATAAATTTTTAAAATTCCAACTTGAGTTTTTTTCTTTGTTCTTCAAACTAAATTCAAGTCAGCCAACAGTCGTATTTTTAATTTACAATTCCTTTATATGAAGATGTAGGGTATTGTAAAATGCTGTCTTTACTTTACGGTAAACAAAACCATTAAAAACATGCAGCAAAAACATAACATATTTGTACAGATAAATTAAAGTTTTAAAAACGACAAAAAATGTTGGAAAACCAACCCAGCAGCAAAAAGAAACGAAATATCTGTATGTATGTATGTACATTTCAGCATATTATATGTACTACTTGGCAAGGATAAATAAGTTAAATTGAAATACATTTCCATTATTAATTGATTTCAGTCTGGGGAGATGAAGAAAAGCAGTTCAAATTCCAAAGTAGGTCACATGTTTCACTCTTTCAACGAGGGCTAGAAAAACAAAATCAATGCTAGAGTAATGCTAAAAAAACAAACTACTAAAATAATGTTTGTTTTATACTTTTCGTAAAACTCTTTTTAAAACTTTAATTAAAAGTCCAATTTATATTGCTTTGCAGGTATGTTTCCAAGGGATTGTTAAAACAAAGTTCTTACAAACCTGAGGTAAATAAATTTGTTTTCTGCTTTAAAAAATTTAGGTCAATGAAATATTTTTCTATTTTTATTTCATAAAATATTTATAAATTTCTTAGACTAAAATTAAATATTCCCCAACTAATTTGAATAAAAAAAAGACTTTTTCGCATTTAAAATGGGTGCGTGAAGTATCTTTTTACTTTTTATTTTTTTTTTTTTGTTGAATGGGTACGATAAGTTACAGCAAGGCTCATTAAGAAGGCATATAAAAAGCGAATTTACTACAGCAACTCAACTGTTTTAGGCCATCTTCCTGGCAAAATATTTAGGGTATTCCAGAGGTGTGCTATTAAATTATATATTAGCATAAGGTCTTAACATTTAAAAAATAACAATTCTTGTAGCTATTCAATCAAAATATGATTAAAATAATAATACTTTTTTTTACGTAGAAAATGAAAAGCAGCCATTTTCCCCCTTTTAACCGACTTCAAAAAAGGAGAAGGTTTTCAATTCCTTTGTACTATATTTTTTTTATTTATGTTAGTGCAGACTTTTCACAGATGATGATTCTTTTTTCATTGGAAAGGTTGTGCTTACAGTGTGGTCCAATTTAATGACGGGAGTATCGGGGGAATACAGCTCGCCCTACACAGAACTCTTCACAGAGTGAACCGATTTTGATAATTTTTTTTTCCTTGGAAAGGTTGTGCTTACAGTGTGGTCGCATTTTAATTACCTCGGGGGAATACAGCTCCCCTTACACACAGTGGACCGATTTTGATGATTCTTTTTTCATTGGAAAGAATGTGCTGATTGTACAGTTTTGGGACCACACGTCGAGGCGAGTCAAGAATAAGAAAAAAATCGAAAAATATTAACGTGATGAGACAGCAAAAAGTGTAAAATAAAACATTTAAAAAAAAAAAAAATTAACCGAATTAACCTTTATGTGAGTACTTTTACGGAATTGCGTTGGAAAAAACATATTTTTGCGCAAAAAACTTTACATTTAAAGTAAAATATTAAAGTATTTATATGAAACAAATGATTTTGCTAAGACGAAAAGAGAACAGCCAGTGATTATATTCATAATAAATAAAAAATCAAACCAAAAATATTTAGATATACTTTTAATTTTTATAAATTATATTAATATTATTTAAAGAAAATTTAAATATTTATTCTTTTAACAATCTATTTTTTTAAGCTTTAAGGTTTTATCTCTTTTTATTTATTATTTTTATATTTATTTTCGATATTTCGATATTTAAAAAAAAAAAAGAGAAAAAAATTTTAAAAATAAAAACTTCCCGAAGATGTTAACCGAAGGTTAACGAAATATCGAAAATAAATATAAAAATAATAAATAAAAAGAGAAAAAACCTTAAAGCTTAAAAAAATAGATTGTTAAAATAATAAAAAAGGTTAAAAAAAAGTATTAAGAAAAAATATTTATTCTATTTATATCAATATTTCGCCAATATCATTGATTGGCTTCTTTAAGAAATTGAATTTTTTTGCTTTCTGATTACAAAAATATGCAGAAATTACAATTGAAAAATCATACATTGTCAACAGAAAAATTAAAAAAAGCAAATATTCAGGTATGTGATGAAAATCGTTTTCGGCATTAAAACGTTTTGGAATCGACAAATAGAGTGATGAATTTCTATGTGACGATTTGTTGTGACGATTTCATATTCCATCTTGTTTCTTTGAATAAAAATCACGTTTTTAACATGTGACGCATTTCGATAATGCCAGTTTAAATTCGTCTTTAAATCGTTTAATTTTACTTGAACAAAATGTAAGGAAATATATACAAAAAAAGTAAAAAAAATAAATAAAAAATGATTATAAATTCGTCCTTATTTAAACGAAAATATTCAACAAATCTATTTAAATAAATACTAGTTAATATAGAAGTGAAATTTAAAAATTTAAATACCCACATTTCATCTGGCAAATTTAAGGGATCCGATTTTACTCTTAAACGTTTTCTTAGAAATATTTTCGCTATTCATCGTATTATTTTCTGCCAAGAGAATAAACGAAACCGCAGCAAAAAAAGGCATTTTATAAATAAAAATGATAAAATATGTTGATACAAATTTTATTTTGTTACTCACATACACATATGTTTACATATTTTACAGTTGCATTATTAGAATTTACACAGTTTGTATTTAGAGAAGATAAGTGGAAACCAAACAAATATGGAATATGAAATCGATCGAAATTCATCACACTACTGTCGATTTCAAAAGACGATTTACTTTTCAAATCAATCGATTTCCATCACATACATTGACATCACTCATTGACAAAAAATTAAAAATTTTCTTAGAAAATATACAAGTTATCATATGTATGTATGTAGATAAAAACCGGAAATAATTCTATTTTCCCTTCTTCTGCGCTACATTTAAACGTATCCGCCTTAAAGTTCATTCTCTGATCAGCTGAAACATTTCTGTAACATTTCTAACATACAAACATATATCTATGTCTCTAATTAAGTTCTGTATTCAAAACGGAAATCTTATCTAAATCTGGATAATAAATCTCAATTCGAACAATGATAAGATAATGCTGTTTTTCGTTAATTAATACTTCTTATATTTTTGATCCGTTTTGTGTCCAGCTATTAATTATTATATTAATCTTAATTTACTTTCTGTTGTACCTACATATACCCTAATATATATTTCCGCCATTTTTCCCAACACATGGTATTCGATAAACCACATTAGATCTAGCGGGTGCCTCCGTAGTCTAGTGCATGAGCATTAGTCTTATCAATATGGAGGTGCGGGTTCGATTCCCGATTAGACCCTCGGTGTTTCTACAGACAAGCTTAAGAGCTTCGTAGAGTTTGTATTGTCTGTTTAAAAAAAAAAAAAAAAAAAAAAGCTAGATTTTCTATTTGATCCTTAGTTCTATAATATATTTACTTTTGTCATATTTTGCAGATTTTTTTTTAATTTTTATATATAAAAAGGCATAGTATATTGCACGTTTTTAGTAAGTTTAATAAATTAGGTATACTCAGCGGTTCCGCAGAATATTCGCAGATATTTCGCATATGTTAATCGAATTGACTAACATTTTCGATAACGTATAAAAATATGATTGGGCAGGCAGGGTTAACACCTGAAGTTTAATTTTACTCAGAAAGTCAGCTTTTTTTTTAAATATTGAATTTTTTGAATGATGTAATTGTGTCTTTTAATACAACTGTACAGTTTATAGAATAAAGGGAGCAGAAAAAATCTTTAGGTCGATTTGCGCAGGATAATGCGATTATTTGATCACAGACCAATGGTTTCTTGGGAAATTTTTCTGGGGAATCTATGCGAAGATTACGTTTTTGCTGTACGATTTTTGAAGATAATAGTTGAGCGCACCCTAATGTACATATCGTCACCTGAAATGCAAAAGGGCGTTACTACCAAAAAAACTAAAAATTGAGTTTTTAATGGATATTGGTACAGCGCATCAAGGCACACGTCTTCGCAAATTTTTAGCTTTCTATTTTCAAAAATAACGATTTTATTAAAGAAATTCAAAGGGTCGTAACAACAAATGAACAAATGAAAATGCCGTTCTTTTCTAAAATAGTTCCCTTATTTTTTGTGTAGCATAATAAACTCATCATTTTAGTTTGACAATATTGAGAAAAAAATCATATTTATAACCACAACACTTTTCATTTTATTAGGTTTTTTTTTGTCTCTCCTGTAAAATTTCTAAAAGTGATGATAGGACCTTTTGCATTTTAGGTGGCGATGTGTTAAATTGCATCTGCTTTATTTATTAAATATGTATGTACGTATGTATTTACAAATAATACGAATAACTGCTGCCCTTATTACTCAAACTGCATTCGAATGGCTGTAGCAAATAAATTACATTTTATGTAAATTACAGTTGAAATCCCCACTGTAATGCCCAAAAGACACAGCTTATTTTTGCTCTATATCTATATATACCTAATTTTTCTTAAAATTTTTCCTATTTTGTTTTTCATGGAAAATAGAAAAGCTTTGGTGGACCCTCATGTATGGTTGTTATACCAGGATAAAAATAAAAATTGAAGAACTTTTATAAATAACAAAATAGAAGAGAAATACATGAATGAATTTACGTAGCAGCAGAAGCAGCAGCAGCAGCATAATGAAAATTCAAAGCAATTGCTAAAATACACAGGTACAGGTGAAGGTACCTGAAAAATAAGTGAATAAAATTCTTTAGTCCCCAGCTTATTAAAGTTTTTGCCAGGCTGTGCCTGCCTTAAAATTATAAATTGCTAAATTCTCAGTCACTTGAAAATAAGAATAAAGCGTACGTTTGAATAATTTAAATAATTTCAAATGTGTAAATAAAATTTTTCCTGTTGTAGCTGTTGTTATTAAATATACACAACATTTGAAATTTGAATTATTCAGGGGTATAAACTAGATAAAAAATATAGAATATTTGAAGAAAATATTTAACCAATCCATACCATCAGTCTACATTTGTGGAGTGTAAAGACTTCTTAAGAAGCTATTTCGAAATAAAAAACTTTTTGAATGACAATACGATGTGCTGAGAAAATTTTTTAGAATTTCTTACTTTTTTTATTAATAACCTCCCAACGACGACTCTTGTACATATATTTATATTAGACATATTCTTATTTTACTGCAAACTGTTTAGTTAGTGGTTTCGTACGTATGGTTTCTTACGTAGCAAATATCCTTTAAAAAGGACATATTTGTCCTTAAGTCGTATTTATTTTAACATCATTGTGTTACATATTTTTTTAGTAATCATTCGTTATTTGATCGCCCCAAAAAGTTGAGGTGTTGGGGATGCCATAAAAAAACTAATTATGTCAACCCATTCTGCTGTTGCTTTTTTTTTCAATTCCTCGTGGCATAACAAATACCGCTTCATTTATTCCCCAATAAACATAGACACAGCCATACACACCGCAACAAAGTTAAAATAAATGAATTAAAGAAGAAACGCTAATTAAAAAAAAAGCAAAAAACAACGGTAAGAAATACTAGAACATTTATTGCAGGTAAAACCGAAAATTAATTAAATAAAGAAGGCAACGTTAGAAGTACAACAATAATAAAAAAAAAACGCACACACACGCACTAAACGAACGCAGTGAAAATATAAAGTAGTAGAAGAAGCAGAGAAGGATATGTAATTGTTGTTGGTTGTATTCGAAGGCAGCTTTCAAAAATACCGGTAGCAGTAAACAACAGTTACAATAAAATTGAAAGAGACAAGTACAAAAAAAAAGAAGACGATGGCAGGCAAATAACTTCATAAAACAGTGGGAGAGAAAAATGAAAATCTAACAAATAAAACAGACTTAACTACCCAAAAATACGAAACGTATAAACAACCCGCCATCAAGAGAAATAACACTCTCACGCCACAATGGAACAAGTATTAGAAAAAGGGACAGCAAAAATTATAAATACAGCAGAATCTCGTTAATGCGCATGAAAAGGAACGGGAGTTTTCGAAATAAACGGATTTCCATTAAAAGTGGGTAATAATCAATAAAAATAATAAATTATAATGATCAACGCGTGGTGTTCTGTAACATTTATGTCACATTCTTAACCCTGGAAAATAAAGAAAAAATAAAATATAAATACAAAAATTCTTTTTCGATACGAATTTGAATTTTTGGATTTTTTTTTGCATATTTTGAAAATAACAAAAAGAAAAAAACAACGAAACAAATAAAAGCAAAAAAAAATTTTGTTGTCAATTAACGTTACGTTGACAAAAAGAGCGTTGTATGAATACATACAAGAAAGTGATGCGATAAAAAGTAAATGAGCTTCGTCGATTCGACGAGGACTTATACATCGGCAGTTGACTAATAAAGTGTTCATACTGTCCTGTTGTAGACAAGTTTAAGTTGTTTCAAAGCAAACCTAGTTTACATTTAAATGTTTAAATGGTTGTAAAATTTAAGTGTTTAAAAAGTGAAGCATGTGAATGGGATGCGTTCAGTTGGTTTTCAATTTTTGTTGTTTGTTCAGTGAAATAGGGGTTTTAATGGCGGCACGTCATACATTTTGGTTCATTTGTGTGCATTTGTTATGCCAACAAGAAAAGATTTTCTTCGAAAAAAAAAATTTGGGACAGTACAAAAAGATGAATTATTAATAGAAATTTGGTTGGAGCCCATATTACAAGGTGTTTTATTAATTGTATTTCTTTCCCTTTTTTCAATATAAACACTTTTATTACTTTCTTCCATCCGCTTTTTAACCCTATTCCAGTCAACATGTGCCTCTCAGAGAAATATTTCACTTTGAATTGTCATAATTACTTTAAATGTAATTCCTGGTTAATGGTGTTTCTTGAATTTGTGCGTACAATTGTTTTATTTCTTTTAATAAATTTTTAATTATATTTTAATTTCTATTTATTTTTTTTACTTACGTAAAACCACAAATATTCTTAATCCTGTCATAATGTGCCTACCAGTCACTTACCGCAACACTATGAAACAACAAACTAAACTACGAAGAATTCCCTTTAAATTTTTATCATTCCCTATAAGCTTGCACTGTTTATTCAGTTGTTGTCAGATTTTCAAAGAGAAAGTTGTGAAGGAGGAACTTTCTCCCACAATGCCTACAAATTATATGTAGTTACAGCAAAAGAAATCTAGTGAATTATTGAAGATATTCATTTGGAAGAAACTATAAACCAATATGAATATTACTATAGTTCGTTTTCTGAGGGCGTGGCTTTTATTTTACAATATAAAACGAGCTTTGTTTTAAAGGAAAAAAATGTAATAAAAAAGTATAAATTCACACAAAAATAATATGTATTTTCTTTGTATGTGTCTCTGGGACACATTTTGGTTGGTTTCGCTATAAAATTTATCTGACTTTATTAGACTTAAGTATCTGGCGATAAGTCAAACTATACTACACTTCGGTTGAAGAGACATAAAACTGCAAGGCAACTATAGGAAAGCAGCAAAAACAAAAAAATTCTGCAAAGAAAGATACATTGATTGGAAAAAAAAATCATGAAAAAATATTTTATTACGCATTCTAAAGGGATTTGAACAATTAATAGAATTAATATTCATTTCCTCAGACTTTGAAATTAAAAAAAAGTGCGAATTAACTAGTAAATCAAAATATATGGTCGGAGTTTTACAATTTTTTACAAAACTTTTTTCAGAGCATCGCCCATTTATTTAGAACGGGTGCGAATTATTGAGGTTTTACTGTATCCAATTTATTATCAAGCTTTTACGAGTATAGATGGGGGAATTGCACATATACCAACCAGTCTTATGGGAAAAATAAACTGAAAGTAAATAACAAGGTGTATTAGAATAAAATGAAACGCATAAACAAACATTGTACACATCTACATGTATTCGACTAAAATATATACGTTTCAAACACATATACACTGACACATACAGTAAATAGGATTTTGCCTTTAAAATTGCAAATGGGTTAGAATTTCAATCAATACCCAACTGAAATTGAAAGTCGATGATATTAAATGTGAGATGGATGCACTTTAAACTATTTGGATTTTCTTGATTTGCGTGATTTTCTTTGCCGTTGTCCTAGTGATTTCCCACGTTTATAACGTTTTAGCCTACACAAATCGTTGCTTAGAGAAATAATACAAAATATTGTGTATGTGTATAGCAAAACTGTGTCAACGACAGCAACCACTGGGGGATTTACTAAAAATGTTTATTCAAAATTGCTCTTGCAAATCATGCATCACAATTCCACAACTTTGTGAAGCCATACACTAACTAAAGTTCCTACAAATGTAGAATATCAGACTCAGGTGTGGCAAATCTTATACCAGTTTCTCATTTGGTGGGAAAATGTCGGTTATAATTCAATAAAATTTTCTTTTCCAACACAACCATTTTATTGCGTTTATATTTTCAAAAGGGAAATATGAGAATCGGTTCACCCTGCATGGCATCTCTAAAACATCGAAAATTCATTTAACAAGATTTTACAGAGTGATTAAAAACAAACAATTTTTTCACCCATCGAGAACTCTGGAACCATTTTACGATTTTTTTTTGTTTAATTTGCTTCTGCCGATACAATTCGTTAAGTCTATAAAAATCAGTGAATATTATAAATATATTTGATGAAGAATTCTAGAGTTACTACAGAAACTATGAGGATTGTTTCCGTATTTTGCGCGAACGATATCTCTCGAATGAATCGCACGATTTTAGCTTTAAGAGCAGATTAGATTTTGTAGTTTAAAATGCATCAAATTTACTTCCGATCCCATGACTCTTTCTTAAGTTTTGAGATGCTTACAAACATATATACCCATAGGGAACCCAGGGGTGAAGTATCTCCCACTTTTGTCGCATAAATTGGTGACATTGTCGGCAAACTGTCTACACTTTACTTTGCCATTTGTCTGTAAATAAACTTTTCACACCTAAAAACTTATGCTTCTACTCTTTCTTTTTTTAATTAATTGTTTCGTTTTGTTGAAAATAAATTTGTTCCGTGCTAAATTAAAGTTTTTAATTGAAAAAATGGCATAAAATGTCATAATGTATAAAAAAGTCTTCCACATAATTGAATTTTGAAGGAAAAATTGTAAAAAAAAAAATTTTACATTGAAACAGCTTCTTTGGAAATTTCTTTAATGAAACTGCTGGCTATATTGCAGGCGGATATTGTGGAGGTACCGCTTTCAGCAACAGTTTTGTTGGACAGAAAGCAACAAGTATCAATTAGAAAAGCTTTCCCTTTATTGTTCAGTGACCAGTGACTATGCCTTCGCCACTGAAACCTTCCGACAACAACTGACACACAAAGACACACTAATGCACATCAGAATAATGCGATATGTTTATTTTTATTTTAAAATTTTTGGTCTGAAACTGGGGTTGAACCCAGGTCTGTTTTTGGATTCGTAGTTAACGTGCAGACTACCATCCATCGTGCCATCGCCACCCTCTAACCCTCCTTTTTTTTTTTAAGTTTAAGAAAGACCTTTTCATACACTTTATTAAAATTCCTATACGTTTTCGACTGCAAAATAAAAAAATAAATAAATTATCATTTTAATATGACTTCGTTTGAGTTTCTCTAGCAATTGGGAGAATGAGGCACATCAGATAAATGGTGACTCCCCCACAGTACATATTTGAAAATTCTAAACCTGATACGAAATATAAGACATTTTCACTTTTGATGCCAAACATAAATGTGTGTGCCTTACTTAGCCACATGTTGTATGTGGGCAATGAAATAGAAATTCACTATAGAATAAAAGTAGTAATAGAAACCCAATGCCCTTCCCCCCCCCCCTCCCGCCCATAAATATATGAATAATCCGCGTCAATGTGGTGTCAGGAAGCTGGGCTATTTTTCTTTTTTTTTTACTTTTATTTTTAACATTAACTGGTTGTAAGTAGACGTACAAATTTAATTATGATCATAAGGTCTGCACATAATCATTTTAATGCTGCTGTATTACAATGTCGTGATTGTTGGGCAGGTAAGCAGCAAACAATGAGAGAGTTGAAGTGTTATTTTTGGTTTAATTGCTAATTTTATTTTTGTGTGTATTTTTTTTTTTAATACTCGTATTTATGGACAAACGGAAAACGAGAGTCATAATTATATTTACCCAAAGGCGAAATGTTAACCTATTAAAGCCCCCTTTTTATGCAGCTGTAAAAGTACACAGTGAATTTATGTACTTTAGTGTCTTTGTCTGTGTATTTGTAGCTTGAAGCCATTAAGTGTTTATGTTTTATGGCACATAACGTTACATTTAAACGGAAACTGATATTACCTTCCGCTAGTTTGTTTTTGTCTTCTCCAATAGCAGAATGCAAGCGTTTACAGAACAATAATGAAATTGTTTAAATAAAATAGAAACTCCAGTTTGGGGAACTCCAGACTGGTGTGACGTGAATAGCTGTCGAAATGAAATGAAAAAAATTGCGTCAGTCACTTTTATATGAAATTATTGTTATTTTATTTATTTATTATCTAAATGTTTGTTATTTATGAAGCTGGTCTGGAAACATAAATTTAATAGAAATACACAACTAATATATTTTTCATGGTAATATTTTGATTCATTCGTATGTTTAGGGTTTATTGTTTGAAGAGCATTTCAATAAAATTGTTATTTAACTGTACTGCCCGACATCAGTAAGTTATCTTTCTGCTGTGCATTAAAATATATATTAATCTATTTGTATTGTAGCGCCCCCTGTTAGCAATTAAAAATCATGACTAGAAATACTTAATTACTCTTGATTAGAGTTGACGGGATTGTCTCACACAACATCGATTAGAATGGGATTCTCTTAATGTCATGTAGTATTTTTTTTTCTTTATTAATTTATTTATTCATAGAAAGCCAAAAAACATCCTGCGTTCGATCACATTTTCAGACTAAATCATAAAAACATCTCGATCTCATCATTTTTTTCGATGTGCATTTGTGTAAGTTGTTGTCGGAAGGTTTCAGCTGGCACTAATCCACAAGTAACATTTGAGCGCCCTCCTTCGTTGGTATTGTGTGGTATTGTAAAAATAATGAAGCCTTCTTCTATCTATCCCTTCACCACACTGGAATCCCTATCACTATTCGTTTCCTAGAAATTAACACCTGGTAGGCAATCATTGCCTCTTTTTGGGGGTGCTGATGGCGAGTAGTCAGCGTGTTGGCTCTGCAATCTGAAAGACCCTGCTTCAATTCCCAGCCAGGTCAAATCAGAAAAAAGTTTTTTCTGAGTTTTCTTTGCTACAGCAAGCACCCTCTTTCGTCGGTATTTGAGCAATAAAACGTCGGCGAAGTAAAATAATAAATAAAATTGCTCCATTATCTTAAAAAAAAATAATGCGTCAAAAATAACATCAGAGACGCCGCAACTTTAATTTATAATTAACACGCAAATGCAGGGTTGTGCAAGAATTAAGCTCTATCTTCCTACCACTTTTACCACCTGTCTATTCTCTAGCCTATCCATATCTTTAGTTCCAGTGCAATGCATTGCATATGTAGGGGATAGCCCCTGAGCACTGGTCCAAGATAAAAAAAAAGAAAAACATGCATGATATTGCACAAAATAGAACTGCATGTTTGCTGAATTTTAGATGATTACAAAGAAGCCTTTGTTTATTAATTTTTTAAACTTTGTTAAAATTATGCTCTAAAATCCCCTTTTCTTCCAAATGCTTGTATTTATGTTCGCTGGGTAGGCGTATTGCAAAGTGTACTGGAAAATGCAAAAGTGTTTAAGTTGATGCTGAAAGGCGTATCTGCCTCAATCTGTTTTGCTATTAGAAACGTGTATTAGCTTTTATAAAAAATGGCATACGGCATTAAGCACAAAACTATATGCCCTCTGGTGTATTTTTTTGCAGGCGACAGTGAGGTCCAAAAAGAGATTTTAAAGTGCTAAATAATTTTGCAATGAAAAGTGTGTACACTTAACAATTAACATGGCTGCCAAAAAATTTTGCTTCTTAAAATTTAGATAAAAGAGTGCTCCTTAAAGTATGCATTACTTCAAATAAATTTATGCGCCTTTTACGTATGATTAGGTTTTCGTTTTCTTTCGCTTGAATAAAGAACTAAAATGAAAAACAATACTTTTTCCAAGGATTTTTCAAACGTAGAGAGATTTTTGATGTTAAAATTGTATCGTATGTGATATTTTTTTTTGCTCACGTATATTTACAAAAAATCTTGCTCTTCAACATTCCATAAGTGACAGTAAGCAAATTTCAACTGGCAGAATAACAGTCGTTCCTAGTCTTTTTCAATTTTTCAGAAGCAAGCAAAAAGGTGATTTTTCGATGTTATAACAATTGGCCGTAAGACACCAAATCCATGTTGCTTTTCCACTCACTTCATATTCATTTAAAAATAAGGTGAGCAGAAAAAACACTGTCACTTGACATCTTTAGCATTCAAACTGGAATTAAAGTAGCAAATGCTCGGACATTTCTTTTTTAAAATGTACAACTGGACAGAACTGTTCTGTCTTGCCTTTTGTTAAGTTTCATTTGAGTAGCAAAAGAATAAAGCAAATAAAAAGTATGGAGTAAAAATAAGTGTTTTGAAGTCACTAAACGAAAGTGTTGATTTCAAAGGCTTAGAAACAATTGACTATACAGTTTTGTTAAGTAGCAGCAATAACAGCAAGGCTAGAAAACATATGTTCTTTTGTATTATTCTGCGAAAAATATAAATATAAAAGATAAATTAATGCTAAAAAGATAAAAAGTCTTTTAAATATGACAGTGATGAGGGGCCAACTGTTGTTGATTTGCAGTTTGAGCAGATTTGCACAACTGACAGAAGGATTTAAATTTTTGACTCAAAAACACAAATAAAAACTTTTTGTTTTTGACTGTTCAATGTTGCTGATAAACGCTAATAAAGAAAAGGAAGAGTAGGCTAACAAAATTGAAGTAGTAATATGTCCTAACAAAAACTGCTGTACCGCAGTAAGTTGTTGTTTGTAAGGGAATGTTGAGGTAGCTTTCGCTTACAGAACTGCTTCCGTATCGCATTAAATTCTTTCGCAATGTCCACCTTTGGAGCACACATATTTAAACAAAGACATGATCCATTAGTTTACTTTTTTTACACATACATATTTTTATATTTATGTTTTTCTGTCCATCGGCTAAAGTATTTTGAATCAAATAAAAAATTAAAAAATAAAAGAAAAGAATACTTTAAACAGCGTGCAGATTATATATTAAATGAATTTACTTTGGGAATATATTTACAGTGGAACCTCTCCTAAGGGACACCTCCCATAACTGGGACAAACTTTGTGGAACCGAGATTTTCATCAGTTTTTCAGTACAAAATGTATTCTCATAACCGGACAATACATTAACCGGACACGGACACTAAAGTTAAAGAAATTGTGCGCCAAAAGCCTCTCATAAGCATACAGAAGCGGTAGTTTGAATTAATGCGCCTTGATTGCAATTCACCAACACTAGTAGTATATCCTCAATTTTCAACTCTGATTCATATTTGTGTTAATGGCATTGGAAATTTTGATTGCCGTGTTAACACGATGTTGGGGATTGCATAGAAATTGCTGTTTAGCTCGTTGTGTCACCTTGAGAGTCACAAAATGGCATGAAAAAAATATTCCATATACTTGAGTCCTTAAATACTTGAGATGAAGCATTAAGCGAAAAAATTGCCGGTTTGAAGTATTTCACTAGAAACGAATTCGTCGCATTTAAAAACATTTAAAATCATTGTGAATCTCAATGGCTCAAATTGAAGCGATCTATGCATGTTAAAGCAATTTATTCTGAGTAAATTTTTTCAACCACAAATCACTAGTCTAGAATTGTAACATAAAGAAAATAATTAAAATAATAAATGTGTTACCCCTAATAAGGGGACACCGCTCATAACCGGACAAAAACACTGCGACAGTGGCTGTCCGCTTATGAGAGATGTCACAAATACATATATATATATATGATTGTATATATGACTATAATTTAAAATTGTGCTTATTCCGGAAATATCTATATGAAATGTATTATTATTACAAAAAATTTAATAAATAAATAAAATTAAAAATATGAATGTATGTATGTGTAAAAAAGTTATGCGTTCAGTATTCAACTTTTAAGTGCCGATTGATTAATTGAGTTTTGAACTTGAGAATCTTTGATTTGTGGTCAGAAATTAGGAAATATCCACTGATGAGCTAACTAAGCATTAGCGAAATAGTACGATATGGATATGCTTTCTTCCGCAATTGTTGAGTTTATTTTTTTTTTTAAATAGTTTATGAATATCATAAAGTATGTAATAATACATTTCATATAATTTATTATTTCGGGGAAAACTTTGTTATTACAATAGTATACATACATACATACATATATAACAATTTTTTTTTTTTTTTTGATATATATTTATTAAGCCTGAGGTCTTTTTTTATTTTATTTTGTTTTTTATTATTCGATATTTCGTTAACAGCTTGTTAACATCATCAGGAATAATAAGAAATTATAATTCTTTGAAATATAAAAATATTTTTGAAACATGTCACAAAATTTTTGTTATAAAATTTGATTGAAAATTCAAGACCTCAGGCTTAATAAATATATATCAAAAAATATAATAAAAAAGGTCAATTAATAATATAATTAAATTTTTTTTTTTTTAAATCCCTTGTCCTTTACACTGGACTGAAATCTAGTAGATTTGAATTGAAATCTGTCTCCAAATCTAGACCGTTTAAAACAACTTTCTCAATATAGTATTTGACATTTGATTCGAATAAACCACATTTATCAGTTACATTGTCACATTAATACAGCATACAGGCATACATACCTAAATGGTTGTATCTAATGGTATATTTTGTAAAAGACAATAATTGCATTTTTCACTACTATGGGGTTGTGAGAAGATTTCGTTAAAATCTAGTGAGAAATTAGATTTCGTTATGTATGGGAAATCTATTCAAAATCAACTATATTTGCACGAAATCTCGCAAGTATTAGATTTCACTTAGTTATAAAGGTTCTATTATCGCAATTGTTTACCACTCAACAGTTTGAAAATGTAATTTAAAAATGTAAACATTCACAGCTGTTTATATTTACACTGAGTTGCCAGCTGGCACAAATTTTTGGCGTTTATGTCGTCGCTAAAAATTGAATTGAAATTCTTCAGTTGTCAAAAAAAAAAAAATCAAGTGGAAAAACATGATTCTCCGTTAATGCTGCTAATTGTCGCAATTATTCCACCTTCTATGTCAAAAATTAGGCTGTCGCAATTAGCGCACGTTCGCGATAATGTCTAATCGTAAATATTGCGCGTGTACTGTATTTTACAGAAATTCTGCGTAAATCGCATATAAATTACCACGCCAATAGCAAAGCACTATAGAAAACATAAATTATGGAAAATGTTTATTGTATTTCTGTTTTGTGGCAAATGATTGACAATGCATGTCACAACATATTTCACAATTTATTGATTTATTTAATCGAGCCCATATATTTATGATTAATATATAATATTATAAAGTAATGATTAATGTAAATTAGTAAAAAATAAATAATTAGTTATGTAGGTATTAACAGTTAAAGCTACTCATAAATACATATGTGACGCGCAAAATAAAAAAAGGGACCTAAGGGGAAGAACCGGTTTTGTTCAGCAGAGCCATTTTAAAGTTTTAAATACGTGTATCTTTGGTGTACCATCTCTTTCATAAAACGCGCATATCTCTGGGAGGGAACACGTTTGGGGCATGGGATCGCTCTCATTCGATGCTCAGATGTTGTCCACATCAAAAAAAAAAAAAATTGAAAATTGCTTTTTTTTACCCTTAGGTCCCTTTCTCTATGCGCTGTCACATATATGTAATATATTACAGTGATAGTAAATTGTGAGTAACTTTCCTAAAAGTCGGATTTGTTTATAATTAGCAAGGCTTATATTCCTGGAGAAAAAAATAAATTAAATTGAGATCTGTCTTACAAAATCTTAATGCAATACATTGGAGACTTGTCTTAAGTAATTATGGACATTGTCTAAATATTTGCATAATATAATTAAATTGTTTAGCTATATAAACATGTAGTGCTATTATATAGATTTGAAGTATTCTAAGTATTTTTGTCTCATTGTTGATATTGTGTAACTAAAACTTGGCAGGTTATTCCCAATTCGCGATGAACCGATAAAAAACGATCTTTCAAAAACTGTCCTATTTATTTTGTGTAGGTTTAATGCGGAATTACGCGTTGATCCTGAGAAACGAAAGTAGAATGAATGAATGTTCATGTTCATTCAAGCAGCCTTGTCGAAATTTTTTAAAATTTTTCTATTGCTACATTTTCTTTTCTATTCCATTCCATTGTTAAAAAACATATTGTGAAATTGCTACTTTTTTTTTTTATCTTCGGTTTAGTAGCCATTTTTATTATTATTTTACTTCGCCGGTGCTACACAATACCGACAAAGGAGGGCGTTCTGATGTGACTATGGATTGCTTTCAGCTGAAGCCGGTATTGTTCAGTGACCAGTGACTATGCCTTCGCCACTGAAACCTTCCGACAATAACTGACACACTAATACACATCAGAAAAATGCGAGGTGTTTCTTTTTATTTTATAATTTTCTGTCTGAAACTGGGGTTGAACCCAGGTCTATTTTTGGTTTTGTAGTCAACGTGCAGACTACCATCCATCGTACCATCGCCACCCTTATAGATAATATAAATACAGTCGAACTTCTCTATAACGAAATCTTCTCTATAACAAATAAAATTCGTGAACACAGCATTTTTGGGAGTATTTTCATACATTTTGATCTCCCTAGAACGAACTTCCCTATAGCGAAGTTCACTCTGTAACGTACAATTTTTTAAGACCTAAATAGAATTTTTCACACTAAATAATCTCTCTATTGCAAAGTTTTTAGCAAGCGATTTTTTGCATCAATTTAGTTATGTATGTATTAATAAAAAAAAATTAATGTGTTCATGTAAAAACAATTTTTTTTGTCTCAATAAATATATTTTCTACATAAAAAAAATTTTGTAAAAATTTTTTGCAGTTGCTCTATAACGAATTTTCTCTATAACGTAGAAATTTGACGGTCCCCAACTGCTACGTTATAGAGAAGTTCGACTGTATGTATGTAAATGTTTTTCTTTAATAAATTTCAAAAATTTACTTCGTATACAGTGACACTTTCTTAATTTTAATTATTGCAAAAAAAAAAAAATTTATTTCCGGTTTCAAATTTAATTATTTTTTTTCGAAACGACATACGTATGTATGCACATATGCATAAATATTTACATCAGTATGCATGCATGCGTACATGTGTGTGAATGATTCTTGATTGACAGTTTGCTTGCTGTGTAATTTAACCACATGTGTCTGTCTGCCTTTTACTCTTTGCCTTCTACTTAAACTGGCAATTGTCAATAAAACACAATATGAATTTAACTCCTGCTGCCAATCGCTTAAGCAAAAGAAAAAAAAAACAAAAAATACAAAATAAATAAAAATTGCAAATAACACGGAAAACGAAAGAAGTAACGCGCCATAAAATCAAGAAAGAAAGAAAGGCCAACTGTTCGTTCGTAACAAGTGTAAACGATCCAAATGGCAAAATGTTATGCACACTGAGCACAGAGACCACACGCTCTCCCCGAAGACTGACAGTTATATGTATGACATTAAACGACTTTTAAATATCGTACACGTCAAGCATAATTGCATTCATACATCAAGCAAACATTTCATGGGATAAAATGAAAAATCCACAGTTATTAAGCGCACAAGCAAAAATGTAAAATATTTTGTTGAAAAAAAAAACCTAAAACAAAAAGTGTAACAAAAAAAAAAAACATAAGTAAAATTAAGCAGAATTGAGCAAAAGGACACAACATATTGTCCTTGTTAAGTTGGCAAATTTATAACATTTAATGCCACTTGCTTTGCATATTCCAAGTCAAATAAATACGAGAACATAAAGCAGTGGAGAAAATTGATGATTTGATTTTTTTCTCCACGTTCCTTCAAACAGTGTTTGTATTCGTCGTTGCTGCGGCTGCTGTTTGGATCAGTGTGTGTAGTATGTCTGTTTACAAAGGATACAACAAATGTATCTGTATTTTTATTGTTATTGTTATTATTATGGGGTAGCAACGAGGGATTCTTTTCATATATTAAAAAGTTTTTATATGTTTTGAATATAGTTGCCATATTTTTATGTTTGTTTTATTGAGAGCTATAAATTTTATGTTCTACTTTTCAGGCATGTCCTTAAGGAATTTTATTTTATTGTAGATATTTTTTTTCGCTTTTGTTGCCTTTCTGATGAGTGTTTCTTAAGGTGTTTTGTAAAAAATATTTGCCTTTGGAAATTGTTAGCAAAATGTTATTAAATTGAAAAGAAAGTTGCACGAAATGAGCAAAAAGGGTTATTTTAATAAATCCGTATTTACCCTGTAACATTTAAGAGCAATACTACGTTAGAAAATTTATATTTAAATAGGACAGGGGACCGTATTTTTTTTGTTATTTTCATTTGGGTCAATTTGCTTTATTTGCATCAAAAGTTTTATTAAAAATTTTCTATTGTTTAGCAAAGACGATAATAGAATGTTGGTACAAATTAAGAAACAGATTTTCAATTTAATTAAGTGATAAAATACTTCACATTTCCAAGAGTCAAATGATGTGGGTAGAGATGATGTCACAATTTTAGCTTGAGAGGCTCAGCCAAAGAGAAAAATTGTTGTCACATACTGCTCCGAAAACTGCTTAAAATAACATTTCTTCCACAAACAATAAGCTGCGTTTCTTTTAAATTTTTGCTGTCAAGTTTTCTGTACACCATTGAGGTAGAAGCATAAGCGTTAGGAGGAGTAGTAAGACTCAGGCATTTAAGATGTTGCTTAATTATGTGGCTTCTTTTCTGAATATAGTGCAGATATAGTGCAGGCATAAATGGTGAAGTTATAAAGTGGGAGTTAATTCTTAAGGATCCTATATCCCTGCAAATAATGTGACTAGTCCACACATGCAGGTATAGTGTGGTCCACAGAGGACTAAAACTGGTCCAACACTAAGCCCAATGTATGGACAAAACACGGTCAATTTAACATTACGATGTCCTAGGTGTGCACCATATAACGCATCGCAGTACCCCAAAACTACGCCATGGAGCACCACAGAGAGGAATTTCAATGCGACGGCGTAATCGTAAATGCGAACAAAAGCACGAATACTTGTCGCAAATAATAATAAGCTGTTGTTTTCAATTTATAAATTGAATTTGCAGTGTTGCCAATTTTTTTTTAATCTTATTTTCTTATTGAAAATCTTTTTTCATTGAAATAAAAATTTTTTTAAATCACATTCAGTTAAAATATTTATTTACATACATTAGTTTTGTAAATATTTTATACTCGGACTAGCATTATACATTTGTTTATTAAACTTTTTATTAATTTCTTGTGCAAAACTTGTATATTTACGATCAGATTTTTTCAAAACGTGCTTCAAATGGTTGGGGTGTCTAATTAGTTTCTTACTTTCTTTTGATTCATAAAAAATTCTTGCAACGTTATTACAATGGGGCGCATGGCCCCAAATGGGGTGGGCTCTTTTATGTTTAAGAATTCAAAATGGCATCTTAATATGTTCTTCACCCTATAAATTGTATTATTTATATTTGAAGTCTTTCAATTTTCGCCATTCGTCATGAATTTGTTTAATAACATTTGGAAAAATTTCGCTGTTTGAGAAATTCTTTTATCAATAGGTTTTTATGAACAGGGACTTCAAAAAGTACTAAATAAAAAACATCTCGCATTTTTCTGATGTGCATTAGTGTGTCTTTGTGTGTCAGTTGTTGTGGGAAGGTTTCAGTGGCGAAGGCGTAGTCACTGGTCACTGAACAATACCGGCTTCAGCTGATAGCAATCTACAATCACATCAGAACGCCCTGCTTCGTCGGTATTGTGCAGCACCGGCGAAGTAAAATAATAATAAAAAAATGGCTACTGAACCGAAGCTTCAGCACTGCAATAAAAACAAAGAACATGCAAAAGCAGAGAATACATCGCATGTGTAGCG
Source organism: Dexiosoma caninum (assembly GCA_963924685.1). Lineage (NCBI taxonomy): Eukaryota > Metazoa > Arthropoda > Insecta > Diptera > Tachinidae > Dexiosoma > Dexiosoma caninum. The sequence continues at coordinate 79,037,170 of OZ004727.1, read as the reverse complement.
GTTATCTCCTGCGTGCTCACCACAAAAAAAAAAACATCTTATTTACAAAAATCTGTCTTTAAGCTAAAAAAAATTTAATTTTTTTTACATCTCAAAAAACTTCTAAAATAAAAAAAATCTTCATGGTAACACAGAGTGATATCAAGAAATAGAGATTAGTTCTTGTACAACTCTGTATTTGCGTGTTTTTCTTGATTTTTTAAAGCAGGATTATTGTATTTCCGACATTATATTGACGCATAATTTGCAACTACTCTGAAAATGTTTTCCTATTCATACTGTACTTATAAAAAAAAGATTTTAGTGTTTCTTGAATCTATGGGAAGTACATAATATGATTTATGTTTGTCTATCTTCTAGTTGAATATACACTGGCCATGGACAGATAATTTTTTTCTTATATGCATTATTAACTTACCTATTACAATTGCCTCTGTTGCATACTTCAGAAAATTTCTTTCGGTTGTAGAGTCAACGTACTAACTACTTCATCCTACTGTTGGCCACACATACTCTTAGACCATTAACCCAGTCCATTCACCCGTTATTTTCAATTGAAAAATTTTACTTTTACACGAATTTGTAAAACTAATAACGTTTCAAACTGCCTGTTATTTTTTTTTTGTTTATTGGGAGGAAAAGGATAAACATATATATTTAAACTATAATAAACAATAGTTAACAATAAATTTTTCATATAAATATTTTTAATATAATTAGTTTGTTTTTTCAAATGTTAATGATAATGATTTTTTATCTTTACAATAACAATATTGTAATAATATTATTTTGTATTACGAATGAAAAAAAATTATTTTCGAAAAACAATCCAAATAGCCTGTCAATCGAAGTCTTTTTTTCGTGTCAAATTACTAAGTAACCCGCCAGAGCAGTGATTTACATTTACACATGTCGAACTAAATGTTCTAATTAGCAAATTGCGCGACTGCTATTATTTTGAACACAACTGTTTTTCTTTAATATCTTATGACATTACTTTGTTTGTATTTGCTTTATGAAATTTTAATTACAATTTCAGCTACTTACTTTCAATAATTTCATTGTATAGAATTATAAGCTAAATACCTTTTTGCGATAAAAGCTTTTTTTCGTTTGGTACTCAAGAAGGTTATAAAAGTAGCAACGAATTATGTTACGAAAACTACAACAAAAAGACTTTCTCTAGTAGAGAAAAATGAAATCTTATCCAATAACTGAACTACCATCTACGACATCCTATTGAATTTCATTTTCATAATATTATTTAAAATTTCGCAAAAGGAAATTGTTGAGTAGCTGAAATAAATATTTAATGCATTTATTTCCCTTTCAAAGAACTACCAATATTGTACAAGGAAATGAAACGAATGGAGAAAAAAGAAACTGAATTTCCATTGACAACTAAAAAATATGCCTTTTGTATTGGCGAGTGAAAAGGAATAAAATTGCGTGCATGGCTGGAAGAAAGTCAAAGGAGGGTGTCAGAGACAGAGATAGAGAGGGGGAATGAAAAAAAGTACGATGTTTTACGTGATTCATTAACAGCGTCATAAAGAAATCAACTCTTTTTTTTTTTTTTTTTTTTTTTGTTTAAACACTTAAAAATATTATTTCTTATTTATTTTATTGATTTTACTCTCCTGCAAAAATACTCTTTTTAAAAGATAAAATGAAATTTTAACATTTCGTTATTTTTCTTTCATTATTTCGGCTGCTTATGGCGCCCAGACCCAGACCCAGACCCAATAGTTTTGCTGATGCATAAAAAGCAATTTTTGTTGTATTGAAATTACAATTTTCTGTTGCTGTTGCCTTCAACAATCCTCAATTTTAGTTATTGCTATGCATTGCAATTTTTCTTAATTGATGCCCATTTTGTTGTTGATATAGCAACAACAATTGCTCTTTACATATTTGCTTTGTATACACAACATAAAATTAAGATGAATAACAGTGCAAATGCACGCAATAAAGCCAAAAAACAAACTAATGTGACATTCAATACAATTGAGCAGTAAAAGAAAAATAAATAGAGAATGAAAAGGATCCACACGAATGAAGAAACTAAAAACTGAAACTACAGAGACACATTTTAGCAATGGCACAATGTTCAATGGCTTGCATAGAAACAATAAAATAATATGGACACGTCTCCCAAAACAGATAAAGAAAACAGACAAAAAAAAAAGAAAAGGAAACAGAACGTAAATTGAGAAAAAAAAAAAATACAAAATACAGAAGCAGCTTAAAACTTCATCGGCAAACGCACTTTTAGCAATAAGAAGAACTCACTCTGTGGAAAAGACAGACAAAGAGACACATCAAGTGTAATTGGAAATGTCTTATGGCTGTCGAAGCACTAGTAAGTTGACTGTCACCGTCACCACTGATGTCATCATCATCATCATCATCATCATCATAGCCGGCTGCTGTTTGTTGCAACAGCCACAACAACGACAAGAAAAACAACAACAACCACCGCATCAATGTCAGTTCGAATTTCTATTTGCAGAAGCTCTTCTCAATTCCCTTAAAGGTAATTTAATTTATTTTATTGATATTAGCGATTGTGCTGCAGCAATATTTAAATAAATATTCAACAATTTTCATTTGCCCAGCCAAAGCAAATTGTTGTCAATTAAATTTAATTGTATTTTACCCGAAAATTTGGTTTTCATTTAAAAGCAATCATTTTCAGAAATTGCATCGATTTTATCGTTTTTCGCTGTATTACTGCTGCTGCATTTTAGTGATAAATTAATTAGATCTTCTCGTTTTTGGAAAATTTGCTTATTAAACCACTCTCGTGATTTCAAACACCAATAAAGTGCGTTAGTTTTGCTTTCGTATGTATCGTATTGGCAGTGAATATTGTTGCAATTCTGGTACACAGAATTTTAGACCAGCATACGTTACGTTTTTAAGTTTCCATTAGAGAGTGGTTGGAGATATTGCAACAACTTTAGCAGGTAATTGAATTGCAAATGCAAGAAACACTTTAGACAACGAAACACTTAACCGCCCCAGCACTTAAATAAAGCGTCCCCTTTATGAATCAGCTAAGAAAATTAAAAGCGATTGTACCTGTACATCATAATGATAAAAAACGTCGGAAATTTTTCCTAAAAATTCAAAACAAATTCCCATTCTAGACATTTGTCGAATTCACAGCTCGACGACACTTCAATACCCGTTTTTTTATTTGTTTGTGAACTTCCACTGCATGTGGCATCAATGCATTTTCCATTTGAAACGTTAAAACAAACACACAATACGAAGAGGATAACTTTTCACGAGTACGATTTTGTACTTTGCTTTGCATTCATGTGAACACATGTTAAAATGTAACCAAATGCGTTTCCTTAATATCAGAGGTACTGCAAAACTGCTTTAAAACAAGAAACGTGCAAAAGCAGTATTGTAAAATTAATGACGCTTTCTTCTATTTATACCTTCCATCACCTGTAATCTCTATGACTAGTCCTTTCCTAGAAGTTAACACCCAGTAATAGGAAATCATTGGCTGACCGTTACTTCCTTTAAAAAAAAAAAAAACATGCAGCATTCTTTGTTTCTAAGCAGTCGCTTAAATGCCGAGTTGGTTTCTTAAATTTGAACACGTGCTCGCCAATGACTCCCATGGGTGAAAATCATGCGCTCTTCAGCTCAGGTGGACCAGTTCGTTTGGAATAGTTCCCAAGCATTAACTTTTGTTTTTCTCCAGGACCAGCACTCATGAGGAACTAGAAGAAAGGGATAGTAAGAGAAATGATAAGAGCTGAAGCTTCACTATCTTACAACTCTGGTGTTGCACCTTCTTTGCTTTGTAGCAGTATTGTAGCATTTCTGATTTCAAGAAGACATTATCAATTTTGAAACTTTATTTTAGTAGTAATTTTTTAGTAATTATTTTACTTTGCCGGTGCTACACAAGACCGACGAAGGAGGGCTTTCTGATGTGCTGGTGGATTGGATGAAGCCGTTACTGTTCTGTGACCAGTGACTATGCCTTTGCTATGGAAATCTTCCGACAACACAACACAACACAACACAACACAAAGACACACAAAGGCACATGAGAAAAAATGCGAGATTTTTTTCATGAATCCGAAACTAGGCTTGAACCCAGGATATTTTTGATTTAGTAGTTGTTGCGGACAAGTGCTTTTTCTTGCCCTTTGATGACTTACCAAATTCCAAAATTTAATTCTATGGAAACTTAAATCACTTATCGTTAAATAATTATTCCTTCACAAATTGTTCAGAACTTATTTATTCAAAGGTTTTAAATGGACTGTACTTAATGATAACAAAAATTCATTTCAACTCTTAATATATTTTAAGTATTGTTGGGTAGTCAGTTTTACGTTTTTTATGCATAGTTTTTCAATTATTGTCTTATTAAGCGGTTAATATTGATAGCTATAAAGTTTTGGTCCTAAATTCTTAATTTTTTCTACATTGATTTACAATGAATGTCTCGAGTAGCAGTAACTTGCATTATATTTATGTATTTGTTGTTATTATTTTAATGCACGAAACTAGTGCATTGACCACTGCATACGAATTTGACTAATTGAGACAAGTAATAAAAAGTATACCCAGTTGGAAATTCAACAGTAGTCAATGTGCAAAGTAGTTTGACCATCGCCTCCCTATTTATTTTGTATGTATTTTTTGCTGTGTAGCCATATACACCATAAATATACACTTAGTCACAAAACTCTACATATGATATCGAAATTTCATTTCATCTGATATGTAAAGTAAAATTTTTGAACATTCTTACTTGTAAGTATTTCACAGGGCACATTTATGAATTGATTTAAAACAGAGACTTACATATAGAAAGGCTTCCTCCACTTCTCAGTTGCAAATGATTTTAAAAGACGAAAGGGAAATATTTCCCCCGAAATAACAAAAAAATCCATTTTTTTCGATGCCTAAAAGGCTTAAAGAAATTTTAGATGCAAAGAAAGGCCATAAAATCCATTAAATATTTTCTAAATTACACCCAAGCTTTTACAATGTATTCGTATGTAAACATTTGCTTTTATGAAATTTATTATTTTCATTCAATAATATTAAACCGCGTGAATTTTTATTTTTTATTTTCTGTAAAGATCTGTGATCCTATGAAATAAAAAAGTTCACCAATTTTCAGTAAAAATGAATTTTTTTTATGAAAACACCTTATGCTAGAGATTTTGGTCAAAAGAGCTATAAATTCCATAAATTTCCATCCGCCCATCTTTCTCCAGTTTCCTGGAATATGATGCATCTTCTAAAAAAATAGGCATTAGGAAACTAAAATTTCAAAGTGTTTATCTTCGTTTTTAATTTTATTTCCCAAAAACCGATTTCAGCGGCGCTGCTCCTAAGAAGAATAACAGCGAACAAATGTTTCAGTTGCGTTGCTAGTTGCGTTTTAAAATGGAGAATGCCGATACATCTTCGTTAAGTTTCGATTGCATTGCGTTGTTTTTGTTTTATATTTTTTTTTCTTTAAATGTTTATAACTTTAAAGATTTCTAACATATTTTTAATTAATTTGTAAATGAAAGTTTGCACTCAAAAACGTTCGCTGTTTCTTAAATTTTTTTCTTATTTATTGTTTTATTGTCAGCATTTTTTATTTTGCAGGAAATAATGACTACTCTGTCACTGAGTTATCTCTGAAAATCAATTGAAGTCGAGTAAAGTTTTTAATAGAATTCAATGGAAGTATATCTTACAACTCGTTACAATAATTTAGAATTACATTTCTGGGAAATAGAAAAGATGCTGTGACATGAAAATCGATAAAATGAAAGAAATAAGCAAGAACTTCTTCAATTGTACATTAAAGACTTAACGAGCAGTTACAACATTCAATTGCATGTGACATGTTGACTTATTAGATAATATCTGTGAAATTACATTGTAGAGAGAATAATTGAAAAAAGAATATGATGTATACAGGGTGATGTATCGTTTATGGGACGATTAGGCAGTATTTAATAATTTTTCGTCTAATTTATTTTAATTTTCTACTCTAATTTTAAAATAAATTATAAAATTTAAATTAAATTCTACAGTCTATGTGAGGGTCTTCCAGGATTCGAACTCGAGCACTATACGTTTCTGAAAAACATATTTTCGAAATAAAAACTGCAGCCACACGTTCAAATTTTGCTTTAAAATTTTTTACACATACAGCTGCTCAAAATTCATATGTATTGATAACTGTGACGTAGGCTGCACGCAAGTTTTGAGCAATTTCATTTATCAAGAAGGCTTCGCTGTTCATAAGAATACGTACCAGCTGTTTGCTTACCCATAATTTGAAACCAAAGCTGTCCAGAAAATTTGAAAGCAAACTCTCATCAAATTTTAAAAGTGCGAGTGGATTAGTAAAAAAAATTAGAGAATTTTAAAACTTGAAAGGCAAAAATTGAACGTGTTAAATAGAGCAAAATTTCTTGAAGCCCGTCGCAGACAGTCTGTTCCGGCGATTTACAAAAAATTACAAGAAAACAACAACAACTGAAAGAATGACAATGAAATAATAGAAGAGAATTGAAGTAACTTTTCTTTTCGCTCCTCTACAAACTCAGACCTGCATTAAGAAAAATTGCCCCATGTAAAAGCAGTCGTAAAGCCTGTGCAGCTTTAGTTCAAAATAACACGCTTTATGATGAAAATATCCATTCTATAGCTTAACTTTAAAATGACTGTGGGTAAACTAGAGCCACACAGTCTGACAAAGTAATTCTCATTCAGTTTAAAAATGTTCATTATTAAGTGTTAGTGGCACACCCTGTACTATACATAGATACTTCACAGATACATTGGACAACATGTCATTAGAAAAATGTTTAGCAGAGGAGTATCGAGCAGCAATAATTCTTGTTCGAGAAAGTGATAGAATAAATTGCATTACTCAAATGTAATTTGCCATTTAGAATCTTTCATGGCAATAGAATTTATAAAGATAAGTGGAAATTATTTATTGCAAAGAGATCCCTTAAATACTGAAATGACTTCATGAAGTTCGCAACAATTTTTTAAGCCCAGGGAATTATTTACTGTAATTTATGTTCGACTAAAATGTTGATTTTTGTGTTTTTTTTTTTTTTTTTATTGCAGACATTCCATTTATTTTCCTTTTGGTTTTAAACTTCTTCAAATGGCAGTGCGAAGCAAAATTAAATACAACTTTATTTAAATTGAATTTGAAAATCTTTTTGTATTTTCTAATTTATCATAGTTAAAATAAAAGTTGGACTGAAACACACTTTTCTGTTGACTTTCATTTCATAAGAAAATTCTTAGCCAGAGTCATGTAGAGAGAGAGAGAGTCTAAACCAATTTTCATATTCTGCACTTAATTTATTTGAATTTAAATGCTTTAACTTTTGACAGCCTAAAGTCATTTATTTAAATTCGAGTTTGTGCTGGAAAAATTTCAGTGGCAGTTGTAGTTGCAACAGTTGTAAAAACAGCAGCAGTAAAATGAATGTAGACTTCCCAGCAAACATTTCATATTAAAAGTGCCACTGCCGTAGGAGGGGAAATTTAAGCATGTTCAACCATCTTGGCCAGCATTAATAATTTTTCGTACAAGTAACGTAAATTTATTAAGTATGACGAAATAAAGAAAATCGTGATTTCATTCTCCGTCAGACCCAAAAAATTTTCTGATGTATCCAAGCTAACAGCGTCTTCTGTCGTTATTTAATTATGTTTTAAATAGTAATAGTAAAAAATATAGAGAAAATAGTATATAAAATGCTCTCATTTAGATTAAAAATTAATGCGTCAAAATAACAGCTGAGATGCAGCAACTCTGCTTTAGAAATTCTTCAAAGCACCCAACTGCAGAGTTGTGTCTCTCCTTTTATCACTCCACGATCTGTCTGTTCTTATATACTGTCCCTTTCCAACAAATTCCACTGCATGTATGTATGTAGATGTAGTAAGACTCCTGAGCACTAGTCCATGAAAAAATAATAAGTATGAGCCTGAGAGTCGAAGCGCAGTATGGTTACTCTCAGTCACCATGTCGTTTTGAATGATTCAAATTCTTCAATGGCAAGAATATGACCAAGCTCTCCATCCTGTGGCGTCAAACATCAAACTCCGGCACTAAGTCAAAACCAATAGTGTGCCATTGACACAGCTGCTGAACAACAGTTGCTTTATCCCAATCGCCATATATATGGGCTACATAATTATGGCTGGCTGGTCCAGCATTCTGCCAACTATAATTATGAACTTGAGCAGATCACGCTTACTCCGGTCGTCTCACTACCGTCACAAGGTTCGAACCTATTGCAGAAGTAACTTTTTCGATAATTTTAGCCAAAAATAATCTATGAAATGTTGGCCGGTTAGCGACTTGTGGAATAAGTGTTGTAGTAGTGTTAGTAGCAGTTGCACTAGTAGAATACAAATAGTTACAAAGAAACATAAAAAAAAACACCTCTCAAACCCATACATTCGTATAAACTCGTACATCTATCTATTATTTAAGTTGGAAACATTCAAACAATCACTTAGTTAAAACATACTCGAGCATGAATACGGAACATGAATGGACATTTATACCAATTGTTTGAACATTTTGGGTGGTCTAACCACATTGACACTTAGAATCTATTTAAGAGGTATAATTTAACCGAAAGGCAAGCAAACGTTTAGACATACACATGCAGTGAGGCTGACACATAATAAGTATGTAGTTACCAGGATAGGCTCTCTGCAAGACCATCAGCATCAGCATCATCTATTATTAAGTTACACAAATAAATAAAGTTACACAAATTATGTGGCAGAACTTTATTTTCGGTTTATTTTATGATATTTTTTTTTCTCCATTTTAACACAAAAGTGCTTTAAAACTCAGTGTTTATTGTTTGTCCTTGTGGGTGGCTCCTTTTTTTTACTCAAATAATACATCATTATCGATATGAGCAAAGTGGAAAACCTAAAGAGTGCTTCTTTCAGTTGGCAAACATAATGAACTAAACGGCAAAAAGCCATACGAAAAGGAAAAGTTAATAAAGATTAATGTTTTGCTCGAGGTAACATTTTTGGGTCTAAAAATAAAAAAAGAGTGTATGAAATAAATTGCTTTACATCATTTTTTTTACAAGTGTTTTTTATTTTTGTAGGTTTTTTTCTTTTTTTTCATTTGTTAATAAATTTTTATTTATCGAATATCATAAAAAGGCACTTAAAAATTGTTCTTTCGATTTAATACTTTTATAAATGTAGCAAAATTAGTCTCTCTTAACGAAATATTTCACTTTGTAGTGTGGTTTTTTAATTTTTATCGTATTAAGAAAAAAAATCAAAATTGTCGCAATAAAAGCTGGCTTTTTGCATAGAAATTAATTAATGCGACTTAAAAAATGTGCCGTCGAACACAGAAAACTGCAGAGATATGGAAATTAGGCAGAACAAGACAAGTATATTCTAGTCATTTCTCCTACTATCCCTTTCCGGCATAATGCGTTGCATATCGTTGGCTTAACATGCAAAGGCTCTAAGTCCATATTTTAAAATTTTACAGCAGAGACAAACAAAATAATCAAACTTTTTTGTGCGTAAACATTTTGGAGTTCTGTAAATGCAATTTTGTTTGTATTTTTCATTGTTTTCGATGTGCGTCAAAGCAAAATGACAAAATAAAAATAGATTTTTTTGGACTTTTGGCTTTTTCTATTGGATATTTTATATTTTTTCATGGACTTGGGTTTTTTTCTTAGTACTTGTCCTTTCAGTATATTTCTTATTTACTGCAATGAAAATATTGTACTTTCCTTTTTTTTTATTGTTTTTATTCAAGAAAAGCTAATAATATGAAAAAGTTTTGATTCAGGTATGTGATGAAAATCGTTTTCGGTCTTAAAACGTTTTGAAATCAACAAATAGTGTGATGAATTTGTATGTGACGATTTGTTGTGACGATTTCATATTCCATCTTGTTTCATTGAATAAAAATCACGTTTTTAACATGTGACGCATTTCGATAATGCCAGTTTAAATTCGTTTTCAAATCGTTTAATTTTACTTGAACAAAATGTAAGGAAATATACAAAAAAAGTAAAAAAATAAATAAAAAATTCATATGATTCTAATTGTGCTTTTTCCCTTATAAACTATATGTGAAATTTATTATTACATACCTTATGATATTCTCATACAGTATGAAAAATATCATGAAGCATTTTATTACAAAAGTAACTCAAAAACTGAGGAGGAAAGCATATCCATATAGTACTGTTTCGCTAACGCTTACTTAGCTCATCAGTGGATTTTCCCAACGTCTGAATATAAACCCAAGATCTATATGTTTAAAATTCAATTAATCAAACGAGAATTGTTTGAATATTAAACATACAAACCAAAAAATCTATAAACAAAAACATAACAATCCATGAGTTTACTTTTATAACATACTCACATTTCTATTTTTAGTTGTTTATTCTCATCTACACTAGGCTTGCCATCGGCCAGCATAACTAATGTATTTTGAATCAAATGGAAAAATTAAAAAATGAAACAAAACAAAAGAATATTAAAATTCAATACCTCACATAAAAATGTCATATAACTTTCTCATCGTCACAGTAATCGATGATTGATTTTGATAAAATGTTTTAACGATTAAAACACGTTGGTTTATTAAATATTTTTCCGTAATAAATTTGCCATGTGTCTACTTCTCGACTGCCACATATATGAACTGTCAAAACTAATGTTTACCAAAATGGCGGCAAAACTAAGTAGTATACCTTCCCGGCGGACACCCTGTACATAAATTGAAATAATTTTAACAATTAAAAAAATTAGCATTATTAAGTTATGCTATCGCTACAATACTGACACGTTTATATTAAAAAAATCAGCGCCCGTACTTTGCTTATTATGAAACACCTAATCGATATTCTTAATACGTGTAATTGAGCAATTTGACAGAAATCTTTAAAATGCATTTTTTTATAGGGACCTAGAGCTTTTTCTTTTGATCAATTGGACTTGGCGCTTTTGCTCATCACTAAAAAACAACAACAAAACAACGAGATAACTGTAATTTTTTCTTTGCAAACCATGTATTTTTACTTATTGTATGTTACTGCATTAAAATCTCAATTTCTAGAAAAAGTGGTCTTACAGCCTTTGCCTGTTACGCCAGCGATATGTAGGGGTTATCGCATGAGTGCTGGTCCCAGATAACAAAAAAAGTCCTTGGCCGCACTACTGTTACTCTTGACAAGCTAGGAAATTTATTTTATGTCTGCAGCAACAATTAATAAATAATATTGTTGGCGCAATAGCACCTACGGGCGCATAGGTGGACCCATGTATATAGCCAATTTCCAAATGTATCCAATAGAGAAATAATCATATACTCTTTGAGTTGTTTGAAAATAATTGGTGACTGCCACGGGCTTCTCATCATATATGTACTTGTGAAATACTATATCATACTGGTTGTTTTTGTAGTCAAGCAAACGAAGCGAAGTCAAATGAGCCTCAAGACAAAATTAAGCAATTGTCCTGGGTTAATTTAGACGCAAATAAGCTACATCACCTTGAATATTGTGTTTATTAGCGGGCAGGAAAATCAAAAACAATGATGGTATTATTTCTTTTCCAGTTAATGGTAGACAAAACTAACTTTCTAGTTAGTTATTTCGTAAAATATTTGCCCAATATGACCATACCTTAAATATTAGAGACCGGACAACATTAAGGAAATTAATGAATACAATTAATTTTTAAAAACACTTAAATAGTTGTAGTACAACCGCAATCCTTGTGGCTTTCCTTTGGAAAGTTCATCTACAAAATAATTCCGTAATTAAATCTAAAATCCAAAGAAAAATATTTCTCTGCATACGCAGGAGCAATAAAAATTTTTTACAAAACATTCATTAACAAGATGATGTATGATTATCTGGATAAATACTTTAATAAATTTTTGCAAATCCTCTATGGTTTGGCTTGTGCCGAACTGAATATCCTTTTGGGTTTCGATAATAAATGACCGTTGCTTAGCCATGTTCTTAATGACCTTTCTTGACGCTTGACCTATCAAATTAATGTCCAGCTTTGGTTTCAAAATCGTTTAGTTTTTGTTTAGTAAATATTTCTGACAGTAATTCTTTAAGGCACCACATCATATCACAACGAATCCTTCTGAGAAATCAAATTAATACCAAAAAAAAAAAAAAAAAAAAAAAAACTGACAGACATCAATAACCAACACCATGGAATAAAACAAAAATTTCAGAGGGAACACAAATTCGTATTTTATTTTATTTGAGACAAAAGAAAAAAACAATCGATGTGTTAAATTTTATTTTTATTGCGGCCCTTATTTCCGTGGCTTGTAGCTGCTTCGTTAGTGAAATTAGTTTGTGTGTGTGTGTGTGTGTGTGTATGTTTATAAATTTTATTGTAATACGAAATAATTATTTTATTTCACGCTCAATATATTTATTTGGTTTTTTGATTGTCATTGCGTTGGTATAATTTAGTTGTGGACTTTTGTTTGTCTGCCTTTGTTCAGTGCGACTGTCAATGCGTACGAATGACCGAATTTACCCTGAACAATTCTACACAAAATTTTTGTTATCATCATTGTTGTTATTGTTGCTGTTGCCTTTTGTTTTTCGTGGTCTTTTCGGTCATTTTATTTCGACCAAGTCATCCCTGTTTTAATTTGTTGCTGTACGTTTTTTACTTTTTTTTTTTTTTTTGTTATTTTCCCTCTTGTGATTTGATCAGGGTGAAATATGACCCCTAGAGGCTTAAGTTTTTCCATGGTTATAGAGAATGAAATAGAAGACTTTAATTCTATTACAAAATTATTTTCTTCGCATTCTTTGCAATACAAATTTAATTAACACATTCCCAGGAAATTGAAGGAAAGCCTACAGGAATTGATAATAAAAAATTTTCGGAATTAAGTGGAAAATATATTGATTGATGAAACTTTTTCGTCATTGTATATGAAATACTACAACTGTGGCAATATGTATTAGTAGCTTAAGTCGACTTAAGCTCTCACGTTATGCTAATGTGAATAAAAATATTAATTTAAAAAAAAAAAAAATTTATTTTAATTACACTAATTATTTAATCTGCAAGTCCTTTTTATAAAGAGTGGTTAAATTTCAAGGGCCGATGTTGATATTGAATAAAACACAAACTATTTAGGAAATTATTGTAATTTTATTTTATTATGATATATTGGTATTACTCAATTATGTATGGAACAATTATGTATGGGCGCCGCGACCACGGCGGCACACCTCCATCCGATGGTCCAAATTTTCGATGACCCTGAGGCATAATGCCGTTAATGTGCCGAATTATCTCATCCTTTAGCTCTTGAATTGTTGCTGGCTTATCGACGTACACCTTTTCTTTCAAATAACCCCAAAGAAAAAAGTCCAACGGTGTCAAATCACATGATCTTGGCGGCCAATTGACATCGCCATTACGTGAGATAACACGGCCATTGAATTTGTTGCGCAAAAGAGCCATTGTTTCGTTAGCTGTGTGGCAAGTGGCACCGTCCTGCTGAAACCACATATCGTCCACATCCATATCTTCCAATTCGGGCCATAAAAAGTTCGTTATCATCTCACGATAGCGAACACCATTCACAGTAACTGCCTGACCGGCCTCATTTTGGAAAAAATACGGCCCGATGATGCCGCCAGCCCATAAACCGCACCAAACAGTCACTCTTTGTGGGTGCATTGGTTTTTCGACAATCACTCTTGGATTCTCATTCGCCCAAATGCGGCAATTCTGTTTATTGACGAATCCACTGAGGTGAAAATGTGCCTCATCACTGAAGATGATTTTCTTCGAAAATTTATCAACCACTGTTGCCGTGGTCGCGGCGCCCATTTGGCCGATATTTTGTTCCATACATAATTGAGTAATACCAGTATATCATAATAAAATAAAATTACAATAATTTCCTAAATAGTTTGTGTTTTATTCAAAATCAACATCGGCCCTTGAAATTTAACAACCCTTTATATATATTTATAATATTTATTTTTATTTCCATATTTCGCCACTCCTTTGTGTAGCTTCTTCAGGAAAATTGATTTTTGTTTAACGATATAACTAGAAGAATTATAAAACAATTTATATGAAATAATAATAGCCAGCAAAATAATTAAATTAAATTCATAAAAACCAACTATTTTTAAGCTACTTCTTCTTCTGGCACACGTGTACAAATATTGGGCGTCCTGTGGGCTAAGTAGTTGACGTGTTAACTCTAAAATCAGAAAATCGCGAGTTTCCATCCCTGTACAGAAGATAAAAAGAAATGTTTTTCCAAAAATACTTTGTTTGAATTATCAGCTGGTTAATTTTTTTCTTATCAGCAAATTTAAACTTTTACCTCAATGTAGAAGTTGTGAACATATACATACGTTATTCTTGAGAGTAAAGTTCACAATATTTAAAAGCAATATTTAAAATAAAAATGCTACTCTTTCATAGGAAAATACTCATCCAATGGAGATTGCGAATTAAAAATATATAAAGATTTTTACATACATACATATTCCCAATTAATATACTCGTATGAAAATCCCAGCTTAATTATTGTAATTTTCTTCAATGGAACACAAAAGGATTAAAAAAAAAAACTAAATTTAAACCCATGTTTTTTTTTCGTCAACAAATTGTTGTTCTTGGCATATTGTACCCTGGTATGCATGTGTGTGTGAAGTGTTGGCGGTGATATCTCCCACATGACAGTAAAATGTACAAACCAAGAAACAAGAAAAAAATACTGTTATTCTTCGAAAAACCAAAGCCAGTACCGAATTCACAATGTGTGTTATAATATTCGCACACCAACCAAATTTCTGTTATCCTTGCAACATTTATATGCATGAAACAGGAGAGAAAAGAAAAAACGAAAATCTACAAACAAGTTTTATATTTGCGACTACATTTATATTTAATTTAACATTTATTGCATTTTAGTTATTGGCTGGGCTTACAACATTTAAACAAACGTGTACGTTGAAATGCATGAAATGGCATGGCACTTTATTTGCGTCTATTACGAGTAAAAATTTGCTTGTTGAAATTTTTATATTTTTTAATGTTTATTTGGTTATTGTACCCTACAGCTGTAACAATGGACAATATTCTTAATTTGTTTTCATAAAGTCCTATATACATATATTCTCGAGGCTTATATGTTCAATTAGAGTTTAATAATATTTTCAATCATCGATTGCAGCTGTCTGAACCGTTAGCATCTGTGGACTTTTGTCTATTATTTCAAAAGTGAGAACATAATATAATCAGCTGAGGCAGCTGTTTACGGCCTGTTTCGTTTGCTATTTTGGGATAGGTAACGCGAATTGGTTCACAGCTGGTATGAAGGCAAATTCAGAACAGGTAGTCTTGACAGCTCAAGTGAGTTTTCGCCGCATCTAGTTACTTTGCTAAACTTTGTCTATATTTGTTTGTGGTCTACTTCTAGATTATAATAATAGTGAACTCGCGAAAATATGAACCGCAGGTGTTCTAGTTTTGAAATTTATTCATGTTTTTGAAAGCGAAAAATTCAGAAAAATAAGTGCACAGCTGACGCCCACATATTAACTTCTACCAAATAAATCAGAAAACGATATTAAAAACTAGCAACTTGTTTTCTAATCCTTATTTTCAACATTATTTCTTTTAATAACAATTTCTATATTATCTTCAACCATGAAGATGTTAACCGATGGTTGACGAAATATTGAAATAGAAAAATAATAAATAAAAAGAAATTTTTAAGATTAAAAAATAATATAGAAAGAAAATATTTTCGATAACAAAAATAACACAGTTATTAATATTTAATATCAATATGCTAAAAACAAGTGAAGAAACTAAAATATTTTGACTTTTTAATAATAAAATGAATAAATAAATAAATTAATAAATAAATAAAATAAATTAATATAGTAAATCGTGTAATAAGTGCGTTTTATAATTAAAAATTATTCTTAAATTGTTGAAATAAATATAAAAGAAAACAGCTGTTGCCAGTGTTATGAGCTGAATATTTTTTTCTACGGCGGATAAATGTGTATAAATGTTAAGTGGCTGCCAGCCAGATGGGTTACACAAACAAAATTTGCTCACTTGTGTATCAACACATATTGTGGTTTTTTCTTTCTTTCTCCTTATGAAAATAATTTATGTAAATTTAATGTAAAGTTCTAAAAATATGAAAAATGTTCAAACAATTTCTTATCCTTATATCATTTATAAGTTGCGGCGGCTTATAAATATTAACGCCGGTTCAACTGTTGAGTTTCAGCTTACCATTACTCAGATTTTTACTGTTATTTAATGAGAAAGCAATTAAAATAGCTGAAAAACTTTTATTATTATGGGACAATTTGTTTAAATTCTTTAAAAATACAGGGTGGCTGATAAATATTGCTACATCAAGAAACTCAAATAAGTTTTTTTTCAGTGTATGGAATTAATTTTTCTTTTATTCATGGCAATTATTAATTATTAATTATTAAGACATTTAGAATTATAACTTGAATTAAGTCAACTTAGTAAAAATGAGAAAACTTCACCCATGGTAACACGGACCGTCAGACATCTTGTGTCTGGCCCATTTGGATCTAAAACCTGGTCCCATCGTGTTCTAAAATATACTACCAAAAGACATATTCCCTCATTTCTTTTTTTTTTAAGAAAACTGAAATAACAGTCAGGCAATGCTTGCCTACTGCTAAGTGTTAACTTCTAGGAAAGAAAATAGTAATTGAAATTACAGGTGGTGAAGGGATAGATAGAAAAGGGCTTCTTTATTTTTACAATACTGCTTTGCACGTTGCAGTGCCTCTGATATCAAGGAAACGCATTAAATTTTTGAAGCTCTATTTGGCAGATATTTTATTAATTATTTTACTTCGCCGATGATGCTACACAATACTGATGAAAGAGGGCGCGCCAATGTTACTTGTGAATTGCTATTAGTTAAAACCGGTACTGTTCAGTGACTATGCCTTTGCCACGGAAACAGTCCGACCACAACTGACACAAAATCACACTAACGAACATATTGTACAGAAAAATGCGAAATGGTTTTATGTCTCAGTCTCAAACTGGGATCGAACGCAAGACTTTTGGTTTGGAGTCAACGTGCTACCTACCTCAAATATTGCCAACGTCATTGCCCTTAAAAGCATCGAATTTCTTACTCTGTTTGTATTCTAAAACTAAAACTTAAGCCATAAAATCTGAAATTTTTTCTTCAGGAAATTGTGAAAAAAGTGGCGAAATATTGAACAAATAAATAAAAATTTAAGAACTTTACTGACCTTAAGCTTTAAAAATATTATTTTTCTAATTAAAATAAAAACGGTCAAATAAATAGCAAGAAACATATATTTTATAATTTATTTAATATAATTTTTCAATTCTCGAGGCCATAATTTATTTGCACTGTTTACAGGACCCCTGAATAAGATACCACCCAGATATGCTGCAATGTGCTAATATTTCTAAATATTTAGTTACACCTCCAAATCTTCACACATCTTATTGAATTTAGCGATTTCCTTGACAAACGTGATTGGTATAGCATTTTCCTTCGGTCATGTTGTTGGCCAACTTTCCTGCCATTTTGTACAGATTTCGAATTTTAGATAATAAAGGATTTTTATAAATTTTCTGTTTATTTTGTGTGTTCGTTTAATCTCCTGCTGAAAGTTATAAAATTTTATTATAATGTTGTATTACGAGTATTTGTTTATGTGCTAAAAATAAACTTGCAATGAGATCTCAATAAAAATGTGCATTTCAAATAAAAAAAACCATTGTATTTATCAAAAAGAACTATGCATGATTGCAGGAATAAAAATAGAAATATTTTAAAATAAAACATGAATTTGTTATAAAAAAGAAAAGGAAGCCAATATCGAGGAAAGCAAATATTAGCGTAATAAAAATATATTTTTAAAATAACCAGGCAATTTATACTCGTAATTAATTTTCCATAGTTATAAAAACTGGCCATAGTAAAAAAATTTACGAAATAAAAATTCTTTGTTCTTGAGGTGTATAGCGCTGCCTGGCTTTTTATCTGTATCTCGCTACAAGTGGCATAGCACAGTATGTTTCGAGGCCATTGGAAAAATATGTGGCACATTATTTTAGTGACAATCCTTTTAAGCCATACCCTTACGTACTTATTTAATGTATAACGTATTTTAATAATGTGGTACCACAAAGAAATGGTAATCTTTTTTTTTTTTTAAAGTACATGCTTTTTGGTTGTATCAAACGATGTCTTGACAGGGGACTTTACAAAATTATTGAGACCATGCAGGAAAAAATAGCATGAATAACAGCATTCAGAAAATATTTCGCTTTAGAGTTTGCTTTCGTAGGAAATTTAATAACTTTTATATAAAAAATATTTATTATTAAAGGAAATCTGTCAATAGAGAAAAACCTTTTTCAGTTACTTGCACGATAATTTTACATTTTTAATGTATAAAAAAAAATTTTTTTGAACTGGGTATGCAGAAATGATCTTTGGGGAATTATCTGTCTAAAGGAAAAAAGATTATGGTTCTATCTCTAACTGTTCAGATTCTACAGCTACAAATGTCTTTATTGCCTCCAGCTATTTCCAACGAACAATATTTATTTGCAATAATGAAATATTTCCTTTATGACAAGAAATCTACAAACAGAAAACATTACAAAACATGCCTCTTTATTTAAAAACTTGTAAAAAAATAACTTTAGTAAACGAAAATACTATCAAAAAGATGGCTGGCTCAAAACTTCTAATGCATTTTTCTCAGTTCACGATTTTTTGAATTACGATGGTATTGCACCAAAGGCTCGATATGGCTTCATATAAGAAACGAGTAACTAAGTATTAGCGAAAATCGCATACCAGCTGTAGAAAATTAATTGAGACATGTTTAAAAACGAAAGCTTAATAAAGGCTCTACATTGTTAATATCTTAAATGTTTATGTTTTATTATGCATTTGTCTACCTTTGTAAAATTAAGGGTACTGCCCCCTATAAGTCGTGGTTTTAAAATCAACTCCAGTCATCAAAAAATGTTCTGATTACGCTCTACGCCTCTTTTACATTAAGTCAACAATATCAATATATTGAACGTCACAGGCTTTTGTGCCATATTTTTTCCACAACAGCCAGCGTTAAGAATTCGACACTTGACAGAATAAATAAAACTTACAATTTATTAAGTACAATAATTTTGTGTTCAGTATTTAAAACAAAAATTTTGAAAAATTAACAAAGAAAAACTAATTGATTGATTTAGAATTATAATAAATTATATTAAATGCATATTTTATATAAATATGAATATAATAATATTAATTATTTTTTTTTTCGGGTAGGAAGGAAAAATGCCTAACGCATCTCAGATGCTATCGTCACAGCCCTGGTATGTGAGGTTTGCATCCACTAAAAAGCCCCCCCATTATCCCTGAGCCAGTCCAGCTTATAGATATACACATATATATGCCTGTGGTATATACATATAAAAAATATTACATTATTAACATTTTGTTTACTTCACTTCACTTTTGAGAACTATTGTTCTAATTTAGTTGACAAAACAAAAGTGTGAAATAATGTAAATTTTTAAAGTTTTGTAAGTCCCTCTATCAAAAAAATTAAGTGAGTCCTTTTTGTACAGAAAAAAATATTCTTAAACAAATTTTAATAAAAACTTGGTTTTTTAAAACTAAAATTAGTTTCAATTAATTTCGCAGCTGAATCATTTAATCATGTGATTGAAAGCAAAAATGTTTAAATATTGAGATATTGAGTAACAAGCAATACAATACTTTAACAATAATTTAGTATTGTGAAATTTGTTACAAAAAAAAAAAAAAGAACTACCACACACCTACTGACAACCACACACTGCGGTTAAAACCCGAAGAACGCTAAAGATGAAGCTGCTAGCAGCCTTCGAAAACAGCATGGTGTTCCATTCTGTTAGAGTTTAGCAGTGTGATTTACAATTTTGTTTTTGAGTTAGTTTGATTCTTAGTAATTATCACATGTAATTTTCGTTCATGTTCATATATGTTTTCGTTCATCAGTCTATTTAAAATAGAAAAAGTTTAATTAATCGCAGACAAAATTACGTTGCGTCAGCAAGCTTGATATTTTGAATAAAATCTTATGTTTTTACTTCTTTATATTTTTATGTACATAGAATTAAGTAATTTCAATATTTAGCAAGCGACAAGAAAGAGTCGAACTGCATGTTAATAGTGATTAACATATCGATTGTAACACGAGGGACTTGAAATCGTGTAATATGAAAACGTGTTGAGTATCGTTTAATAGAGAAGTTTCTCAATTAATAAAAATTTAATTTTCTTCTCTGTTCTAAATATTTACTTACGAATATATTTTAATAGTTCGCCACCCCTTTGTGCGGTTTCTTCTTCGTAAAAATTGTCACCAATATATATTATTATACAATATTATTATTATTATTATTATTATTATAGAATAGAGCACGAACAACTACAAGAATTAATTGTCGAAATATTTCCAAGAATATACAATATCTCTTTATGTCTATATTTAATATTAGATGCAATAGTTCTATGTAAAATTTAAAACTAAACTATGCTTTCATTACTTTCAAATTAGGTTTTTTGTTTTTGCCAGTCTTCCATGCTTCCATAAATACACAAGATTGTAACATTTTTATCAGAGAATTTCTTTATTTTTACACAAACACTAATTGCACATAGAACGAACCGTAGTTGTAGATTAAACTCAAATCTTATGTGAATTTTATGTAGCCTTTCTTGTGGTAATAAATATGCTTAGTAGAGTATAACAATATCCTGCTTTTTGGCAAGAATATGTTTTTATTAGCACATGTGTACGTATGCGTTTATGTGTGTGTCTGTGTGTGGGTGTGTGTGTGTATTCATAGGCAGACACAATTGTGTAACATTTATTGGTCAATATTGTGCAAATAATAATCTTGTCAATGACATGTACATGATATTAGTATCGCTAGACAAATGCACATAAACTTAAATATATGTATGTATAAACGTACATGTTAAAATATATGTACATAAACATGAATATATTCATGTGTGTACTTACATATATGTATATGAAACAGTAGAAGAAAATTTGCATAATAATATGGTCAGGAGCAGTGTTGCCATTGTTATTGTGAACCAAAAATTATTAAATTCTATTTTGTTTTAATTAAATATATCGGAAATTTTTATTTACAAAATTACTGATATAAAAAAAAAAATTTAAATAGTATGTTCATACATGCACACTTACTAATATTAATAAAATTTATCTTGACTGATTTTATATAAATAAGCTCCTGGGGAAGTTGCAAAACATCAACGAAACGGCTAGTGAATAAATATAATTGTTTTTTATTACTATTACCAAACACAACAACAAAAACGGACGAGAAAAAAATAACTTCGGGAAACCTTTAATAATACTAAAATAACACATTGTTAAAAAGAATAAAATTAACACATACAATTGTTCATTTCTCTCTAATGTTATTCAAGTGAATAATTAATTTATTGGATTTTTTTTTTAATTTTTTTTTTTAATTTATTTTTAGTTCGTTTTTAGATTTAAGTTTATCTTTTAAACACGTAAATATTAAAACAACTTACCAGATTTATGATTTATTGATTCCAAGTTATGTTATATGAAGACTTTTCTGAGAACAATTCCTTAACTATGAATCAGTGATGTTAACTTTTTTCATTGGTTTTCCGTACAGTTGATAAAAAGTTACGGTTTTAAAAGTTAAAATTACCGTATGCAAATTCTTGTACAAAAATAATAATATTTTTTTTTATTAAAACAATTGCAATTCAATATAGTTATTGAAAAAATATCAAAGACATAAAGAAATAAGTATGCAGTAATAATAAAATAAATAATAGTAATAATAAAAAAAAATGTTTTTATATTCGTTAAATAATTTTATTAAATAAATAAATTTTATTAATAAAATTATTGTTCCTGATGATGCTAACCAAGGGTAAGCGAAATATCGAAAAAACTTAATAATAAATTAATTAAAAAATTTTATAAAAATAAGACCTGCAGTGCTAAATAATTTATTGCATACTATAAAATTAAATATTTAAAAGTTGTTTTTTCAGTGACTACAACGTCTGCATTTTATAATATTTATTCTTAACCAATATAAATATAAAAATATTTATATAATTTATAAATAACATATAAAAAACATAGATTACTTGATATCTGTGATAAAAAAAAATTTACATTTGTTTAAAGTGGTAAAAAAAAAACTAAAAAGGTACTTTAGTTTTATCAATTTCAATTTATTATTAAATTTAATGTAGAATGAAGTGAATACGAAAATTCCCGGAAAAAATTTTGTGTCTGCACATACGAGCAAGTTTAAAAGAAAATTGAGACAAAAATTATGAAATTAAAATTGGTTTTGTGATCCTAGACTAAAGTTGTTTTTTTTAGTTATTTATGGTAGAAACGTATAAACTTTAACTGCAGTTGTAATGAAACCGTACTTTTTAGGACTTGTTTTTATGAGAAATATTGAGGCACGTTATGAAGATACAATTGCCGAGACACAATGACAATTTTAAGTAAAATTTTTGAAGAGCGTATAATTTCCGACTTTTTTCTTTGGGGTTATTTGAAGGAGCGTGTATATGTGAGCAAGTCGTGCCAAAAATCCGTGAACTCGAGGCCAACATTGTGGCAAAAATTCCAGCGTTACAGCTGCAAATTTCGAAGTATGTTATAGAAAATGCTCGAAAACGACCCCATAATTGCGAAGCTAAAAACGAGGGTCATTTAAATGAGACTACTTCCATACTTAGTGTAAAAGAATGTGGGATTGAAAATGCAAGAGAATACAACAAAGTAGTTTTTTGAAGCCAACACTGTAAAATACCAACGAACAGATAACTTTTGAAAAACTCTTGCAGTTAATAAAAATGAAAATCATAAAAATATTCATTCAGCAAAAATAAAAAAAATATATATATATAAACGCCAAAGTTATTAAATTTGTAACCACTATGGTGACTTTTGGCCCACCATTTATATACGTTTTTTTTGTTTCGTTACTTTTGAATTTGCATTAAAACAATTTATTTTGTTGTGGTAACACTTGCCGGGAACAAGTCAAACTACTAGTGCGAATGTATGTGCATGCATGTGTTGTCCATTGTATCAAACATATTTATTTTAAACGAACTACTCTAGTATTCCTTTTACAAGACACAATACAATATTGTTATGCTAATCAGCAGGAACAACAAACATACACCAGCTATAACTCATTCACTCCAGCAAAGTTATAACTCAAAAATTCGAATTTTACCGATAACGAGTTGACACATACACATTCTCCGGTGCCGTGGTAGTCTAGTGAGTAGTGTGCTAGTTTATCAGTTAGGAATTCGAGGTTCAATTCCTAGTAGCAGAGACTCTGGTCTGTATCACTACAACACGTGAAAGTTTCTTCACAACAGTTATCACAATGGAACCAATTGAGCTCGGAATTTTCTTTACCTTCACATCCAGCAACCTGCCCACCCAACCTCACCTACACATTCTTTTCATTTACGTACAAATTAGTGATGCAATAAAATAATATCTTTTAGGAGCTGAAGATTTTTTATAAAACCCAAACAATATATATATTTTATATTCTCAAGTAGCATATTGCATTTTTTGACTTGTGATGTTCTTTACTAAACGAGCAATATGTAAACATGTGTGTATGAATGTATTTCACTTTATCTTATACAAAACTTATCTTGTATATCTATAAGTTATACTGACACAAACACAAAAGCACACATTTGGACAAAACCTTACGTGTCTCTACGTCGTATATTTACGTATTATCTACGTATATTTCAACATTCTTGTTATTAAATATTTATTTTATTTCACAGAGCATAAACTATACGAAACTAGTAATAAAAAAAATTTCCAAAAATTAAGAAACCAACCCACAAAATAAAAAAAGGAAAAATAATATAAAAAAAAAAACAAAAACAAAATTAAGACAAGCAACATGGCAAATAGGAAAACATGTGTGCTACTGTTTTGCAAAGATACACGAATTTGCTGGCAAAAGCCACATACATTATGTACGAGTATATTGTCATCTTTGCTTCTATTTGAAATGCATAGACAAAATGTACGAGGTTTGTTCAAAAGAAAAGTTGAATTTTGTTTTCTTCGATTACAATGGCGTGGGGCATCATGAGTTCTTGCCAACAGGTCGTACGGTTAATAAGGAATACTACAAGGAAATTTAGCTACGTTTGCGTGAAACAATACGGCTCAAACGATCGGTATTGTGGAAAAAAAAATCATGGATTCTGCATCACGATAATGCACCAGCTAACACATCAATGCTTGTTCGTGATTTTTTGGCCAAAAACAACAACCTAATCATGCCTCAACCACCTCATCCACCAGATTTGGCTCCATGGGACTTTTTCCAATTCCCAAAAAGGAAAGCGTTTTGCCACAATCGATGAGATAAAGTCAAAATCGAAGAACGAGCTGATGGCCATACCGAAAAGCCCATTTCAGAAGTGCTTCAAGGATTGGAACAAGCATTGGCATAAGTGCATTATATCTGAGGAGGATTACTTTGAAGGGGACAAAATAAATATTGATAAATAAATAAATACTTTAGAAAAAAAATCCAATATTCACATTTTCTTTTGAACAGACCTCGTATGTATAAATATGGTTTAGGCATGCATGTGTACATACATATATATATATGTATATATATATATAGTGTGTTTATGTGTGTTTTTTTTAGCTCAAAACTATGAATTTAAAGTTTGTTTTAACAAACTGAAAACAGGAGATGGAAAAAACATTTTCATTTTTAACAACTAACCAAAATAAAAAATACATGGAAAAATTATTTAAACGTCTTCTTACACTCAAAAATATGAGGCTGGAAGAAAATTTTTATTGGTAATCGTACACCCAATAAATGTAAAGCAGGATGAAATCTAAAAATTTTTATTAAATAAAAATCTCTTGGCGTATTTGGTTTTATAGTTTGTTCCTCATTTTTACAGCATTTGATCAAATGTTGCAGAAGACCACTACGGTGATATCTGTGTTTTCGACCTAAATAGCATTCTACATTCCCATTTCTAAGATTTTGTGTCAGATGATGTTTATTTATTAAAGCACTATTTCAAGTGTCCGAATTAAACGTGGCCTGTCCGCACAAATACATAAAAAAAGATATAAAGATAAGGCCACGTTTTAATCATACTGTGTTTAAACCAATTTAAACCATGTCTATTTTGAGTTTATTACACCTCTGTGGTACATTATTGTGAATTTAATTTGTAATTTGATATACATAAGTAAAACAAACCCAAACACTCGAAATAAAAAAATTTTCGATTGTAAGTTTTTTTTAATAATTTACTAGAGTTTTCATTAAATATTGATAACCGGGCATCCCCGCCTAGCATATCAAATAATACCTTGTTGCCCCCTCAAATATCTGATTAATGATAGGAACACAATTGACACAAACAACGCAGTTGCGAACTTTCTTCCTCACAAATAAAACACATTTGGACATATGCAAATGAACACAATACAGTCGTCGGCGAAGTTCGTCGTGCGTGAATTTGTCTGCGATAGATTTAAGGCTCATTTAGTCAAGCGTAACGTTGATGTAGTTGCATCAAACCATAATGTTTGATGTCTGAAAACCTATGGAAATTCTAACAAATCTTACGTAACGTCGTAAAAAATTCTATTTTCTACATATTGAAGACGTTACAGTTACGTAGCATTTCGCTTAGATAAGTATTTCCGATGGTTTTCTTACATCAAGCAGCATGGTTTGATGTAACTAAATCAGCGTTACGCTTGGCTAAATGAACTATTATTTCTATTTCATTAGTACAGAGTTAACGTTTTTCATTTTAGTTTGCAAATATATTAGTAAATAAAGTTGATTTTACAGTTTAATAGTTGTATAATTTTTAAAATAAATAATTTAAATTAAATATACACAATTATTTACCACAAAATTGCTTTTCAATTGTTTCGTGTTAATGTTTAATTTTTTCAAGTAATTTTTTTCTATACGGTAACACAGACAGCAAACAAATTTGCTGATTCCCACAGCTGCAATTTTTTGGTCATTTTTGTATGCCACAATGAGAATTTACGCAACGAACTTTTACCGAAGAATTCTTTGAGCACGGCGAAGTTTGTCGTTCGTCGCAATTGTGTTCATAGCATAAGTCATTAAGTCACCTCGCATGATTTATATAATTTGCATACCTCAAAATATATGTACATCCGAGGTTATATATTTCTCGGTTTCAAAGGTAAAGTTTAATAAGGCACATAAAAAAAAGCTATGATTTCGATGAAATTTTTATTTCATTACGACAGACAATGCCCTTTAAATGAGTGCCTCTATATTGTCTGCAAAAGTTGACCACTTTTTCTCAGGCGGTATTAAGACGATTGAGTAATATCTTTGACGCAGCCTCACAAAGAAATTCTAACCGCGCCAAATCACATGATCTTGCTGGCATATTTTTTGTTTTTTTTTTTGGAGAAGTAACACTCGCGCAGTGATGGTCTCCTACTGCTACGTGTTACCTTCTATAGGAAATGGATAGTAAACGACATGACAGGGATAGATAAAGGAAAGCTTCAGTATCTTAAAACTCACTTTCTTTATTTATAGCAGTGTTTGTATATTGGACCAGCACTCAGTAGATGACCTCTACACAAGCGCTGCATTGCGCAGGAGCCCGAAGAAAAGAATAGTGAGAGATGTGACAGTTGGTGAAGCTTCACTATCTTACAACTCTGCTTTTGCATGTTTTTTTATTAATAGCAGTGTGGCAGCGCCTCGCAAAGAGACGTATTCAATTTTTACGTTTTGTTTTCGTAGGCATTTTTAGTAATTATTTTACTTCGCCGGTGCTACACAATACCGACGAAGGTGGACATTCTGATGCGCCTGTGGATTGCTATCAGCTGAAACCGGTACTGTTCTGTGACCAGTGACTATGCCTTCGCCACTGAAACCTTCCGACAACAAATGACAACACAAAGTCACACTAATGCATATTAGAAAAATTTTAAATTTAGAATTAATTAAAATTAACTCGCCTTACATAAAATAATATATTCCATGATTTTGCTGACTTTGTAATAAAAACTATTATCGTTTTTAATTTTATTCCTGTTAAAAACAAAGTAAATTTATTTAAAAAAATGTTTTTTTTTTTAATTTTGCTTTAATTATGAATTCTTTTTTTTTTTTTTTTATTTACTTTAAATTATCCTGCAGGCATCATACATAAAATTTCACTAGGAAATATTTTTGTTTAATTAAATGCAAAAACATTTTCGAACATAACAAAATTGATTTGAGTTGCTCTGGTAAACCTACGGATATAAATTTTTTATAAAATTAAAATTGTATGTTGTTTGTTTTTAAAAACCCAAAAAAATGTTTAGCTTTTTAGTTGAAGCAGTGAAAACACATATAAAATATTCATAAAACAATTACATTTAAATAACAATTAATTAAAAATACACATAAATCAATTTTGCAGAAAACCATTTCGAATTTACGCATGGAAAATATAAATTTAAATTTCATGAATCTAAAATGGAATTGGAAACAAGTTTTTCTTTAATATTAGGAAAGCAAAACTGTTTAATTGGAAATGCTTATTATCTATTTAACAATATCCTAAACACAGATAACTTTCATGTGTTGAATATTAAAATATTTAGATGTGTCAGGAAAATGTGTTCCACACATTTTAAGACAATCAACCTTCGCCTGACAATTTTTGGGAGATTTTGTGAGCAGACATTTTGTTTTGTTTTTTTTAACTTTTTAATTAAACTGTCACATGCAGCCCAGTATTTTCGTTTTTTAAGAAGTTTAAAATTTTGTGCCGGAATTTGCGACGGGGAATTTCCTTATCAATTCTTTAACTATTCCTACATTACAGAAACAACTGACATTTAGGATCTTGCCCATGGCAGTAATGGCCTCAAGTTTAGACCACTATTCAATAGGAACCATAAAAGGTATCGAAGTAATTCTTGTGCAGTATAATGAGAACATTAAATGTTAAATTTCCTTAAAACCGCAGATGGTAAAAATATAAACTCTTGATGTTGTTTCTAAATTTTTTCAAATTCTACTCTAGAAACGTATATTGAAGTCATTTCCGCGTCCACTAAAAGTTATTGAATTTACTCGAAATTTTAATTGTGTACTATGTCAATATAAAAGATCCAAAGATCTGCCCAGCGAATTGGAATGGATGGTTTGTAGTCTGCACGTTGTCTAAAAAACCAAAAACAGACCTGGGTTCAATCCCAGTTTCAGACTAAAATTTTAAAATAAAAATAAACATCTCGGATTTTTCTGATGTGCATTTGTGTGTTTTTGTGTGTCAGTTGTTGTCGGAAGGTTTCAGTGGCGAAGGCATAGTCACTGGCCACTGAACAATACCAACTTCAGCTGATAGCAATCCACAATCACATCAGAACGCCCTCCTTCGTCGATAGTAAAATAATAATAAAAATGGCTACTAAAGCGAAGCTTCAGCACTGCTACGAGTATAAACAAAGAACGTGCGAAAGCAGAGCTGCAAAATAATTAATTAAGCTTCACCTCCTGTCGTTTCTCCTACTATACCTTTCCTATAGTTCCAGCACAATGCTTCGCATGTGTAGGAGGCATCTCCTGAGTGCTGGTTCCAGATAAAAAAAAAATAAAAATACTAATAAGAACACCTTTAATGTACACATATACAAATGTTGGCATAACGACCTCTAATTAGCTGGAAAAAGGTTCTATACTATACTATCAAAACCAGCTGTAAACTGAATTAATTTGGGAAATTTCATAAATATTTTGTTGATCAAAAATAGTTTTTATGCAAAAACCAGCGTTGTTTGAGGTTTTTTTTTATTTATAAATCCTGTTCGCAAGAGAAAATGAAAGAAGAAATTCACTTTTGAAATTGTATAATTTAGCAAACCGATTTTCTACAAATCATTATTATTTTGCTGTTGTTCATGCATCAAGAGCTGCTGGTACTTCAATTTGTTGGTTTTATGCAAGTCTACGCAAAGTAACAATAACTAAATTAATTTAATTGAAAATTTCAAAGTAGCAAATATTTTCTTAAAACCGAAACCAATTAAAGTTAATGTGTGGTGGAGTGCACAGAAAACCACAGCACTTTTAAAATCACAATACACAAACACTCTGACATGTGCATACATTCGTATAAACCATATACACACATGCATTCGCTACGCAAAAGAAACCCTTTAAAACCAACTGCTAACCGTTGCCACTCAATCTCGATACTTCTACAACGTATTAACGGTTAAGCCACTTTATAATCATTACTGCTAATTAAATTAAATGATTCTCTTAACAACTGCAAACGAACAAAAACAATTATATTAGAAAAAAAAACAAAATAACACAAAAAAAAAAACAAAAACTATGCTGAATTAAATATCAAGAGCAAGAAATGCAACGTCAGACTAAATTGTTGGGAAACACTTTAAAGCACTTGCAACACAGGCCAGAGCGAGAAAGAGTTTAGCAGCCAAGCAAAAACAAAAAAATTTGAAACCAAATACTGACCATTACTTATCTAATGTGGCTGTTGTTCAAAAAAACAAAACAAAAATTACCTGCAATACGAGTATGAAGTTAAATCTTTTCTCCCTTTATTTTCTACAAAAAAAAAAAAAAAAAATAGATTGTTAAAAAAAATAAAAGATAGAAAAAAGGATTAAGAAAAAAAAAATTGTGCGCACATACACACTTATCTACACACACAAATTTACTAGCAAAACCTTATTTATCTTCGCCGTTACGAGCTTAACTTACAAAAAGTATAATTTTTCTTTTTCAATTTTCATTTACAGATTTCTGCCAGAGTCTCCGTTTGGTCGAAGTGCGAATACCAAATTACGTTATTAAGGGCTCTGCAGCACAATTGGAATGCCTTTACGACCTGGATGGCGAAGCATTGTATTCGGTAAAATGGTACAAAGATGGCAATGAATTTTATCGATATGTACCCAGGGATATGCCTCCAGCACAAACCTTTTTACTGCCAGGTGTTTCAGTTGATGTAAGTAGATGGGTATTTGGTTTAATACGCACATCACAGACACACCGTCACACATACATAGTTATAAGCAAGCAAAATTCTATCGTCTTTGCATATCGAGCCTTGTGCGCGATATTATCGTATGTTACACTTTTTCCAAATTCGACTTTTTTATACAAATCCATTGCTGAATCCATTAATTCATCTGCTGACAAAGTATGATAGCGATAATTGTTATAGTTATGGAGATAACACTATGTATATCTTATTGTATGCGACAGTGAAAGCTGTCAGGCAAATAAAAAGAAAAGGAATAAAAACGCTCTCCTGTAAAATATAGTTTTTGTAATAGACGATAATTTCGCGCACAGGGGTCGATATATAGACAAATTTCAAAACAGTGGTCGTTTAAAAAGAAAAAATACAAAAAAAAGAAAAACAAATTCTCTATTATGTAGTCTTGGCAGGATTCGAACTCAAAACTATTTATTTTTCAAAACGATTCCACTAAACGTTAGATAATAATATTATTAATACCCACCTATTAAAGTCTATATTGAATCGCCTCAAATCCTGTTGCTTATATGGGATTATACTTTTAATAAAAGTTGCTTCTCGCTTAAATTTTTTTTTTGAAAATTTAAATAAAAAATTTTTTTTTTACAAGTGTTCAGAGTATGCAGGGCCTTGCACGGGAATTAATTAGAAAGGCATAGTGTAGAGCAGAGACAGTTGCTGAAGTGATTAGGTGGATATAGAGTTTAACTTCATCCATTAGTCTGTAGTTGCTATTTTTTTTTTGTAAAGCAGAGTTGCTGCGTCTCAGCTGATGCCTGAGACTCATTAAATTTTTAAATATAAAAACTATGAATTTATTTTAGCGGCATATAAAGAAGCTTATACACTGAATATAATATACATTGAATGTTCTTAAATATAAAAATTAAAGTTTTCATTAATACAATGAACAATGACATCAGATACACGAAATCTTGCAATCTCTGCTCTTCATTTAAATTTTTCATTGTCCATTCTATATAAACGCATATACATTTTCATAGCCTAAGCGAGTTTAATTTTTAATAAATTTATAATAAAAATTTAAGAAAGCTGCATGTTTTTTTTTTTTGTTTTAAATTAATGTATACGATTTCCTAAAACTAATTAAATTTGCAGTTATTTTGCCTAAAAATATTTTATTTGGATTTTGGAATATTGTGATTTTTTAAAATTATTAATTAAAGTGTCTTAAATGCAATGAAAGTATTTCATCAATCCAATGAAATATTCTTCATATAAAATTATAAATTAACGTACATACATATGTATGTGTTGTATTGTATCCAGCGTTGCATGTTGAAAATTGGTTACTTTTAACCAAAATTGGTTGCTTTTTGCTGCAATGTGTACATGTGTACATTTCTTCCATTTTGATTAATTTTAATATTAAAACAATGATAGCGGTTACTATTGCAGTAATATATTCTTTTCATAAAATTTTCCATCGCCAATTCGTCCAATTGCGCCTATATGTCCCCGATAACTTCACAAACGATCATCCCAAAAGCCCTGCCAACTTCACAATTGCTGGCGTAGAAAATGCTTCACGGTAATTCAAAAATGGTTCAGTTCTGCGAACTGTGAATGTGAAATTTTCATAATTTGTGTAAGGAATTTTAATAATTTGAATGAGTTGTTGAAGCATATATTGTTCTATTCTTGTTAATGAAAGGCTATTGAAAACGAAACGTTTTATTGGAGCATACGTTACATAAAAATTTTGGTTACTTTTTTCGCATTTGGTTACTATTTTTATATATATTGTTTACAAAAATTTTTTGGTCGTGGCAACGCTAGTCGTTCAGCTAGACTATATCCAGCCTTTGGTGCAATACCGCAGTAACTCAAAATTTGAATTTTCTTTAGCTGGGTATGCAGAATTGATCTTTGGGGAATTATAGATATCTAAAGGAAAAAAGATTATGGTTCTATCTCTAACTGTTCAGATTCTACAGCTAGAAATGTCTTTATTTTGCCTCCAGCTATTTCCAACAAACAATATTTATTTGCAATAATGAACTATTTCCTTTATGACAAGAAATTTTAAAACAGAAAACATTACAAAACATGCCTCTTTATTTAAAAAAATAACTTTAGTAAACGAAAATACTATCAAAAAGATGGCTGGCTCAAAACTTCAAATGCATTTTTCTCAGTTCACGGTTTTTTTGAATTACGACGGTATTGCACCAAATGCTCGATATATACATTTCACTTTTCTTTCACTTTTTCCTGTTTATATATGCTGTAATTCTCAAAGAGTTTTTGGGAGTTTTTATGTGATAATTTGAGCTTTCTCAAGTAATTTTGTTGGAGGTCTATTAATGAGTTGGTATACGCAGCAGCCAAATGTACATATAGGTTAGTTTAACGATACAACAAAAGATACATAACTACATGCGTAAACAAATTTATGATTTTATATAAGGAATATTTAATTGTATTGAAGAAATATTTTTATTGGATTTGGACCACAATATTATTTCATATATAAAATTTTTCGTAAATTTTATGACTTAATTTCGTGTATGTTAATCATTATATCACTGAAACATTTACATTTTATATATGAAAAAGTTTCATTAAACTAAAGAAAAAAAATGTTATGATAGATTTTTCATTGATCCAATGAAGGTCAAATTTTTGGGTGAATTTTAATGACAAATTTCATGGTATTAAAGTTAAGATTTATTGTATGAATGAAGAGTTTTTTTTTTTAGTGTAGCATAGACAAAACAAAAATAGAAAATAGCAAAGGGTGATTTATACAGTTCTTTTTTTGCACAGATGAAGAGTAAAAGATAAAACTTCGTACAACTCAATCATGCTTATTTTATTTCAATGTCGGTAGCGAACTGACTCGGATTAAGCTGGTGTAAAATATTTCAAAGTGATTGTGTTTGGAATGCGGACTGTGCCCACAGAAAATTCTTTTTATTCAGCCTACGACCGCAGCAATAATTTTGCGAAAATTTAAAAACGCGTTCTCTACACGCTCCGAAGCTTTTATTAATTAATTTCCCATGAGCTCAAACAAAATAAGAGAAATCGTGCAGCGCATATGATGCACAACCCGTTCCTTTGTGGTAAAGCTTCATAATTTAAATTGATTATTAAGTGACAAATTGTTATTTTAAAGTGACAAAAAACAAACAAATTCCTCTCGCAAATTTGGTCATTAGTGAATATATTGAACCATGTGGTCATATACATAATTTTCTTCATGCCACTGTGCAGCAGTACACTTTATAAAATTGCTAACGTACGTAGTTTATCATGTGCAAAAATTATAATACGTACGTGAATTAAAAGTTAAGGCATTGATTTTTTTTCTTTTGCATTTGTCTCTCCCTTGGAATCCAATAAAGAACGTGTGTTTATAGTCAAATATTGTAGATCGCAACTAAACTGGCATGTGTGAGAAAAAGAAAAAAATATTGCCCAACATACTCGCATAGTAAATTCAGGCGAATTGCATAGTTTGTGCAAAGTTAACATGAATATGATGCAGTAGAGTTCTTCTATGGTTGCAAAGTTCACTGCCATAATTCAAAGGCAGCCAACCAGCCGTGTGTGTGTTTTTTCTCTCTCTCTCTCGCTCTCTGTCTTTTATTCGTTTCGCTCGTTCACTAACAGGATAAATCCATAGTAATATTCGTTAAAGGCAACAATATGTGGCAGTATGTTTAACTGCCAAAGTGCTAAAATTGTTTCACTATCTCATAAGAAATATTTAACACAGCATGTTAGTCGCAAATATGGCCGAGTGTATATGTATGTGTAAATTTAAAAGCAGCGCTATCACCTCTAGTTGGTTTAGCAAAAATCCAAAGCAATAAATTTACATTTATTTTTTTCTCTGTTAGCAACGCCAAATGAATTAACCCAGGAAGGGTAGAGGAATTTTTTTTTTGGTAAATTGATTAATATTTTTCAAATGCAACTCATTTTGCTTTTACTTATGCTGCTGAAAAAGTAGAAAAATGCCTGCTTTAAAGAACAAGTTGTCTAAAAAAAAGAATTTACAATGCTTGTCTAGGTGATTCAAATTTAATGGGTTAATTTCGACAGCTCTTTTCTACTGCAAAGTAATTTATGCCGTTTTTAATATGTTTTTTCCGCTTTATATCGTGATATTTAACTTCTGATAAAGCACTATCGTTTAAAATGTTTGGCTACCAGTTACATGTTCGCAATCTCTACTTTAAAGACACTGAACGTTCGAACGTTGGCTGTTTGATTGTTTGCTTGTTGTTTTGCTACGGGTAACCTTTCTTGTTCCAAAACATTGATTTCCTTGTTTTAAATTCACTGAACAACTTCTTGTACAATTTGCTCTAAAGTGGTTTGTTTGCTTAGTCGTCTATCAATGGGAATTTTTATTTTATGTATTTTGCCCTCTGCATGCCCTTTCCATAAAATTTGTTGCCAAGAGTATAATACTGACTGCAACACCAGAGGTGTTGAATAAGCAGTTCGTGGCAGTTTAGCTCCTTTTATATATCTATTTTTTTTCTTTTATGCCGGATACTATTTAATTTTAATCGGTTTGATATAAAGTCGTTGAGCAAACACTAGAAAAGATTTATGGACACTCACGTGATATGTGTGTGTAAGTATTAAGACAGTCAGGCTGTGCTAAAGGCATTTGAGGGCCATCAGTTTAGACGCAAATCAATGCTAGAATTCTACTTGAACCTCAATGTCCTGGGAGCCTTAAAACAGGCTCTGTCTGCGTTGTATGTTCGCAAGGGCAATGAGGAAAAGTATAAACCAGTCAAACAGTGTTGCGACATTCATTGTGTCGGTAACATTGTTTAGTTTTTCAGAACTGGAACAACGTAAAGCCAGAGATATATGGATGGCAGTTCAAGGTGTCTTTTTCAAATACATAATTTATTAAGGTGGACTTGAGTAGTCGAAAAAGTTTCTATCTCTCAAAGACAACGTTTTGCTTTTTTGCATATGTACTATTGCTGTTATTAAACCAACACCTGCCGAAAAAAATTAGGCTGGCAATATCAGATCAATGCGAACAATGCTGTGAGGAGGATGTAACCATGCTCCACCTTACAACCCGGCTCTTGCTGGCATCACAGCAAAGACGCTGGGACGATATCAACTACTCGGAGTTCCTAAGGTCGATTGCCAGCCTCAATAGAATAAATTGGTAGGCGAAGTATAAAACACGTTACTACCCTGGTAGGAGGGCGTTCCAATAAGTCCGTGCTTTTAGAATTACACACACATATTTTTGTATAAAACAATTATTTTAATTTTGAGCGTTGAGTCCCTTGAGCCTCATATACTTTGTTCAACGTATCTCCAGTTCTGTAATCGCGGTTATGAATATCGCGGATTTTCACATAAACTGCTTTCAACCAGTTCAATGTTTTCGAATCGCTGGGCCCTAGCCAAAGCAGTTGCGCGAAATCTCTGCACCCACGCACGAATTTAATTTACACTCGGTCCATCACTTATTCGCCGAATACCGTTAACTTTGAACAAAATTGTCGACGAGCAATTACGTTAGACTCATTACTCTTAAAAAATGTCTCTACAGCGAACGTGCGATGCTCACTCGTGACTGACAAATCCGCATAATCGATAAAATTCCAACGGCGCCAACCTCCCTCTCTACTTTTTGAAATAATCGTATTTAAAAATATAAATTTGCCACTAGACGCCCTGTATTTAAACGAAATTGCAAAACTGCTTCTTTCTTTAATTATACCCAACAAATTTTATTTACAAAAAATCATATAAATTTGTATAAAATTGTTGACTTTGTAAATGCATCCTTTTTTGTCCATTTTGCATAACGAATTCCTACTAGATACTTTGAAGAATAAGAAAAAAAAAATTCAAACACTTTTCAAATATACATTTTTGCAGGTTCATAATTCCAGTGATGCCATTGTAACGCTACGTGAGGTGAATTTACAATCAGCCGGACGTTTTCGTTGTGAAGTATCGGGTGAAGCACCATCTTTTCAAACGGTCACAGAGCATGGGGACATGGTTGTTGTCTGTAAGTACGATTTCATTTCAAAAAAAAAAAACAAAAAAAAAACAATATGTGTACAGTAAAATCAACTACAGCATCCCTTCATTAGAAAAGATTAGAACGAAATTAATATGAATGAAAAATATAAGAATACTTTAGCTATACGATTTTGATTGATACGCTTCTAAATTGCGCGTCAGTTTAATAAACGTTGAAGGACAATAGTTGGCACCAGTAGCAGGCAAAATTTTATGAAACTTTATAAAACGTATTTGAATAAAAAACAAAAAAACGAAAACGAAAGCGAAAAATAAAACCAAAAACACTCAACGTATTGTTAAATAAATTTTGCATTTTTACTTTTTGTTTTTAAACTACAATGACTGCAATTTGAAGCATCAGTTGCAGTTGATTGGAGAACATTTTCTATACATTTTACCAGTTTTAATAATTTTTAAATGCATAACAAATCCTTAACTGTTAAAAGCCATTGTCTGTGTGTGTGTGTGTGTGTGCGTGTGTCTGCTGTATAGTTTATATTTTTAGTTTTGAACTACTTTTTATTTTGGGAAATTGTTATTTAGTTTTTAGTTGTGTTTCTATTGGTTTAGTTTTAACGTCTGTCTACTTTGGCTAGAGTTCATTAAAAAGCAGAAAAGTGTTGCGAAAACGCTGATGTCAAAATAAATTTATGTAGCAGTTAGAAATTAAATAGCTGAGAGCAAAAATATAGCACACATCTTTCTCTTCATTTTAGAAAATAAGATTTAAACTGAAAAAGCTTCAACACACCATTGCAATGCACTTTTGAAGCAGCCAGAGCCCAGCAAACAACACCGCCCAGATGTCTGATGTGGACATCTGGAAGGTGTTTTACAACCGATATGCACACACACCACCAACTGTGCCAATAAATAAATTTGTTTTATGCACCCTGCTCTCCATTTTGTAAATTAAACAGACCAAAAGCAATCAAGAGCAGACTTTTATTATAAAACTTTTGCAAATTTTAACGTATGTATATGTTTCCAAACCTAAAAGGAACTGACAAACGAACGTATATATTTAATGCAGCTTTGATTAAATAAAACAACTATTTTAATTGCAGAATAAAATCAACGAATTGCAATCATTATAATGGCCAAATATTGAACAACTTTCCAGCCTGAGTAAATTTAGATTTCGGAAATGCACAAACATTTCATGTGCATGTTTAACAGAGCTTTTCATTACATTCACAAAATGCATTTGAAAATCAATAGAAATCCAAATAAAAGCTGCAAGGAAAGTATACATTGATATTCCATGGGATCTTGTTATACGTACGTGGGTGTGCAAACAAGCACACATACATACATATGTACATATATGCATCTGTATGCTCGAGTGTACACACACACACACACACATATGTATGTATGAGTAACCACTAAACGAAACCAGAGACAGCCAAAAAAAAAAAAACAAATTTAAATCGTTGCGATTTTTGTAGTGCAAATTCAATTGAAAATCTTTTTGTTTAAAGACAATTGCCGGGGGGCAAATTACGTCATACGATGCGATATAAAATTTTAAACAAATTCCATGAAGTTATAGTGGAATTTCATTCGATATCGAATTTTGTAATTTTCAGGTCAGGTTTTCACAACAGTTTTTTTTTTTTTGTTATTTTTATTTTTTTTCTCTTACGGAATAAAATTAATTCTGTGCAGAATGAAGCGAATAAGTAAAATTACTTGCTGCCTCGACTAGTAGTTGTGGAAGATTGAATAACAAATTGAATTTTTTGTATATTTTAGCTTTACCAGATCAAGGTGCTCCCAAAATTATCGGAGGTCGTCCTCGCTATCAAATTGGCGATTGGGTGCGTATTAATTGTACAGCAGGTCGTTCCAAACCTGCTGTTCAATTATCGTGGTTCGTTAATGGTGAAGCGGCTGAACCTCATACGTTGCGAAAATACGATACAATTATATCGGGTAGAGAAGGCTTGGAGACCTCCGTATTGGGCTTGCAATTTCGTGTGGAACAGCATCACTTTCGTAATGGAGATATGAAATTGAAGGTAAGTTTAAATTTTATCATCACTTTAGCCGCAAACATTTCCAATAATCTCTGCAATATTTCTCAATCTGAATAGTTTTAATTTTTAATTCAATTGGCGATTTATTTTCACAAAATTTGTGCTGCTGAGCAACTTTTATATAATTGATTTCATTGCCCCAAATTTTTTCTGCTCAATATCGAACACGTAAGAATGATAGAATTAGAGATTAGTACATCAGGCAGATGTCGGTGTGTTTCATTGTTCTAGCGCTACTAAATAATGGTGGGTGCAACCAAAACACACGATGTTAATTGTAAATAAAATAAAAAGTTTTCACAGAATAAGCTTAACATTTTTTATAACGATAGAAGGATCTATGACAATTATGTGTGAAATAAAATATCGCCATGGCTTCGGTGGCATACGTGAATCCGATGGTCGATATTTTCAATGACTCTGACACATAATTGAGGTTCAATGGCGTTAAGGTGCCGAATTATCTCACCTGTTCTTGCCTTAGTGACGTACACTTTTTCTTTTCATTATCCCCAAAGAAAGAAGTACAACGGTGTCATATCACATGTCATGACTGACAATTAACATCGTCACGACGTGCGATAACACGGCCATTGAATTTCTCTTGCAAAAAAAGCCATTGTTTCGTTATCTGTGTGGCAAGTGAAACTAACCTGTTGTAACCGCATATCGTCCATGTTCATCTCGCGATAGCGAACACCATTCACGGTAACCGCATGGCTAAAGACATTGTCACACTATCGCAAACAACAGCAATATTTTCCGCAGAACGATTCGGCGAACATGCACAGGGGTTTTCACATTTCCTATATACCCGCTTTGCTGAAATTTCTAACAATCCTCCCGTTTGGGAACACATGTGTTCGATTATACTGATCGAAAAAAAAATCACGAAGTGCACGAAGTGCACGAAATGCATTTTTTTTTTATCTGGGAATAGTACTCAGAAGATGACTACTACACATGCGAAGCATTGAGTTGGAACTATAAGAAAGGGATAGTTTGGAGAAATGACAGAAGGTGAAGCTTAATTAATTATTTTACAGCTCTGCCTTTGCACGTTTATAGCAGTGCTGAAGCTTCGGTTCACTGGGCATTTTTATTATTATTTTACTTCGCCGGTGCTACACAATACCGACGAAGGAGGGCGTTCTGATGTGATTGTGGATTGCTATCAGCTGAAGCCGGTATTGTTCAGTGACCAGTGACTATGCCTTCGCCACTAAAAGCTTGCGACAACAACTGACACACAAATGCACATCAGAAAAATGCGAGAAGTTTTTCATTCATTTTCGTAAAAGCATTTAACAATCTTAACGCGCTGTTCAATTGTCTACCACTCCACAGTTGAATTTGTCAAGCACTAAAACTAAGAAACGTCAAATTGAGTTGGGCGAAAAAATTGACGTTAAAGTGTGACTCACAATTAACATCACCACGCTTTATAATTTTTTTTTTTTTTTTTTTAAAAGACAACACAAACTCTACGAAGCTCTCATAGCTTGTCTGTAGAAACACCCAGGGTCTAAGCTGGAATCGTACCCGCACCACCATATTGATAAGACTAATGCTCATGCACTAGACGGAGGCACCAATGAGACGTGCTGTAATGAAATCAGGGAATTTATTCCCGCAACCCATTCATGCCTGCGCACAACGCGTTCATCATTAAAGGCGTATCCTTGTGGTTGATTTGGCAGTAAATCGCACTACGCATTACAGAGAGAACTGATTTTTCGGCCGAACAACGCGTATATGGCACAAACTCCCTGCAGACGTCTTTCCTGTCACTTTTGATGTGGGAGTATTCAAATCAAATGTCCATAAATACTACTCCCTCTACCTTCCTTTCCATAACATAGTTTCCTAATTCCAGCACAGTGCAACGCATGTGAGTGCTGGTCCAAGAAAAAAATAGAAAATAAGAGGTTTCTGTACATGTAGTAACTGTGACGTCACACCACATGTGTTCCCCTTTTCTCATTGGCCAATAATTTCTTGAATGCGCAAATATAACAACGTGATAATTTATTTTCTGTTTAAATTGTTTGAAATTTTAACACATTTTTTATTTCAATTTATTTATTTTGAAAAATTTTATATACAGTTGGGCGTTTATTATACGGCTCGCATGAGACCGGGCTTACCGCCGTTAACACTGTACGGCAGAATTTTTGGGCAGCAATCCAGGCACAAAACAAAGCCAAACTGTATACCTGGTTTTTCATTTCTTTATTTTTTGTGCTTTTTAAAAAACTTAACTTTTCTTAAGGATGCTTATTTAACATATTTCTTTTCATATAAAGATAAATCAGTTGTTAAGCACTATTGGTATCAAAATAAAAGTGAGAATCTATAGAATTATATAAAAATATTTACTTTACTCTGCCTGAGGAAAAATATGAAAAAATGTCTTCTGAAAACAATATCCTTTCTTATCCTTGGAAGTTGCCAAAAAAAAAATTGTAACCTTAAGTAGAAATTTAATGATTCTATATCTCCTAGTTCGATTGATTTAACGTTTCAAAATTGTGGAAAATGCATAATTTTGTAGTTTCCCGAGAAAGTGAGCAGCAATATTTTGCCTGCATGTGGCATTGTGGCAATATTTTGCATCACCCGTTATAATAATTTTCTAATAATTTTAAATATTTATTGGTTCATATAACCCACGTTGCCATGCGATATCGTTCGATAGTTTAATGTCATTGAAAATTAATATTTTATTTGAATGTTATTTAAGCGAACCGAACGATATCTTCTGACAGTGTGGGCCAGCCGGCTGTTGTTTCTTTGCAAGAGGTAATTTTACGCTTTTTCAAAAATAAATAAGAAAAACTATGAAACTTAAGAGATACTTTTAGCTGCTTCTCTTTTAATTATCACCCTCCAAACATTCTTCTTACCAATTTTGTAGTGTGTCGCCTCACTGTCAACATTCTATTGGCGCAGCAATGAGGAATCCGTCGAAGGTGATCGACCACAAAAGGCGCCTGTCTTAGAGTCACGCGAGACAGTTTATGCCAGTAATTCCCGTGCTGATCCCGTACAAGGTATGTCATTGCGGGAAAGTTTTGTTACCAAAATTTTATCGTTTTTCATTCAACCAAATGCAGCCAATAAAGCTCACTCAACTGTTGTGAGTATGAAACCCGCCACAATACTGTTGCTCATAGCAATGACTTTAATAACAACAAGCGGTTGCTTCGAAGACTTTTACTTAAACAATGTTTTACGAATTGTGAGCAAACAGTCAGCGGCTAATTGCAATGCCAACAATGATAATGTGACAGCAGATAGCGAAGGTTGTGAAAATATTAACGATAAAAAGCTCCAGCAAAATGCAAAAGATAAATACAAAAAAATTGCAAACAATAAAATTGTGTTACGCTGCGCTGAGGAAATGTCTAGTCTGTCAGTTATGCCAAGGGCGGCAAAAATTAACGTGCAACTTAAAGCTGCAGTCGCAACAAAATATGCAGCCCAGCAACAACAACAACAACAACAACAACTGAATACAACTTTAAATACATCCGCTTCCTTTGCGAAATCGTGCTCACCTTCTTCATCATTAAACAGCACTTCGTCATTATGCTCCAGCTGTAGTTCCCTGTCGACAGCCAGACACAATGTACAGGTCTTCAACTCCAGGTAGCTTTTTAATTAAATAGATTTGCTGCAAATATTTCTTTCTCTTTATTCTTCATGCTTTTAAAGATTTGTTTTCTTTTATAAAATATAAAATTGAAAAACTTTATATTTTTGTAGTTCCTTAAAAACTTTGATTTAAAAAAGATAAAAAAAAAATACCAAAAAAAAAGTGAAGGAAAATATTATTTTAAATTTAAATTTAAATTTAAATTATTTTAAAGAAGAATATACGCAAACAAATGTACATAGTCCTTGTTAAATTTTAAGAGTTTTACAGAATCAATTAAAAAAAAAAAAAAAAGAAGGCCATACAAACATTTCATTTAGAAAAGAAAAAAATAAAAATAATACGGAAACAAAAAGAAAACTATTGTTTCCTCTTCTCAAATCAAAATGTTGTAATTTTATGCGTAATTGAATGTGTGTGTGAATTAAAGTAAATATGCTCGTAAAATGGTCGATTTCGTCTCGAATTCTTTTAGGTTTTTAAAATCAAATACTGTTTTTATTAGTGTTTTAAGTACAAGTTTAGGTAGTGTGACATAATAAATGACGTGAAGAAAATTTTCTAAATTAATTTTGAAAAACAAAATAACTGAATATGGCAGCTAAAGAATGTCTCTCAATGAACTGTAGACAAGTTGTAAAAGTGCTCAAGTTTGAAGGAAAAGTAAAAATAATCTAAACCAGCTTAAACTTTTAGCAACAGAAGAATTTTCTAAAACGAAATAAAGAGCTTTTTCAACTCATAGGAGGGTAATGAAACTTCTAAGTACGCAGTAGATCATTATCAATACCGAAAAGTTGTTCACTCGAAATAATATTAAATTTTATTTTACTGTGCACAAGTTATACACACAACTCCAGCTCTGATACAATATGTTACGTTACAGAGATGTGACTCAGTTGGGTGTCAGCCAGTTCGGTTAGCTTGTGCCACTGAATCGGCTAGTCATTGAGTCGACCATTTCCAATCCCCTCCAAGCAAGTCATCTTCTCATGCACCCATGTCCGTGTCACCATAAAATGTCTCGCTATCTGCTCCAGAGATATGCAGTTTCCTTGCAACACCAGGGCTATGGAGTACTTTCCATTCATATCAATGATACCCTCCCTACTGTCGTTAAATACGTAGATATCATCTGGTACCTCATGATACTCGTCACCCAAGTAAAAGCAGATATGTCAGATTGCAGAATACCATAAACTGAACGAAACCATCACATCAAATTTCTCTACATAAAAACCGCCGCACGCTTTGATGCACCTTCTGGAGTCATCACTATACTACATACGCCGACCGTATTCCCCATCAGACTACAGCCTTCGATTCAAAATTTAAAAAAAAATTTTTTCTTTAAATG
This sequence comes from Dexiosoma caninum, assembly GCA_963924685.1. Taxonomy (NCBI): domain Eukaryota; kingdom Metazoa; phylum Arthropoda; class Insecta; order Diptera; family Tachinidae; genus Dexiosoma; species Dexiosoma caninum. The sequence goes on along the minus strand of OZ004727.1, from coordinate 78,993,752 downwards.
TATAAAAATTTCCTTCGATATCGAATGCCGCAATTTGGGCTCAGGTTTACTTGTTATTCGATTTATTTCTTCATTTTAAAAGAAAACATGGGTGGCGCAATATCCCAGCAAAAAACAATATACATACTCGCATAATGACATATTCATAGCTTCTAAAGGAACCTTATGCTTAGGATCGATATTAATAAATTCTGCCTCTGTACGGAGAAACGACTAAAAATCTGTATATTTTAAAGAAGAGTGAAAGCTTTAACTTAAATCGAGTTTGAATAGAATCTTAACAATCAAATGTTTTGATATGTTGAACACTGCTTTCAATTCACTGGGAGGGTGGTGAAAAAGAAAATATGCTGCAAGGACAAACCTTTATACTTTCAGACTGTGATGCATCGATTGTGCGGGTGAGTTTCGGTCTCAATAGTTTCGCTTCTACTTGATCAATGTAAAATAGACCGGCCTGTATTGTTTACCTTGATTCTTCTTTCTGCCTGGTTCACGATGTCACTCGAATTCGTTCGTTCGCATAACAACATTCAAAACAAAAACAACATTTTAAATTTATGTTTTCAATTACAAAAGTACTAATCGTTAACAAATAGTAAAGTTGGCTAACAAAAATTATTAATTTTAATGTTCCAAAGCAATTGAAGTCATCTGATGCAAAAAAATGCGTTTAGCTAAATATTAGACCGACATGTAGCAATTGTGCGTGTCCTGAAAAATCTTTAATGATATAAAAATAGTAAAACTTATTCCAATCCAATAATCAAAATAATCCAAAAATTATGAAAAAATTCCCAGTAGTTTAGCGTCAGGTCTCAAAGGGATATAAAACTCAATGATTTACATATGTAATTAATTAAAATGTGTTAATGATCGAAAACATACCGGCAGTCAAAAATTACATGTGATAATTACGAAAAAAATTAACTAAGTCAAAGACAAAAATACTAAGTCACACTGACAAACACTAACAGAACGCAACAACATGCTGTTTTCGAAAGTTGCTACACTTTTATCTTCAGCGTTCTTCGATTTACATTTGCACTATTTCCGGCTCACAATATTAAGATCTTCTTCACTTATTTTTTTGCTGGAGTTCCACAGTTAATTACATATATCTCCGAAAAATCACCATCTTATGGTATCTGATATCTAATGATTAACTAACGGCCAATGGCGAAATATCAACAAATTGCTTTCTGAAAAAAAAGCCCATAAAAAAGTCAATTGATGCTGAACTTGTGTTGCCTGCACTCAGTGTTGCCAAGAGCTGGAGAAAAAAAACCTAAATCAGCTTTTTAAAAAGCCTAGCAAAAGCTAAATCTTTTCAAATAAAGCTGAAGAAAAAGGCTAAATATTTTCAATTCACAATGCAATGTTTTATTTGATATAAATTCAAAATTTACTCATCCCAAGAATGCAAAATTAGACTCTCGCGAATAATTTTATTAAATCATCGCCCATTACAAAATCACATGTCAACATTTTTCAAGAGCATCGAATGTATAATAAAGAGTTAAGCGAATTATTTATCGTACGATTTCTTTGTTTTGCTTTAATTATTTTCATGTTATTAAAAAGTCTTTCAACATCAGCATTATTGAAAACTAAATACAAGATTGTGTCAAGAAATGGATTTTTTGTTGCACCTCTACCAAGAACTGAACTGTTGACAAAACATTTATCCAGTTATAACTTAAATGTTTTCGCTATTGGATTTAAAACAATGTAATTTTGTCTTCAGTCTAATTCAATTTTTCAGTGTCAATATGACAATTTTTAAAATGTTGGAAAATGATTTTTGTGTTCAGCAGAAAATTTAAAAAAAATTTGCTTTTTTGAAGTTAAATTTAAAATAAAAAAAGGCTAAAAAAAGCCAAGAGGCTAAAACGTAAAAGAAGGCTAAATTGGCTTCATCACTGCTTCAAATATAGAAAATTTTATTAAAGATTTTTTTATTTTCAACATATTAGAGGATCATAAAGCCCACAAAATCTGGCACATTTATGCAATGTTAATGCATACTGTCAATTGCCACTGCCTTGCAGATATAATGATGAAATTTGACAGAGCATCGTGACATAAATAATCATGTTTCCAATCTTCTACCTTCACATTGGGCACGCACGCTGCTGTAGGACCATAAGAATTTTCGATTTCCAAAATGTTGCCATATTTTCTTATCTTTTTTAAATTCATAAAAATTTTCTTCACAAAAAAAAAAGAAAAAGCAAACAAAAGAATCAATTAAAAAAAATTACAAACCAACAGTCATAATATACTTTTAACTCTACTGTGTAAAATAAAATTTCATAAATAATTAAAACCGAAAATCTACGTGGGATAAATGATGTTAAAAATTAAGAAAGAAAGAAAGAAAAAAAAACAGGAAAAGTCTAAATTATTAACAAAAACATATCGTAAAATTTAATAAATTTGCCAAAGTTTTTTTTTTTTTATTAATTTAGTTAAGGAAAATAAATTAAATTAAAGAAAAAAATTTAAAAAAAAAAAAACATAAATAATAAAAATATTTTGCATTTAGCTGAAACCGAAATATTAATTTTAATTGCAAATACAAAGAAGAAGCATGTCACACACATACATACATGGATTTTATTTCCTTTTGGAAGGCTTTTTTCAAAATAAATTGAAACTAAATCAAATAAAATAAAATAAGCAAAATACACACTTAAATAAGAAATTTTTTTTTGGTAAAAAAAATTAATTAAAAAATATTTTTATGCGTTTAATTATTTTGGCAAACTTTTTATTTAAAATGAATAAAAGTTTCAGCAGTTACTAAAACATTCCATATATTTTGCTATAAAAAAAATAACTTTTTAAATTTAACTTTAAACCATTTGAGAGAAATAAATTATATTTAATAAAGCTGCAGCAGAAATTAGAAATAAAGAAATTTCTTTTTTTAATTGAACAAACTGCATTTATTATTTTTTTAAAGTAATTTTTTATAGCAAAATTGTGTGATTTTTTTTTTAATTTACATTTTTTTTTTGTATGAATGTAAATAATTTTCTTGTTTTATAAAAATATTATTATAAGCCTTTAATTTTCAATGTTTTTCCGTTGCCATTTTAAAATATATAAATTATTCAAAATAAAAAAATTAATTAAACTAAGGAGGTTTTGAAAGTCTTTTCGAGCCTTTGGTGCAATACCGCAGTAACTAAAAATTTTAATTTTTTTTAGCTGGGTATGCAGAATTGATCTTTGGGGAATTATAGATATCTAAAGGAAAAAAGATTATGATTCTATCTCTAACTGTTCAGATTCTACAGCTACAAATGTCTTTATTGCCTCCAGCTATTTCCAATAATATTTATTTGCAATTATGAAATATTTTCTTTATGACAAGAAATTTACAAAAACAGAAAACATTACAAAACATGCCTCTTTATTTAAAAAACTTGTAAAAAAATAACTTTAGTAAACGAAAATACTATCAAAAAGAAGGCTCAATACTTCAAATGCATTTTTCACAGTTCACGATTTTTTGAATTACGACGGTATTGCACCAAAGGCTCGTTTTGTTTTTTTTTTGTTGCCCCTGAATGGATTAGAAAACTGGTGAAAAATAATTCAGATGCTTCGTCGTTCAATCCCCAACAAAAGCAAGTCTACCAGCGAAGGAATTAACTGACTTTATAGACGAAAATGTTTCAATTTGTGTGTGAAAACTGCTGAGGCCATAATTTTAATTTTCATAAACTGACTAATCCAAACTGAAATGATCCGCATGTGCCCAATACAGAAGATGAGAAGGATATTTCAAGCAGAACTATAAGGTCTGTCATTTAAATAAAACAAAGTGTGTGTGAGATTTCATCGAAATTTTTTATTCGTTTGAAAGAACTATCGTTGCCATTATGTGTGGAATATAAAATCGTTCTAATGTCCGCCACATTCGAAATGTCGAATTTTCCATGACTCTGGTGCATAAATCAAGCAGAATTTGACCGCGATGTCATGGGTTATATTGACTTTGAGCATCACTGTGCACATACTTGCGACTTAAGAATACCCCACGAGAAAAAGTCTAATGTCCACGTGATATGACCATGCCCTCGTTATCTATGATCGTTTGCCTTCACTTCTTGTGTCAGTTGAATTTTGTACGGGTACTGGCCCAAGTCACGGTGCAAAATTCGCCAAGTTGTGATCTGCAAAAGGTGCAATTCTTGTGAGCAACGCGAAATCGACATCCTTGTATTCTCCTGCACACTCTAAGAGACAACGGCGATGTTATCAGCAGATCTTGCTTTTCGTCGACGTACGTGTGTTGGTCGATCATTTATTCAACCAGTGGACTCAAATTTATCCTCCACATTGCGAATAGTCCCCTCGGTAGGACGATTATGGCGACCGTAAAGTGGGCGCGGTCGCACAGAACTCAATTTTAATAAAACAATTTTTTTACTAGTACGTGTAGCAGAATGCTCCATCCGTCCATGATGATTTGGCAAAAGAGACTAAATAAATCATCAACAAACATTTGACAGATGTAGCTTCAACAAGATGGCCGTTAGCAACTGTCAAAGTTCTGAAGTCCATGTTGGAAGACCCTTCACAAACGCATATTATTCCATAAGACTTTTTAATAGTAAGTAAATAAGCTCTGGGTGTCTCTTGCATGACCATTAGTCTTATCAATCTGGAGGTGCGGGTTTCTTACCCGCCTAGATCCTGGCTGTTTCTGCTTGTGGTGTCACAGTGGGCCTAAGCTTTGGGGCCTTGTCCTTCCTCGAATATACGCCACCTAACTTAACCTATGCTGCTGAGGCAAATAATGGCTTTCGATTCGATGAGAAATATTTAATCAAAATTCTATTAAAATTTATTGAATTTCATTCGATATCGAATGAAGTTATTTGGCCCCACTGCCTGCGATAAGGAATACTAAGATTTTCTTCTGGAGGGATTTTTTAAAATAAAGTAAATCAAATGTTGTAAAAATAACAAAGATATACAAAATTTTGTACACATTTAGGATCAGTCCAGCATGATACCAAATTCTAGGTTATGTTCTACCAAAGCAAAACAGAACACAACAAATTTTCAGGAACATCACCTGAGCACTGGTCCAAGGAAAAAAAATTACTGCTTTCATTGATTACAATGGTTCTGTCGCTGGCATTAATCAGTTCAATTCTAGTAATGAGATTTTGACTTACACTCAGACAAGTGCGGATATATGCCGCCTACTGGCATAGAAATCCCTTTACATACTGTGGTTACGAAGTCGTAACGTTATATTCAGCTTTCGAATACTTGTGCTCGTCCTATAAGTTTGTATTTATTTTGCCTCATAAACCCATTAAATATGTTGATGGCTCCAACTTTCTTCCTGGAGTCGAACTCAGTTTTGCGCATTAATCTCAGAGTTCTGTAATGTGCGCTTGCAAGCCCAAAAGGAGAATTCAACTATCTCAGTGCCCTTCCCAGTTCACCCCGACTTTCAACAGCGAGTGTGTAGAATACTCAAACCGAATGCTGTGATACATTTTCCGCGTACTTTCTACGATTCATAAATATTGCAATATTTATGCCTGTAAATTCGATTAATTTTTATCAGGACTCAAATAACAAAATTTGTTGTGGAACGAAATTTAAAAAAAAAAAAAATTTAATATTTAAAAATCTTAACGAATGCCGTAAGTAGTCTTCTGTTTGTTGACAAAATTTTTCTTTAAAATTAAAAGCTTTCTAAATACTCCTTCAACTGTACAGCTAAACTTGAGACTCCAAAAATTATACGAATAAACGAATACTTCTTTAAGAAAAATTGCCAATGGGTCTTTAAATGTCTTTAGATTTAAGAAACAAATAATAACCAATAAAATGCCATTTTATTAACTTCAAAATAAAAATAATACAATAAATAATAAATATTTTTTTTTTGCTGAACAAAACACGTACTTTTTTTTATTTAAAAGAAAATTTTATAAAAATTTGTAATAGATAAAGCATAAAATCATTGAACTAATTCATTCAATGTAACCACAATTATTAAACCACTAAAGAAAAAATTACCTGTATTTAGTCAAATAAGTGTATATTTGTTAAATATTTAAAAAAAATCCATAAATAAATAAAAAAAAGAGTTTTAAAAAAACATGCCATTAAACCACAGAATTTAAATTTAGAAACAAAAGTCTTTCATAAACATTCAACAAAAATAATAAATTTAATAAATGAAAAACAAAAAAAACAAATCTCTTTTTTATTATTATTATTATTATTATTATTATTAATAGTATTATAATATTTAAAACTCATGCAAAATAATTGAATTAACATCATGTAAATATTTATAAATTGATTAAAATAATTAAAGAAATTATTTAATAAAACAGAAAAAACTTAAACAAGCAAACACTTAAATAAATTTAAATCAAATTGGGCCTGCAAAGCTTAATTATATTTAAATTAAAAATAAATTAATATAAATTCAAAACAAAATAATGTAAAACATCAAACTCTAAATTAATAAAATAAAAAACAAAAAAAAAAATGGAAAACTTAATCAAAAATAAAACAAAAATTTACTAAATAAATATTTGTTTCATGAAAAATCAACCAGCCATTAGTTTTTGAAGCGTTTAATTTATTATTGGAAAAAATTAAAGATAATGGTAAGATTGCGTGGAAATTTTTAACTCCGGGTTGTGTGTTTGTTCCACCAGCCATACAGAACTGAAACGTGCTCAAGGTCAAGTCCTGTTTGTGTTAGACTCGCCCCCCGTGCAGTTTGACTAATTTTAAATTAATCATTCATTCATCAGGTTATTTATTGTAGCTTCAATAACAATAGTTTTGAAGTCACTTTACATTCCTTTGGAAATGTACGCTTCTAAGGGCCGGCATGATTTAGAATTATTTCACGCTAATGAATTTGTTTCTGTAAATGTTTTGTCGCACATTCACTTTCATCAAAATATTATGCATTTCAAATGCCATGAAACGTGCTTTAAAATCCAATAAAAAGAAAAAAAAATATTTAAATTTCCATAACAATTAAAAGTGCCTTGTTCTAAATAAATTACATTCTAGCACTGCAGGCACAATGCCGATACCAGAAAGAATAAATATTTCATATTCGCGTGCTATAGAAATACTTCAAAGTGATTCAAAGTAAAGTAATGAATAGCAAACATTTTGAACACAGATTTCAAAATTAAACGCACATACCAACATGAAATATTTCAATAAATGGTCAACAGCATTATCAGTGGTGCATATTAACAATCCATCATTAGCCATTCAAATATGCTGTTATGTCAGCTAAGACAACGCAGCTGGAGAGCTACATACGTGTTATTTTCTGTGTTGAAATCATTGGAAAAAAAAAAAAACTATAAACAAAAGCATTCCACTTGTAACTGCAGTGATGAATAGAATACGTTTTATAACAGCCATACAAGTAGGTGGCCTAATTTAAAATTTCTTTTCTCTTATGGTCATTAACAGAGAAATGGATGTTTGTAGTGTGGCATTTTAAAACGTTCGGTACTACTGGGTTAATACGTCCCGGCTATTTTTAAACTTTCGTATTTTCTTTATTTGCAATATAATTTATTATCTGCATAGTCCCCAAAATAGGTCTACTACGTGTAAATAAATAAAAATCAATTAATAATGAATGAATCACAACATTGTTTAAATTTAAGCAGTTGGGATCGTTTTTTTTTGCTGAAAGCTGTTGCAACAGCAGCGTTATTTGATTAGATTTTGTTCGATTTATTAAATGAAATTGTTTGTTATTAAATGATAAGTTATAGCAGATTTGATGAAATTGGGATATATATAGTGCCAATACGTTTTTCACGTGCAATTAATCGCACGTCTCAATAGACATTTTACATGGTCAAAAAGAAAGTTTACTCTTGAAGATCTTGCGCAGATTGTATGTGACGAGTCAAACTCCGATGGCGATTTTGAGGACTCTTAAAAGTGAATACGTGACTGAATCTGTCTCAGAAATTGACGATAATCTAAATGTTTACTGTAATATCAATGTAAAAAATTAAACGTCACAGCCAGTTGTCCGTTGGGTAAATGTTACCGCCAATAGCTGCCAGGACTTCCAGCCTAAATACGAATTCCCGATTGAACAAGACTATGAAATTCTTCTTGATCTTACTGACGATTGTAATGAATATAAAGTTAGGTTATCACAGACTCGACCTAGCCTGACCGGGGCACTCGCAGAGAAAGTGCAGCTCAGTTTCCCTCTCCGAATCTTCCGCACAGCTGCTACACAGGGCATTCAACGGAAAGACCATCCTCTCAGCATGCGTGCCGATGGACCGTGCAAACGGCCAGTAGTCTACTAATGGACAATCGAAGACAAGTCTCCGAGTGGAGATGTCCAACGAAAAGTCCGTAATGAAGTTCGGAAGGATTTGGAAAATGCTGTTAAAGCCAGACCGGGATTTCCTGAAGAACCCGGCCTCTCTTAGAGCACGTCCTGCATGCCCCGGTAACCCCAACACACGCAGATTGCTGAATCTTACCCAGCTGGGTCAGATTGTAGGCCTCCCGAGGGCCCCCATCAGACAAGGCAACCATAGGAGAACATTGAGAATATAAAGTACTTTCAAAGATATTTCCTTAACGTTTATGCATTTGAATAATCAACATTTGATAGCTTCAAATCGTTGTTCGCAGTCAAAGCTAAACTTAACCCATTCAAATGAATTCCTTGTATTTCTCGGCATTTCATTGATTATGTATATAATAAGTACCATTTCTTGGAGCAAAAATTCATCAATGGTTAATTAATTTAAAAAAAAAATTGTATATCTGTACAAAAAAACTGTATAATGATCTCGCATTTTTTATTATTGGCATCAGAGCTCATTAGCACAATGTTATTGAATAATAAATAAATTAAATAAACGTGAATTTTCATTGAAATCTACTAAAATTGCAATATTTTATGTTTAGGTATTCTTTTGGGGGTTAGAAACCTAAAGGGGCATATCTACAGTGAAATTAAGAAAAAGAGAAAAAATTGCTTAAGAGTGTCAAAGTTATGGGCATAAGTGATTCTCCATAATAATTGAAGCGGTTCAAATAAAGAGATTCTAGATTATTTATATTATTATATTTATTTTATTTTCATTTTTTTTTATTTTATTTATTTTTTTTTATTTTTTTATTTTATTTATTTCATTTTATTATATTTTCAATATTAATTGAATATATTTTGACTATTTATTTCTTCTTTGTTCGTTGGCTATGTGAATTAGGGCTCACGCTCGAAAAATAGTAATAAATTTATTAAAACAAAAAACGGAACTCAACTCCATTAACCATTTCGGTTGAATTAAAAAAGGCATGTAGCCAAACAATAAAAACAACGCTACATTTGCTTCAAGAATTACTTGTTGCGAATATATCCCTTATATATAAATTTCAAATATAAATTTCATTAAATTTTATAATTCAAATATAATAATATAATTCACACCGCGGATAATACCTGAAACATTTTATATATATTTTTTATATTCGAATTGCCCACTGGGATTTTACATCCCACTAAGAAAGCATATTGGTAGTTTCGTCCACATGGAAAATTCTTATTGGGATTTTATGTTGCAGGACAAAAGGACGTTTTCAACATTTCTGACTATGCAGAACATATTTTTTTTTGCCATATCTCTTATAATATGGAAAAATTTCCACTATAAATATTTCGGTATTCGAAATAAAACTCCGTTCCGAAAGTGTTAAAACTCATTTTTATTTATTCGAACCTTTCGAAAATTGCAGTTAGAGCTGCAAACTTACAAATATCGGTAGCAGATCATAGAGAAACGAGTTTTACAACTCGATTACTTTTCATTTAAAAAATAATCACTTCCAAAATAACTGTAAAATTTGTTATACTTCTGTCGTGAAAGCAGCTCGAGTATACTTAACGGAGAATTCGATATAGCGTATACGCAGCGACGGTGATTTGTTTTATTAAAAATAAAATTGATGACATACTTAAGTTTATATTTTATAATTATTAATTAATTAAGGTTTTTAAATTGAACTCATGTGTTTTTATTTTCTAAATTAAATAAAGCGTGTTTGTTTAGACGCCCAGTTTTCTTTAGTTTGTTAAAAGTGTTAAACTACTTTTCCCAAAATATTTAACTTATTCAGAATAATATTTTTATTAAAAGAAAACGTTTGGAGGTCAAGTATCTAGGGATGCACATTGCTAGACGGCTAACATGGAAACAGCACATCGATGCAAAATTAACTCAAATGAAATTAAAAACAACTCAACTCAACTAAATTGGCTTATTGGTCGAAATTCTGTGCTAAAACTGGACTGTAAGCTTTTGCTTTACAAAGCAATTTTAAAAGCAATATGGAGCTACGGTATCCAGCTATGGGGCACTGCCTCAGCTGCCAATATAGAAAAAATTCAAAGGTTCAAAATTCAAACAAAATACTGAGAATGATAACAGATGCGCCGTGGTATATAAAAAATTCTAACATACGCAAGGATTTAAATATTCCGACAGTCAAACAAGAGACAACAACATACGCAACGTCATACCTAACCAAACTCCATAATCATCCAAATATACTAGCCCGAAATATTTTAAGCGAAAGAGTGTTCATTCGACTGAAAAGAAGGGATACTCTTTCCTTCTAGCCCGAACGTAGTAGACGCGGAAATAAATCTATACGAGCAATAAATAATTTTGTACAGCTGGGGTGTACTTAATAATAATTAGCAATTAGTTCTTAAGATTTGAATACTTATTGTTAGTTCAATTGATTTTGAATATTCAATAAATAATATATATTGTGTAAAAAAAAAAAAAAAAAAAAAAAAAATGGAGTTCTGGTTTCAGCTCTGATATTGGTAAAACTTATCATTTAATTAAATTTAGGTTTCATATAATGTATCTAGTTGCTCTAAGAAAAATTTGGGTAAAGTTTCCCCGAAGAACTGAGTAAAATGCGCTTAGGAAGAGCTAACCCCTCTACGAAATCTACTTCAATGTATTTTCTTTTATTAAAACTATTTTCAGGAATAAGTTAGTGTAGATGTAGTGTAGAATTAGTATTATAATTTTGTACTGTTGAAACAACTTTGATTTCTGCTGATTTTAAATATGTCAGTACAGTTGAATCGGAATGAAATTTATGTTGAATTACCAACACAAATCATGAGGATTCAAGGTAACATGAAGTATAGGTCGAACCAATATTATTCGAATTTTCATTTCATTATGAAATGCATTTAATATTAAAATAACGATTATATTAAAACAATTTTGATTCACTATGATTATAATGTCGTTTTAATATAAATTATATTAAAATTACAATTAATTAACGTGTAATGAGCATCTGCAGACATTCAAAGAAAGCTTAGATCTCAATGTCTTTGCGAATTCCGAGTATAAAAACTGAAAAAACTTTCAAAGTAGTTTCAAACTGATTTAAATTTTATTTAAAATTTCGTTCATTTGTTGATTCAATGTTAATTTTATATTACTCTATTTTTGTACGAAAATCTTGAATTTAGTTTAGTAGATTGCAACGTTGCTTTAACTGGATTATATTTTAATTTTAATATAAATCTGGATTTTTTGTAAATAACATTGTGGAACGTTATTTTTATTGCGAAAAATGTTGTATCAATTTGTTTTAAAGTGATTTTTAAACTTTTTCTTTTCATTATTTTTGCTGAAGTTTAACATGACTTTAATCAATATTTAGTCATGTTAATTTTACATTGGTTTTTTTTTTCGCTGAGTACCTTCAATATATGATGACTGTAAAGCCCAAAGTGCTGGATTAGAACCGTGGGACATGTTGAAAGTGTGGCAACACAATAACAACTAATGGAAATATCCCTTCTCATCTCAAAATGCAACCATGTATTGTTTTTCCCTTTTTATATGAATTTCTTTCTTTTTAGTTTTTCTTACTTGTTGAATAAAGTTTATATGAATAAGAACAAAAACCGGTAGTTCGTGTTTTCTCTTAATACGCAATAAGTATAAATTGTTATTTAACAGGACAGTCGCAAATATTCTCTTCTCTGATGTATATTAGTGCCTAAGCAGATATTTGCTCTTTGAATCATTTTCGTATTAAAATTAATAATAAATTCCCTTCTATTGTTAAATGTGGACCTGACGATATTCCAAGTTCTCTGCTTCTGAAATGTGCTGCAGCTTTTACAGATCCCCTGACTGCATTGTTTAATCTTTCAATTAAAGCTGGTTATTTCCCGACAATGTGGAAGGAATCATTCATTATTCCATTATTTATAACTCCGGCTGTAAGAACAATTTTTCAAATTACAGGGGCATTGGAAAAGCTTAGTACTATCCCGAAACTTTTTGAGAAAATAATTACTGCTCATCTCTGCCATCAAGTTTCAACACTTTTTATCGCCGATTCAGCATGGCTTCCGGACTGGTTGCTTAACTGTTACAAATCTTCGGCATTTAACAACGTTAGAGCGTTTGTTCTTCAAAAACAAACCGATTTTAGTAAGGCCTTTGATAAGCTCAACCACAAACTTCTTATAAAAAAACTTGATATGATGGGATTTACTCAGAATTGCTTAAGCTGGATATTTTCTTATTTGACTAGTAGAAGGCAAAAAGTTCTTTTCCAAAAACTAATGTCTAGACCAATCATTGTTGTATCTGGTGTGCCGCAGGTAATTCACCTTGGTCCTTTACCTTTCTCTCTGTTTATTAATGACCTGCCAAAAGTTATTAAATACTCGAAAGTTCTTATGTATGCTGAAGACGTCAAAATATTTTTAACTTTAAATCATCACGCTGATCACATTCTTTTACAATATGACCTTGATGCTTTTAATTCTTTGTGTAGTCTTAATCTCATGGAATTAAACTCTGAAAAATGTAATCACATGTGTTTCTATCGTAGATGTCACATTAACGTAAACTACGTTTTGAATGGTGATATGCTCAACAAAGTGAATGTTAACTCCGATCTTGGAGTTTTGCTGGTTTCCAAATTAAATTTCATACAACATATTTCAATAATTGCAAATAAAGCTCGAGCCGTCTTAGGATTTGTATAACGCTGGTCTAAAGAATTTATGGACCCGCATATAGAACTAAGCAGCCCTATACTTCCCTTGTAAGACCAATTTTGGTATACGGCTCAATAATTTGGGACCCATCCTACAATGTTCATATCAATACGGTTGAATCTATAAAGAAACAAGTCTTGTTGTTGTGTATTCGTGTCTTGGATTGGTCTCAAACTAGTCGACTGACACTAATTAAGTTACCAACACTTAAGAGTCGTAGAAAAATGTTGAATGTTACGTTGGTGCTTAAGTTAATTAAAGGAAATGTATGTTCTGAATTTTTGATAAGTAACATATTTTATAATGTTGTAATTTTTATCCGCTATACATTAGATTATTTAGGATTAACTATGCCAACTTTGATCCGTTATCAAGAATTTGTGCTGATTATAATGAGCTTTACCAGCACATTGATTTTGCGTTAAATTTTAATATTATAAAACGTAATATTATTTGTTATTTAAATAATTGAATGTTATTGTATGTATTATGTTTTTATGGTCTGTAAGGGTCACGTCTCCATAGACTAAAATAAATAAATAAATAAATAAATATGTCTGTTCAAGACTGAAAGACGTAGCATAGCAAATTAGCAAAGCATGCAACAGCTGAGTTTCTCATATCTTCAGCAATTGCCTTCCATACATTTTCCAAAGAGAGTGTAACCCATATTGCATCTTATATGTAAATATATTATTAAATTTTTTGTGGGTGATTGCTACTTCATTTAACTTAATATTTTACGTACGTTATAACTAACGATCGCCGATTCGATGATGTTTTGACTTACGATCTCTACTTATTGCTGCAAGTCACAATTTTTCAACTAACCAATATGATTGGTTGCTTTCATGTGTAATAAACTTATTTAAAACGTAAGTATAACTCTCTGGCACATGAATATATTATTTATTTTTTTATGCTTATAATTCAGATTATTTTGTAAATTTTTCTGACAACAAAAAATTATTGTAACTCAAAATTAGAAATAAAAAAAAATCCTTCAACTCAAAGAAGAAGTTTAAAGAAAATTATTTTGAGCAAGAGGTTCACAGGTCAACTTTGTGCTCTCCACACGTTTTTCACATCCATCACAGACTTTGGCGCTTTGGTAAGGCATTACTGGGTTTCTATCCATTTCTACCCTTTTCTCATCAACTGTAAACATTGCAAAATATTGCAGTCGATCAGTGAAATTTTTACAAGCACACAGTTGGTTTTACTGTTAACCATTATTTGCAGTTCTTACTTCGAAATCTTCCTTCTTCTTCAAATCATGCGATGAGGTTCTTAAAGTAATTCAGCGACTTTTGGCTACTCCAGTCCAACTCCATGCGGTCGGGTATCAGCAAAATGATAGGGCTCTCGAGCCCCACAGCGTCAAAGTTATAGTCCTTGATTAGACATCGGAAGCAATTAAGTTTGAAAAAGGAGTCGAAAGACAAGAAAATTTCCTACAATGTGAAATTCCGAGAGAATTCATTTAATTATCAGCATTTAGCTGAGTTCTGCGGGTTTGCAACACCCATATCCTTCGAGGTCATCATGCAGGGCAATCAAAATTTATAGACATTAAGTCTTATAGTATACGGTGCGCCAAAAGTAATCACCCGATTTTGCTGTAATTTTATTGAATAAAAACCTTTGGATCTGCATGTATGGTCATCAACTCTGGCGGCGGTCACTTAGCCCATATCATAAGCAGTGCCAAAAATTTGTCTTAAAAAAAAAGAAAATTCTAGCAAAAAGACATCGGGTGATTACTTTTGGCCCACCGTGTACAATATCTTTAGGTGACATGCAAAACATGTGACTAACATTTTTACTTTTTTTCAGGTTTAGCCATGAACTTCTACCAAAGCCCAGCTAAGGTCCGTGGGGCCGCCATACCCGTCCAAAGCAAGGCAACTGACCTCCCTTGCGGAAAAACTTTTTGACAGTCGCACCAACTCGCATTAGTTCTCTTTTTCCAAAAACCCTTATGAAAGTCGTCAACCTTGGCACTGTTGTTGGCCTGAAATGTTATTTAGCGATATACGATTGTGTATGATATATTATTAATTTATCAGTTAACTGCTCAAGAGACCTGCTAAAACTGCCTTCGTTCAGCCCTTCGGGTATGCACATTCTTAGAGTATCAACTGCATTTTTTCATCTTTCATCTTATGCCTGTTATAGTGTGCCATTTCAGTTGTCATTAATTAAAAGCACCCCTTCTTCAACTAATTTTCGAACTACTGTATGAGAGCACTCAACTATGCTTTAAAAGCATAACAAAAAACATCACACGAAGTATATTGTTTGAATAATTGCAATATGTCTGTCTATCGTTTTGCGTTTTATATGCAAAATAGTGTTGTTGTTTTTGCGTGAGAAAAACAAACCAAAAACTGAGTGGAATGGCCACCACCAGCACCACCACCACCATATACATCCCTGTATGGTTCAAAAGAAAAATAAAAATTGTATTTGAGTGAACATTTGTTTAACACGAGTATGACAAACAGTCATAAACTTCAATATCTGTCCTTCTGTCCATGTACGAGCTCGAAATATTGTTTACACTGACATGGTCCCCGTCGCGGTTATTACTGCAGCTGATTATATGTTGCCTGAATTAGAATTGCAATGAAAAGAATTAAAATTTATATACGAACACACGTATTATTATGCATGAACATTAAGTTGCTATTTGTGGCGCTGGCAATTGACAATTCTAAATGCATGTTAAACAAACATAAATAATGTTTGAACAAATACCGCAATAAAATGTGTGACAGTCGGCGGGTGTATTCGGATTTCTGTTTTTCCCTTTTCTTTTTTCTTTTTTTTTTTGCACAAATACATTTGGCATTAGTCACAAACCCTTTTCGAATTAGCAATAAAAGCGAAACTACACTTGAGAAAATTAATTTGGAGTGGTTATACAAATTTTAAAAGCATATTCCCTGTTATAAGTTTAACTGAATTCAAATATATTTTTCAGCAGAACCAAATTACAATGGTCGCTTGTTCGCAGATTGGGTAGGACTGCAATAAAAATATGGGTGGCGTAGATCTATTGGAGAGCTCCATGAGCCGCCATAAAATGTCTTTGAAAAGCAGGAAGTGGACAAATCGATTATTTTATCATCTATTAGACATGACCTGCATCAATGCCTGGATTCTTTATAATAGAATTAGCCAAGAACAATCAGGAATAAAAAATCTATGATTAATAGATTTCAAATTGAAAGTAACGTAATCACTAATCAAATATAAAAATTCATCGAAAAATATTTCATTGCGTCGACGACCAAACCGCGAAATTGACATCCAGAAGAAAAAACGTAAACCGAATTCCCAGATACTGCCTGCCAAAGATCTAAGACTAGATGGAAGTCAACATTGGACCATAGTAAGTAAGAAAAGAAGATGCAAAATGCCGCGTTGCACAGGCCAGACTAAGATGTTTTGCTATAAATGTCAACTAAATTTATGTATTACGACTGCGAAAAACTGTTTTTGAAATTATTCCAATCAATAAAAATAAATATTTGTATGTTTTTCTACTTACATATGTATATCTATATATAAAACTTATGAAAACTTATATTTTGTCATTAAAATCGAAATAAGTCTTTGTGTCTCTTATGTAGTTTTCTCTATGCGGGGAGTGCATAGTGTAACTTAAAAGATACAACCAGTATTTTCTTAATAAAATTTAAAAAAAATATTTATTTTTTTTAATTAAAGAAACAAGCGGCGTACACCCTACTTCGGCAACTGCTTGTTTATGACTGAATAAAACAAGTAATGCTATAAACACAACTGAGACGAACGACGAATTTTTCGTAACGAATATTCGTCGTTGTAAATAAAACACATTTGTGTAAATGAAAATACACACAATATGTACGTTGGACGAAATACGTCGTGCACAACGAACTTTGCGATAGGTTTATTTCTATTTCTTACGCCGACGAATGACGAATAAATTGGTGTAGAGTGGCCGTTTTCCTCTTACATTTTTTAGTGTATAGTAAATAAATTAACTTTTTGCTTTAAGAATTGTTTTCTTTTTTATTTACAGGACATAAATTCAATAACCACTTTTTTAATTATATACAGTATTGTTTTAATTCGTTTTTGTCATTATTTTATCTTCTCATATCAATGTTTTTTTTGTTGTTGAAATATGGTCACACTGTCACCTGCTAAATGTAAACAACAATGTATTAGAAAATTCATTAATTAATGAAAATTGGTGGAATTTGATTGAAATAAAAGTTTCTACCATCATGAACATGATGTTTATAATTTTAATAAGGGGCTCAAAACGTAAAATGTTTTTGTTCATGTTTTAAGAATTTTTATTTATTTATGTATCTAAATAACATATAATTTTAAATGACATTAACAGATGTTATTTTCGCTCTAATTGTGTCTTATTCGACGAATTTACGCAACGAATTCTTGATGATAAGTTCGTCGTTCTGTGCGAAGTTCGTCATTCGTCACAATTGTGTTTATACCATAAAATTTTTATATTCAGTGTTGCCGATTACTAAAACTGTAATCGTAACCCTATATGTACATCACTAGCTCTTTTTAAAACTTCTTATTAAATTGCTAACGGTATTTATTGTATTACTTTGTCCTTTTATTAATATTGAAGTTGTAACTTAATTATTATCGACTGAATTGTTAGTCAATATAGCCGAGATAGAAGTGCTAAAGAATAAAACAAAACTTGTCAAATAATAAAAACAGTGAAATTAACTTTTTTTATTTAATGTGTTGCCTAATAAATATATAAAATGTTTAATATTGAATGGGAAAAAAAATATTTTTTTGCAGAAAATATTTCTGGAAAATCGGAATGTCTAATATGTGGGCGTGTAGTTACCATAAAAAAATGTAATATTGAGACACATTATAGAAGTATCCATAGGGACTACGGAAAAGGTGTTAAAAGTGATAAAAGAAATTAAATCCTCATGACATTAAAATAATGTTTTTACGAAAATATGGCAGCTGAATATCAGGGAGAAAATAGCGTGACAACTATTGATAGTTCTTCAACCGGGCAGAATGCAGAAAAAACCAAATCCACATATTAGCAAAACAATGCCGCTCATAATAAGATGTATCTGAATGCCATTGATCTTGGAATGAATTTTAACTATTGCATAATTAAATTAGGGATTAATTTTTTTTAATATTTTGTAATTTCGGAATTTTGTTTCAAACGTTCACTTTCTATTTTCTTTAGTCTTCTTAAATATCTTTTACTAAATCCAATCATTTTATTCTTTACAACAAATAAAAATACAAAACATACATACATATGTATGTATATAAATTAACACATAAATAAAAATAAAACAGTCACTTACCTTTTTTAATTATTTTTATTTAATAATTTATAACAATATTACCACAAAAAATGCCGCTAACACTTCACTTTAAAAACACTTATGATCTTGATACAAATTTTACTTTGGAATAATAATAAAAATGAGAAAGAAAGAATAACGGAAAAATTACTTCAGAAAAAAGAACAAAATTCATAATAAAAACGAAATGACAATATGATACATTACAAAGCCATCCAAATCAGACGGTAATGCAATGCAAATTTTTATTTGTGTTTGTTTTGATCTTCATTTCTAATAAACATTTAACTTTACAATTGGATGGGAAAAAGACAAATCCGAATCAGATGCGAGTTGTAAGGGCTTAATTATTTTCGTTTTATTTTCCCTATTGACATAATATTATACAATCGGATGGCTTTCAGTTTGTAATGAGTAACCGGACTGCTGGGTAACAACGTGCCATCGCCACTCTCATCTGAGGATATATGCATTTAAGGGTTAATTATTTTTTTCTTTAAACAATTAATAACAATAAAATGAAATATAATTTTTGCAGTGTATTTTCATAACACAATATTTATTTATTTTCTATTTTCTATTTTTTTTTTTGTTGGGAGAGAGAAATGCGACAAAATTATAATTTGATTATAAAATGGGGCACAGTTAAGTATGGAAAATAAAACATTTACAATAAAATGAAATTGTGCATTCATATATGACATGTTTAATTTGTTAAAATAACGCAAAATTTACTGCATTGTAAATACATTTTGCATATTTAGCAAAAATTCTGCTCATGTTTGGATTTAATGATTTTCGTTTCTTTTTTTTATTCACTGTTGCCTTTTAATTCCCTTTAGGGTGTTGATTTTTTAAACGGAAATGCATGTGCTAAAAATTGCGTGAGAGTTTTGAATTTTAAATGTTTGGAAGAGGGCAGGAGATATAAAATTTATTTTTATTTGTAAACGATTAAATTTTATGAATCACTCAAGGGATTTCTTAATGTATTAAATTTATTTTTTTAGTTTGAAAAGGATCTTTAAGATAATTTTGTAAGTACGTTACTGGTAACTAAAAGTTTATGGGGCAGTAAATTTTTATAAACTATAATTTGCTGTTCACAATGCAAAGAGCGATCAGGGATTTTTAATGCGAGTGTTTGTAAAGAGTTGCTCAAAAACTATTATAAAATTTATGAAGGAGAACTGCTGAGGAAATTTTCTTGTACCACTAAATTGGCTGCTTCTGGGAGCCACCGTCTGAAGCATGATTAGAAACGTTCTGAGATTCTAGGCTAATTTAATATAGAGTCTCATACTAATAGTACATTTCTTAACATTTCAAATTACAAACTGATAAAGTTTTGAAACATGAAGCGCAGAGATTTGCCGGGGAAGCTACAACTTTCCTTTAACTTTAGATTCTTGTTCATACTTTTATATCGTCATATGAATTCACAAAAGCCCTAAGTTACATTCAAAAAATTTTACAGGAGAAGCAAAATACTTTCAAACTAACTTCTACGCTTGCACTAAGGCATTTTTGAAATTTTTTGATAGGAACATTATTTCGAATTGCAGGCGTGTAGAATTTTACAGGCGCATTTATTTTGATACTACGGCTCATTATCAATCAAAAAGTCATCAAAAGTTATCATATGACGATATTCTGGTTTACCTGCTTTAGAATTCATTAATGTACGAGGTTTGTTCGAAAGACAAGGTGAATTTTATTTACTTCGATTACAATGGCGTGGTGCATCATGCGTTCTTGCCCATCGGTCGTACGGTTAATAAGGAATACGGCTCAAACGATCGGAATTGTGGAGAAAAATCATGGATTCTGCATCACGATAATGCAGCAGCTCACACACCAATGCTTGGTCGTGATTTTTTTTTACCAAAAACCACACCCTAATCATGCCTCAACCACCTTATTCACCAGATTTAGCTCCCAGCGACTTCTTCCTATTCGCAAAAATGAAGAGACTAATGAAAAGAAAGCGTTTTGCCACACTTGATGAGATAAAGTCAAAATCGCAGAACGAGCTGATGGTCATACCGAAAAGCGCATTTCAAAAGTGCTTCAAGGATTGGAGCAAGCATTGGCATAAGTGCATTATATCTGAAGGGGGCAAAATGGATATCGATGTGTGAATAAATACATTTCAAAAAAAATTCAAAATTCTCCTTTTCTTTTGAACCCATCACCATCACATTCACGGCGAGTTAAATGCCTAATTATTTTTATTAAGTACACTAATTATTTAAGCTGCAGGCCCTTTTTATATATGTAATATTTATTTTTATTCGATATTTCGCTACTCCTTTTGTGTAGCTTCTTCAGGAAAATTGGTTTTTGTTTATAATGAAAAAATATTTTTAAAATTCACAATACAGAAAAAGTTCTTCTCAAATAATCAAATAAAATTCAAAATAAAAATATTAACAGCCATATTCATAAAACTAGAAGAATGATTTTCATTAAGTTTTTAAGTCTTTTCAGCCAACAATACTGTTGCTGTTTACCTTTACATGGCAATTCTTATTGGCAATTATTTTTCAAAGACTGTCACCAGCAGTGAAAACAATTTGAGGAAAAATGTGATGAAATTTCCCATTTTTATCACAACATTATTTTCATGAAGAAAAAAGCAACACATTTAAATGCATTTTGCAACACGTTGCAAACAATTATTAAATTAAGAACTACATTTTTATAATCTCATGTTAATAGCGAACAAATGTGCTGGCTTCTGTCCAACAGTTTCAACAGTTTCATCGTTAAGTTAGGAATAAATTTTTGTTTTTCTTTAAATTTCTGGCAAATGAAACTTTTGTGAGAAAAAAAAATGAGTCCTAAAAACCTTAAAAACAAATGTGTTGATTTAGCCAGCAGTGTACATTGCATGTGCAACGTGTAGTGATAGTACTCGTATCGAAACAGATTAACTTGCTACTCATATGTGACTTTGGTTCGCTGTGCCAATGTATGTCAGCCTTTTCTATACGTTCTTACACACCGAACGAGTTGCACAAGACTCTGGTTTATTATGCCACATGCTTGTACGGCAACTAACCCAAAAAGGAAAACATCCTAAGCCTCACGTAAGCTGCTCCGCGTCACACACTTTTTTTGCGCTATTCTTTCAAATTTTTTCAAGTCACCTGCCAAGGTAAAACTAGAACAAAAAATTGGTCTAAAAAATGAAAATGAATTTTATTTTTCCACCATCTTTGGCTTCAAAAACGTTTTGCTCAGCATAGCAAAACACACAACAGAAAAATCTTCAATTCCAATTTAAATGACATGTTTAAGGCCTTTTTACGCTTTCGGAAAATTGGGCCACAAGGATGTACAAAAAAGAAAGAAAGCAAAATAATAATAAGAAAACTAATACAAACAAAAAAAATGGAAATCTTGTTTGTTGGCTGGCTGGCAGTTGAAAATTCTCACGTATTTATTTTGATATTCGTATTTACGTACGTATGAAAAACAAATATTCTTTTTGACATTCATTTATTTATTTTTATTATTTATTATTTTTTTTTTGTTCTGGTACTTGGTTCGTGCAATTCTAAACTCAAACATGTTATTCACATGAAAATCTTCGGCCTTTTAAACTCTACACTTGTGGTCAAATAATCACACAGAAATCATATACTCCTACATACGAGTACCTACATGCGTGTCATGATGGAACCAGCAGAAACAGTTTATTAAAATGGCAGCGGTCAGTTTTTCCAATATAAACTGAAGTACCCTTTTGACTGCTGGTTACAAAAGCTGCCAACCACCACATGTGTCCATGCTAACAGCGCCCTCTTTCATCGCTATTTGAGCAATTAAATGCCAACGAAATTAAATAATAAGTGCAGGTTTTAAAACTTAATGCGACCACATAAGATGGGAGACGCAGCAAGTCTGCTTCCCAAATTCACAAAAATTATCAAATTCAAAGTTATTTTTTTTTATCTTGGACCAGCACTCAGGAGATGACCCTTATACCTGCGATGCATTGTGCAACTAGAGGAAAGGGATAGTTAGATAAATGACAGGAGGTAAAGCTTCACCTGCTTTTACACCTTCTGTAGTTTTTTTATAGCAGTGTTTAAGCGACACTGATGCTAAAGAGACGTATTAAATTTTGAAACTTCGTTTTAGTAGCCATTTTTATTTTAGTGATTATTTTACTTCGCCAGTAATACAAAATACCGACGAAGGTGGGCGATCTGCTGTGCCCGTGGATTGGATACATCTGATCATAAATGTCAAAGAATGAGTGAAGTATGGCAGTTAAAACATTTTGTAAAACAAAACAAAGCGCTAAGCAGGTTACTTTCACATTTTTTTATTATTCTTTAATTCGCCTTAGCAAACTTAATTCAATTTTTTATTTGAATTTTTTTTTTTTTTTATTATTAAACTTAATTTTAGAAATTGCTCCTATTTTTATTGAATTCAATATTATTTAACAAACAGTAATTGCATTTTAAAATGAAATTTATATAAAAAGGATACGTACAACAATAAAAAGTTGAGAAAAGCACGCATTTAAAAATAACCGCAAATACGAGTAGAAAAATAAAATGGAGACGAAATACCAGAGAGAAGACGACAGTCACCCACACAATGAAAAGTTGACGGTAAAACTGAAGGAACCTATTGAAGGACTATAACATTATGTACATACACATATATTTGTACATGCTTTTGTACGTTTGTACGTATGTATGTACGTGATGGTCGTTTTATTTTACTTCGTCATTGTGACTCTGTGTGTGTGTGTGTGTGTATTAGTATGAGTACAAGCATGAATACTGATACAATCAGCAGAAAATTTTCAAACAATTTAAAAAAGAATGAAAATCATAAAACGTTACATTTCGTTCTGTAAATGGTTTCTTTTATTTTTCTATACAAAAAACCAAATTCTAGCAGATTCCCTGTAGTTCCAAGGACTTTGCAATTGGCTATACTGTACTGAAAAAGCATACAGTCAGTACATAATATATCTACGGAGGAAAATCTATAGGAATAGATAAAGAAACACATTAGTTGGAGCACATTAGTGTTTTTTTTTATATAGCAATACAGTTTAGAGCAGAAAATCTTTAGGTCAATTTGCGTAGGGTAGTATGTGATCACAGACCCATGGTTTCTTGGGAAATTTTTCGTAGAATATTGTTGACCCACCCTAATATGTATGCATGCCAATTATAGTATTTCGTAAAAGGAATGCTGCTTGAAATTAAAATATCATACTTTTTTACGGTCACTAAATGTTACGAACTACCGGGACAAAGATATTTTCTATTCTTGTGTGTGTATTTAACCTTTACCTTTATGTGTTCACAAAAAACGCATGGTTACACAAATACTTGTACACATATTTATATACACATATTAAAAGTACATACCATACATTGCACAGAGGAGTATTTGATCCAAAACTCTGGCCAAAAAGGCAAAAATAAATTTAATAAAATCGAAAGAGCTAAACACGTACGCAGCTCGATAGACAACATAATTCGGTATAAAACATTGTGAATTTTCCAGACTTTAAGCTGGTATTTGCTATTATAATAAAGAGTAGTAGCAAAGTTGATGGAATAATTAGCGATATATCTATATATATGCACAAGAATGGGGTATCGAAATATACTAGCTGTGGCTGGTAAATAAATAAGTATGAAGTTGGCGATGGCTGAAGTAGTCTGCACTTTGACTACAAAACCAAAAATTTGCTGGGTTCGAGCCCAATTTTACACAAAAATTATAAAAAAAAAACATTTCGCTTTTTTTCTGCTGCGTTTCCGAGTGTGTGTTTGTGTCAGTTATTGTCGGAAGATTTCAGTGGCGAAGGCATAGTCACTGGTCACTGAACTAAACCGGCTTCAGCTGAATCCAATACACAGGCACATCAGAATGCCCTCCTTCGACGGCATTGTGTAGCACCGCCGAAGTAAAATATTCTAAAACTGGCTACTAAAAACGATCCTTCAAAATTTAATACGTCTCCTTAACACCAGAGGCGCTGCAACACTTTTATAAATCAAAGAACGTACAAAAGCAGAGTTGTAAGATAGTGGAGCTTCAACTCCAGTTTATTCTTTAACTGTCCCTCTCCTCTAGTTCTAGAACATTGCTTTGCATGTGTAGGAGCCATCTCCTGACTGAAAATATATTTTTCTGTGAAGCGTGGTGGGAAGGGCTGAGGGCTTAACACGAAACCAGCAAAAATCCTTCATTAGATTTTTTAGATCAAGTCAAACCAAAAACTATCACAAAAATCTAACTTTTTATTAAAAAAAAACACGATTTATAATTTTGGCCAGCTTTTTGGATCAAATACTCCTCTGTGCGTCGTTTGTATGTAACGAAAATGTAGGAGAGAGAAAACATTGTTGGACAAAATATATGACTAAAACAATAAAAATCACAATCAAAATAAAAATCAAAGTGAAATTTCTGAGTATTTGTTTTTTTTTTTTTTATTTTTTTTTGTGGAGCCCTTTGGTTATTTTCAGTATTTATGTATGAAAAGCCAAACTGCACAAGTTGTTGCTATGATGATTGTACGCTACCCATAAGGTTTATTATATATTTTTTTTTTTTTTGAGAACAAACTGCTGAATAATTATGACTTTGTAAAGGACCCAACCAGAAATGCGACATTCGCACTATATTTGAATTTTTGCCCAAAAATGTGGTGTCAGTCAGTAACGAATATGGAGAAGCATAAACGAATATAAATATGGATGCTTTTTAAAAAGATAATCCGGATAGGTGAGAGCGTGATATGCTCGCAGAATAATGTTGGTACCTTGTGAGAGTCATCCCTTACTTTCACTACAGGAGGAAAGTCATTGATTCATAAAAAACCATATCATTTCAATTAAAACTGCAACGAATTTCATACATGGAAAAAAAAATTAATAAATTAATTATCTGGAAACTGAGAAGTGATAGAATGTTTCTTCACATATTTTTACAATATCAATGGCCAGGACTAGTAATCTTTTAATAGAACCTCTGATCGAATAAAAATTTGGAAATTTGTTCAATCTTAAACACTGCAACGCTGGTAGTCCAGCAAACCACAAAATAACTGCAAGAAAATGTTCAAATTGGTTTTAAAAACTTCACAGGAAGAAAAGTTAAATTTTAATATTTAATTAACACCGTTAATTGGATAATATATTTTATTCAATTAAACGTTTAATCCGTTCAATTAAATTTTTAATTAATTTTTGGGCTGAATTAATAATTTATTTTATTTATTATTTTTATTTAAATGCTTATCTCATTATTTTAATTCATATATCGTCATATAAAACGTAAAACCATGTAAGTGACAAAATTTAAAAAATCGATTTCTCTATTGAATATTGTGTAGCATGTAAAAAATGCATGTCCTTGTAACTATAAACTATTTTCTCAAAATATAAGTGATTCTTTTAATTTTATGCGAGTTTTGAAGAAATTTTTATCAGGTTGGTTACTTAACGCTGTTATCAAGTTTTTTTTTTCTCTCTCCTTTAAAATCTAGAAAAGTTTTACGTTTTATATGACGATATGCTACACTCTTTTTTCAAACAGAAATTTATACCCAAAAAGCATTCGAATTGAATTCAAATATTTTCATTTTGCTATTAAACATTTGTTTGAAATTTTCCAAATATTTACGAAAATGTTTAATTATAATTATTAAAATCTTAATGGAAAATTAATTCATTTATATCCTTCAGTAATAATGTAATTGATACTATTACTTTCTTTACAATTGAAAATCTTATTAATTTTTTAATCCATATTACAAAATTTTTAACTAAAATTTCGTTTTATTTCTTTCTGTGTACTGAAATAGGAAACCACAAATTATTTCAATATCGCAAATGGCAAGAAAGAAATTACTTTCTTGTATCTTAGAAAACATATTTTATAGCAGCTGCAGTATCATTCTTGCATCTCATGAAGTTGATTTTAAAATATTCGATGTGGGTGTTTTTAGTTCTGAAAGAATATTAACATAACATCTACACCGACCGCTTTTCTATAAATATTTGCAAATTACCACAAGCGAAATAGACTTTTACCAACGTTTTCTTAAACCAATAATGCTCTCCTGCCGACCAACATCACTTAACATTGTAATACGTAGTTACCAGAAAAACCAATGAAATAAAAACGCTTGTTTCAAATGACATAAAAGGCACATGACCGGCAAATTTTATTTATATTTTTTATACACTTATTTTTTCTATGCCATCACGAAACTTTTTTGTAATAAAATGTATGTCACAATTTTTTTTTTAAACGAAAATTGCTACGTGACACATTTCAATTTGGTTATTTTATTTCTTGCATCACATGAATTCGAGTTGAATTTCTCTCTTTTTTTTAATCAAGAAGCTGTAAAAAATTAAATAATATTTTTTTTTTATCTTGGGCAGTATAGAGAAGGAACAGATGGGTGAAGTTATAGGAAGTTATAGGGTTTAATTCTGGCCCAAGTCTTGCAAAGCTTCTTTTAACTTTTTTGCCATTTCATTTATTATTTTACCACGACGATGTTTCCTAGAAAATTGTTTTCAGGTGACTGGGCATTGAACGATTCCTCCGGTTGCAGAGTTGAGGCCCTTAACAGTCAGCCAATTGCTCACCAGGTTGTTAAATTTAAGAAAAAACATTTTTCCTCGATTTATTTTAGATAAAGAAACTACTTGTTTTGTTTTTGTTTTTAATTGGAAAATTTTCAGAGTATTCGAAAGCAATTAAGCTTCCATGTCTCTAAAGAGTAGCAGCCATAGTTATAAACCGAACTCCAAAAATGGGCGATTGGGGAACATAGTAGGGCGTGGCAGCATACTACCGTGTGTGGAGTGACCGAATACTTTGAGGCTTACCGAATCAGTAGATGTCATGGCAGATACTAAGACTGAAGAGACCAACAGTCAGGAGACTGCTTGGTATAATAGCAGGTAACACGGAGCAGAGATCACATCTGATGTGCATGAGAACTAGCAGTGAACACTACATGCAGGGCATGTGAAGAAGATGATAAGACACTGGCACACTGTCCACTGTGTCACTGTCCAGCTTTTAGCCGGATTAGGAACCTACATACCGTATGTGGAATATCTGCAGCACTCGGATGGGAGGCACCTAAGAGAGTATATAGAGTAGACTGACATGCCTGCTTTGGGCAAAGCTGTAATTCCGTATGGGATTGGGACAACATAGTTGCCCCCCCCACCCTTTGGTACCTTACTTAACCTAATTGAATTAATTTTCAATCAACTTTTTAATTATAATAACCAAAATTGTAATTAAATACTTATGGTGTTTGCTTTTCTGACAAAAATGTTACATATATGCTACATTTCGTTACTATTTCTGTTCCATTCTAAAAAATATGTAACATTAGAAAAAGCTATTTCGTTCCTTTCTAAATATGTTGCACAAATAACTGGTAAAATATATATGCAACATATTTGACCCAAGTCGGGGTGATGTACTAACCTTTTTTATATCTTTGTTAAGTACTTTTTTTTATAAAAATAAGAATTATGAAAATTAATATACCCTTCACATTGACTAGAGTCTATCAGACTTTTGCTAGAGGAACATTCTGTGTAATTTATTATTTATTTTAATGTAAACTTTTTTTATACATTTTTGGTTTAGACTTTTTGCAGTTTGTTCTAGGTAATAGCAGCTGATTAGAAAACAATGTTGCTGACGATTTTTATTGATAAAATGGTGTTAAAAACCGTAGAAACAGTGCAACGCTAAGTATACATTAATATTAAATGTCAAATATTTTGTACCATTGTGGCAGTAAAAAATGTATCACTTTTTAAAGGTATGGGCAAACTGTAGAAAATGTTAGCCAGCGAAAGGGCAACATTATTGTTCAGAAACGAAATCACCATTAGAAAATTGCTAAAAAAAAATTTTAATAGCAAAAAAAGAATATTCGGAGACAATTGGAATGCTTATTCGGTATTATTTTCTATTTGCATAAACAGTGTTGCATTTATGAAATAAAATAATCCGATTAGCATTTAAAAGCAAAATATTAATTATTTTTTTTTTGTTTCCTTTATTCAAATCAGGAATGTAATTTCTTTACAATATTGTGATAAATTAACTGTGAACTTGAACGCGACAAAATTTCTTTAGTATATTAATTATTTAATTAATTAAGTATTGAGTCGAAAAATTAATTAGAAATATTTACTGCCTGTTTAACGAAGCCGAGTGAAAATAATCGTTCGGACATTTACCTTAAAAACCACAATAAAAAAAACTCAAAATGGTTTTTGTTTTCAATATAAATTGCCGAACGATTATTTTCACTCGACGTCGTTAAACAGGCAGTGAGAAAAATTATACTATTTCAATTATAGCTCTTGATTAGATCAAAAAAGGAAAATTTTTTTCTTTGTGTAGTCGTTGCAACTTGGACTGATGCTTAAAATTTCACTTTCTATAGCCTAGTATAATGTTGCTAACGCCACTTGTAATGGAATACCATCCTTACGGAACTACAGTAAGTAACGAGCTCTCTTCATTATATTGCAGTATATTGTTGGCAGTAACATCCTGGCCGCTAACAAAATCCTTTCATTATGCCGTCTTCGTTGAGAAGACAAACTGTTCCCTTGACTCGATTGCAGCAGTAGAGACCATTCTGTGATTTAGTACTTTTTAGAAGAGAAACGTATGCTGCTTTAAAACCACAATAGCCCAAAATGTTAAGAGGCTTATCAATAGGCCAAAATTAAATACCAAACATTTGCAATGAAACTGACCTCGTACTCAACACTTGCCCAAAAAAATCGAATTCCTGCATAATTCCATGCTAGACATACATATGCTCGTCTTCACGTTTATTAATTCTTGAAGAATAGTAAACAGAATAGGAATAGAGCAGATTTAGCTAATCTCTTTATTTAGATCATAACTTATATTGATTTAGATATACTGATTAGTCGTTGGCAAGCAAATGCAAAGGATTTTACTGCAGCAACTAAACCACCAACGGGTGGCTTTTAAGTGTTCTCTGTCGAACATATTTTATTATTTAAACTATTTTCTTTCCAACTATAAATATTTTATTTAGTTGGAGTAAATAAAATCCACTTTAATTTACCGGTATGTTGAACATAATTGCACGCGGTATTTCTACATTTTCCAATTTGGCTGTTCAGTTATTTCGATGTCTGCATTTCAAAAGCATTTCTAAACCCACTGGGCTTTCGGGGATTAAAATGTAATGAAAATAAATTACTAGGGTAACGCTAAAAAATTAAATAGAAAAGAATTTGCCAAATAGTTTGGCCATTCATAAACAAATATGACGCAAAATATGCCACTTCAAGCCATAATGGTAAAATTACAAATCAAAATGTGCTCACATCTGCTAATCTATATTCGCTATATTAATTAAGGTTAATGCTAATGACTGTATGTAACTTGAAATGGGCAGAATATGTTTAGTTTTAGTTTGCAACTAACAAAATGGATTTGGGCATTAAAAATGTATTTGCAGAAAACTAAAGGCATTTTAAGTGCATTAAAATGAATTTCAGAAAATAAATTAAACATTTAAACACTTTTTCAGGCTACTGAATTTACCTTTTTTTTCTACTCCCATTAAAAAAACAACTATAAGCCCAAGCAGTAAAATAAGTTGTTGCCTCTTTGCATTTAAATAATTTAAAATTTTTCATTTGTTTGTTCTAAAAGTATGTACGAGTGAGAGTGATAGAACAGCTTTTTCAAAACTACTACAATCTTTCTGCAACTATTTAAAACACGTTTGAAAAATTCTTTATCGCATTTTTCCTTTACAATTTCTCTTTGTTTTGCTATATTTTTTTTTTAGCAATCGTTCGTTATCTTTAACATCTGCCAAAATAAAATTCGAATTTTTTCAAACAAGCGAATATTTTATTTTTACGTCCACATCAATCACACTCGATTACCTTAAATCCATTCTTGTAAATGCTTTCTTGTATTCAGATAAATATTATAACGTAATAAACATTTAACAAAACTAGACAATTTGATAATGGTGCCAGCGCAGCAGGCACATTTATTACCCAGCAAAGAATTTCACAACACATTCGTCACAGTTGACTATAAAATGTGTAAAATGCCGCCTAATGCAGAAATTGTTAATGGCAAAATCGGAAGGGTTTTTAAATTTGTTGGCATCGAAATCGCTTAATAATAGAATTATTCAATTTTAGTTACACAATTGACGATGTGAGATATTTTACTCCAACCAAAAATTTAACAAACTTTCACTTCATATATTCACTTCACACTTCCAAGTCCTTTCGGGAAACAGCTTGACCTTGTGCTGGTGAGGGTGAAGAGAAGAATTTTGTATGTGTAGTGACTGTATGCTGCTGTTCACTCGTGGAAGCAACATCACAAAGAGCGATCGATGTATTTAACCGTTTTATCGTTTTTTTTTTTAACTTGATAAAGTGCTCAAGAGAAATCGCCTATATGTATATGCAATGCCAAGGTGGTGGTCAATTGATTTCTTGTACAACAATGCCTACAACCACACATGTTTTTTGTCCGCGATATGTCAAAAGCTACTGATGCAAATATTACAAAGAAAATGTATTTTACTTATGAACATGAAGTGTGTGTAAGAATTTGTAATTTTTTTAAATCATTTGATTAATAAATACAAAGTTTGTTCTCACCAAAAACCGTGTTGCGGACAAGAGCTTTTTCTT
This sequence comes from Dexiosoma caninum, assembly GCA_963924685.1. Taxonomy (NCBI): domain Eukaryota; kingdom Metazoa; phylum Arthropoda; class Insecta; order Diptera; family Tachinidae; genus Dexiosoma; species Dexiosoma caninum. The sequence continues at coordinate 78,962,502 of OZ004727.1, read as the reverse complement.
GCCCTTTGATGACTTACCAAATTCCAAAATTGAATTCTATGTAAACTTAAATCACTTATCGTTAAATAATTATTCCTTCACAAATTGTTCAGAACTTATTTATTCAAAGGTTTTAAAGGTTCAGTGACCAGTAACTTTGCCTTCGCCACTGAAACCTTCCGACAACAACTGACACACAAAGACACACACAAATGCACATCAGAAAAATGCGAGATGTTTATTTTTATATTAAAATTTTAGTCTGAAACTGGGTGTTGAACCCAGGTCTGTTTTTGGATTCGTAGTCAACGTGCAGACTACCATCCATCGTGCCATCGCCACCCCCTTTGACGTCTGAAGCAAAAACGTAGGCACAGCAAAAAAATTGCCACCTGTTCTAACAACCCCACATAACTTTATACGCTTTGTGCAATGCATTGCACTTAAAGTAGATAGGGAGAGGGATAGTGCAGAAATTGCAAAATATAAGAAAATAAAATATAAAGAAGATATCGATCGTACCGATGCATAAATTTTATTGATCATGAGCATATTTGAAATTTAAATATTTTAACTAAGTGCGTTAAATAGATAAATTTTTATTGTACTTTTCTACAGCTCATATTTTTGATAAAAACTATCTCTCTACAAAATATTTACTTGGCTAAATATTCGCAAATGATAATATGCAGTTAGTGTCAGTAAAATATGGCAAAATAGAGTTCGTTAAGAAAAAGTTTTCCGTTCTATGTAGATAGCGTTGGTCTCATGTAGAAAGGCCCTAACTAACATAATTGTAACTTTTGTAAGGAGAAGGCAAAAAACATGATAGAAGCTGTTAATATTGCAATGAAATTATGAAAATATAAATGAATGTCCTACCGTCATTTTCGTGATAAAATATATTTGTGTGAAATGAATAGGAATCACTAACAAAAAATCAATTCTGAAAAAATGCGAGTTAAGGCGTTTCTACAACGATAAGTTCATATATCGTCACAGAAATTGTAACAAGGCCTATGTAACATTTGAAAAATTTCTATAGGAGTAGCAAAAAAAAAGAACTGGTTTAAATAAAAAATATAATGACTATTAGCACAAAATTTTGCATTAGAAGTTAAAGGATTATTTGTGGAAAACAAAAGTAAAATATAGAATTTGTTATGGACCTTGCCCCCATGAAGTCTCTAACATTACTGGAGAAGAGTAAGATAAACTCTTCAACTCTCCTGTTCATGGCTCAAGAAGTGAGGACGAGAACGTCCGACTTAGTAAGTCCTCTAGAAAGCCGCTAAAATATTTTCTGGGTAAGGGACATGAGATTGAGAAACCAAGGCAGCTTGCACAACAGTCGAATCAGAACTATCTACTAGACCAAGGTCTGTCGATTTTGTGAAAGTGACACATAGTGCTGCACTCGACAGACAGAGGTTTGTTTCTCCATCTGGGTGAACTGTGGTGCCTCCACAAAATCTGGGGAACACCAGAAGCCTTAGGATGTTGGGGGGGGGTCTAATATGGTTCGTTTTGTACAATAGATCTTCTTGGTCGCGTTGCTTCTCGGCCGCTAAGATAAAAAATAATAATAATAATAATATTTTTGGACATATATTTATTAAGCTTGAGGTTCTTTTTTATTTTATTTTGTTTTATTATTCGATATTTCGTTAACAGCTTGTTTCCTAATGATGTTAACAAGCTGTTAACGAAATATCGAATAATAATATAAAAAATTTTAATTATATTATTAATTGACCTTTTTTATTATATTTTTTGATATATATTTATTAAGCCTGTGGTCTTTTTTTATTTTATTTTGTTTTTTATTATTTTTTTTATGTTATATTATATTTTATTATGAATAATAAAAAACAAAATAAAATAAAAAAAGACCTCAGGCTTAATAAATATATATCAAAAAATATAATAAAGAAGGTCAATTAATAATATAATTAAAATTAAAAAGCAGAGCACATTCAATAATAATAATAATAATAATGTTTCTTTTCTATTTCGGGTAGGGAGGAAAAATCCCTAACGCAACTCAGATGCTGCCATCACAGCTCTGGTATGTGAGGGGTGGGGCTCTGTCCTGTTCCTATGAAACCACCATCGTCGTGCCTACGTCTAGGTATCGTTTTTTGTTACGCAACACACTCTCCACATATCGCCCTATGAGAACCCAATTATCTTCGTAATAATAATAAGAATTTCAACCTAACAGACCAGAACCGATCAAAAAGTGAGTCTAAAATTTTTTTAGAGATATGGATTGTTGCATTTTTGCTGACGATATATAACATAGACAATCTGTATAGATAGATAAGTAGATCGGCACAAATATACATACTTATACACATACTCGTACATGTGTAGTTGAGAAACAAAATTATTTAACAGAAATAATATTTATTTTTTGTGTTACTTGATCAAAACGGAAAATGAATTCATTCTAAAGTTCAATACGTGACATGAAATTGATTATGCAGTGCAATAGGAATTCATATAAAACTTATGGAGAAATACAATACAGGGAAGAAAGTCTAAATGGTTAAGAATGTTTTAAATTTCTTTTTTATTTTTCGTAAATGTTAATAATTGACATTAGTTACTGCGTCAGTTATAAATTTCTTTTTTTATTTGGGAGTTCAAGTTTTCACGCTATACAAACAGAAAAAAATGCAAAGTACGTATTTTACATACATACATATTCATACATATATATATCGCTCATTTATTCAAACAATGTCTTAAATCAACAAATTGCATCGTTTGAGTTAAGGTTAGAAAATTCTTAACATTAAGATTTAGACTTTATTGAAACATTTCAAGGGGATTCTTAACTAAAGAAATTGAAACGTTTCTTTATTTTAAAAAAGTAGTCTTCTTTGAGTTATGACGTTGTTTGTCTAAATGAGCGATATGTTTGTATATTTTAGCACAAAGCGATTTACAAGGAACATTTATGTCCCAGTATGTGCACATTCATATCCTGTCTGTATTTTCAAATAAGGAAATACACATTTTTATCGTTTTTCTCTTTGCATATTAATTGTGATACTTTAAGGGCAAAAATTATTTCTTTTGTTTAAACCAGCTGAGGCATTTCTTTATCTCGATAGTAGTGAATTTCTACAGAACGCAGCTGGCATTGCTCAACATTTACAACATTTTTAGTAGGGTCAATACCAAACCACCAACACGCATTCATAGAGTGCGGACAGAGGAAAATATTGCAGCTGTATCCGCTGTATCAGCTGTATCGATTCGTTGCCTTTCGCAGCAATTGGGCCTCTGTTACTGCACTACGGAAGAGCTGCACTTGGCTGACATGTGGTTCCAGCAAGACAGTGCCACATGCCGCCCAGCACGCGAAACAATGGCCCAATTGAGAGGCGAGTTCAGTGCACGGTTTATTTCACGTTTCGGGCCGTGGAATTGGCCCTCCTTATCTTGCGATTTAAGTGCTTTAGTCTATTTTTTGTGGGACTATGTTTAAGCTTCTGTCTACAGCGGCAAGTCAGCGACGGTTGACACACTGGAAGCAAATATTGAAGAATTTATTCGTGAGATACCGGCCAATAGGTTGGCGAGAGTATGCCAATATTGGATCCAGCGTATGAACCATATGAGGTGTGGCCGCGCTCTATATTTATTTACATAAAATCATTTTTAAACATTGAATTATATAGACCGTTCTATCGACTCAAATAAAGATTTCTTACAATTCTCCAAAGTTTTAATTGTTTTTTTCGTTGTAATCAAATCCGAAAGCTCTTAAAAAACCAATAAAAAATCAATAACGGACTAACCTTTGTTACCTCCCAGGCTTCATACGATAAAAATTGTATTTTTTACAATTGGTCTTTTACTCGCCACCAATATTTTTTTATTCGTGTACCATTTCCTTAGACCCGTACATGCTCTTAGTTATTTTGTGTAAATGCTATTTACAGATTTTGTTGTCTGCACTCGAACGCTTCGATAAACTTGATGAGATTTTATTTTCTTTATATTGTAATACATTTCTTTTTCCGTTTATGTGTGTGTGTCCTGTGTTTTTAGTTTTTATTCGATTTTGCTACCAATTTTGACCTCAGCCATTCCATGCTCCCCTGTACTCGTGCAGTTTGTTAGTTATCCTTGCTTGACAGCTTATTCGTTATTTGCGAAAAAATAAAATTGTGTATTTTATTTTTCTTATTTGATTTAAAGAGAAGCTGTTATTAAAGAGAATGTTGTAAAAATATCTTTTAGCAAATACACAACATTGGTAACAGAACTGTTCATTTTTTCGTTTTCATTTGTTGTATCCTGTACGGTTTGATATCTTGTTGAGTTTTTTTTTTCTTTTTCTACATTGTCGTATTTGCTGCTATTAGTTGCATTTTTTCGGATTTTATAAATTCCTTTTTATTTTATTTTATTTTATTTATTTATTTTGCTCTCACATTTCCTCAAGTAGGTGTAGCAATTGCATTTTTGCTCTATTTCTTGCAACTATACTCAATATCCTCTTCAAGGCTTGAGCAAATGTGGAAACGTAACAACATGTTACCTGTAGAGGAAAAAAATTTTAACTCAATGGAAGTGGAAAGAAATGTTCTACTGATATTCGCAGCTACAACTGCTTTAAGGGAGAGAAGCAGCAGGACGTGAAATAAAACGATTTTATTTTATATGAAATTTGTTGTTATTATAATTTTGCTGTTGGTATTTGCTTCATTTATTTATGGTATTGACATTTGAAGGAAACAACAAGTAGAGAAGTACGAGAAAATATTAAAACTAACACACACATGCACACACACACACATCTTCTCGCACAAGTGAACATTTTTGTTATTTGAAATGCTTTTTCAATTATTTTATCACATTGACTGCTTAACTACAAGTGGATTTCTTTTTTCTTTGAATAAAAATAAACCCCTCTTTTTGTCAACATTCTATGACGTTACGAAGATAATCGTATTGGCATCATTGATTGATTTAAAATTATTTAATTTGTTGCCATATTGATGACGCTGAACAAGTTATTTGGATTTTGCCTTTAAGCACTTCAAGCGTAGTTCGTAAACTTATTTGAGCAGCAACTTGTAATAAGTTTCAATGGTTAAAGGAAATAGTTTGCAATTTTAAATTCTTAACAATATCAAGTGGGAAATTATTAAGCTGAGTGAAATGTTGTGCGCTTTATTATAAAAATATATTCTCAAAAGAAATTATGGTATTTTATTTGTTAAAGAAAAAATTAATTAACTAAAATGCAGCAGCGAAAATTTTCATAGCGTCTTTCTGTCTTGAGGGTGCGCCATAAAGAAACTTTTGCTTTCCTGTTCCGCAAAGTATGCAATGCTTTGGCAGTACAACTACTTGGAAAGTGAGAGTGTGAGCAAATACAGCTAGTGAAGCAATAACAGGGAATAGATCTTTTTTTAAAAATTTGCAAACCAGACTTGCAAATACCGTATTATTAATTATTTTACTTTGCCGACGTTTTATTGCTGAAATATCGATGAAGAAGGGTGCTGTTAGAGCACACGCACGCACATCAAATAAATTTTGCCCTTAACTGGGCTTGAACCCACATTATTCGGCGCATGACTCAAACTCATTCAATATATGCTGCGGAACTAGGAAAATATGGTAAACAAACTGGGTTAGGTTAGGTTAAGTGGCAGATCCTCCCTGGCTTACTGGGTTACTTATATTTGAATTTAAGAGCTGGTTCGCACACATCATGTTTTAGTCAAAAAGTCTTAGTGTGGCGGTAATAGAGAAGGGAAAGACTTTTTCGTCCGTAATATTCGACATGAAAATTAAAGTGAGCGAAACTTTATGAAAGAAAATCCATTTATGAACGTGAAATCAAGACCAAAAGAAAATTTAACAAAACTTCATAATTTACTTGGGTGGTCTATACTGTGGTCCAAATATCGAGGGAATCGCAATACATATGAATAATATGTTTCTTTTGACATTTTGATTCGAATCGCATGCCCTAACATATCAACTGATAAATATTTTTTGATTCTTTGTACAGCTTAAAGGTATGTTTATTAAATATATTCTATTTGTTTCAATATTTCCTTAAACTTCGGTTAAAATCTTCAGGAAATTTTTAGCACCTGATGTGAGTGACCCAGCAAAGGTAAAATAATTTGCCATTAAATTTCTTTTAATAAAATAAAATAATAAAAATGTTTTTGTAAAATAAGTTTTGCTGCTACTTGTATACTTCAGTGGTCCGTTTCGTTTACTAACTTTTTTTAGTTAAACATTGGCAAGTTTGATGATTCGTAGCATCATCTGAAATTACAAAATTACTAATGAAATTAAGAACATTAACATAAACACATTTTGTATGCTGCCCTCACAAACTACGAAATCAAAATTGAAAAACTTTTTAATTTTATTTAACTGAAAGACCAAAAAAAAAATGATAATTAAAAGCAGTAAAGTGTTACTAAACTTGTACATGCTGCGAAATTAAATTAAATTTTATATTTTTCTCGTATAAACTGAGTAAAAACAATACTTAAATCTGAAATGATATAAAATCCAAGTCATATGCATGTCATAAATTTATTTTAGTGCATTTATACGGAAGTATGGCATTTTTCAAGGAAAAATACCAAAACAAAACTTAACATACACAAATGAGACTGAAAATCAAATTACATAAAATAAACAATATGCGGTTAAAAAAATATCACATTTAATTGCACTGTGACATGAAGTACCGCCACTGACCTTTTGTGTACAAAAACTAAAAATTTAAAATGAAGTGAAGCGAAGAATCTCCAGCATGTAATAATTTGAAAGCAATAATCACAACACTGTCAGAAAATACTAAAAATAGCATTTGCTGAAAATTTTAAATTTGATATTTGATTTAAGAAATTTATATGACAAAAAAATATAGCTCTCAATATATTTCATTTGAGAAACAATACAGCAATAACTTTATATAAAAAAGGGAATAGCAGCTCTTGCTTACCTCCCATAAAAGACTTATTGATATATGAGAACAGACTTTTACGGTCAAACTTACCAATAGTTCGGACAATCTAGAAGGCTGCACAAGCACAATAAAAATGTCTTATAGAACATCGTAATGTTTTCAAGCACTATCCATCTCTGTCATTCACATTTCAAAACAAGCACTTCAATGCACAAATGTTTTATGCATGTCAACAATTAATGAATTATTACAGAACAATACAACTAAATAAAAGTATAAACAACTGAAATCGATTGAAATTGAAGTAGAACCAATTAATTCTAGTTCTAGTGGTTATCATCATAAATTTTAGTTTAGCAAGTGGGCAAGTGTAAAAATTTTACAAACGCCGTATTTATAGGACATTAAAAATAGTGATATATACACTACGTTAACAATACTGTAGCTGAATTCTCATCTTCTTTGTCAATGTTCTAGTGCACTGGCTATGCTTACTAAGGTTAACGGTTTATTTGATTCATTCTCATGTTTTATTTTTAATTTTTACTACAAAATAGAACTGAAATACTGTCAAGCACTTTCAGCTTGATTTCTTGTAAAGAGTGAAGTAAAACACAGTGCTTGCAACTACTGCTTAATAAAGAACTGTGTATTATAGAATATTTTATGCAACTATTTAGGACAATCCGAAGCTTTTTTTTATCTTAGACCAGCACTTAGGAGATGACCCCTACAATTGCGGTGCATTGTGCTGGAATTAGAGAAGGGATAGTAGGAGAAATGACAGGAGGTGAAGCTTTTAAAGCAACATCATTTTTTTGGAGCAACTTTTTGTCAAAATATAATAAATGTGATTGTTACAATAACATTTACATTTTTACAATAATTTAATTTTAATTTTAAGAGATCAATTCTTAATCAAATTTTTCTACTTAATCATTTACAGCAATGTTTTTAATAAGTATGTTTTTATTTTATCATTTATACATTTATTTAAGGAAAAAGGGATATCAAAAACCCTAAAGTAGAGCAGTAATGTCAGAGGGTAAAAACAAGGGAAAACGTTATCAAAATAAAAGCATTGATGTGTAGATATATTATATATATTAAGTTTATCTTATCTTATGGAAAAATGTATTGGCAAATTATATATCATTTCGAGTAGTTTATTTTGACATATTTGTAGTTTTTTAAGATGACACTCAGAGGTGACATAGCAAGCAGGCGCCGCGTAAAACATTATAGAATGGAATATAGATTTTAAGATAAGAAGTTTGTTGTGTGTATTTAGTTCAGACTTTCTGTTTATTAATGGGTACATTATTTTAATTGTTGTATTAATTTTGTGTACAATATATTTAATATGTTCATTAATTAATAGTTTTTTATCCAGCATTATACCAAGATATTTAACCTTGTCATCCCATGGAACGGAGTCAGTACCAACAATAATGTTGGTTTGTGGTAGAAATAATCTTTTTCTTCTTCTTGTAAAGAAGATAGACTGAGTTTTTGAGGGGTTTATCTTTATTTTCCATTTCTTAAAATAGTCGGTAACTATTTTAGTTGATTCCTCCAAAGTGTGTACGATATCTTCCGGTTATATTTCTGAACTAAGTATAGCTGTGTCATCTGCAAAAATAGATGAATTACATCCATGTAAAGCTGGAAAATCATGCGTAAAAAGGTTGTATAAAATTGGAGATAGACATGATCCTTGTGGACATCCAGCAGGAATATCATAGTTCTGTGAACAAATATTTCCAGTATGAACTTTAAATGTTCTGTTTGATAAAAAACTTTTTATTATTTTGAAAAGCGCAGGATCCAGTCCAATTGTATATACTTTATAAATTAGGGCATCATTCCAAACAGAATCAAAGGCCGCTTTTATATCCATTAGGACCATTCCTGTCCACTTACCTTCATTGAAGGAGTTCTTGACAATATTTCTTATTCTAACAAGAGGCTGAATTGTGTTGTGTTCCGAACGGAATCCAAACTGTTGTGGCGGTAAAATGTTGGTTTCTTCCGTGAAACAAACTAGTTTTTCTTTAATAATTTTTTCTAGTATTTTAGACATTGTGTTTAGTAAGCTTATTGGACGATAGCAGTTAGGATTGCTGCTGTCTTTTCCAGGTTTGGGTAATGCGATGGTTTTTGATTCTTTCCAAATTAATGGGAAGTAACAAAACTGTAAGCATAAGTTGTAAATAAATGTGATTGTGTTTCTATACTGCAGAATGGCGCAGAATGAGCTGTATGGTTTAAATGGTTTATAAATTTTTTATTAATGCGATTGGTATAATTTTTTTTTTAAAATACAGTATATTATTGTGGATTTTTTTGCAATTAGCTTTCAAAAATGATATCTTGTAAGTGATGTCCGTTTTCTGCTTCGCACATTCGTGCTCTTTTCAGCATATTTTCCATAACTTTTCACAAAATTTCGGGTGTGATGGCCATGATTTCATTTCGCATGTTTGGTTTTTAGTTGGAGTATGGTTCTTGGTTTGTTAACGTACACTCTTTCTTTGAAATATCCCCTAAGAAAACTGTCAGGAGCTGTTAAATCTGGTGTGGGTGCAATGCGCACATTAAAATGACGACGATATGCACGCTGTGTCAACACAATAGACTGTTGGTTTGAAAAAAAACTTCAATTATTTTTGTACGTTGTTCGATCGTGTAATGATTCATAATTAATTCCCCAAGTCTTCTTCATAAAATGCTGAAAAAAAAAACAAAGAAAAAATAATAATTAAAAAATTGATAAAGAATTCAAACCATATAGCTCATTCTGCGTACAAAGTGCAGACGTACAAAATAAATGATTTGACAGGCAACTGTCGTATCAGCTGGGTGCTTGCAGTGACTTAATAAATAGACCTTGATGCTTACAGCAACCAGAAAAAATGCTTAGTGTGTGGTTTTAATATATTTGTTGTCGAAAATTAAAAAAAAAAAATTCAAATGATTTCTTGTTTTCTTTATTACGGCTTCGATATAAATTTGGTTTACGAAAATATTAATTTTAATAAACCATTTTTTTCCATAAATAATGTTTGTTTATTGAAATAAAATAAAGTGTATCTCAGTGTCACATATTGAACTTTGCACTTTATACACATATAATATTTACATTTTTATATTCTCTAACTATTATGGGACTGACAAGGTACCCGGCTGCCTATTGCGTGTTGAAATTGATGATTCACATACTTGATACTTCTTGACAACTCCTAACTTTTAATAAATTTTTAATAAATACTGACTTTTAGCTAAGGAAATATTATGAATAGGCGTGGCAGACCAATTTACTTCTACCACCGTTAACACTGTGGCAGAGTACCTTCATACAAGTCATCGGAAAAAACGTTCATTACGAATATATATTTATTGTAATGTTCTTCACAACAAAACAAATGACAGACGATATGAAATTGTCAGGCTGAAATATTTATTTGATGAAAGAAAAATAAACGAAAAGTGGCACTTTTTATTTTTATGTGAATGGAGAAAAAAACACCTTCCAGAGCCTGGCAAGGTACCCGCGTACCTACATAGGAAAAACTTATTGAAAATCGAAACATCGATAACATCACATTGAAACTTTACTCCAAATACACATGTATTGCAAATCTCAGAATTGTTTGATTTTATGCAGATTTTTGCTCAAAAAATCGTTTTTCCAACACTATTTCCGTATGGGTATCAGGATACCTTGCCATGCACTTAAAGGTGTTTTTCTGTCACTCTCATAAAAATATGCGCTTAAATGCAAGTCACTTTTGGTTTAAAAAAACAGCTTTACTTACACAAGGAAAAAATTTTTTAATTTTACGATTATGTACATATTTATAAATTGTTTAAACTGATTACAGTTTTCCTTACCACACAAATTTATATTTATTTTTTGCATTTCCTATGTTGTTTATTTATGTGCCTGAAGTGCTTGTTTTGTAAAGCATGACGATGATAAAAGCTTGGAAGCCGCTTAAGATATTTGTCCAAATTATTTCACTCACTATTTGTAATTGAACAATATATTCTCGAAAGTCTCAAGAGAACAATTTAAGGTGTCTTAAAATTCCTCGCAATAGATTATAACCTCCTCTTACTGAGTGCCATTTTATTGTTCTTTCTTTTTTCTTTTGGTTGCTCCCCAGAAAAATTTATATTTTGTTGACTTTGGTTTCATTCATACTTAATGTGGAACAAACAAACATAACAAATAATAATAACAAAACCAAAAACAAAAAAAACGGAAGCTTATTTCTAAAAAAAAAGGCGACGACGGATATGCTAAAGGAAATTATTTCACATTAGCACCAACATCATGCTGGTGTTAGTAAAAAGTCAATATACAAAATGTGTACACAGACTAGCTCACACACTGGCACACAACTGAACAGCCATTCATACTCAATCTTTCTCACTGAGTATTTCGTTTTTATATAAGTTCTTTTTCCTTACAACAGTAGGATTATAATAAAATTACACTAAACTAAAATATATATATATATATTTATATGTGAGTATAAGTTATAGATATATGTGTGTATGTAATATTTATAACCAAGAAAAAAAGGTTTTCAAAAGCAATAGTTGATGCTTGGGTTCCATTGCAAATGAACTGGTTCAACTTAGCTGAAGAATGCATGATTTTCAGACAGGGGTCTCATTGGCAAGCATGTATTTCCAGTTAACAAAACAGTTCGTTACTTAAATGTGTCGTTAGAACCCACGAATGTTTTGATTTGATTTGATGATTTGATTCCTTTTTGCATGTGTTCACTACTCTTAATAAATACAACGCAATCTTGGACCAGCACTCAGGAGATGACCCCTACACATGCGGTGCATTGTGCTGGACCCACAGGAAAGAGATTGTAGGAGAAATAATAGAAGGTGAAGCTTCACCACCGTACAACACTGCTTTTTGCAGTTATTGATATGAATTAATCGGCACTGTTTAATGCATTTTCCCTGAGTAAAAATGTGAAATTCTCGTTAACATTTAAGATGTCATTATAAATGAATTCAGATAAAGAAATGCTTAAGAAGTCATGAAAATACCAATTCACACATTCACTTTTTTTTTTGCTGGATATATTTGGAATACAAAATCATACAAACATAAAAATTAAACTCCTACAAGAAAAACTCTAAAGCTTTTAAGGCAATTTGCTTACATTCACTATCATAATATTTGCAAGAGGAATACTTTAATCATAACATTTTAATACTTTGGTTTAAATATTGCAGACAAACATAAATGCAGTTATTTCCTTATTAACCCTACATGGTTACACTTCGTCGAATCGACGTACCTCATATACTCTTTATCATATATATAACTCTTTTATGTGTGTTCATATAACAACAACATTGTCAATAACGTTATTTGATGAGGAAAGCTTTAAGTTTTTGTTGCTTTAAAAATTTGAAAAAAAAAGTCAAAAAAGTTCAAATTCATACCGCAATACAATTTTTATTTTTATATTTAATTTTTTCTTTTTAATTTTTAATAAAAAGCTTAAAATAAATTCTTTTTTAATTTTTTTTTCTTTAAAAATCGGTTTGCAAAAAAATTTTTTTTTATATTTCGTCGATTCGACGGAGAGTAACTTTAATGTACTAACATGAAGAGTAACCATCCAGGGTTAATTAATATTATGATTGAACAATTCACCAATACTTTGTGGCAAAAATATAGTAAAATGACTGCCATTAGCAAAACGAAAACGCATTGGTGGGGTTAACACTCGCAGAAAATTTGTCGATTTCGTCCGTTCGCTTATGACATCAATAGCGAAAAGTTTATTTTATCTTTATCAAAACAAAAATAAAACAAAAATCAATTTTTTTTAAGCTTTAAGGTTTTTTTTCCTTTATATTTATTATTTTTATATATATTCTCGATATTTCGTTAACATCTTAAAAGAAAAAAAAAAAAAAAATATAAATTTCCTGAAGATGTTATCGAGAATATATATAAAAAATATCGAGAATATATATAAAAATGATAAATATAAAGGAAAAAAAACCTTAAAGCATAAAAAAAAAAAATAGATTGTTCAAATAATAAAAGAGGTTAAAAAAAGTATTAAGATAAAACAAAAATATTTTGTAGATTATAATCAAATTTTTTGTCGAGCTGCTCAGCCGATCGTATTAAATATCTTATGAAAATTCACGCGTTATAAACATTTTTTTGGATAGTTCAAAGAAAAAAATAAAACGAAACTTTTAATTAATTACAAAAAAATGCAAATTTTCTGTTGTGTTCAAGTTCACAGTTAATTTATCACAATATTGTGAAGAAATTACTTTTTTGATTACAATAAGAGACAAAGAATAATTAATCTCCAACACCAGTTGAGTAGAATATGTGGAGAGTAACGATTATTATCGTATGCATTTTCCCAAGCTCTGACGGGTTAAATAGATGATGTTAATGTGTTTACAACTACCTCCCTGTTGACACAAAGAGTACTACTATCGCATAAATAATACGTGTTCTACTCAACTGGTGTTGGAGATTTATTGTTCATGTTCCCTTCTTCTAATAAAAAAAGTAATTTCTTCACAATATTGTGATAAATTAACTGTGAACTTGTACGTGACATAAAATTTTCATTCATTTGTAATAACTGTAATTCGATTAAATTCTAAATACTTTTAATTAATTTTAATAAATTTTTTATTATCAATTCAAAAATGTTTATGATTTTCACCTGTAAAGAAATTAATTGTCCCAATTAGATTATTATTGATGAATGAAGCGAATTAATTTGCAATTAAATTGTTAATAATAATAAAACAATTTTTTTTTTGTGTATAGTTTGCAAAAAAAATTGTTTGGGAGTTCTTGTATAAACATTTGGAATTTCTTAGTTTTTTTTTTATAAAATTTGCTTAAAGGTCTACTCACGATTTTGGCATTAGCACCAAACAAAGTGTACATATAGATCAGCTAAAACATATAACAACCATAGATAAATAATTTTAATAATAATTATTAAAAATTTTATTAAAATAAACTTTTAATAGCAAAAAAAAGACATTTGAATTCAAGTCGAATGCTTCCTAGATATTAATTTCTATTTGCATGCATATAAATCTGTATAGATATTGAGAGCAAAAGTTAATGAAAAATTTAATTAAATTGATTAAACTTTTTTTTTTTTTGATATATATTTATTAAGCCTGAGGTCTTTTTTTATTTTATTTTGTTTTTTATTATTCGATATTTCGTTAACAGCTTGTTAACATCATCAGGAATAATAGGAAATTATAATTCTTATAATTTAAAATATAAAAACAAAGAAATAGTCACCAAAAATTATAATTCCACTATTTAGAAAATGGTACCCGCGCACTTCTACCCGAAAAGATTAAATATTCTTCGTAAAGTTCATCTCATTGTTTGTTTTCTATTTCTCTCCCTGTGCTCCTGCAGGTATTTTTATATGCTGGTATAGTTTCTAAATAAACAAAACTTCAATCCTTATTTGTAATCATAAAGGAAAGAAAAAACAACCTCATATGTTTGTACATACTATGTAATATGTGCTTACAAATGTATGTATGGATGTATATTACATAAATGTTTATGTGTGTGTATGTGTGACTGTTGTACTCTATTTGCGGTTTTATTCTTAACACCAGCAATCTATAGAAATTCTCCGAATATGTCTGCATTGGCAAATTTCACATGCACTTCAAGCAAAGACTTGTAAAAGAAACACTTCTTCGTTTGGGAGTTTCTTCTTTTAAAATATATTTTTTTTTTCTCAAAATGAACATAAAATTATTTATAGTTCCTGCTCCATGTTTTATTAGCACAGTAACTAATAATGATGGCGATGGCTGAAGTAGTCTGCACGTTAACTACAGAACCAAAAATTTCCTGGGTTCAACCCCAGTTTCGGACTCAGAAATACATCTCGCATTTTTTCTGATGTGCATTTGTGTGTCTTTGTGTAAGTTGTTGTCGGAAGGTTCCAGTGGCGAAGGCATAGTCACTGGTCACTGAACAGTACCGGCTTCATCTGATATCAATCCACAGGCATATCAGAGCGCAGATGTGTAGCACTAACAAAGTAAAATATTTACTAAAAATTGCTAATGAAAAAAGCATCAAAATTGTATTCATCTAATTGATATCAGGAACGCTGGAACTGCTACAAACAAAAAAAAATACCCCGGAAAACCAGATTTGTAAAATAGTGCAGCTTTCCTCTGTCTAACCCTTCACCACATTTCCTTTCCTCTAGTTCCTGCACAATGGTCGCATGTGTAGATGTCACCTCCTGAGTGCTGTCCAAGATAAAAAGAAAAAAATACTTGTGCATATAAGAATTTTAAATGTTTTCATGAGGACCGTGAATATCATTGTGACAGTGGGTTTGGGAGCTGCTACAGTGGTCGGAAACGGTTAGTAAGTACTTATATTTTCGAGCTACGTTGAAGCAACAGTATCTGCTTAAATGTGCTGTTAGGAGCAACGCCACATTTGGTTGTTTTGACACAATCCATGTCAATCTTAAACATCATCTAGCCCTGGTATCTTCTACTATTGAATTCTTA
Organism: Dexiosoma caninum; assembly: GCA_963924685.1. Taxonomy (NCBI): domain Eukaryota; kingdom Metazoa; phylum Arthropoda; class Insecta; order Diptera; family Tachinidae; genus Dexiosoma; species Dexiosoma caninum. The sequence continues at coordinate 78,946,964 of OZ004727.1, read as the reverse complement.
ATACCGAATTGAGTGTTTGAAATGTGTGTCTAGAAATTACGAGACTTACTTTGCTCTTTATATTTGTGTGAGTAATTACTGTTAGTTTTGTAATAGAAAAAAAAAAAGAAACACAGTAACAAATGAATTACCAAACTCTGTTTGTTTTTTAATTAAAATTTGCTACGAGATAATATTTCTTTTTCTGTATCAGAAAACTCAATGCGCAAATACTGCATGTACGTGTGAGCGAGTGAGTTTCTGCACACAAAGTCCTTTTTTGCTTTGAACTTCAGTTTCAAAAAGAGTGAATGTTAAAATTGTTTAGTGCCATTTAAAAGAGCCAAAACCATTTTGGCGATACTTTATTTGAATTATTTTTTTATGTATAAATGCGAGACCTTAAAAATTGTGTGGTTTATTTAGAATTAATACAAAACTAATCGAAACTTTTAAAAGTTTTTATATTTTCACTAAGCAAACTAAGTATAACTATAATATTATGACGTGCCTTGAAGACAGCACACAACACAATCATCTCTTGCTGTAGAGAGGGGGATATTTTTTTTTCCCCATTTGGCTGTACAGCGTTTTAAGCGTCAAAGAAAAGGCGTTTGTTTTCAGTCTGTCAGGTATTAAATCTATATAGTATATAAAAGGCAAATATGTTAGTTACACCGAGAATGGCTGGACCGATTTAAACGATTTTTGGCATTTTGGATTCGTCTTTGCTCAGGTTAGCATAATAGCAAATAGGACCAAGAGGGCGATAGGGAGGAATTTTCTGCCCCTCCGAAACGTTCACACCGATTTTAATGAAATTTAGAACATGAATAGATCTGCATCTAAAACCGCTCATCGGTAATGTACATTTTCAAAACTAGGACCAGGTGGGCAATACTTTTGATTTTACTGCTGATTTTGATGAACTTTAAAACTTGGATGTACTTGAGTTGAAAAGACACATTGGCAATTGTGCAACTCTGGGAAGGTTAGAAGTTATTACTTTTTTTAAAACTAGCACCACGAGGGAAGGTAGGGGCAATTTCCACGCCAACGAGACCATCTAACCGATTTTAATGAGATTTAAATGTATTTATGTTTTTGCGTCTAGAAGGACACATATGCTACATATATATATATATATATATATTTTAAATAGAACCAAGGGGCGATGTAGGGGTAAGATATGCCTTTCCGAAACCGATGCTGATAATAACGGGAGCGAAGCCGCGGGAAAAAGCTAGTAATGAAATAGATTGTGTTAAACTAAATAGTAATTAATTATAAAAAATTATGATCGTCTGAAAACAAATATGCGAAGAAATTTATTAAGCAATTTCAAAGTTGTGTCTATACAATTCATCACTTTAAATTGATGGATTTCTTTATTAGGCCTATTACAGTTGGCCTACAATAGTTTGTTGTTAAATAACTTGGACAAAAGGTTTATAAATACATAAGTTCTATAAATAAATAAATTTCTATCAACAAATTCATTTGCATAAAGCTTTCATGAATACTAACTCACCGATAGCCAATAGTTGCCAGTGCTTCGTTTATTTAGTTTATTGTAATAGTATATTGTCGTAGACCAGCACTCAGCGGATGACCATTAGATATGAAATGTATTGTGCTGGAATTAGGAAAATAGGAATTGGATCGGGCGATAGAGGCAGTATGGACATTCGATTTGAAGTTTCCCACGTCAAAAGTGACAGGAAAGACCTCTGCAGGGAGTTTTGTCCACATACGCGCTGTTTTTTTTTTTTTTTTTTTTTTTTATCTAGGACCAGCACTCAGGAGATGACTCCTACACATGCGAAGCATTGTGCTGGAACTATAGGAAAGGGATAGTAGGAGAAACGACAGGAGGTGAAGCTTAATTAATTTTTTAGTAGCCGTTTTTATTATTATTTTACTTCGCCGGTGGTACACAATACCGACGAAGGAGGGCGTTCTGATGTGATTGTGGATTGCTATCAGCTGAAGCCGGTTTTGTTCAGTGACCAGTGACTATGCCTTCGCCACTGAAACCTTCCGACAACAACTGCCACACAAAGACACAAAGTTTGGCCGAAACATGAGTTCACCTGACTTTACTTCACAAACGAGTATGTACACTAGGTTGTCCCAAAAATTTTTTTGTGAGGCTCAAGCATAATTTGAAAGCTTATAGGGTCCAGTATTTTCGATTTTTTTTTTAAATTTTTAGGAAGAGGTTTAGAGGTCGCGCAAATCAAGTCTCTGTTAAAAATCTGGTTTTTCGGCCTTTTTTCAAACTTGGCTCATAACTTTGTCAATAACCACGTTGAATTTATTTTTTGACCGAATATTTCTAAAGAAAATTTCCCAAACTTTATTTCCATATGCAAAACTTTAAGTTCCGGCAATATTTTTGTCCATTACGATTCCACATATTAAGTATTTTTGTAATTTTTTAAGAAATTCTGTAAAAAACGGTTTATTACTTTTCAAATTTATATGGAAGGTATAAAAACTAGTGACGCGTTTTTGAAGACGGATAAGTTCTAAACAATTATGAAAAAGAAAAATGGAATTTGGTCCTACAGTTCCCGAGTTACACTATTTTTATAGTTTGTACCTTAAAAATGGTGATACTTTTTTCGTTATAATTATTATATATATATTTCCATAAATTTTTATAGTTGGGTCTTTAAGGTGATTTCTGCGAATAAATAAAATATTATTTCATTTCAATTTAATCCGCCGTTTAATTGGATTTATCCGAATATCTTCAGGGATTGAATGAATAATAGATCTGGCAAGAATTTAACATTGGGGTTTTAACTGCCATTAACTTCTGACATTTATTTTCGCCACACTCCAGCATAGGTGGGAGTCTATTAACAGTCCAGTTTAACCGACTGCATAAATCACAAAATTGTTGAAAAGATTATTCCGGAACCAATACGCGAAGACTTAAGCAATTTTATTAAAGGCCAACTTGAAGACACGCAACCAAGAGTGGACTATAAAGAACTACTCCATCTGAGTCTAATCTTTTTGGGTGATAAATCTATGCCCTACCCAACAGTAAACAGCTTATAATAACATATATTGCCTATAAAAATATAAACGGGTATAACTCAGGAACGGTTAGAACAAATTTAAAAATTGTTGTATTCATATTAATTAGAATTAATTTGTCTTTCAAACTGCATGATTAGTTTTTTTCGTTTTCATTGAAACTTAAAAAGTTGTAAAGCGTTATTACAAAATTTTTGAAAAAATTACGGAAAATTGTAATTTAGGGTATCTAAATGAGCAAACTCTTCACCAAAACTTGTAAGTTTTTCACACAGGATTAAAGCTTGGATACTTTTCTTTAAAATTGTGTCCTCAGGAGTGAAGAAACCCGTGGTTATTATCCAAGTTATGAGTCAAGTTTGAAAAAAGGCCGAAAACTCCGAGTTTTTATGAAAACTCTATTCGCGCGACCTCTAAACCTATTCCGAAAATTCTTAAAAAAAAATTAAAAATACTTTACCCTATAAGCTTTTAAATTTTGATTGAGCACCTATGAAAATCAGAAAAAAAAATTTGGGACCCCCTAATGTTCACGTTGTTCGGGCGATAAATTTAAATCGAAATAAAATAAATAAAAATAAATTTAAAAAAAATTAGACAGCAAATATTCTTTCGACCAATAATTAAGAAGAGAAAACGAAATACATTCACCAGAAATATTAGAAATTAATACTTAAAATTAAATAAATCGATTTATTAACCAATTAATTTCTTGCCGTACAGCACGGCTACTTTCAACAAATTAATCAAATAATTTAACAGCGAAATATACGATGGAATATTGAGTATGGAAATACAAAATTTCAAACAAATTTTGATTTCTGAGGAACAAAAATTGAAAGAGAAATTTACACCGGCAATGCATCGTTGTCGCCTTAAAATTTCAGCTAATTTGACTTTTATAATTTTTTTTGTTGAGACAAGTGCGCAGGAGATGTCTGCTACGTAAGCAACGCATGCACTGAAACTAAATAAGGGGATAGAAAGAATAATGATAGAAATTATAGGTGGATGAAACCTTTCATTAAAATTTCACTCCAATGCTAATGATAATATGCAATAGTTGGGTTAAGGGGTTCAAGAGTGTTAATAATTTGCCCGCTGCCAGACCACAAAGTATGACATAAAGAACTAAATAACGATTTCCATTGGGAAGTCGTTTTAAGTGTTTAACTTTCATTTCACTTACTATCATTTTAGTATTGAACAAATAAAACTAAAAGAAACTTAAAGCAGCACAGCACTGCAATATTTCTTCTTTGCAAATATACACCCACAAGGTAATTAGAAATCCTTCACTTTCTTGTCTTGAGCAAAATATAAATTTCTTTTGCACTTGTATATTAAAAAATTTTACATTTATTAATGTATTTTTAAGGTGAATTCTTTTATTTTGTTTGTTTCTTGCTCTTGTTGTTCGAAAGTTTCTCCTTCACTATTTTAGTTTCAGCTTGTCCGTGCTCTCTTCCAAACACTATGTGCATATTTAACTTTTAATGGACTCATCTGCGGAAAGTGGAAACAGAAACTTTAGTTCATTCTTTCATTTTATTCTGTTGTTTTCTTAAATTTTTATTCCCATGCATTGTATATGCCCTGCAGTATGCACTAATGACATTTATATGCAACATTTCTAAATGTTTCGTGTCCTTATTTTCAAGTTTTTTTTTTTATATCGCCACGTTACTACAACGACAACGGGAAAGAAATGAAATAAAAGAACCTCAACTTCATTTATTATTATCTTATGCATTAGCTGGAGTGAACTGAGGAACTAAAAGCAGTGTTTATATTTGAAGAAGAAAAAGAAACAAAAAAAACAGTTTAGACATATGAAGAGAAAGACATAAAATAAATTAAATGCAAGGGTTTGCAGTTTTAAGGTTAAAAACATTGTGTTATTAAAATAAGCAAATTCTATATTTCATGTCGTTTTTATGGCAGTTAATTTTTTGATATTCAGTCCCTGCTACCTACAACCGACACATTATATTCTGGCCTGCATGTTTCGAATCTCTGGTTTCTTTACTTTTGTTTGCTTTTCGGCGTAGCTCTTATTGCTGCCACCAAAGCTATTGTACGAGGATTAGGGTGGGGCGATTTGAAAAACTTAATGGGCGCTTCGCGTTTCTGATTCTTGGGATTGTACTAAGCGAAAAAGTTAACTAGACCATACGTCTACGGTGAATATCGAGCTTCCCGATTTTGACTTGATCAGACTTTTGTCACGTTTTTTTTTGATATTTTGGCCTATAACAGCCAAACCATTGAGATTTTCGATCCAATACTAACGAAAAAATTGTAGCCAAGACAATAGTTAAGAACTCTCTAGTACATCGCAAAAGCATTGGAACGCTCCTTCAGGCAGTTATGGCCTTGTGAAAGTGCAAATTTTTCGTGAAAATATTGATAAATTACCATTTTCAGTTGTTCATAGCGCAAAATCATAAAAATGTTCTATTTCTTACGTACAACTGTCTTTATTTTATTTGTTTCTTAATAATTGCCTCATGTAGTTTGTATGCCTGGAATATCTTCAACTTTATTCTGATTAAAAATTGCGAAATTAATTCACTGTATTTTGAGGGATTTTTTTATTTCCATATAAGATATATAAGATTTCTTCAGTACAAAAAGAGCAATAAGTTCTCTCATCTTTGAGAAGAGGAAAGAAAAAAGAAAAAGAAAACACTATTTCTGCAAGAGCAACTTATCCAGGATAGTTACAGGTAACGACAAATAGATTTAGCTGCTAATATGAAGGAATACAATTACTCTTACCATTATCATTACTATTAGCATTACCATTATCATTACTATTACCATTACAATTGCAATTCTTATTCCCATTACCATTACCATTATCATTACTACTACCATTATTGTTACCATTATCATTACGATTATCAATACCATTATCAACACGATTACCGTTTTCATTACCAAGCCCATTACCGTCACCGTTACCAGCGTCATTAGCATTATAATTACTATTACCATTACCATTATCATTACCATTACTATTACCATTCCCATTCCCATTACCATTACAAATACCATTACCAGTATCTTTACTGTTATCATTACCATTACTGTTGCCATTACCATTAGCATTACCATTACGGTTACCATTGCCATTACAATTATCATTGTAATTACCATTACCATTCCCATAACATTACCAATAACATTATCAATATTATTATCGTTATCATATATATTACTATTAACCTTACCATTACCATTACTATCTATAAAATGCGTTAACTACACTTTCTGACTAATTTTTTAACAGCATAAATGTGAAATGTGAAATATACTGAAGTTAGGTTTTCATTAAGTGTATATATTTGTAAGAGAGAGTGTTTGCATGAAACTTCTAAGCCGTTGAGTCTATATTTTGTAATTTTTACTTTTTACAAAAGTTACTTCTACTGTTGTCTCCTCTTCTTTTTTTCTGTTTTGTTCTGTTCTATTCTGCTATACGCTTTTAGTTTTAAACGTACCTACTTTAAAGTTTTTTTCTCGAAACATTTTTAATTTTAATTTTCCTTTTTTGGCACGAACATTGCAAGTGCAAGTGAAGTTTATGAACCCAACATCTACACGTAAAGCTGTAGGATGGGTGAACCTCCTTCAACAGCAGCATCACTGCCTGTTAAAGTAGCAGCCTTTAAAGCAAAAAAGATTTAAGTATTTTTTATTCAGTTTTTTTTTTTAGTTCTCTTTTTGTTATGCCATCCATTCTTTTCTTTCTTCACTTAAGCGCCATTAATTTTACTTTTACACAACTTAGCTCGGTCATTTTCTTGAGGTTTCTTAATTGACACCCTTTCGTGCTTATTATCGTTTATGAAAATAAGGACAAAACTTAAAATGAGCGAAAAAAAGCAACGAAAGTTTACACAAAAAATTAAATAAATATTTCAAAAAAGCATTATGACTTGTATAGAACAAAGGAGAGAGGAAAAAAAAAGAAGAACCAGCCATAAAAACTTGCCACTATCATCAACACAATCATTATTGTTCATTATTTTTAATGATAATTTGCATTTAGTTTTTCTTGTGCCTTTTAATTATAATATCATTGTCATAATTTCAAATAAATACATTTTTAGTGTTTCTTAAATTTCAGCAAAAACACGTCAAGAATAATTTTTTTTGTAAGAAAACTGCAGAGAACAGCTGAAAAATATTCCATTTAGCAGTGCTTTAATTTCTTAATACTCAAAAACATCTCAACTGTTTGAACTTCAAATCAAATCATAAATTAATATAATTTGTTGTATAAAGACATTAAATAAACATGTACATTTCCTTTAATAACAAATGATTCCTGTTGCTACTGCTGCTGCAAATTCCCTGACTATAATGCACATGGTTTTAGTGAAATTTGCAGAGAATAACAGGAAGAAAGTAACCAAGCAGGAAATAAGCTTTTCACGTGTTAATTTGTAGACATGTGAATGCATATTTACACATACATATGTACCACAAAATGGAATCTAAAAAAACATACCCAACAAAACATTGTGTAGAAAGCAGATGTGTCTTGTCCAAAAAGTCAACACTGTACATGTTTTGCTTTGTTCATCTCCCTTACAAATTTATTTAAGTGAATTACCGGACTGTAGAACTACTTACTAGACATATTCCATTCTAAAACAAAATGTATTTACATATTCTATTATAAGTAGAGCGAACAATTTTGTACAATTGCAGAATTTTGCTGGTGCTGTATATTTCAACGTTTTCCAGCGATTTTACTGTTTTTATAAGCCACTGGGTGAATCAGCAAGTACGCTCACATCACATCGTATGGCGTGAAGCTGTTTTTATTGCTATGAACATTTTTAGCATACCAAAGGAGGAATTTTACTAAAGTTAATGTCTGTTTGAAGTAGGAATTTTTATGGCAAAACCGGTTTCAATGTAGACTTTCAATTTAAAAATGTTTTTAGCATGAAAGCGTTACTGTTTAATTGTAATCGTGATACACAACAAGGTCCATGTTCAACTATAACAAAAATTTTTTTAGTTCTGAAATTGTATTTAACTAAATTTATTTAATTTCTTTTATTTTTTCTTTAAGGCAAAAAAATAAAAGCTGAATTAAAAAAAATTATCGTGCTTATTTCAAAGGGGTTTCATGCTTATTTAAATGCTACAAAGAGTTTTTTTTTCGTGGTGAAAACTGTTCGCCCTAATTATAAGACATTCTGTTGGTATGTGTGTAACCATACCAGCAGAACGACGGTGTCTGTTATTCTTCGACAATTCATGCAATACACTGAGAAAAATATTATTGCACTGTGAAATATCTGGCCATGATTTTCTTATTTTTATTTTTATCTCGGACCAACACTCAGGGGATGCCCTCTACACATACGATGCATTGTGCTGAAACTAGAGGAAAGCGAAAGTGAGAGAGATGACAGGAGGTGAAGCTTTAGTACGAGTATGTCACAACTCTGCTTTTGCACGTTTTTTTTTTAGCAGTGTTGCAGCCCCTTTGATGTCAAGGAGACGTATAAAATTTTTTGAAGCTGCGTTTTTAGTAGCGGTTTTTTTTTAGTAATTATTTTACTTCTCCGGTGCTACACAATACCGACGCAAGAGGGCGTTCTGATGTGCCTGTGGATTGGTTACAGCTGAACCCGTTACTGTTCAGTGACCAGTAACAATGCCTTCGCCACTGGAGCTTTCCGACAACAACTGACATAAAGTAACACACAGAAAAAATAATAATAAAATTTTTCCCTATTAAGTCTTTGCTCAGAAAAACTTATTCTCTCAATTAATAATTTAATTGAATTCACGTTTATTTTAATTGATTTTCGTGTTCTCTCAAGAAAGTGCAATCAAAGTGAAATTTTAAAATTTTTTTTCTATTAAAACTGTTAATAGATTCAGCGTTGAAAACTATTATTATTATTATTATATTATTTTAATTGAATCTTTGTATTTTTTAATTGAACCTTGATTTTACTTTTTTCTAATGCACTAATGCACATCAGAAAAAATGCGATATTGGTTTATGATTTAAGTCTGAAACTAATTTACTTCGCCGATGTTTCTGTTGCTCAAATACGGACAAGGGCAGAAGCTGTTAGCGCGCAGACACAATTACAGAATTTTTCACATAATCAAGGATTCGAGCCATGGATCTTCTGGTTGCCGAGTCAATACGCTAACTACTCAGCCAGGCGTCATTATCATTATTATCACAGTGACGTTTAATTTAAAACCGGATTTGTTAGGGCTCTTTTTATTTGCATGTGAACCAGAGAAGTTTGATTGCGGATGTGCAGTTTTGCTTTCTTGCCAAATGATCAATTCCAGTTAATTCACCTCAAATATCTCTCCATACTTCATCATTTTAAGAGAATCCTTAGGAATTTATTGTATGTGTTTTTGCGTATTTTTGTTTTATTATAAGACCGGAAAATTCATAAAATTACTTTACCAATGAGTTTATGGTAAAGGAAATTTCAAATTGTTTTAAGCAAACAACTAAACAAAATACATCTTTTCTATACCACCAACTGACAAGAGTGTGCGTGTGTGTATATATGGGTGGGAATTAACTATAAAGGCAACATTTATTTAACTATACGTTCACAGTGTAATTGTTTCCATTCAAGTCGGGACTAATTTTAAAGTTGAAAACTCTTAAAATAAGTTTTGATTGCTGCTCTGGAGTTTTTGGTTAAACATTTTCATGTAAAACATAACTATGGAAACACAAGGTAGTTGCTTATTTATATTATAAATATACAGGGTGGGGCAAAAGTAATCACTTGATTGAAAAGTGCTATAACTTTTGCCAATGGCGCCAAATGTCAAATCGGTTTTAACATTTGAGAAGCAAAAAAACACAGAATACAAAGCGACAAGCCATGAATCGCGGAATTATTGTTTCCATTTTTTGCGCAACAAGTCTACGGTTGTGTTGGCGCAGAGTGGATTTCGTCGCAAATTTCCTGGCCGTCCGACAGCAACCGAACAAACACTGCGCCGTTTGGCCACTCGGCTTGAAGAGACTGGGACAACACGCGATGTTCCCAAGGCTGGACGGCGCCGGAGAAACTGTATGCTAAAAATATCGCCGATGTCGAAGAGAAATGCGGAACTTTGACCAGGCGACATGCCACGCAATTGACCATTAGTCGGCTGTCCCTACACAGCATTTTGGTGTAAGATTTGAAATTAATCCTTTCTAAAATAACATTTTCTGATTACTTTGGCCGCACCCTGTATATTTACCTTAATATAGAAAGGCCCTAATGTACGTTTTTTCTTCTAATCGCATATGAGTATTTCGATATACAGTGGCTCACAGCTTATTTTATGCAGTGGACTGTTTTTTCTTTAAAGCTGTATAAAAATAAAACTAACAAAAATTAAAAAAAGAATTTGGTATTATTTAAAACAGAAAACACTATTTTTTAATAAACAAAAATCATTTAATCCAAAAATCTATATTTAAATAACTTAAAACTGAGAAAACAAAAAATTCATCTTTTTTTCATCTCACAGCTTATTTTATGCAGTTACTTCTTACTCTAACGGTACCCCCATACATTGTTGTTCTTTTTAATTTTTTTTCTACCTTACTTCTGACAATATTAGGCTGTATGTTTATATATGAAGGAGGTTTACAGAAATTGTGACAGAAAGTTGTAGTAAAAGTGTGTAATTTATCAAGTGGATCTAGATAGATAGTTAGAATAGTTTCTAATAAAAACAAATAAAAAAATGGTGTGCTTAGAGAATTTAATAAAAATGAACTATTGTAAAAAATAATTTCGGCCAAAAAAACTTAAATTTTTATAAACTTTTTTCCTTTTTCTGTGTAGCAAGAAAAACATTAGTTATGGCCTTTTTATATTACGGTAACGATATGTATCTCCAGGTTTTTGCTTATTTGCAAACTGACAACTAACTGCAATTGTTATTAAAAAAGGTTTCTTTGACTACAATTTTCGTTGCAAAGGCAGTGCAAATTAGCATCGTTATACTCGTAGTTTCTTTAGCATTAAAATGTTCTTTAAAAATACTTGTTAAATAATAATTTATGTACAATTTTTTAAGCTGAAAGGTTTGTTTTATTTTTTATTTTTCTATTTCGGTAATAAAAGTTTTCTGAAGATGTTAAAAATAAAAACAAACCTTTAGTTTTTAAATATAATACATAAATTGTTATTAAAAGCAATAAGATTAACAAATAAGAATTAAAAAAGTACTTGTTAAATTATTAGAACCAGAAAATCTATTTTAAATTTCCTTCCGTATTCAATATCGTTTACTCTTTCAAGATTTTTATAAGATTTTTATTATTATTTTTTTCGAAAACTATTTTTGCATTGTTTTATAAATATTTGTTTTGTCAGGTTGTTGAAGGTAAATAATTGTCAAAGTAAATAAATGGCTTTTTTTTTGTCGATCCACAGCATTCAATTGGCCCAGAAGATTTATGTAGAAATTTCCGGAAAAAAATTTGGTCTTCACCTTATTTTTATTCACAAGTTTCTGTTGCAGTTTCATACGAAACTTGTTTTACACATGTTTTTGGTGATAACAAATGTTCGCAAATGTGACAATAAATCAAAAAACTTGCTTGAAATTAAATTTTGTTCTTAAAAAATACTCAATTATTAAGACTTGCTGGTTCAATAGTTCCAGTTATTATAGAAAATAGAAAAAGATGACAATGAATTGATTTTAATTTTATTTTCACATTTTTCCATGTTGATTGTGAAAACTTTAAGAAATATGTATATAAAATTGGCAATTGAAAATGATTTTGCATATTTTTAAAACCTTTACTTAAGAAACAACAAGTTTCAAATGGTAAACGTTTCTTTTATTTGAGTGCTTTTAAATGAACAATTCTGCCTTATAATTTTGAAACGAATTCAAAACGAAAAGAAGGCATAAACGTTTTCATTTTCACTTTCGAACGTATTTTGGCTTTTGGTGACACACCTGAATGTGTTGTTTTTATTTTTTTTGTCATCCCCTTTGTTTTAATTAAATAAATGAATTTATTTTAAATAAACCTTTTATTTGGTTTAATATAGACTTGAGATCTTATTATATTTTGTTTTTTAAATTTAATTTTTTCCAATATTATTTTTTCCGTGAAAAATTTTTTTTTCTTTTTTTTTATGTTCGACCAGCACTCAGGAGGTAATCCCTACGTATGCGGTGCATTGTGCTGGAACTAGAGGAAAGGGATAATAGGAGAAATGACAAAAGGTGAAGCTTCACTATCTGACAACACTGCTTTTTTGCAAGTTGATTGTTTCTATAGCAGTGTTGTAACGTCTCTGATGTCAAGGAGACGTATTAAATATTGAAGCTTCGTTTTTAGTAGCCATTTTTATAGTAATTATTTTACTTCGCCGGGGATAAAAAAAAACCACCGAAGGAGGGCGTTATGAATACAGCTGAAGCCGTGACCGGTGACTATGCCTTCGCCACTGAAACTTTGCGACAACAACTGACACAAAGACACACAAATGCACATCAGGAGAAATGCGAGATGTTTTCATGAGTCTTAAACTGGGGTTGAACCTTGAACCAATTTTTCGTTTTGTTGTCAACGTGCAGACTACTTCGACCATCGCCACTCGCATTGTGTAAACGAAATATTGGAAAGTAATTAAATTTAAAACACAAAATAATATGAGATCTCAAGCTCAATTAAATAAATTATAATTCAACAAGACAAAGATCGAAAAAATTAGAAGAATATACAAGGTGTCTGGTGGCAAATTTATATTTTTAAATACGATTATTTCAAAAAGTAATAAAAGGTACAGAGGGATGGTGGCGCCGTTTTAATTATCGATTGTGCGGATTTATCAGTCATGCGTTCGTTGTGGAGACATTTTTTAAGAGTAATGATTCTTACGTAATTGCTCGTCGACAATTTTGTTCAAAGTTCGGTATTCGGCGAACAAGTGATGGACCAAGTGTAAATTTAATTCGTTCGTGGGTGCATAGATTCCTGCCTCACGGCCAGGGCCCAGTCGATCTTCAAGGACTCCCGAAAACATTAAACTGGTTGAAAGCAGTTTACGTGAAAATCCGCGACTTTCAATGCGGAAAATAGCAGCCTCACTGGGACTTGCAACAGCGATTATACATGAAATTTTTAAAAAGGATCTGAAGGATCTGGATGACAAAAAATAAAATCCACATTTGGATTCTATCGTTCAATGCTCTTAATAAAACTTTGTGTCAATTATTACGTTTTTTATTTAAGTTTGAAAACATAAATCTGCTACCAGACACCCTGTATAAGCTTTTTATTCGAAAAACAGACAAATTTGACTCGATTTGCACAACATCCCAAAATTTCTATTGTTTGCCTTAAACGAGATTAAACTGTATATTTTTATGAAAATATTTTTTTTTTTACAAAATAATATTTGTAACTTTACCAAGATGAGCTGGTTTCTCAAAAAAAAAAAAATCTGTTGAAATTTTGAAATATTTTTTTCTTTTATTTTAAATAAAATATTATTTTTTGTTTTTATAAAATGTTAATAGTATTTTACAAAAAGAACCGTTTTTTATAAAATAAAAATTTATAATAGAAATCTGTTATTTGAAAAACGCTTAACTCCTTTAGCTTAGTCAACATAATATTTTAGTAGGTAGTTTCTCTAAAACCATTAGATTTAAATATTTGTTAAATTTTTTATAAGAGCTTTTCCTCAGCTTTAACTAATTTCCTTAAATTTATTCATTATAGCAAGTAGATATTTTATTTTAGTGTTTTGTTTTATTAGTTTGTTTTCGTATCGGCTATAAAGGACATTTATACAACACTCATGAGTTACTTAAACATTAAAGCTTAAATTCCTTAACAGTTTTATTTCAAAAGTTCTTTTTAAATTCAATTTTTTTTATTTGAAATTTTACCTACAATTTACAAAATTTTGAAATTATTTGTGAAACTAAATTTCTCTTCGTTACCAGAGCAAATAATTTTGTTAATAAATTAAATATTTGCTTGTTATGTTAGCGCCGAACTTCTACGAAATATAAAGCCAACTATGCCACATTTCATGTGAAAGTTGAACTATATTTTCCTAGGAAAACAATAGCAAATATTAATAAAAAAGCAAAAAAAAAAAATAATTATGACTCATTTGTAAATGTGAAACATTTGTGCTATTTTTGTTACTTAAACACATGTTTTATGCCGAATTTGGCCAGCTTCTTTTATTGGCACCGTACATTGTATGCAAATTAGTTTTTTTATTTCTTTGACTATTTTTTGTTTGGCTGTTTCTGTTTCGCTACTTGTATGTAATTTAACAGAATAGCTTGTGCTTGAACTCTATCTGCTGCTGTTAGAGAAGCTTTTACGATATAAAATTTAACATTTTATAGTCGCATGCTATAACTAGGAAGTTTACGTTGCAAACTTTTAATGATAAGCTTTCATAGGCCATCCATCTATTGCATTATTTTAGAACTTTTTCTACTACACAACTTAACCACATGTAATTTCTTATGTCCCCTCTTAACCTTCGCACTCCCAAAAAACCAATGCGGGTGGCATTTCCGATTTTCAATCAGTGAGAACATTGTGAATTTTAATTTAAACTGAAAATGATGTCGACTCAGTGCCTAACTTTCTTAGTTTTAATAGAAAATGTTAAAAAACACTTAACATGAAATGTTGGTGTAAATGCAAAATTTTTGTGTAAAATATTTGCAATATTGCACCCGGGTGGGTTTCGGGTCAGTACGTACATAAAGAGCTTTGGTAGTGCGGCAGGTTAAACAATTTGGGGATGGCAAAAGTTTTCATGCTGTTAATACTCGTAAAAGCTTAATTAATTCAGCGTTTCTCAACATATTGTTGTAGTTCGCATGTTATTTAAGAAATATTATTTTTAGTCAAACTCAACACTATTGCTCTTGAGAACTTCCTACCAACAATTGGGCTTTCTTTTTATAAGATAATTCAAGAAAATTGTATATAAATTAGAAATACTATTAATAAGGCGAACATACACAGAGAAAAAGTTACTTTTTTACACAATTAAAATTAAAATACTATATTTTTTCAATTAAAAGTTTAATCAATTCAATTAAATTTTTTCTTAATTTTTCGGCTCAATACATAATTAAATAAATAATTTTAAATGCACAAAATGACGTTTTATTTTGATTTAAATGCTTATCTGATTGTTTTATTTCAACAACATTCTTTATACAAATAAAAATTAATACCCAATCCTCCAACCCCACCATAACGTAATTTCCTTGTTCTACTACATTGCATCGTATTGAATCGAAATAATTATTTAATTTTGCTATTTTAAATTTCTTTGAAATTTTCGAAATATTTTTCTTTTTTTTATCTGGGACCAGCACTCAGGAGAAGCTTCCTACACATGCGAAGCATTGTGCTGGAACTATAGGAATGGGATAGTAGGAGACACAACAGGAGTTGAAGCTTAATTAATTATTTTGCAGCTCTGCTTTTGCACGTTCTATGTTTATACTCGTAGCAGTGCTGAAGCTTCGGTTCAGTAGCCATTTTATTATTATTTTACTTCGCCGGTGCTACACAATACCGACGAATAATAATTTTTAGTTATTATTTTTAAAAATTTAACTGATAATCAATTCAATTAAGGTGACAATAATACTTTAATTGATACTATTAATTTCTTTACATATGAAAATCTGATTATTTTTTTTACTTAATATGACAAAATTTTTAATTAAATTTTGTTTCTTTTTTTTTCCTGAGTATGTAGTACCCCATCAGAATGAAATTCAACATGTTCCAGCACTACTTTTTGATAAATGCAAATGAGTGTTGCCAATAAATACAAATAAACAATAATAATGAAGAATATGCGGTCTTTTCATAGATGGAAAATAAAAAAATTAGAAACAACCCGAAAAAAATATGAGGAATTCTTGTATACATGTTATAGTCTGTTCAAAAGAAGAGGAGAATTTTGAATTATTTTGAAAAGTATTTATTTAACCATCAATATATATTTTGTTCCCTTTAAAGTAATCCTCCTCAGATATAATGCACTTATGCCAGCGCTTCTTACAATCCTCGAAGCACTTCTGAAATGCGAGCAAAATGTGGCAAAATGCTTTCCTTTCGTTAGTCTCTTCAGTTTTGGGAATAGGAAAAAGTCGCAGGGAGCTAAATCTGGTGAATAAGGTGGTTGAGGCATGATTAGGGTGTGGTTTATGGTAAAAAAAAATCACGACCAAGCATTGATGTGTGAGCTTGCGCATTATCGTGATGCAGAATCCATAATATTTTTCCCCACAATTCCGATCGTTTGAGCCGTATTGCTTCACGCAAATGTTGCAGAACTTCCTTGTAACCGTACGACCTGCTAACAAGAACTCATGATGCACCACACTATTTTAATCGAAGAAAACAAAATTCACCTTTTCTTTTGAACAGACCATGTATATACACGTGGAGGTTCAATAGTACGTACTTTCGTTTCCAATAGAACGAAAGTCAAATTTTATGCATTGGCAATTCTGTAGTAGGCAAATCAAAATTTTTTGTTATTCGATAATACGGAAGACTATATTCTTTGTCAGAATATCTTTATTTTAAGTTTTTACTTTGCAGTTTTGTACTTGTTTTTTCTTTCGGCGGTCAAGTGCCAAGTGGTCTGTAATTCAATAGTGGAAAAAGGGGTCTTTTGTCACGTGCTCTACATTTGATGCATGCAACATAATAAAGTATAAGAAGCAAAGTTCTTTAGAAAATTGGTTAAAAATTATAGAAAATAATGAGATTGGAAAATTCTTATATGAAATGTTTACAACCCTTTGCACTATAAGAAAGCAGAAGGCGCAACTTCTGTTTTAAATAGAAAACTAATTTAAATTAAATCTATATGTGTTTTGCTTTATATAAAAGGAGGACAACACTGTAGTCGAATAATAAGAATTTTTCAACATTACGAAATTGGACCTCCACAGTAAGAAGAAAAAATTTACTATTTTATTTCAATCTGACTTCAGCGGGAACTCGATTTATTTGAAGTGCGCTTTGAGTATATACACACATTTTTTTTTCTTGGACCTGCACTCGAATATGACTCCTACACATGCCGTGCATTGTTCTAGAACTAGAGGAACGGGATAGTAGGAGAAATGAGAGGAGTTGCAGGTTCACCGCACTACAATACTGTTTATTGCACGTTATTTGTTTTTATAGCAGTGTTGTATCGTCTCTGATGTCAAGGAGACGAACTAAATTTTGAAGCTTCGTTTTTAGTAGCCTTTTTTAGTAATTATTATAACAATTTTGTTGGCAGATATGAGTTCGGTGAAAATCTAAAGCGGCTGGGCCACATATCTAACTGACTCCTCAAACTCAGATCTTTTTTATTGTTTAGTAAACTTACCTCACACTAACCTCACATGTATAGTATGAGCTGAGTTTTCAATTCATTACGTTCTACTATATATGTATGTAGTAGGAATGTCGTCTGCAGTCCTCAATGTGTTTATTGCAACATTTGTTTCTTCAAAGCGGCAAATGAAATTTTCTTATAAATTTTAAATTAACGGCTCTGTAGTTTCTTAAAATATTTTAGTTCAGATACTTAAAACTTACAATACTAAACTTTAAAAGTACACAATTTTATTTCAAAGAAATATTTAGTTCTTTGTTTTTTTTTGTTAGTACAATGCAAGTTTGGCTTGTTTTAAAATTGAATTCTAGTATTTACAAAATGTGTTTCTTGTTGTATAAGAACAACAATTTATGCATGATGTTCGGTTTTTGGCAAAAGATATGTTTGGCTGAGTTCTAAAATTATTAAAAGAAAGAAAATTATTAAAGAAAAAAAGCTTTCTTATAGCAACTGCCTGTTTTTCTGAATAATTTGTAGTCGAAACAAAATCTATTGTTTAATTTTTCTTTTGATATTGTCAAGAAATATAAAATAAATATTTAACACGTTAACAGTCGACGGTAGAGGCTGAGGAGTGCTTCCTTTTTTTTTTTTTTTTTTTAGAAAAATCACTGTATTTGGAGTACAAAACAAGAAATAAAAATATCCACATCAATTAGTTTTTTTTTTGTTTCAAAGAGTAGTAGAACTCAGGCAATTAATGTCTACAAGTTAATTTAATTACGTTACCCTTTTATTAGCTAAAGAAAGCGTAGTTGTAAAAAATGCTGTTGAAAGTTATCAGGTCTTAATTTCTTTTGTCTTGCAACAATGCTCAGGGATATTCTCTACATATGCACTGCATTTTAACGAAATGTATTTAACTTGAATTTATCAACGTCACAATTGTCAAAGAATATTTCTGTTGGGCTAAAGAATATATTTAATTTGTAATACGTACGTGCCATGCGCTGAAAAATGGACTACAAATGGACACGCTTTAGTAAAGCAACATTAACCAGCATTGTATTCTCAAATGTATAAATGAGATTATTTTGGTTCATTCTGAGGTCTCACCAGTGACTCATTACTGGTACTGCGTAAGTCGTAATGACTATTCGAGACACATATTTAATTTTTTTTGTTTTATTGCCAAACAGGAGAGATTTGATAGCTTTGGACTCCTCAGCAAAGGCTGTTTAGATTTCAGGGTTAAAGATTATTCACAGCAGTGTAACTTTTCTAACCATGAGTACACGTTGCTGTGCTTATCCGGAATTAAGTCCACCGTGGAGTCATTCTTAGACGAAACTGTCCCTTTCCTGTTTATTGTTTTCACGCTATGGAAGGCATATTTATTAATTATTTTAATATGCCGATCGAGTAATGAGGAACGCCGGCCTTCTAAAATTGCCAATAGCGAAATAATCAAGTTGACTACAGAACTTGACAGCACCTTCTTTAGAAACAGTATTTTGAATTTTGTGTTTAAGATCTTGCAAATCCTACTGTTAGTATTGGCCCGGCATCCATTAATTCAACTAACATTCTCTCTTTCCTGGGAATGGCTGTTAAACTACAGACTATAGAAAAATAATGTGGTCATCAAACCTGAGCTATGAAAACAAGCGTTTCAGCATTAAATTTTAATTCTCGATTACATGCAAATAAAAATAACAAAAACAATTGAATTATGATTTCAAAATTTTCGCTTTTTCTTGCTTCCAGTCACACACTCCCTGCGGCAGTAACAGACATTTCTTTATCAATAACTTTCCATAACAGCTTATAATCTTATAATTAGTAATTTTCTTAATTAAATCTATGTCATGAAAACTTTAACTTGAAATAGAAAAAAATTATCTCTAACATTTTACATTCACGGGGAGTATAAGAGTTTGTTTTTTTTTTTTGCTTTAGGGAATTAAGAACTTAAATAATTATTTTTACAAAATAACAATGGAATATCATACAGGTTTTTACAATTTTCCTCCTATACTTTTCATTATTAGCTTGTTATTTCTTATGCACATGACTTCAGAAAATAAAAATTAATGTAGTTATCTGAATATGAAGTCATGTATTGATTTGAACATGCTAAAACTATGGCTGCTGCTAGAAATGCTATGAATGTTTGGCCTAGAAGAAACGTCATCCAATGTTGTCAGTAACGGGGTTATTGTTGCAGCTATTGTTACAGCTGTTGCTGGCAACGGTGCAAGTGTTGATAGGCACAGGCAGCTGAATAGCGTCAGTAGATAATTAACAGAAATGCCTTTGTAATGATGTATACTTCCATAATTTGATGTACCTGGTAAGTAGAGAGAGAATTTTTAGTGAAATTAAATTACATGATCGAAGCATAATGGTGTGCATGCTGTCACAGGCGGACTCATAAATACCCTGTGCTCTTGATTTGGCAGCCACTGTTTCTCGGGATTCTAGAACAGGTGCTTTTTGTGGACGATCAGACTCAACGCTTTCCTCTCTGCTTTGAAAATACAAGGAAGAGATTTTCGCCACACACTTTAAAATGGGAAACGTCTACTTAATTTCGTTTCGATTAAATTCAAATTATAAATAGTTTACCTTTAATTTCATGTCACCGTTTTTAAAATGAAAATTTCTCACTTTAAACTCAAGACCCAAAATGGCCACTTCCAGACCCTCTCTACCATAGATAATGCTGTCATAATATTTTAAATATGATCTATTGGCCGGTTCACCATTTATGCTCCAGCTTAAATGACAGGCCGGCTTGGATGGATAGGAAGAGCAGTTGACGCGTACATAGTCACCAATTTGGTAACGTTGTTGGCCACCGGTAATGCGCGGACCTCTTGAGGGAATCACTGAAACAATATTTGAAGAAATTTAAATTCATGCTAGTCCTCTAAATGCCAATGAAAGTTTTCTTCGCTTGTTTACAGCGAAAACAATAATGATTAAACAAAAATTTGTTTTTGTTTCCGAAATAAAGATTTTTTTTTTGCCTCTTAAGTACCAGGCAGCAAATCTTTGCATCAATTATAACATTATAATTCATAATTGTGTAAAATTAAAATTTAGGGTAGCAGTCTATATTTACATCAGGAGAAAGTGAAATGTGTTTAATTTGGTTCGCTTTGAATTTTTTTTGCACCCTTTTTCTTTTGTGAAGCCAAATTGTGAGACAACCCAAAAATGTTATAAATAAAGAGACCTTCGAAAAATAATACGACTGAAGAAGCAATTTACAATTTCATAATTCACACACAAACTTGTGTACCTACAAATTTCCATATTTCGAAATTTTAAATTCATGGCATCTTAAAATACGAGTGTGTATTTTATATGATTTCAGATCCCCATAGTTCTGAAGCCTTTTAAACACCTTGTGAAAACATTTTATACCAAGAATTTCCCATGCTAAATTGCTTTCTCATATGCAGTGCTAAATAGATATGCCTTGTCACCTGTTCGGTTCTGCTGGGACCATGATTGCTTTTAAATGCAGGGATGAGTTTGTTTGCGGCTGGTGTATATTTAATGAGTTGATAGGAAACCACTTCATTTTATTTTACACACATTCTTACAAACGTAGTTAATTTACATTTTTATGCGGAACAATTTTGTTGAAAAGGACTTTAAGGTAAAAACAAAGTATGAAAATTAGCATAAATTTTATACAAAAAAAAAAAAATTGAAAATTTTTGGTTTTTTCCATGGTGGTACAAGACAAATATTATTGAAATGAAAGCAAAGTAAAGTTAAAAGCCAGCGGCAAACTTTGAAAAGTTATGAAAAATTAGAAATAATGATATTCGGTAGAGAAGAAGGAGTACAAAAAATAACAAGTCTACACAAATATTCATAAAATATTTAAATACAATTTAAAGAAGGAAGAGGAACTTGCAAACAAAAGGGGACTCTGCGAGTAAATATTGTACGTGATGATACAAAGTTTTGTGTTTGAATGTCTCTCACATTGATGGACATACAGGGCCAAAATCGTCGTATTCGTGATCGAATGAATTTGATCGACATTTGACTTTTTGAGATCGTCACATTCGAATTATCGAATAAGACGTATCGAAATTTCAGATCGTGGCATTCGATAACGAGTAGTCGAACGAGTACATTCTCTCGAAATGTCATTC
Organism: Dexiosoma caninum; assembly: GCA_963924685.1. Lineage (NCBI taxonomy): Eukaryota > Metazoa > Arthropoda > Insecta > Diptera > Tachinidae > Dexiosoma > Dexiosoma caninum. The sequence continues at coordinate 78,925,375 of OZ004727.1, read as the reverse complement.
GATAGACTAAAAGCTGTCGTAAACTAGTTTTTCGTTTGCTATTTAAGAAAGAAAACTTTTATTTTATTATTCAGTCATATTTTTCTATTAAACATGTTAGTACATACATAAATAAATACAAAAAATTCTACTAACATCCAAAATTTTCATTAAGACAAATTAACCAAAAAAAATATATCATAATCAATCGAAAAGTCGATTTTCAATAGGAGGTACCACGCCTACTTCTCCAATCCCTCCCAGTTTTTACTGATGATTTGTTTTAACTTCAAAGTCATTTGGACCATATTCAGAAACTTAGACTCCAACCGTTCCACTGTGGTCGGAAATTTCATTTCGTTGGCCAAAAGTCAAAATGTTTACACTCACGAAATACATATGTTTTTGTTTTTGAAATCTAGTAGTCAACACTCCAAAACAACCAAAAATTAATTTTGTTGTTGTAATATGCAATTCACCGTTATTCGGTGAGTCATCGAAGTTGAATTTGTTTGCTTCATTTGTAAACAGAATTGCGTTCGGTGTTTTATAGTGCTTACTTCAATTGTTTGTTAAAGCTGAAAACAAAGCGTGTTCAATAAAAGTTTAAATGGAAAACGAAGGTGATGGTAAGTTTATTAATTTTGTAAAATATAATACTCAAAAATTGGAGACTCTAAAAAATAAAATAACTTTTTCCAAAAGTCTTTAACATTTTGGAATTTATTTTATTTTTTAAGTTTGAGTAAGCTTAACACATTTTGTTTAGGAGTGGTAAGCATAAGATTAAAAACCAAATTACTTTGAAGTGTTTAGTTTTTGAAAATGTTTATCTCGATTTGAGGTTTTTTGCGGTTTTTGAGTTTTTTTTTTTCAGTCGTCATTTGTTTACAGAATTCAGCAGTTTTTGATATTTGGTTGACCCAGCAGAAGAAAGGAAAAAATAAGGACGCACTAATAAATTATTTTATACAAAAATGTGGAGCCGATAAAATTTCAGATGAATGCTATAAATATTTAAGAAAAAAAGCACGCATGCTTAAAAATTGTCTGCAAAGTGGGAAAAGTGTCATAGAAGATTAGATGATTTTATAAATGTTGATAATTTAAAAAAAAAAATTAATTATTTTATACAAAACACTTAAAATTTACTGCAAATTCAAATTCCAGTTAAAAATTCCGTTATTTTAAGTTTTAATAGTTTTGGCCAAGAAAAGTGATGTTTCCGACCATAGTGCGTTCGCAAGATATACAAAAATAAATATTTTCTTTTTATGCCCGTAGCAACAACCGGTTGGAATTTTTGAATTTTATATAGCCTATAGTTCCTTCACATATCAGGGATACTGTTAAAATTTCAAGAAACACACATACATTCATATAAACATGTCATTTTCATATATGAAGATTGTTACCATTTCTTTTTATTCTATGACAAAGCACAAAAATCGTTTAAATTTTAAAACAAATTTCAATTCGAACGCTATCGAAGGCCTCGATCTGACTATTCGATACGTCACGAAATGTTATTCGATACAAAAGCTCATTCGATCACGAATACGGCGATTTGGCTCCAGATCGTTTTTTAGCCCCGAATTCAGTTTCAAATTCTTCATTCCATATTTGAGGCTGCCCACTTTGATATATTGCGGCTTAAACTGCGCTTATCCAGTACAAGTTGATGGATTGCATTATGAAGAAATTTAATTTCAATATTGAAATGCTGATGATAACATATTCGGATTTTGAGAAAATAACTTTATTTTATGATTCTGATATAATATAATACTGTGTAAGTATGTATGTGTGTTTAAACATTTCGATGTGTGTGGGCACTCGTATAGCAAATGAAAAATCGAATGGTCAGCGCCCAAATGAAATGACGATCGAAACAACGACTGAAAAGATTCAGCTCAACATTGCAATTAGAAAGACCGAATGTCATGGTATACATACGACATTACGATACATGGTGACAATAAAAAAAATCATAATATGGAAAATGGAGGGCATTTTGTTAATATTTTGTATGGGAACATATAGGAAAATCTAAATGCTATTTCTCTTTCGTGCAAACTTCACATAAACCATCTACAGACCATCGCCAACGCAACCCGTATCCGGAATTAGTGGTGACATCAGAGTGTAAACTGTTTTGTATATATATATAGAGAGATTTGTTGCATTTACACATACATATGTATATTTGTATTTTTGTATATAGTTTTCAGATAACATTGACTTGATATCTTTAAGAAGATTTTTGATAAAGGTTTGGTGAAAAAATTTACAAACATGTTCATGCATGCCGCTGAGTTAACTTTTCGAACTGAAATGAAAAAAAAAATAATATCGAATAGAAATTCTACCATATTGGAAACAATTTGGGAATGGTTGTGGCAAACCCAATGGGTTTATATTATTAGAGATCTGGTTGGGAGTTTATTGGTATACCCCAACAAAAAGTTACTGCTCCATCATCCGTTTTTCCCAAACGGGGGTCCAATAAAGAAATGCAATAAAAATAAAAAAATTGCAAATTTAATAAATAATTTATTATTGATGAAAAAATTATTTAGTACTTTAATTTTATTATAAATGCACTTGGAAATGCTTTAAGGTTTTCATAAATAAAAAAAGATTTTTCCCAAATGATTTTTAACTATTGGCTTTATACATGTTTGTAGGGATTTTACAGTGCAAAGCCAAAGGCGACTAGCTAATTTTCATCTTAAAAAAGGTTTTCCGGTTGGGTTATTATAACGATATTGCTTCGTCAGTTTCCAACTTACTTTTTATGTTTTTTGTGAAGGAAACAATTGGCCAATCTCGGTGCAAATGAAAATTTCTGATCACACTCACAGTTTTTTAGAATTTTCTGAATTTTACAAAGTTGTATTTAATTAAATTTTCTTTTTAAACTATAAGGCCGAGATCTTAATAAATATACAATATAAATTGTATTTTTACTTATTTTAGAAACATCGAAAATAAATTCTTAATTGAAAAAAAATTTCAATATTTTCTGAAATTTAACTATGAAACTCATGGTCATTATTCTTTTAAAATTTATTTGTGATATTTCGTTAACAGTTTGTTAACAGCATCAGCAAATAAATGAAAAAATTTACAATATTTTTGATTTAAAAAAAGAAAAATATTTTCTAAAAATGTCACTCTTAAAATGCCGCTCTTAAAATGTGCGACACATAATGGCACACATGCACACAGCACACACGACACCGTAGTCAAATGAGTTTATTGCACGAATATACATCTGCCACCACGTTGTGTCAGAAATTTTTATAAAAGATTTTAAGGAAATTTTAAACATTTTTCTCATAAAAATAATAACATTTGTACTCGTACCACAGGCGCATAGAAAATTTAATTATTAATTTTCTTATAAAAAAAAACAAAATTTATTAAGTAAAACTACCAATTCGTTTGTGTGTGTGTCTATGTGTGTGTGTGTGCGTCTGGTTATTTTCCAATAAAAGTAGACTGCATATAAAATATTTATGCATAAAAGTCGGACTTTATTTCATTTTTCTGCTTCTGTGAAACTTTCTGCTTGCTCTATTGCATATTATACATTTCATTTTCCATTCTAGGGCCATTTAATTTTAATGAGTTTATAAATTGATTTTTTTTTTCATTTCGCCTTTAACAGGTCTGACACACTGCCTTTCACAAGACTTGCAGAAAGTAGAAGCATAAAATGGTAAAATGAAAGAAGGGCTTGAATTGTAAACAACAGAAAATGCAAAAAAAAATATATAAATAAAAGTAAAATAAATTTACAAAATGAATAGTCTTTTGTAGCAGCAACAGAAATAGCACCAATTTTTTTAGTAACAAACCTGACTGTCCGGTTCAATGTTTTTTTCTTCTCTTATTTTTATAGTTGCAAATAATTTTATGCTGGTTGTTTGTGTTTTGCTCATTTCAAGAAATGTGATTCTTTTTTCCCACTTTTGTTTATATTTAGTTTCCTATTAAAACCCTAGAAATATGCAATATTTTTATTTAGAAAATAAATTCTCCTTTCCTTCTGCTGTAGAAATGCTGTCAAATGTTTAACACTTGCTGTACCATGGTGTGCATGCAAGTGAAAAACGATTTTAAAAATCGTATAAAATAGAATTATTCTGCAAATTGAATGAATGAAATGAAGTGCCATTGGTTGTCAGTATTTGTATTCTTAGTCAGCTGTTTTGTAAACGTTTAAAAAATATATTTTTTTTCAATTATTTGGCCACAATATCCGTTGGAAGTGCACATATTCTACGATTTACTGTGTTTTTTAATCAAGTAAGTAAGCAAAAATTACTTCCAAATGTATTTATATATTTCTAATTGGGATTTCGCTTGATCTCAAGAAATCGCCTATACTGTCCCTTGTGTATCTAAAATAACATAAAATTTAAAAAATAAAAATAAAACGTTATACAAAGTATGTTATTATTCGCCATCGAAAGGATATTTTGTTTCAATTTATGTTGATCAAAAAACCAGTGGAAAAGCCTGGGCATCTGACGGATACTAAAATTAAGAAAAATCATTTTTATTGAGATTCTGTTAGAATTGTTGAAGCTCACTCATTATAATACGGTAGTGAAAGGGTTAAATATAAGAACATTTCCATAATGATTATTTAATTACAGTAATCCTTCCTATAATACGCTGTTATTACCATCACTATTTTTTTATCCTTCGAAATTTCTGAAGTATTCTTTTACATGAACACTTGCCGCTACCAGAAAGCTTATATTTAAGCATGTTCCTATAGGAGGCAATAATCTATCGTGTTATAGGGAGTATTACTGTAGGTTATTTTCTTCTATTATTCGTTATACAGTTTTTATACAACAAAGCAAGATGCTTCTCTGAGTATGTCATTAAGATTTTAAACGTGTTAAGGAACAGAGAAACTTGTTCTGATCTGCGTATATTGCGCACTATTGTTCAAAGAATTTTTATGAAAAAGAAATATGGCTCTTAAGGCTCATATTGAAATTTCCAAGATATCATTTTAAACAGTATACTAAATTCTACATTTAATTTTACTTGCAGGATTTATAGCAAAATTTTGCTTCTCTATATTAAGGGCTCATAATTATTTGGTCTTCACTACCATGCGGTTTCAGTTTCTTTCATTGTCATCATCTATTCCAGTTGCTTAAAATGCCTTATGTGCACGAAAGACAAATAAAAACAATTTAAATTAAATTTTGTCATTGAAAAGTGATACTTGTTGAGCTTTTGAGGCTGAGCAGAAAACGCAGAAAACAAAAAACAATTAATATTGGAATAAAACAAATTTATACAGAAAATTTTTAATATAAAAAAAAGAATAGATGTTTTTTTTTATAAAGAAATTCTGAGGCAATTAAGATGCTAATGTTGAAAAAGCATGCTAATGTTTGAAGTGACAGAGTCGATCTTAATTCTTGCACAATTCTGCTTTTGGGAGTTTTATTAATTTTTGTCTTTTTATCTTGGACCAGCACTCAGTAGATCAGCCCTACACATGCGATGCATTGTGCTGGAAACTAGAGAGAATGGATAGTTAGAGAAATGGCAGGAGGTGCATCAGTATTGTGCATTCATTGGTGCAAATATTTATGTACATAATAAAAATAACTAGAGTAGGGTCTCAACGCACCACTTTCTGGGTGCTCAATGCTGGCGGTAGCTACTTTACACAACAGTCAGGCTACTGTTGTGTTAGTTGTATTAAAATTATAAATATTTTATATTTAACATAACCATTTTGTACGGATACTTAAGTATTAAACTAATCTTGCGTAATGTGTATTTGGAAAAATTACTATTTCTTAAAATTCAAATTTTAAATTTTGCTTTACCTAAAAGTCTTTCCTCAGCAAAATCTGGGCCCAAATGCGTTATTCGATATCGAAAAAAAATTCTAAATATTTGAAGAAAATTCTATTTTAAAATTCCCATTCGAATCGAATGCGGTAATGTTTTCTTTAAATTTTTAATAATATTTCATTCAAAAGCAAAGAAAAAAAAACTCTTCAACATTAAAGAAACTGTGGAATAAAATGAAATTAACTGACATTAAATTTAGATGTCTTTGAAAGGCAAGGAATAGCAGACGTCTATTACAGAGTTTTTCTTTTTGAGTTTTAACACCTGATAGAGGATTTCAATGCACAGCAGGTTAAATAAAAATGTCTTGCAAAAAACAAAGTATCACAATGACAAAAGATATTCAACGAATAAATAAATAAATATTTCTATGAAAATATCTTGTTGTTATTTAAGAAATACAAACATTTTAACACATCTCTGAATATTTCCTCTTTAGTTATGCTGAAATTGCTAGTGAAGTTTTCGTACATGAGCGTGTGTGTGCGTTAAAAAGTTTATAGGTTTAAAATTGTCTTTAGACAGACTTGGGATATGTTGATGTGTTTGTTTGTATGTCTTTTTGATAAATTTTCGTTTTGTTTTTTTATTCGACTACATTTTACATAATTTTCTTGTCTACTGACGGTTGTAAAGAGAAAGTTGTATGAATTTGTGTAGATGGTGTTAACGATGACGTTATTACGAAACGGTGAAGTCATTCAAAAAGATTATGTAAATTTCTCTTATTATTAAGGTTGCTTTTCTTTTTAACTGATAAGTATTATTTTTTTTTTCTTGTCGATAAGTGTGTCATTGTTGTATGTACGTATTAAATTGCACAGTGGGATTATTTCATGATTTATTAAAATATCGAAAATCTTTGAGCAAAATTGATTTGCAGCTATTTTACGTTTTTAAATTTCTAATGAAATGGTGCACAACATTGTAGGGAAAATAATGTCGCAAATACTGTAAATCTATGTATGCTTATCGAGTAGTATATATTATAAAATATTGTATATTTAAGAAGCATTGAGGACATTCACAATGTCTGCTATCATATTTTTTGTCTATCATATATTTGTCTTCGTGGCTTGGATTGGAATATGTTAAATCTGCCGTCATATACTAGTCGACTGGCACTAATTAAGTTACCAACACTTAAGAGTCGTAGAAAAATGTTGAATGTTACGTTTGTGCTTAATTTAATTTAAGGAAATGTATGTTCTGAATTTTTGATAAGTAACATATCTTTTAATGTTGTAATTTTTATCCGCTGTACATTAGATTATTTAGGATTAACTATGCCAACTTTGAGCCGTTATCAAGAATTTGTGCTGATTATAATGAGCTTTACCAGCACATTGATTTTGCGTTAAATTTTAATATTATAAAACGTAATATTATTTGTTATTTAAATAATTGAATGTTAATGTATGTATTATGTTTTTATGGTCTGTAAGGGTCACGTATCCATAGACTAAAATAAATAAATAAATAAATAAATTTTGTAATGTTATAAATGGGGTATTCACAAGGTAGTCATACGTTTTAAAATATTAACACGAAAGAATGTGACTGCTATGAATATCCTGTCATAATATAGTGTGCTATTTAAAAAAATTCTTTCAGCTGTTAAGAAAAATCGCTTGTAAATATTTGATATCAAAATGCTAAAAACAATTGAACAAACTATAATAATTCGACTTTTTAATGTAGTAAATAAAAACTTAAATGTAAGTATTCTAATAATTCCATTATTAATTAAAATTATCAAAATTGTTCACTCGGCACATGAAATTGTTGAAACTAATCAAAACAAAACAAATGAAACAAATCAAAAACAGCTGTTGACAGTGATGCGAGCTGAATAATTTTCTGGACGGCGGCTAGTGGACAAACATTAAGTATCTTCCATTATTATTTTATGACTTTTTTGCTTCAAGTACAATAAAAATTGTTTTAAACTATTATAAAATATTATGACACTATGACAATACAACTTAATAACAGACATTATGAATCGCCCATAATTTTTTAATATTTTACAATAATTTAAAAACATTAGACCATTTCAATTTGGATTGCGTATTTACAATGATTTAGATGATGTTGACTCTACAGGGTGTCTGGTAGCAGATTTATATTTTCAAACTTAAATAAAAAACGTAATAATTGAAACAAAGTTTTATTAAGAGCATTGAACGATAGAATGGAAATGCGGATTTTATTTTTTTAAGAGTATGTGATCCAGATGCTGTTTTAAAATTTCATGAATAATCGCTCTTGGAAGTCCCAGTGAGGCAGCTCTTTTCCGTATTGAAATCAGCGGATTTTCACGTAAACTGCTTTCAACCAGTTCAATGTTTTCGGATCGACTGGGCCCTGGTCGTGGGGCATTCACAGCCGAAGCAGTTGCGCGGAATCTCTGCACCCACGAACGATTTAAATTTACACTTGATCCATCATTTGTTCGCCGAATACCGGCGAGTATTTACGTAAGAATCATTACTCTTAAAAAATGTCTCCACAGCGGTGCTTACTTGACCACTGCGACATAGTGACTGACAAATCCGCACAATCGGTAATTCCAACAACGCCACCCTCCCTCCGTACCGTTTATCACTTTTTGAAATAATCGTATTTAAAAATATGAATTTCCCACCAGACACCCTGTACAACCAGAAAGACCTGGTTTCGGTTCACATCCCGGTCAAGTCAAAAAAATATTCTGATATTTCTCTGAAAGTGCATACTGTCTCTTTCGTCGGTAATTGAGCAATAAAACGGTGGCGCAGTAAAATAATAAATGAAATGGCTTCCCTTGGTTTAAAAATAAAGCATTAAAATTAACATCAGAGACGGCGCAACTTTGTTTTACAATTGACACGCAACTGCAGAGTTGTGCAATAACGAAACTGTATCTTTCTACCACCTTCATCAACTGTCTATTCTCTTCACTATGTATATCTCTCTCTATCTAGTGCACTGCATTGCATACGTAGGAGACATCCCTGAGCACTGGCTCCAGAAAACAAATTTAAATGAATGGGAATTCAATGTCAAAATCTTTTCGTGCTTCAGCTCTTTCGCCGAAGTGTAACCATAATGAAATGCCAAAGAAAATTTAAACAAAAAGCTGTTAAATGGGTTATCAAGTAAAGCAGTATTGCTAACTGAAGTTTGTGAACCTAAAAAAAACACACTTTATTTTGTATTTATTTATAATTTATTACATTCTTCTGAAAACTTGTTAGGCAACCAGTCCCACTGTTACCTTTTTCTCCTCTTGGCAAACATTAAAATACGCTTACGTTTCAACACTTTACATTTTGGGCCAGATAACACGACAAATATAAAAACAGGGCATAAGTAAATTTGACAAGGACAATTTAAAAACTATGGGAGGTTTTACAAACGTAAAATAATATATTTTTGTTAAAGTTAAAGTCATACATGGAGCTGATGTGATAAGTGTCTTAATTTTTATTACATTAATAATTCACTCTATTTTGGAAATCATAAAAAAGTTGTAGTTTAAATAATGGAAATGAAATGCAAATCTGTGGTTTAAAATAATAAAATATGTGTACTTATACAGTGAAGTTTGGTTGTAACGAACACCGGTTAAAACGAACAAATGCTTTTGGCCCAAAAGTTTTGCATTAATATTTTATAAAAATTAGTGCGGTTATGGGGAATTTTTATTTATGACGAACTATTTTTAGGTCCCATAAACAGAAATTCAAAAATAGTATTATAACGAACCAAAACAAAAATCACAAATTTTTTCTGGTGCATTTTGAAACTGTAAATTTTTTATCACAATTTGGTAATACTATCAGTTTTTTTTATTTTTATCTTGGACGAGCACTCAGGAGATGACCCCTAAACATGCAATGCATTGTGGTGGAACTAGAAGAAAGGGATAGTAGGTGTAAAATGATAGGAGGCGAGGCTTCACTATCTCACTACTCTGTTTTTGCACGTTTTTGTTTGAGCAGTGTTTGTAGCAGCGATTCTGATGTCAAGGAGACGTATTAAATTATGAAGCTTCTTTCTGGTAGCAAAATTTAGAATTATTTTCCTTCGTCGGACCTATACAATACCGCCGAAGGAGGGCGTTCTGAATATAAATGAAAATAAATAGAAATTAATAAACTCACAGTAACTGAAAATGTCAAAGATACAAAAATATAAAAGAAATTTTCTAAATGTAGGTTTGAAAAAAAGTAAAATACTTATATGAAATTCCAAAGTCCAAATTGTTAACAATTGAAAAAAAAAATGATGAAAATATTGAAAAAATATTCTGGAGACTGCCAAAAGAATTGCCCGGTCCCGCATAGTTCGTTATAACCAAACTCTACTATAATACATTAAAAAGCTGCAAAAGAAATAATTTTTGGCTTTATATGCTATATGAAGCTATTATTATAATTGGGGCAGAAAGCACCGAGAGCAAGAAGATCTATTGTATAAACTCAGTCACATTAGACCCCACATCCTAAAGGATCCAAGCACTCTTTAAGGTCTGATGATGAAATCCCTATCTCCCGAGTACGGGACAGTCGCAAAGAACTTGTTCAGAGCTCTCAGTCTCACTTTCACAAAATCGATAGACATTGGAGAGACAGGTAACAATTCTGTAGCACAAAGCCAGGGAACACGACTAATGAATGACCTGCAGTAGAATTAATCAGAGAAGAAGCGCAGTGTTACACTGAGAATATTTGACATATAAACCAGATATAAAATGCAAGTGAAAATATTGTGAAAATATATGGTTTTAAGAAAAACACCTTTTAAAAACAAACACGACAAATGTGTTCCCATATACATACATGCTTTTACAATTTAAAGATTATTTCTAAAATAATTTTTACCCATTAAACGAATCGTAAGAAGCTTTTTATATTGTAACATGTTATTTTAATTTGCATAACTTTTGCCTACTAAAAAAAAATTTTCCTTTCTTTACCTCCTGACTATAAATAAAATTCACTCTGTTCAAATTCCCCCGTTGTACACAATCAAAATTGCTTAAAACTTATGAAAAATTTATAATATTTTTTTGTTCCTTTTTCGAGAAAATATTAAAAAAAAAAACATAAAAAAATAAAAATTTATTCCATATTTGCTGTCAGAAGAAAGGAAAATTTACATACCATTGAAAATTGGAATTAATACGAGTAGATATTGTTTGGAATTCATGTGCTTGCATATGTTTTGCTGAAGGCTAAAACATGCATTAAGGACTTTTCAATATTATTTTTATTTGAAAAAAAGAATATTTTCTCTCTAAGATATCTATTTGCTTCTATCTTTTCTCTGATGTCTGATGTCTCTGGTGGAAAAGTATGATGATGTTTTCAACTGTTTCCTTTTTGAGTTAATCAGTACGACAAATAAATAGCAGAAAATATTTCATATTTTGCTATTAAATCAATTTAAAAAAAAAAAAGAAAACCAAACAAACTACAATATTTGATGTGCCATTGAGAATTCTTAAATTACTGAGGCAACTGACTGACATAATTATTAAAATTATTCAAGGAGGAAAAGTAAAAACAAGGAGTTTTTGAAAAAGGTACTTTTTGAAAAAAGTAATCTCTACGTAGGACTTCAAAAAAAATCTAGAATATTTAATAACTTCTCTTTTGAAGAAGGTGTGTGAGGAAAATTATTGCACTTGTTCACGAATGAACTGCTCTTTTTAAAAAAAGGCCAATTTATTGAAAAGAGAAAACTTTTCAAAATCAAATTTATAATTTAACAAAAAAAAAAAAACTTGATGGCTGCGTGTGAAAATCAGCACCATATTGAAAGTTACAAATTTGTATCTAAACCCACAGGTCAGTCGACATTTAGAAGCATTCTCGACACTGACCTTTCTTCAAGTACGAATAATTTCCTGTGAATGCCATATACGAACTCATAATAAAAGTATTAATCATAGTGCCATCAGGAGTATGAAGTTACTCCATCATGCCACCATGTTCCTTTAGTTCAGATATTACACCAGTGTTATATGCACTCAAAACCTTTCTCTGGAAAACGCCAATATTTGTGAAAGTATATTTTATTAAAAGAAAGTATTGTTGAATTTTTTGAGAAGGCAAAATACAAAACAAAAAACATATTTGATTTCTAACAATAAAATTCAAGTTTGAATGAAAAATTTTAAATTAAATTCTTTTCAAGCAATACCGCTTCAGTTTGTGTTTTAATGGCTGGTAATATTTATTCCTTATTAGCAATATTATTTGCATTGGGACTGGAGTATTCATATCTTCGAAATGAAAAATCAATTGCCGCTGTCCATTCATAAAATGGTTATTTGTTTTTAATAATTATTTTATTTCACTTTAATGAATTTTTATTTACATCTCTCTCAAGGAAGAAAATCTAATCTCTGCAATGCCACAGTTAAATATTTATTTGTTTCATAGGAAACCTTAGAAGCCTTTGTTTGTGCTCAGTAACATTTGCTTGCAAATTCAACAAATTCATAACCGTACTCAAAGGATTTCCTTTAGAGATTTCATACAATATGTTACGTTTTCCTTATAGGAGTGTTCTAGGAAAGGTAATGTTCTACAATATTCAAGTGAATGTTTATTTTTTTTTTGTTTTTTCACAAGTCAATTTATATTTTGCTTTTATTGTTTTCGACTTGCATTTTGTTTGTTTGTTTTTGTGGAATGAATATTATTTGTGGTTTCAATATACTGCAAGTCATATGCTCAGTGATGAAAATGCATAAATAATATAAATTATAATTAAAATATTGTTGTATTATGTTTTTATTTATTTTCAGTTTAAAAATATTGAAATCAAGTTAAAAAAGAAAACATATGAGAAATTGTTGATCTTGCACAACACAACACAGCTTTAGAAAAAAAATAGTAGAAATTTCTTATTAGAAAGATTAATTAAAAAGCCTTTGCTTTTAAATAAAGTTTTCTATTTTTTTAATAGTTGTTTAAGGAGACATGCAAATCGTTCTTATCGCTGCAGGGATGAAAAGAATCAAAAATTAAAAAAAAAGATTTTATATTGGAAATCATAAATATTGTGTGGTCTGAGAAAAATAAAATTTTTATCGAATAGAAACCTCATGGTTAGGCTAGTAATTACTTTCGCAGGATAAATAATTTAATTTATTTTATTTCGGAAGAACGCAGCAAAAAAATATTCATATATCGCACTTGGTCAACAAGAGCGTATTAACTCGAAATTAGAGGCCAAAAACTGTTTGTCGTTTCATTAAGTGAATTTGAAAATCCAAATACATCCTGGTTATTTTTTGTATTTTGCACCAGGACTCAAGAGATAAAGCCTACACATGCAAAGCATTGTGCTGGAACTGATGTAAAGGAATAGAGAAAGAGAGACAGAGAGAGAGAGTGGGAAAGACTGCCAAGAGGTGAAGCTTCACTGTCTTACAACTCAGCTTTAGCACGTTTTTTGTTTTTATAGCAGTGCTGCAGCGCCTCTGATGCCAAAGAGACGTATTCAACTTTGAAGCTTTGTTTTAGTAGCCGTTTTTAGTAATTATTTTACTTCGCCAGTACTACACAATATCGTCGAAGGAGGGCGTTCTGATGTGCTTGTGTATTGGATTCAGCTGAAGCCGGTAATGTTCACTGATCAATGCCTATGCCTTCGCCACTGAACCCAGCCAACAACAACTGACACAATAATACACTACTGCACATCAGAAAAATACGATATGTTGTTGTGACTTAATGTGAAGCTGGGAGATCGAATACGGGACTTTTTGGTTTTGTAGTCAACGTGCAGGCTACTTCAGCCATCGTCACTCTCGAGAAATGAAAGAGTAACCTGCATTAGACAAAATTATTACAGCGGATAAATATTATTGCTGTTAGTTGATTTCTTGCAAGAAAACCAATTCCAAAATTTTGAATTAATACCTTCTTGTTGATTAAGTGCAAATTTCGTTGAAAAATATTTTTTTATTAAAGCACATTTCATTTTTTATTATTAAATTTTATACTCTTTTCAAAATTTTATAGTCCTTTATTAATCGATTTTTAAATTTTGTATCGTACGCACGCGCTACGAAATTTACACTTTGAAAATTAGATTGCCCTAAGTTCACCTAAAATTTCAGCGATTTTACTTTAGATAGCACTTTCATATTTTTTTTGCATCTATAAGAAGTTATCATAGATAATATAAATTGTTATGTTATTTCCAAAAAAAAAATATATGTAAAATACTTTTTTAACTTTTAACATCGTCACGCACATGTTACATGTCTCACGTACTTTTGTAATACATACTCTTTTGTTTCGAGCATGCTGAATAATAAAATGCAACACAAAATGATTAAAATTTTCTTATTTTATATATCGTTAGGTGAAATACAAAACCGCGTAACTAACATAAATTTCGAAATTTATTTTTTGATTGATTATGATGCACAAATTTTTAAATTTTTGTAATAAAAATTATCTATTTTATAAGTATAAATCAAAAGCATGTAACTACAAATACCTGTATTATATTGAAAAGTGTAAAATGTTAGTTACGTGATTTTGCAATTCACCTAACGATATACTGGGTGTCTGGTGGCAAATTTATATTTTCAAACTTAAATAAAAAACGTAATAATTGACAAAAAGTTTTATTAAGAGCATTGAACGATAGAAGGAAAATGCGGATTTTATTTTATTTTATAATTTCAAAACTTTGTTTTTTCCCGAAAAAGAAAAAAATATTAATAAAATGTATTATTACATGCCTTGTTATATTCTCATAAAGTACATATTTAAAAAAAATCAAACTCAATAATTGCGGTGTAAAGTATATCCATATGAATGTGTGTGTGAAGACACATATATATACATATTTAACTCCCAAGAAACAAACGATTTCTTTTAACTGAGCCTTTTTTCTCGTTAACAGAGCACTGTTAAACAGAGCGATAGTAAATTTGATACAATTTTAAAGAATTGATTATTCTGGGAGAAATAGAGCCATCTAGGCACACCGCACTTTATATACACTGTGCCCAAGGAATGCCTAGGAAAATAAATTTCATATTTTTGACAGAGCTTGTATTTAATGAGCATTATGATGAGCTTATGACATCTCTGAGGGCCACTGTGGCCAAACGCTTCTTCTTCAGCGAATCAAACTAAATGTGCAATGAAGAGGCTATATCGAGCTATAAAACTACGTCAACAGACTTCCTAAATTGTATTTGTGAAATTTTTTGAATTTGAAGCTCGTCTTTGTCATTTATAGGTATTTTCTCTGAGGTAAGTGGCCACTGTGTTGTATCCTCATCAGTGGATTTTTTTTTAATTTCTCACTATAAGATTCTTTTCAATGGAGAATTAGTAGTTGAATATTGAACACAAAACCAAAAACTTTTAAACAAAAATATAACAGACACATTATTTACTTTTTTATATTTTTCTTGTCATCTATTTTTTCATTTTAGTATATTTTCCTCATTATTAAATTCAAATTAGGCAAAAGTTCGTAACATTTTTAGGCAGAAAGAAAAAATTTGCTATGAGACAGCATTCCAAGGGAATCACGGAAAAGACAACGT